>CM060699.1:45794356-46443522 GCA_030686995.1 Artemisia argyi | reverse complement strand
GCTCACTATTAGGTTGCGTTAGTTAGTTTTAACTAAAAATAAAAAGTAGTCGGTATTTTTAGTTGTGATCTTTTGTCGTTAACTTTATATTATTTACTTGGTACTAGTGTTATTATTATCTTTGCTTTAATCATTTAGTTTTAGGCCCGTTTTAAGTTTAGATTGCGTTTTATGTTATTTTTGTTAGCCGTTATTGTTTTGCATGCTTTATTATTGCTTTCTACTGTAAATTTACTTGTCGTATTTATAAATATCATCATATATCTTTATTATTCAAATCACTATTCACTTCACTCGATCACAAACTTGAACCGGTTTACCATTTCACACCTCGTCAGGACATAACGACCCGGGAAAACCCTATACTCTCGGAGAATACGCGTGGTTTGACTACTTTGACCATCCTTTGGTCAAGTGGTTGATCTGGGTGTGATCAGGACATTAGTTCCTCAACCAAATAGTCAAACAATAATTGGAACAAAATGGGTCTTTCGTAACAAAATTGATGAAAATGGAATAGTGTATAGAAACAAAGTTAGGCTAGTAGCACAAGGTTATAATCAACAAGAAGGCATTGACTACGATAAAACTTTTGCTCCAGTTGCTAGGCTCGAGTCTATTTGGATTTTACTTGCATATGCATGTGCACATGATTTTAAACTCTTTCAAATGGATGTCAAAAGTGCATTTTTAAATGGCTTTATTAAGGAAGAAGTTTATGTCGCTCAACCCCCGGGTTTCACCGATTTTGAAAATCCTAATCATGTTTACAAACTTAAAAAGGCTTTATACGGACTTAAGCAAGCTCCAAAAGCGTAGTATGATCGACTTAAGACTTTCCTAGTTGACCATAAGTATACCATGGGCTTAGTTGATAATACTCTCTTTACTGAAAAGAAAGATTCATGTATTATCATAGTCCAAATTTATGTGGATGACATCATATTCGGATTAACTTTTCAAGAATTATGTGATGATTTCTCAAAAATCATGCATGAAGAGTTTGAGATGAGTATGATGGGAGAACTCAACTATTTCCTAGGACTCCAAATTAAACAATTAGAAGATGGGATATTCTTTAACCAAACTAAATACATAAAAGACATGCTTAAGAAATTTGGTATTGAAGATTCAAAACCAATCAAAACGTCCATGTCCTTAGAAACTAAACTCGCCAAAGATGAGGAAAGTGAATCCGTAGATAACAGAGGAATGATTGGAAGTCTACTCTATCTCACAACTAGTAGACCCGACATTATGTTTAGTGTTTGTCTATGTGCTCGTTTTCAAGAAGATCCTAAAACAATCCATCTTGAAGCCATAAAACGAATTTTTAGATACATCAAAGGTACTACACACTTAGGATTATGGTATCCCAAAGGAACGGGAATAGAAACCATAGTGTATGCCGACTCAGACCATGTCGATGACTATGTTGATAGAAAAAGCACAAGTGGTATTTGTACTTTTGTTGGACATTGTCTCACCTCATGGTTCTCCAAGAAACAAACGGCTCTCGCTATCTCAACAACTGAAGCCAAATACGTATTGGCATGAAAAGCAAGTCAACAAGCTCTTTGGATGAAGCAAGCTCTTGTCGACTACGGAATTCAACTAAATGGCATCTCCATTCTTTGCAACAACAAAGGTGCCATCGACCTCAGCAAGAATCCCGTTTAACATGCTCGTACTAAACATATTGAGATCCGTCAGCACTTACTTCGTGTCAATGTTAGGCTTGCCGATACTCTCACGAAACCTCTTAAACGTTAACCATTTAATATTCTTAGGCTTGGACTAGGTCTTATAGAACCTACATTGTAGTTTTGAACGTTAGAATAAAATCGTAAAAATCAAAACAAATTCCTTTTAGTTTTTTCCTCTGATGAACTGGCGGAAACTTCAGATAAAGGGGATGGAACCTCATTTTTGGTTCCGCCCAGTCCGAGGATCACCAGGTGTATTTTTCTCTTTATATTAAACCAAACACCCCTTATCCTTTTACGATAACACAACAACAGTTATTATTCACTCCACAACACCACCACACATGAAAATTAGGTGTCTCCTTCATCCTCCTTGCTCTCTAATCATCATTGTAAGTACTCTAAACATAATTACACTCCTGATCTCTGTCCAGGATTTCTATTTATGCATAAAAACTAAAAACGTTAAGTTTAAGACATCATTTGCATAATCTCTCTTGAACGCTAAAGGAAATACATGACTAATATGTATTTTCGAGTATATTCAATCGAAGCTAGATTGAATTAGGAGTGTTTAGGTTATCACTAGTTTTATAACAAAAAATTGCATGATAAAACGTTTTGAGCATTGAAATGAGTCGAGATAACCGCACCTCCACATTGTTTACATATAGGCACATACTAGAACTTCAACATAGAAATCATCGTTAACTTAAACTAAAATGTGATATTTGTGTTTCTAGGAACCAACATGCCTCCCAAAACTCATTATTATCATAAAGGAACCCTTGATTACCTTCCGAAACACCACAAAACAAAAGGCCTAACTCTCGATCAAGTCAAAATACTTAAGGTTCTAGAAAAACGATATGTCCACAAGGGTAGAACCACTGACCCCTCTTTCTTAGAAGGAACCAATATTCATAGGGAACTAGGCGCTATCAACTTTGATTGTCTCCTTGATATTGACGAACCGATTTGTCCTAGATTCATTCTAGAATTCTATGCTTCCATCACTCTCCACACCAATGACGATGGTCTCATGTCTTTGTATTTCATGGCTAGTGGTCACACCTACAACATTTCTCTCAATGACTTTGCTCAAGTCCTAGGTGTTCCAAATAGGGGTACATGCCTTTATTCGGACAAATTCCCACTCACAACTCTTGACTCGGTTATTGACCGTATCCATCCTTATGATAGGATGCGTGGAATTGCGGCCTCGCAAAAGGTTTTACCTCTCAAGGAATCTTGAGAAGCTTGCAATCGCCACCAGGCAGTGTACCTGTTCGTTGTAGTATATTATAGTGACAAGTACCGGTGGATTAATCGTTCAACTCTTGGAATAGTGTTCGCTAGGGTTAAAATTCTACTAAACTAGGTCTAAGGGTGAGGGATGATTCTTTTTGTATTTTTATATTTTAAATGAAAGCAAGTAAAATCTCGGGTTTTAAGGGAGTGGGCGGAATTAGTTGCTAGTCAACTACCCAATTAACTAAAGATGCAATCAAAATAAAATAAAATAAACTTGAACTAAATTGTGGTGTAAACATGATGATAGAAAGTGTGTTTACTTAGATTTCATTACTCCCTAGATATCTTTTACTGGTTGATTAGCTTGTTACAATTGCATGGATGACGGGTTATATTCCTTAATACTAGTCGTGGGGCTGTGTACGATCTTCCCTAACTCTATAGGCTTCTACTTCATTCTAGGTCGAGCCGACTACTAGCTCCTAACGTAGTATCACTAGCAGTTGCCTACGCATTAAATACAACCAATAAATCATAGTATACCTCCGATCATGTTTCTTAAGACGTTCAAGCAAGTTACCAATTAGAAGTCTGCCAGTTTTCTTAAGCCTAACATCGAATTCATTCATCCACAACAATTATAAACAAACCATCAACCAATAATTAACATCTAGGTTTCATTACATCTAAGCAAACACGAAAGAAACCTAGCCTAGTGTAACAATTCGCAAATTCAGGTTAATTACTATTCCCGGAAATTTCACTATTCACATTTACTATTCATTTTACTATTCATTTTACTATTCATTTTTCCCGAAACTTTCCCGAAAGTTGATTTTTATTTGATATTCTCGAGTGATAAATCATTTCCATGGCAAATTAAATGTTTGACATCCGTCAGATCATTTTCGTGAAAGTTATTAAGGAATTACACGGAATTACACGTTTTAGGGTAAAACGTCAATCAGAAATTCTACGCACAACGAAATTCAACCCCGTCAGGTGTTTGACACGCTCATGATTTATTTGAGAATTAATCGTGACTGAGAAAAACATGACCAAAAACTTCCCAGCAGGTCACCCATGCCGTACTACTCTCGCATGAGCACGCTTAACCGAATGGGCAATTAACCGTTAGACCACAAAACGAGTTTCTAAGACGTTTTGAGTTTTCAAACTTATTAGAAAAAGTCAACATTATTTTTCCCTCCTCCTTTGACCAAAAATCATTCATTGATTTTATAAGTCATTCCTTGATTTTTAGGCTTACGGTTTGATGTCTAAAAGACATTTAACACCAACCGACACTAGACTGAGCCCAGTCTAGACATTATAAGTCATTTTAAATCATTTTTATCACATTAGAAAAGTAACATTTTACTTTTCTCAATTTTACGCAATATTCGTACGTTTTACGTATTACGCGTTTTAGACCCGTGTTTCCAGCTTTTAGCAGGGTTTTACACCCAAATGGAACCTACCACTCATTTTATATTTTATTATGGAACATGTGGACATGTTTATCAAAACTTTCAAGTTCCATAATTTTACGACACCCGGTTTTACGTTTTGAGGCTTAATCATTTACGATTGGCATTTCCCGGAGTCAAGTTTCATCCTAATACTTAGGATAATACCAAGCAAGATAATACCAAGCAAAAGCCAAAGCTTCCTCCCCAAGCTTATGAACCGCCATAGGGGGGGGGGGGGGTTTCACACTAGGTGGCTTGATCTCAAGCTTAATGGCCTTAGATTTCATCCATGTGTTCACCTTGGCCTCCAAGGTTGGACTAGTCAACATTTCTAACCTCCTTAAGACCCTATAAAAGCCCCCATCCTCCCCTATTGTGCCGTGCACCTCCAACCTCCATAACCATCCCATTCTTAGCTCATTTCCTTCTAGTTTCATGCATGGTTCAAGTGATTCTTCAAGGTAGAAACCCTAGATAGGTTATCATTCATCAAACACTTCCATAACCTCATATACTTGGTGATTTCTCTTGAGTTTAAATCCACTCAAGTCACCTAAACCTTCATCATCCATCTTTCAAGAATACCAAGGGTAGAAAGATTGCATGAAGTGAAGTGGGTTGAAGCAAGTCTATCAAAGTCCTATCCTTACATGTTAACTTCCTTTCATCTTTGAAAGCCAAAAGTTGTGAGCCAAACCCTAACTTGATTCTTGTTAAATAATCATATTCATGTTATTTACATATTATTTGTGCTATATTATGTCTTGTATTCATGTCCATGATGTATAAAAGTAAGCAAAACAAGTTATTGTTATTGATTGTTACAACAAGTTACTAAAACAAGTAAACTAGTGACTTTCTTGGAAAACCACGACCAAAATGGTAAAATTATGATATTGGATCATTACATATTACAGTAGAGGACTTAACAAGGAAACCATAGCAATTTGAACCACCTAAAACGAGTATACGAGTCAAAAGTTACGCCCATTTGAAGTTACCAAAACTTTTCGGCAAACTGCCAAATACCATTCTGATCAAATTTGGGTTTTGAAAGTCCCACTTCTGGTCCGATTCATCAAAAAGTTAAAACACGAAAGTTGTTCGAAACGCCGTTTTCGTTCAGGAACAAAGGAGCTCGAGACCTGAAAACACCTTCCGAGTGATAAAATTCTTCAAATTCAAAACAGCCCATTTTTAGGCAAAAGTCACTAGATTATGGTTATACTTTAAATGGAACAAGAGGTCTTATGACCTATAATCAAGACCACAACCATGACTAGAGCCAAGGTTGTGTCTCATGACCTTGGAACAAGGACCAAAGGTCATGGCTAGGCCATGACGAAATGACCATAACAACTCACATAGGCGTAAACATGAAACAATGAGTTAGGCGATAACTTGAACAAGCAATTTGGATCTACTTCACTTAAAAGGAAACCATGAGATTTTACCAAGAGAACATGGTCATTTAAGGCTTATGAAGCTACCCCTAATAACAATCTTCATGTACTAATAAACTTTCCTAAGTTTATACAAATATCGGACATGTAACCTTTCGGATCAAAACTTATATCTATATATTTCATCAACTACTACAATAGTAGGGAGCTTCATGTGAGGAGTTCATTATGTAAGCCGTCGAGATGAGTTGTGGATTTACGAGTTAAAGTGTCCTGGCTCCTCGAACGCTTACTAACATGACTTCTGAATTATGTCGGCCCGAACGGTAGTAAACGATATACAAAACATACATGTTTCATGAATCATTTCTTTCAAAGACTTACATTATACATCATACCACATCATGGACTAAATGCAAGATATATATATAGGCACTCCGTTATATTCTTTACTCAAATCCTAAGTCGCGACATTCGATTATAGGTTGCTCGTAGAAACCTTCACGATTCAACCGTTACATTCATTACTTGCTATCTTACTTAAGGTGAGTTCATAGCCCCACTTTCGATTACTTAATTGTTTTACAAACCCTTGGGGGGAATACATGCTATTTATAACCGAGCACAATGTTTTTAAATTGTATGCTTACCTGATTGTTTTATTATCACTAAGTACCAACCTTGCTAAACCGATATCCTTGATTATGAACCATTTAATCACTAGCAATAGTGAGCGCGAATATTAATAATAGGCCTATTGGGATTGACGAATCCCATTTGTTTTGACTAAGTGCAAACAAATGCATTAATATTTGAGATTTAGGTATGTTAGCAAAGTACCTACCGGGATAAGTCTGCCGATCGATATTGGTACACGTTAACGTTATGGTGTCATAAGCTTAGTGTATAATACATGTTCCGGGCGTATAATAACGTAGCCTACCTGTTTTGTTTTCCAAACATTGGTGTGAGCCTATAACTCACACTACCAACATATTGTGTTCAATCGATTTAACAAACTCTATGAATATCACTCAACCTTTGTGTTGACCTCTCAAGCATGTATTTCAGGTTCATGACGATCAAGGATGGCACGGAAGGACACGGATACTCAAGAGGGCTATAAATTTTATTATCATTCAAAACTCATTTATTATACATTGTAAACATGGAACCAATTGGGACCTCATTTTGTAATCTCTGATATTTATATAATTTGAATGATAAATCTTTTAAAACGACTCAATTGGAGTTCGTTTTCTATCATTGTGACTATTGTGCCGTCGAGTAACACCCAGTTTGAATTCCGCTGCATCCATGAATTGGGGGTGTTACAGATTGGTACCAGAGCCATGGTTATAGAGAAACGGGTCTAATTGAGACCTAAACTATAACTACAACTACAAGCAAAACCATTTTTATAGCCTTCCGCTCTCCGTGTCTTCCATCCTCCAGACGATTATGGACTTAGTAAGCATGTTATGTTGCACAAACATATTAGTATATTCATATATACCCATTTTGAGCATTTCCCCGTAAGCATTAGTATATTGATATATAAACTTGGTTTATTTTCAATCATTTTATCTAAACATATCCGCGTATGCCTATTCTATGGCATTTCGGCACAACTACATTCTCCCAATCATGTTCCTACTCCAACATTCATTTCCAAGACATTGTGAGATACAATGGTCTCATTCATTTTCAAGACATTGTGAGATACAATGGTCTCATTCATTTCCAAGACATTGTGAGATACAATGGTCTCATTCATTTTCCAAGACATTGTGAGATACAATGGTCTCATTCATTTTCAAGACATTGTGAGATACAATGGTCTCATTCATTTTCAAGACATTGTGAGATACAATGGTCTCATTCATTTTCCAAGACATTGTATTATACAATGGTCTTAACCATTTCTCAAATGTTTTGAGTCACACAATGGTCTAACCTACTTTCCAGACGTTGTGAATTGCACAATGGTCTAACCTACTTCTGAGACATTGTGTTTTGCACAATGGTCTCTAGAATTATTCCATCACATCATCAATATCATTTCTTATGATATCAAAAACCCGTCACAACCTATCGATTTCAAAACAAGAAATATGAGATTTCTAAAGGACAAACAAATCCATTACCTACAAAAGCTAAAGTTCAGCTCTACATTCATCAAAGTTTTCTTATGAAACCTTCATTATTAAAAGTTCGTGATCCTGGCCAAGTATGTTCTATTTTAGAACTACTTAAAACTTCCTTTCCATACGTACCTACCCTTACTATCTTCTATTCAATGGAATATGAAAACATACGTTACAAGTCTTGTATGGACGGGACTTGCAACTTAAGGGTTGACATCGCCTTTGTTTAGTGGACAGTTTTCCGAAAGCAACGGACATATCAAAAGTATACCTAATTTAGGTATTTGGAAATTTTATCGAACCTTGGCTAAATATAGACTAGTCACCTATATTTAACCTAGGGACAGTGGAATATAGTCTGACTAACTATATTCGACTTAAAATTTTCAAATACTGAGAATAGTTGTACTAGGGTTATGTTTAGATTGATTTCCTACATGAACATGATAAACCACCAGAATACATTAAAACAATCTAGAGACACGATAATGTCTTACCACTCAGCGAAATCTTAACACCTTATTTGTGTTACCTAATTTCATTCTTGAAATTTTTCATTTATGAGATAATCCGAACTACTATCTTGGAATAGTTACCAATTATTCTCTTCATCCTGTAGAAGTACTATCCTGTTTAGGTCCTAAGGATACCATTCCATCATAAACTTTTAAAATCTCTTAAGATTTTAAAATAAACTCAACATCTATACCTAAGAGTATTAATGTTAAGCATACATTACACACTTTTGTTCATCAACATATCACAACATTACCTTCACGACCGTGGCAAACACAAGCTCATTAACAAATCTTGATGCACTTTTAAAGCTCAAATCGTCCTTAGTTACATCACAAGCACCCTCATCAGCTTTACAAGATTGAATATTCATCTTGTACTTTTGGAACACCGGTATCATCTCGTAATACACTACCTTGTAACTCACCGGCTAAGTATGAATGTTGTGTCGGGAATTCTTGAGTAGGATGATTTATAATGTCCTTATTTGAATGGATTGGGATACCTTTTCATTTAAATAAAGAAATTATAAATCATCGAACCATACGTTTATATTTCTTTAGTTACATTGTTTGGGATGCCTCTCTATGTAAATAAAGAATTATAAACAAGTGGGCTTATTTGTATCCGAAATAACATAAATATGAAGTCAATAAACACTAGATACAACAACAGATTACCTACTAGGCTATGATTGCAACGACTATCCCAATTTCCATTAGTACGAGGTTTACATTTTGGTTTTCATGAAGATAGTGCAATAACAAACAAACTCATTACGGGGCCATGTAACCATACGCATGCGCAGTCGTACCAAACTCATTGCGAAGCCATGTAGCCATATGCATGGGCAGCCGTACAATTCAAACAGGACTTGGTCCAACCACATGTTCAACACTTAATCCATTATTCGATTCCTATATCAATTGCTATTGATATTTGACAACTATATCAAGTTCTATTTGATATTCAATTACTATCTCAATTCCTATTAATATTCGACTGCTATATCAATTTCCTTTGATATTCAACTATTACCATACCTTTCCTACATAAAAGTTATGCCGACACACGACGCAGACCCCTAGAATTCCAAATCAGAGATAGAGTTATGCTAAAGGTATCGCCTTGGAAAGGCTTGATACGATTCGGTAAACGAGGGAAACTAAACCCAAGATACATCGGACCATTCAAAATCCTAGCCAGGGTTGGCCATATGGCGTACAGACTTGAGCTTCCTTCAGAACTCAGTAGTGTACACCCCACTTTCCATGTATCTAACCTAAAGAAATGCTTGTCAGATGAATCACTAGTGATTCCACTCGATGAAATTCAACTCAATGACGATCTTCAATTTATTAAGGAACCCGTAGAAATCATGGACCGAGAGGTCAAACAACTCAAGCAAAGCCGTATTCCAATTGTCAAAGTTCGTTGGAACTCACGACGTGGTCCTGAATACACATGGGAATGAGAGGACCAGATACGTAAGAAATACCCACATCTTTTTACCAACAAAGTTTCTACTCCCAACGCAAATTGATCTCCGGGACGGAGCTCTCATATGGGGTGGAGACTGTAACAATTCGCAAATTCAGGTTAATTACTATTCCCGGAAATTTCACTATTCACATTTACTATTCATTTTACTATTCATTTTACTATTCATTTTTCCCGAAACTTTCCCGAAAGTTGATTTTTATTTGATATTCTCGAGTGATAAATCATTTCCATGGCAAATTAAATGTTTGACATCCGTCAGATCATTTTCGTGAAAGTTATTAAGGAATTACACGGAATTACACGTTTTAGGGTAAAACGTCAATCAGAAATTCTACGCACAACGAAATTCAACCCCGTCAGGTGACCCCACATCGGAAAAATGTTTGACACGCTCATGATTTATTTGAGAATTAATCGTGACTGAGAAAAACATGACCAAAAACTTCCCAGCAGGTCACCCATGCCGTACTACTCTCGCATGAGCACGCTTAACCGAATGGGCAATTAACCGTTAGACCACAAAACGAGTTTCTAAGACGTTTTGAGTTTTCAAACTTATTAGAAAAAGTCAACATTATTTTTCCCTCCTCCTTTGACCAAAAATCATTCATTGATTTTATAAGTCATTCCTTGATTTTTAGGCTTACGGTTTGATGTCTAAAAGACATTTAACACCAACCGACACTAGACTGAGCCCAGTCTAGACATTATAAGTCATTTTAAATCATTTTTATCACATTAGAAAAGTAACATTTTACTTTTCTCAATTTTACGCAATATTCGTACGTTTTACGTATTACGCGTTTTAGACCCGTGTTTCCAGCTTTTAGCAGGGTTTTACACCCAAATGGAACCTACCACTCATTTTATATTTTATTATGCAACATGTGGACATGTTTATCAAAACTTTCAAGTTCCATAATTTTACGACACCCGGTTTTACGTTTTGAGGCTTAATCATTTACGATTGGCATTTCCCGGAGTCAAGTTTCATCCTAATACTTAGGATAATACCAAGCAAAAGCCAAAGCTTCCTCCCCAAGCTTATGAACCGCCATAGGGGGGGGGTTTCACACTAGGTGGCTTGATCTCAAGCTTAATGGCCTTAGATTTCATCCATGTGTTCACCTTGGCCTCCAAGGTTGGACTAGTCAATATTTCTAACCTCCTTAAGACCTATAAAAGCCCCCATCCTCCCCTATTGTGCCGTGCACCTCCAACCTCCATAACCATCCCATTCTTAGCTCATTTCCTTCTAGTTTCATGCATGGTTCAAGTGATTCTTCAAGGTAGAAACCCTAGATAGGTTATCATTCATCAAACACTTCCATAACCTCATATACTTGGTGATTTCTCTTGAGTTTAAATCCACTCAAGTCACCTAAACCTTCATCATCCATCTTTCAAGAATACCAAGGGTAGAAAGATTGCATGAAGTGAAGTGGGTTGAAGCAAGTCTATCAAAGTCCTATCCTTACATGTTAACTTCTTTTCATCTTTTAAAGCCAAAAGTTGTGAGCCAAACCCTAACTTGATTCTTGTTAAATAATCATATTCATGTTATTTACATATTATTTGTGCTATATTATGTCTTGTATTCATGTCCATGATGTATAAAAGTAAGCAAAACAAGTTATTGTTATTGATTGTTACAACAAGTTACTAAAACAAGTAAACTAGTGACTTTCTTGGAAAACCACGACCAAAATGGTAAAATTATGATATTGGATCATTACATATTACAGTAGAGGACTTAACAAGGAAACCATAGCAATTTGAACCACCTAAAACGAGTATACGAGTCAAAAGTTACGCCCATTTGAAGTTACCAAAACTTTTCGGCAAACTGCCAAATACCATTCTGATCAAATTTGGGTTTTGAAAGTCCCACTTCTGGTCCGATTCATCAAAAAGTTAAAACACGAAAGTTGTCCAAAACGCCGTTTTCGTTCAGGAACAAAGGAGCTCGAGACCTGAAAACACCTTCCGAGTGATAAAATTCTTCAAATTCAAAACAGCCCATTTTTAGGCAAAAGTCACTAGATTATGGTTATACTTTAAATGGAACAAGAGGTCTTATGACCTATAATCAAGACCACAACCATGACTAGAGCCAAGGTTGTGTCTCATGACCTTGGAACAAGGACCAAAGGTCATGGCTAGGCCATGACGAAATGACCATAACAACTCACATAGGCGTAAACATGAAACAATGAGTTAGGCGATAACTTGAACAAGCAATTTGGATCTACTTCACTTAAAAGGAAACCATGAGATTTTACCAAGAGAACATGGTCATTTAAGGCTTATGAAGCTACCCCTAATAACAATCTTCATGTACTAATAAACTTTCCTAAGTTTATACAAATATCGGACATGTAACCTTTCGGATCAAAACTTATATCTATATATTTCATCAACTACTACAATAGTAGGGAGCTTCATGTGAGGAGTTCATTATGTAAGCCGTCGAGATGAGTTGTGGATTTACGAGTTAAAGTGTCCTGGCTCCTCGAACGCTTACTAACATGACTTCTGAATTATGTCGGCCCGAACGGTAGTAAACGATATACAAAACATACATGTTTCATGAATCATTTCTTTCAAAGACTTACATTATACATCATACCACATCATGGACTAAATGCAAGATATATATATAGGCACTCCGTTATATTCTTTACTCAAATCCTAAGTCGCGACATTCGATTATAGGTTGCTCGTAGAAACCTTCACGATTCAACCGTTACATTCATTACTTGCTATCTTACTTAAGGTGAGTTCATAGCCCCACTTTCGATTACTTAATTGTTTTACAAACCCTTGGGGGGAATACATGCTATTTATAACCGAGCACAATGTTTTTAAATTGTATGCTTACCTGATTATTTTATTATCACTAAGTACCAACCTTGCTAAACCGATATCCTTGATTATGAACCATTTAATCACTAGCAATAGTGAGCGCGAATATTAATAATAGGCCTATTGGGATTGACGAATCCCATTTGTTTTGACTAAGTGCAAACAAATGCATTAATATTTGAGATTTAGGTATGTTAGCAAAGTACCTACCGGGATAAGTCTGCCGATCGATATTGGTACACGTTAACGTTATGGTGTCATAAGCTTAGTGTATAATACATGCTCCGGGCGTATAATAACGTAGCCTACCTGTTTTGTTTTCCAAACATTGGTGTGAGCCTATAACTCACACTACCAACATATTGTGTTCAATCGATTTAACAAACTCTATGAATATCACTCAACCTTTGTGTTGACCTCTCAAGCATGTATTTCAGGTTCATGACGATCAAGGATGGCACGGAAGGACACGGATACTCAAGAGGGCTATAAATTTTATTATCATTCAAAACTCATTTATTATACATTGTAAACATGGAACCAATTGGGACCTCATTTTGTAATCTCTGATATTTATATAATTTGAATGATAAATCTTTTAAAACGACTCAATTGGAGTTCGTTTTCTATCATTGTGACTATTGTGCCGTCGAGTAACACCCAGTTTGAATTCCGCTGCATCCATGAATTGGGGGTGTTACACCTAGCATGTTAAAGAGAAGACAAGCGTAAGATATAATCAAATAACACATAGACATATTGAATGATTTAATGAAGTACATATCTTCAATTGAACATGGAAGATACAAATGGTTGAAACCCTTCAAAAAGCTGGAAAATTCGTCTAGGGTTTTATTCCCTCAAAGTTGCACACAATGAATGAAAACTAGAAAACTATATATATATTTTACAATATGACGGCATCAAGAGTTAAGTCTGAAGCCGTCAACTCGCCGCCAAATTAAACTCGTATTGCCTAGATCTACTTCTGACGCCGTCACTCTATATGGCTTCTGGGCCTTCACTCTTTACAATTACTCTTGATGGCCTTGGAATATTTGTTCATGACGCCGTCAGACTCCCTTCACAAAACATTCTGGCGTGTCACGTGATATTTGATTTATCTACCCTTTTGTCAACTCATGACGCCGTCATTAATACCTTGTGACGCCATCAAAGGCAATTTCCAGCATGCTTTTGAGACTTTGTCGTTTTCTGCACTTTTTCGCTCCAAAAACGTCCAAAATGCTTCTTTTTGTAAAATTCCACTCAAAAGTACCTAAAATAACAAAAGGAATGATTTAGGGCAATATTTGATCAAATAATCTCAACTTTGGCCTTAAATGACCCCCCAAAAGCGGTACACTTTTCGCTTTATCATGATACTCCTCTTGTCTCCAAGGATGTCATTCGTGACTATCTCTTCATTAAGTCTTCGGATACTAGGAGAACTCGTTCGGGAAATGAGGTCAACAAGGACCCTTATGTATGTAACTCAATGAGATTAAACCTCAATTTAAGAAATGGGAAGAACTCCTTAGAGCATATGTCATAAGCACCATAGGTAATCGAGATCATATCAATGATTGTCTTTGCTATAAGCTTTACTCTTTGTCCACTCGCCAACCCTTAAACTTGGCTTACTACATGGCCAAGAGGATGGCCGATATTCCCGTGCTTGGTACCACTGCTCTTCCTTATGGGATGCTTCTAACACGTCTCTATAGGCAATTTGCACCCATTCCTCCAACCGCTCAAGGTCTTCACCTAGACTACTCTCTCATACCTCATACTTTTGTCCCACTAAGTGATAAGAGAGTTGCTAGAGCCCAAGGGAAACGCCCTCATCCTCCTACTTCCTCCTCATCATCATCATCATCCATGAGTGAAGAAGACGGTCTTCCTAATTCTAGGCTACCACCTCTTGAATACCTCCAACAACTTCCAACCATTGAGAACGAGTCCAAGGAGTTCAATCAAACGAAGGGAACGTGGAAATGCTTTGGGCGGTTCCGCAACAAGTTGAATAAGAAGATTGATTATCAATGAGAGCGGGTGTATGAGTGTTTGGAATATCTTGATAGTTGAACAATTTGGTAGTTAAAGAATGTGTTTCATGGTTTTTATATACTTGTAAGATTATTTGTTAACATTTAGACTATATTTGTACTAATCGAATATGCAGGTGGACAACATTGTGATGCTGTCAAATTTTCATTATTTTCACTAAGTATAGTGAAATTCGCAAGCCCCCGTTCAAACACTATCGGTATGTGTATTTTTACTTTCATTTTTGCCATTTCCCAATCAGTCTTAATTGTTTACATATGTTTTAGGAAAAATTACGAATTTTGAAAACCATTCGGGCTTTCAAAAATACGTTCTATTAAGGATTTGGGACTAACGGATCTCGCGGAACCAAATTAAGGGTTCCGCCAGTGCAATTTTTTGGTTCTGCCAAAATTGGCCTAACGGAACCCACGAAACCAAAATCAGGCTTCCGTGCGTGTTGTCGTTTGGTTCCGCCAGCCTCCCAGGCAATTTTTTGCATTTTTCAAATTCTTGACTCCTTCCCAATACCACACCATCATTTTTAGTTAGAAACATATTCCTTATCATTCTCTAAGCATATTAGGTAATTAGGACCATTTTAGCCTACTAGAACCAATAGGAAGTCACTTCCCGCCAAAAATCAAATTTGATTATAACCAACTCAAGGAACCCTTCTGCATAAAGCAAGGAACCCTCTATTTGGTTCCTTGAAATCCGTGGCACCTCTAACCAAAAGATTTGCCATGATCACATAGAATTTAGTGCATATCTTGGTCTTCTTACTCAACCAAACTTCATTGGATTGACTTCCAATGATTTGACAACTTACTTAAACCTTCCAAATGATTAGAAACCTCAAATTTTGTATGGATCAACATCAAATCTAAACACTCCTTTCCACAATCCATTCTTCCTATAAATTTGACCATCATAACTTCTAATTCACACCATCACCATCACCATCACCATCACTGATCCTTAGCATCTTTTAACCATCTTTGACAATGACAAAGTCAAACAACTCTTCTCCACCATCACCACCTATTAGGCGAACCGCTCGCATAAGTGTTAAGCGTTGTTGCTTCAACACCACCATCAGCCTAAGCTCTTCATCCTCGGATGAATCTGTAACACCCCCAATTCATGATGCAGCGGAATTCAACTTGGGTGTTACTCGACGGCACAACAGTCATAATAATAGAAAACGATCTCTAACCGAGTCGCTTTAAAAAGAGTTATCATTCGAATTTATTCAAATATATCAGAGTTTACATAGTTAGGTCCCAAAAAGGTTCCATGTTTCAAAAGACATCAATATAAAGTCTTTTGATGTTTTATCGAATGACAAAGTAGTTTATAGCCTTCTTCCTTTAGTCCGTGCCCTTTCGCTCCATTCTTGATTATCATGGACCTGAAATACATGCTTAAAAGGTCAACACAAAGGTTGAGTGATACTCATAGAGTTTGTTTAATGGTTGAACACAATATGTTGGTAGTATGAGGTAATTAGACTCATACTCATGGTTAGAAAACAAACCAGTTATTATTATATACTAAGCTCATGCAACCAATACGTTAACGGGTACCAATATCAATCGGCGGTTTTGTTGCCCCGGTAAGTACTTTGCCGTCATACTTAATGTTTCAAATATAGTGCATTCGTTTGAACTTATCTAGTCAAACAAATGGGATTCGTCAATCCCAATAGGCCTATTCACAATACTCGCGCTCACTAATACTAGTGATTAAATGGTTCATGATATGGGGACTAGGATTGGCAAGGAAGGTACTTAGTAATAATAAAACAATCAGGCAGCATACAGTTTCAAAGCATTGTGTTCGGTTTTAAAATAGCATGTATTCCCCCCAATGGTTTGTAAAATAATTAAGTAATGGAAAGTGGGGCTATGAACTCACCTTAAGTTAAATAGCAAGTAGTGAATGTAATGGTTGAATCGTGAAGGTTTCTACGAGCAACCTATAATAGAACGTTGCGACTTAGGTTTGGAGTAAAGAATATGAAGAAGTGCCTATATATGTCTTGCATTTAGTCCATGATGCGGTACAAAGTTTAGTGTAAGTCTTTGAAAAGAAATGGTTCATGAAACATGTATAGTTTATATATCACTTACTACTGTTCGGGCCGACATAATTCAGAAGTCATGTAGTAAATGTTTGAGGAGCCAGGACACTTTAATTCGTAAATCCACAACTTATCTCGACGGCTTACTTAATGAACTCCTCACATGAGGCTCCCTACAATTGTAGTATTTGATAAAATATATATATATATAAGTTTTGATCCGAAAAATTACATGTCCAATATTTGAATAAACTTAGGAAAGTTTATTTTTACCTGAAGATTGTTATTAGGATGAGTTTCTTAAGTTTTGTATGACAATTACTTGTAAGATCTCATGGTTCTTTAGATGAAGTAGATCCAAATTGTATGTTTAAGTTATCGCCAACTCTTTAGCTCATGTTTTCGCCTAAGTAAGTTTATATGGTCATTTAGTCATGGCTTGCCATGACCTTTGGTCATTGTTCCATGGTATTGAGACTCAACCTTGGATTTAGCCATGGTTGTGGTCTTGATTTTAGGTCATTAGACCTCTTGGTCTTTTTAAACCATAACAATTATATAGTGACTTTGATATACAAAATAGCTGTTAAGAAACTGAAGAAAATCTCATTCGTTGTTGGTTTTCTGGGTACGTGCTCCTGAGTTTTTGAAGAAAACGTGATTCCGAACAACTGTCGTGCTTTAACTTTTTCGTGAAACGGACCAGAAGGGCTCTTTTTGCGTGTTTAATTCTGTTACAGAAAGTATTTAGGCAGTTTTGCCGCAAAGTTTTGGTAACTTCAAATAGCCATAACTTTTTACTCGTGTACTCATTTTAAGTGGTTCAAATTGCTTTGGTTTCCTTGTTAAGTCCTCTACTACAATATGTAATTCTCCAATATCATAATTATACCATTTTGGTCGAATTTTACCATTGAAGTCACTAGTTTACTTGTTTTAAATAACATAAGTTAACATTTATTTACAATAACTTGTTTTACCCATTTTTATACATCATGAACATAATCACAAGACAAAATATAGTATGAATGAAATATAAATAGCATGAAAATGATATTTAACAAGAAAGTATGTTAGGGTTTGCTTACAACTTTTGGCTTTCAACAAAGAAAGGTAAGTAACATGTAAGGTAAGGACTTTGATTGATTATGCTTCACTTTACTTCACTTCAAGCAATCTTTCTACACTTGTATTCTTGAAAGAGAGATGATGAAGGTTGAGGTGACTTGAGTAGATTTAAACTCAAGAGAAATCACCAAAGTAATGAGAAAACTTGAGCAAGGATCATGTGAAACTTTACAAGAGCTTCAACAATGATTTAGGATTTTTAACATGAAAATCAAAGCATGGATCTATACCATTTGAAGTGTGGCCTGATTTTTAGAGTAAAAAGGAAGAATAAATGAGTTGCTATATATATAGCAATTTGAGGAGGTTAGTAAAATTTGGATATTTTACTTACATGTGGTAGAAAAGAGTTACACATGATGCATAAAAGGACTAATGGTTCATCACCAAGCCACCAAGGCTTGGTGAATCACCACAATTTCGTTCACCATGACTCACCTAGGTGACTAGATGAGTTTTGTTATTATCTTGCTTTTACGGAGTCAGTTTTGTCCCGGTAATCGCTAACGGCAAATAATTAAGCCACAAAACGTAAAACCGGGTATCGTAAAAATGTGGAACTTGAAAGAATGGTTAAACATATCAATATACTCCATAATAAAATATAAAATGAGTGGTAGGTTCCATTGGGGTGCTAAAACTAGAAACACGGGTCTAAAACGCGTAATACGTAAAACGTGCGAACATTGTGTAAAATTGAGAAAAGTAAAATGTTACTTTTCTAATATGATAATAATGATTTAAAATGACTTATAATGTCTAGACTAGGCTCAGTCTAGTGTCGGTTGGTATTTAATGTCTTTAAGACATAAAACCGTAAGCCTAAAAATCAAGGAATGTTTTATAAAATCAAGGAATGATTTTTGGTCAAAGGAGGAGGGAAAAATATGTTGACTTTTTTCCAAAAATGTGAAAACTCAAATCGTCTTAGAAACGCGGTGCAGGTATAGGCTAAGGTTACGGCTAACTAAAAAAGCTTAAAAAGGAAAATTTTTGTTTCTCACGGCCGAGGGTTTATTTGTTCACATTTTTCTTAGTCATGATTAATTCTCAAATAAATCATGAGTGTATCAAACATTTTTCTGATGCGGGGAAAATTAACTCGGTCGAGTTTCGTTGTGCGTAGAATTTTTGAATGACGTTTTACCCTAAAACGTGTAATTCCTTAATAACTTTCGCGAAAATGATCTGATGAGTGTCAAACTTTTATTTTGCCATGGAAGTGATTTATCACACGAGAATATGAAATAAAAATCAAATTTCCGGAA
The DNA here is from genome assembly GCA_030686995.1 of Artemisia argyi. Classification (NCBI taxonomy): domain Eukaryota; kingdom Viridiplantae; phylum Streptophyta; class Magnoliopsida; order Asterales; family Asteraceae; genus Artemisia; species Artemisia argyi. The sequence continues at coordinate 46,424,125 of CM060699.1, read as the reverse complement.
AATGAATAGTAAAAGTGAATAGTAAAAATGAAAAGTGAAATTTTTTGGGAATAGTAATTAACCTGAAATTGCGAATTGTTACAGTCTCCACCCCATATGAGAGCTCCGTCCCGGAGATCAATTTGCGTTGGGTGTAGAAGCTTCGTTGGTAAAAAGATGTGGGTATTTCTTACGTATCTGGTCCTCTCGTTCCCATGTGTATTCAGGACCACGTCATGAGTTCCAACGAACTTTGACAATTGGAATACGGCTTTGCTTGAGTTGTTTGTCCTCTCGGTCCATGATTTCTACGGGTTCCTCGATAAATTGAAGATCGTCATTGAGTTGAATTTCATCGAGTGGAATAACGAGTGATTCGTCTGACAAGCATTTCTTTGGGTTAGATACATGAAAAGTGGGGTGTACACTACTGAGTTCTGATGGAAGCTCAACTCTGTACGCCACTGGGCCAACCCTGGCTAGGATTTTGAATGGTCCGATGTATCTTGGGTTTAGTTTTCCTCGTTTACCAAATCGTATCAAGCCTTTCCAAGGCGATACTTTTAGCATAACTCTATCTCCGACTTGGAATTCTAGGGGTCTGCGCCGTGTGTCGGCATAACTTTTCTGTCGATCTCTTGCGGTTTGAAGTCGGCTTCTGAGTTGTACAATCTTATCCGTTGTTTCTCGAATGAGTTCTGGACCAGTGAGTTGAACTTCTCCTACTTCAGCCCAACAAGCAGGTGAACGACACTTTCGACCGTAAAGTGCTTCAAATGGAGCTGCTTTAATACTTGCATGATAGCTGTTGTTGTAGGAAAATTCGACTAATGGTAGATGAGTATCCCATCCTTTTCCAAAGTCTATTATACAAACTTGAAGCATATCTTCAAGTATTTGAATGGTTCGTTCACTCTGACCATCGGTTTGAGGATGATACGCTGTACTCATGTCTAGATTTGTTCCAAAGGCGTCCTGGAGTGATTGCCAGAAATTGGAGGTAAATCTACCATCTCGGTCGGATATAATGGATATTGGTGCACCATGTCTTGAGACTATTTCTTTGACGTATAGTCGAGTTAGCTGTTCCATTTTGTAAGTCTCTTTGATTGGTATAAAGTGTGCGGATTTTGTGAGACGATCAACTATGACCCAGATAGAGTCATAACCGCTTGATGTCTTTGGGAGCTTGGTAATGAAGTCCATAGTAATTCTTTCCCATTTCCACATAGGAATCTCTGGTTGTTGCAATGGACCGGATGGTTTTTGATGTTCGGCTTTTACTTTGGAGCATGTAAGACATTTGCTAACGTAGGTTGCAATATCGGCCTTCATGTTTAGCCACTAATAGAGTAGTTTAAGATCATGATACATCTTATCAGATCTTGGATGTATGGAGTATTTGGATTTGTGAGATTCATGCATGATCAAGTCTCGTAGGCCACCATAAAGTGGTAACCAACTTCAACCTTGGAAGCATAGAGTTCCGTCTGAACGTGTTTCGAATTTCTTCTGTATCATGCCATCCAACTTTTCCTTTTTGATGTCTTCTTGTTTCACCGCCTCAGCTTGAGCGTGAAGGATTTGAGCAGGAAAGTTTGAATTTATGGTTAAAACTAAGGCTCGGACTCGTAGTGGTTTAACCCGTTCCTTTCGGCTTAGGGCGTCGGCTACTACGTTTGCCTTTCCTGGGTGGTAACGAATGTCGCAGTCATAATCACATAGTAATTTCTACCAACGACGTTGTCTCATGTTTAGTTCTTTTTGGTTCAAAATGTGTTGTAGACTTTTATGATCGGTGAACACAGTACATCTAGTACCGTACAGATAGTGTCTCCAGATTTTTAGTGCAAAGACTATAGCTCCTAACTCTAAGTCATGAGTGGTGTAATTTTCTTCATGAATCTTGAGTTGTCTTGAAGCATAAGACATGACTTTATCACGTTGCATCAACACGACACCTAAACCTTGGTGCGATGCATCACAATAGACTACAAAATCTTCGATCCCATCTGGCAATGCTAGAATAGGAGCACTACAAAGTTTCTGTTTGAGGGTTTGGAAAGCTTTTTCTTCATCTTCATCCCACACGTATTTCTTGTTTTTCGGAGTTAGCTTGGTCAAAGGTTTTGCTATTGAGGAAAATCCTTCAATAAACCTTCGGTAATACCCGGCTAGACCTTGACGAATTTCCGTAGGTGTGGTAGGTGTTGGCCAATCTTTGATAGCTTCAATCTTAGCGGGATCGACATGTAAACCAGTCTTGTCAATCACATGCCCAAGGAATTGTACTGATTGAATCCAAAATTCACATTTGGAAAACTTTGCATACAATTTCTCTTCCTTGAGTAATCCTAAAATTGTTCTCAAGTGTTCTTTGTGTTCCTCTTTGTTTTTGGAATATATGAGGATGTCGTCTATGAATACGATTACGAATTTGTCCAAATATGGCTTACACACTCGATTCATGAGATCCATGAATACTGCCGGTGCATTAGTTAACCCAAATGGCATCACTTGGAATTCATGGTGACCGTATCGTGTCCTAAAGGCTGTTTTTGGAATGTCTTCCTCACGAACTTTAACTTGATGGTAACCTGATCGTAGGTCAATTTTTGAGTAATAGGTTGAACCTTGTAATTGATCGAATAAATCATCAATTCTTGGTAATGGGTATCGGTTCTTTATGGTTAATTTGTTTAGTTCACGATAGTCAATACACATTTGTAATGACCCATCTTTCTTTTTCACGATTAAAACTGGAGCTCCCTAAGGTGAGGAACTGGGTCGAATAAATCCCTTGTCCGAAAGTTCTTGTAATTGATTTGATAGCTCTTGCATCTCTGACGGTGCTAGCCTTTAGGGTGCGCGGGCAACTGGCGCCGCTCTGGTATTAAATCAATTCTGAATTCTATTTGACGATTTGGTGGTAGTCCGGGTAAATCTTCCGGAAAGACTTCAGGAAACTCACGGGCGATAGGAACATCTTCAAGACGTTTTTCATCGGATTTCTTTTCGGTTACGTGGGCTAGGAAAGCATAACATCCTTTCTCAATGTACTTCATGGTTTTGATACATGAGATGATGTTTATTCGAGTTCCACTTTGATCACCACGAATGATCAAAGTTTCATTGTCACATGGAATGTGCACAACTCTTTCACCACAAATTATGTTAGCTTGATGTTTAGACAACCAATCCATGCCAATGACAACATCAAAACTTCCGAGTTCGATTGGCATAAGATTGATGTTAAAGGGGTGGTCTAAGAGATTAAGGGTACAGTCTGGGATTACGGTATTAGTATTTACTAAGTCACCGGTAGCTAGTTCAATACTATAACTAGTGGTTAAAGTGATCGGTGGGATATCAAGTAAAGGCGCAATTCTAGTAGCTATAAAGCTCATATCAGCACCAGAATCGAATAAGACTTTAACAGGAATATTATTGAGTAAGAACGTACCAGTAACCACGTTCGGGTCTTGGTGTGGTTCTCCATTTCCCATGACGTAGGCTCTACCGCGAGCACCTCCGCCTTGTGGTCCATGGTTTTGAGGACAGTTGTTCTTGAAGTGTCCCTTTTCTCCACACCCAAAACATGTAACTATTGGCTGAGTGTTAGCCTCAGTAGCTACAGCCTTGCCTCTACAATCCTTGGCAAGATGTCCGGGCTTTTGACACTTGTTGCACTTGGCCGGGCAGGGACCTGCATGATGGTAGTTGCACTTGGTACACTGTGGTAGAGTACCAACGTATTTACCTCTGGCTAGTGCAGCAACATAAGCCGTCGCGGCTTCTTGTCTTTTGTTTTGTTGATTGTGATGGTTGTTGTTGCGGGTTTGGTTGTTGTTGTTGTTGTTACTTCCACAGTTACCATCCCATGGTCGCTTGTTGTTGTTGTTCCTATTGTTATTGTTGTTACGGTAGTTGGAGTTGTTGGTGTTATTGGTATTTTTGGCGTTGTTGGTGTTGTTGGTGTTGTTTTGTTTTCGGGTTTCTGTTGTATGCACCACTTGATCCATGAGGCTGCGAGACATCCGCATAGCTTCATCAAGTTCCTTGGGATTTGCTGAAGTTACATTCCCTTGTATACTTGATGGAAGTCCCCAGATATACCGTTCCAACAATTTCTCTTTTGTTGAAACCATTGTTGGACACAGTATCCTCAATTCTTGGAATCGACGGTTGTAAGTTATGATGTCATTTCCCTTAACAGAATGATCCCATAATTCCACCTCTAACTTCTGCATTTCACTGCGGGGGCAGTACTCTTTGATCATCATCTTCTTCAGATTATCCCAAGAAATCTTATAAGCATTTTCAATGCCCATTGGTTGAGCTATTGAATTCCACCATATAATGCCTCATTCAACAGTGTACTCGTGGCATACTGAACTTTATCACTTTCAGTACATTTACTGACCAAAAATACCGACTCCTCTTTTCCAAACCAGCGGGTCAAACCTACAGCTCCTTCACTACCCTTAAACTTTTTGGGTTCGCATTTTAAACAGGAAATGAATGAGCAACCCTTAGGTACTGAAGCAACATTTGTCACTGGAGGGCTAGTTAGGCTTGGTCCTCCAGTGTTAAGGCTGGCAATTCGGGCAGCTTCTGCAGCTCTAGCAACTTCCGCAGCGGTGGCGGCTTTAGCGGCTGCTGCAGCATCAGCAGCTGTAGCATCTTCAGCGGCTGCTGCAGCACCAGCAGCTGTGGCGGCTTCGGCGGCTGCTGCAGCTACGGTTGCTCGTTCCGTTGTGAGTGTTGCGTTGACACTGTCTTTAACTAGTTTGCGAATAGCAGCTTGAGTCATTGCTGGTGGTGTCTTCTTCTTTGGCGCCATGATTCTATTGTACAAAAGATACGTCGCAATTAGAGAGTTGTGAAATGAGCACAATTTTTGATAAGAATGACAGGATAATTAATGTTTTAAAAGCATAACACATGATAGTATATAAAACAAGAGTTTTATTCATATAACGTTGATTGATTTACAAAATCGAAACCTATTACAAGCTTCTTCAAAATTTACTAACTGATACTTTCAGTTTAGTAATTACAATGTTTCTACTATCGCTAGCTATTACATGGATTTCATAACGTTTACTAACTGATACTAATCAGTTTAGTTGTACAAAAGATAACTAGTACTATAACACTAGTCTAACATCAGTTGGAGGGTTGTTGTAGTCTGGACGGATTGTTGTTTCCATATGTTGCTAGCACATCCACACTCTCATTGGGGCGGTTTTCTTTGACATCTTTCTGGTATAACCTTTGTTGTATGGCACACATTTGAGATTGCATTCCATATATCTCATTCTTGAGTTGATACCGGTCAAAGTTAGCAACGTCTAATCGGATTTCTGCTGTAGTTAGGTGGTTTAGTAGTTTGTGAATTTGTGCCGCATCTTGGTCTTGAGCTCTTTCAACTAATGTAAGTCTATCCTTGACGTCTTCCAAGCTGGTTAAGGGATCTAAGACTATGTCCCCAACATGAGTCAAGTCTCTCCTCACATAGCTCATATCAAGTTTAAACCAATAGAGGTATTCTTGTGCGTTCATGGAATCCATCTTGGCTGAATTAACCTTGGATATATAATCATTCATTTGGCGTGTCATGCTTTGAAATTTAAGTTGAGTTAGGTTGAGGGCTTGTTTCAAGGAATATATTTCATATTGGGCAGAGTTTACGAACATAGGTGTAAAATGTTCCGCCGACTTCATGAGTGGACTTTGGAACTTGAGCTGGAGTAGTATGATTAGATTCGGAGGAGATTGGTGAGATAGGAGGTGGTGATGTTAATGGTGATAGTGGTCGCACAACCATTGGTTCCTCTACTTCTTCAATGTCGTCGACGCCTTCAATGTCTATGTCCATTTCAGGATCTTCTTCGTAATCATCGATGTCTATGTCCATTTCAGGATCTTCGTTCGGATCTTCCTCATCGTCATCGACTAGATCCTCGTAAGGTTCTTCCTCGTCGTCGTAGTCAAGTGCTTCAAGATAGGGATCATTGAGTTCAGGAAGGTTTGGTACAAGTTCGTGAAGAAGTGGAAAAATCGGTAAGATATTGGGTAGAGCGGGAACGACTTGGTCGGGAGATGCGGGTACAGACATGATGTCTACAATAAAAACTACTATGTCAAAATAAATCTAAAGCTTACGGGAAGTGCTCAAAATATGACAAGCATGTATATATCAATATACTAAATATGTTCATGTAGCGTAACCTGCTTAATAAGTCCATAATCATCTGGAGGATGGAAGGCACGAAGAGTGGAAGGCTATAAAAATGTTTTTGCTTGTAATTGTAGTTATAGTTTAGGTCTCACTTAGACCCGTTTCTCTATAACCATGGCTTTGGTACCAATCTGTAACACCCCCAATTCATGATGCAGCGGAATTCAACTTGGGTGTTACTCAACGGCACAACAGTCATAATAATAGAAAACGATCTCTAACCGAGTCCCTTTAAAAAGAGTTATCATTCGAATTTATTCAAATATATCAGAGTTTACATAGTTAGGTCCCAAAAAGGTTCCATATTTCAAAATACATCAATATAAAGTCTTTTGATGTTTTATCGAATGACAAAGTAGTTTATAGCCTTCTTCCTTTAGTCCGTGCCCTTCAGCTCCATTCTTGATTATCATGGACCTGAAATACATGCTTAAAAGGTCAACACAAAGGTTGAGTGATATTCATAGAGTTTGTTTAATGGTTGAACACAATATGTTGGTAGTATGAGTTAATTAGACTCATACTCATGGTTGGAAAACAAACCAGTTATTATTATATACTAAGCTCATGGAACCAATACGTTAACGGCTACCAATATCAATCGGCGGTTTTGTTGCCCCGGTAAGTACTTTGCCATCATACTTAATGTTTCAAATATAGTGCATTCGTTTGAACTTATCTAGTCAAACAAATGGGATTCGTCAATCCCAATACGCCTATTCACAATACTCACGCTCACTAATACTAGTGATTAAATGGTTCATGATATAGGGCCTAGGATTGGCAAGGAAGGTACTTAGTAATAATAAAACAATCAGGCAGCATACAGTTTCAAAGCATTGTCGGTTTTAAAGTAGCATGTATTCCCCCCAAGGATTTGTAAAACAATTAAGTAATGGAAAGTGGGGCTATGAACTCACCTTAAGTTAAATAGCAAGTAGTGAATGTAATGGTTGAATCGTGAAGGTTTCTACGAGCAACCTATAATAGAACGTTGCGACTTAAGATTGGAGTAAAGAATATGAAGAAGTGCCTATATATGTCTTGCATTTAGTCCATGATGTGGTACAAAGTTTAGTGTAAGTCTTTGAAAAGAAATGGTTCATGAAACATGTATAGTTTATATATCGCTTACTACCGTTCGGGCCGACATAATTCAGAAGTCATGTAGTAAACGTTTGAGGAGCCAGGACACTTTAATTCGTAAATCCACAACTTATCTCGACGGCTTATTTAATGAATTCCTCACATGAGGCTCCCTATATATATATAAGTTTTGATCCGAAAAATTACATGTCCAATATTTGAATAAACTTAGGAAAGTTTATTTTTACCTGAAGATTGTTATTAGGATGAGTTTCTTAAGTTTTGTATGACAATTACTTGTAAGATCTCATGGTTCTTTAGATGAAGTAGATCCAAATTGTATGTTTAAGTTATCGCTAACTCTTTAGTTCATGTTTTCGCCTAAGTAAGTTTATATGGTCATTTAGTCATGGCCTTGCCATGACCTTTGGTCATTGTTCCATGGTATTGAGACTCAACCTTGGATTTAGCCATGGTTGTGGTCTTGATTTTAGGTCATTAGACCTCTTGGTCTTTTTAAACCATAACAATTATATAGTGACTTTGATATACAAAATAGCTGTTAAGAAACTGAAGAAAATCTCATTCGTTGTTGGTTTTCTGGGTACGTGCTCCTGAGTTTTTGAAGAAAACGTGATTCCGAACAACTGTCGTGCTTTAACTTTTTCGTGAAACGGACCAGAAGGGCTCTTTTTGCGTGTTTAATTCTGTTACAGAAAGTATTTAGGCAGTTTTGCCGCAAAGTTTTGGTAACTTCAAATAGCCATAACTTTTTACTCGTGTACTCATTTTAAGTGGTTCAAATTGCTTTGGTTTCCTTGTTAAGTCCTCTACTACAATATGTAATTCTCCAATATCATAATTATACCATTTTGGTCGAATTTTACCATGGAAGTCACTAGTTTACTTGTTTTAAATAACATAAGTTAACATTTATTTACAATAACTTGTTTTACCCATTTTTATACATCATGAACATAATCACAAGACAAAATATAGTATGAATGAAATATAAATAGCATGAAAATGATATTTAACAAGAAAGTATGTTAGGGTTTGCTTACAACTTTTGGCTTTCAACAAAGAAAGGTAAGTAACATGTAAGGTAAGGACTTTGATTGATTATGCTTCACTTTACTTCACTTCAAGCAATCTTTCTACACTTGTATTCTTGAAAGAGAGATGATGAAGGTTGAGGTGACTTGAGTAGATTTAAACTCAAGAGAAATCACCAAAGTAATGAGAAAACTTGAGCAAGGATCATGTGAAACTTTACAAGAGCTTCAACAATGATTTAGGATTTTTAACATGAAAATCAAAGCATGGATCTATACCATTTGAAGGGTGGCCTGATTTTTAGAGTAAAAAGGAAGAATAAATGAGTTGCTATATATATAGCAATTTGAGGAGGTTAGTAAAATTTGGATATTTTACTTACATGTGGTAGAAAAGAGTTACACATGATGCATAAAAGGACTAATGGTTCATCACCAAGCCACCAAGGCTTGGTGAATCACCACAATGTCGTTCACCATGACTCACCTAGGTGACTAGATGAGTTTTGTTATTATCTTGCTTTTACGGAGTCAGTTTTGTCCCGGTAATCGCTAACGGTAAATGATTAAGCCACAAAACGTAAAACCAGGTATCGTAAAAATGTGGAACTTGAAAGAATGGTTAAACATGTCAATATACTCCATAATAAAATATAAAATGAGTGGTAGGTTCTATTGGGGTGCTAAAACCCTGCTAAAACTGAAAACACGGGTCTAAAACGCGTAATACGTCAAACGTACGAATATTGTGTAAAATTGAGACAAGTAAAATGTTACTTTTCTAATATGATAATAATGATTTAAAATGACTTATAATGTCTAGACTAGGCTCAGTCTAGTATCGGTTGGTATTTAATGTCTTTAAGACATAAAACCGTAAGCCTAAAAATCAAGGAATGTTTTATAAAATCAAGGAATGATTTTTGGTCAAAGGAGGAGGGAAAAATATGTTGACTTTTTCCAAAAATGTGAAAACTCAAATCGTCTTAGAAACGCGGTGCAGGTATTGGCTAAGGTTACGGCTAAGTAAAAGCGCTTAAAAACGAAAATTTCTGTTTCTCACGGCCGAGGGTTTTTTTGGTCACATTTTTCTTAGTCATGATTAATTCTCAAATAAATCATGAGTGTATCAAACATTTTTCTGATGCGGGGAAAATTAACGCGGTTAAGTTTCGTTGTGCGTAGAATTTTTGAATGACGTTTTACTCTAAAACGTGTAATTCCTTAATAACTTTCGCGAAAATGATCTGATGAGTGTCAAACTTTTATTTTGCCATGGAAGTGATTTATCACACGAGAATATGAAATAAAAATCAAATTTCAGGAAAATGAATAGTAAAACTGAATAGTAAAAATGAATAGTGAAATTTTTCAGGAATAGTAATTAACCTGAAAATGCGAATTGTTACAGAATCACCACTCATCATATCATCTCCATCAAAGATGAAAATTTCCTCAACCTTGCAACCCCTACACCATCACCTAGACCACAAAATGTCATTTCCACTCCACCACCAACAAAAACACCCATTGATCCAATACCACCATCGACACCAACTCAACCAACAAAATCTCCATCACCTCCAAAATCACCCAAGTTAGAACCCATGGAGCTTTTTGGAACTCCACCATCATCACCTCATCCATTTCTTGAATATTTAGATGCCCTTCCTCCAAGATCAACAAATCCACCTTCATTGCCTTCGTTTGGCTCTATTGAACGGATGGAAAATCAACAACCAAGGGCTTTTTTTAAGACAAATGAACCTTTAGAGCAAGAACCACCTCCACAACAAGAGCCATCACAATCCAAACCATTGTTGTTTCATCCAATCTACAAAGACATCCATGGCCCTTTCAATGGAGAACCCAACTTTCAACACCATGATCAACCACCACCTCAAGAATCTCAACCACAATATCAATCCCAATCACAAAATTTTGAGTCCCTCTTTCCTTCATATGAGGAAATTGAGGCTTCTTTGTGGAACAACCCTCCAAACACCCATGAGGAGATCAATGATCATCTTGACAACTTGTATGCCTTTAAGAACATGGTAGATACACACCTCCATCAAGCGATGGAATTTCAAACGGCCTTGCTCTCATCCGTTGTAGCACCAAACACCAACCAACCAACAACAAATGTTCCCCCACCACCATCATCAACCAATAATCCTATCCTACCTAATCCTTGCCATAATTGCTCTCGATGTGAGAGAACAGCTAAGATTAGTGAGAGCATAAAAATCATGCTTCACCAAGTTGATACGTGGGAATCGCACCAGGTTTCACCTCTCGAGGGATCTCGAGAAGCTTACAACCCCCACCAGGCAGTGAACCTGATCGTTGTAGTATAGTATAGTGACAAGTACTGGGGGATTGATCGTTCAACTCAGGAATAGTGTCGCTAGGATTAGAAAGCCTGAAAACTAGGTCTAGAGGTGAGGGATGATTCTTTTTGTATTTTTATATTTTTATAAAAGCAATTAAAATCTCGGGTTTTGGAAGAGTGGGCGGAATTAGTTGCTAGCCAACTAACCCAAATAACTACAAATGCAATGAAATTTAAATGACAGAAATGAAAATGAAACTAATTATACTAGTGTGGTGTAAACAATGATGAGGAAAGTTGTGTTTACTTAGGTTTCATTACTCCCTAGATATCTTTTACAGGTTAATAGCTTGTTACAATTGCACGGATGACGGGTCATATTCCTTATTACTAGTCGTAGGGTCGTGTACAATATTCCCTAACTCTATAGGATCCTACTTCACTCCTATATCGAGCCGTTAGAAGCTCCTAACATGGGATCATTAGAATTCTCCTACGCATTAAATACAACCAAATATCATAGTACACCTCCGATCATGTTTCTTAAGACGTTCAAGCAAGTTACCAATGGAAGTCTGCCAGTTTTTTTAAGCCTAACATCGAATACAATCATCCGTAACAACTATAATCAAACAATCAACCCATAATTAACATCTAGGTTTCACTACATCTAAGCAAACACAAAGGAAATCTAGCCTAGCATGTTAAATTGAAGACAAGCGTAAGATATATTCAAACAACACATAGACATATTGAATGAATTGAAAAAGTACTTATCTTTATTAAACATGAAAGATTCAAAGGGCCGAAACCCTTGAAAAAGCTAGAAAATTCGACCTAGGGTTTTCCTCAAAGTTGCACCCTCAAAGTTACACCCTAATGAATGAAATTTGGAAAACTATATATAGATTACAATAGGTGACGGCGTCATGTATTGGGTTGTGACGCCGTCAACTCGCCGCCATAATAAAAATCGTATTTCCTAGATCTGATTTTTTACGCCGGCATGTATGAAATAGTTCTGGGCCGTCACTAATACTTGGACCATGACGGCCTTGGGTGACGCCGTCATGTCCAATGTGCAAAACTCTCTGTATCGTCACGTGTATTTCCCACATCCACCACTTTTTCTTACTCTTGACGCCGTCAGGTACTGTTCCCAGCAAGGAAAATTAAGACTTTGCCTTTTTCTTCACTTTTATGCTACAAAAACGTCAAAAATGATTCCTTTTCCAAATTTCACTCCAAAAGTACCTAAAATGACAAAAGGAACGATTTAGGGCAATATTTGATCAAATAATCTCGATCGGCCTTAAATGACCCCCTAAAAGTGGTTCACTTTTCGCCTCATCAAATACCCTTACGCTTGAGATTTGCTTGTCCTCAAGTAAATGCGCTTTTATTCTAATCAAAATACAAGTTAGGGGTCATTTAACACTAATATAAAAGTAATTACAACAAATAATCGTTCCACTAAAGACCAAAGACAAGCACGGAGGTCATACACTAGCACCTCACAAATAGTGTTTAGATACTCAAATCTCTTGGGTGTAATAAAGTATATATCACAATATGGAATTGGAAAACATCTCTCACTACCTGTCATTGCAAAATAGATTACCATAGGCTTGGGAAAGGATCAAACTTCCACCACTTGGCGTAAGCACCTAGGATAAACTATCAAAGAGGTCTTTCAAAGGATTATAATGTTAGGTGTAGGGATATGGAAAACACGGTTTTGTTGGATAAAGGCAATATTTACTGGTTGCGAGTTAATCATCTTGGTTAATTACATGTACAATATGGCGTTGCTAAGCCAAGACTAGACTCGACTTAAGCTAGTGAATCAAAAATAACAAAAACATTAAATAAACATAAAATGAAACGGGAAGGTAGTCCATATGTTTTTTTCTCTTTTCTTTTTCTATTTTTTTTTCTTTTTCTTAATTTTTTCGATTTTTTTATTTTTTTATTATTATTATTTTTTTTTTGCATACACTCTTACCCTACCATCAAAAATAATACATCATAGGGAATGTACATTCCCCTTACACTTGAATTTTTACATACTTAAGAATAAACTACTCTAATGACTCGAATCAAGATAATCAAAACACTTGGAGTACTTTTTAAAATTAATGCCCATATGGGGGTAATAATTTGATGTTCTTCCCCATTACTCCATAACACTAGTACTTTACCCATGAGTCCCAATCATCCCAAAACAATATGTACAAGATATGACTTGACTTAGCAACCATGTAATCAATTAGATAATTAACTAAGGGTTTAAACATGTAACAATAATGCACTAAAGATGAGTCCATACACGGAAGGCTAAGGCAATTTGGGTGGGTTGTAACAAATTCTTCCTTTAAGTAAGATGCTTAAAGTTAGAAACGAAAAGATAGGCTCGGAGGGGTGTACTAGGGGTTTCGTGTACTAAAAATGAGTACAACGCTAAGGTGTGGGAAAAAATTAATTGACTTTACTAGCTAAGTAATATGACTTAAATGGTCAAGTAATTATGATACTGGTTAAACACAAGGGTGATCCTAATGCCTCTTATCATGTAGTAAATCCTATTACACGAATATAGTCTCACTAGCGGACTCGGGATGCATCACTAACGCAAGTTCTAGAATCTAAATGCTACCGGTACACTCATAAGCACTAATAATGAATGCTTTTCCTATCAAATCTAAAGGCGAACCTCATATATTTGGGTGGAAAATTTTTATGAATGGTACGGTTTTGTGCTAGTCATACAACTCCTATCCATGAGACGCTTGATAAGGCTAAAGTTTCACTCCTAAATGTTGTAAAAAAATTTAAATTTGGCGCTAAAATTACACTAACAAGTATTTCTCTTAGTTTTATTACACACCTACCATCAAAAAAAAAAAAACTCAGGTGCAATTGTATCCTATAACGTATCATCATTTACCCTCCCCTTACACTTAGGATGAACATTATCCCCAATGTTCAATTAAAGGATGTAAAAGTAAAATAGGTAAAAGAATGAAAACAAATACTCCCCTGATTCATTCGGTGTGGATAGTGTATCAACAAGGTTAGATCTTCCTCCAAGAAAATGAACATTCAAAGCTTCCCTTCCAGAAAAATAAATCATCTTCTTGTCATATATAACCTGTTAAACCTGAGAAAACAAACAAGGCAACCTCGCATAAAATCGGCGGCAATCTATATATACTAAAAAGTCCTAGAAAACAATGTAAGATATAATGCTTGTGGAATGAATGTTTGCAGATTTCCCGGAGTTTATAAACCTAAAGAATTAACAAAAACTTGAAGACTCCGTTAGAAAAACAAAACTCACAAAATTTCCAGAATTTCACACATGACGCCGTCAGGAGTTAACTCCTGACGCCGTCAGAAGTGGCCTGCAGAAATCTTTACGTTAAGTTTCCAGAAAATTTCTGGAAAAACTTATGTCCTACTTCCTGGAAAATCCTGCAAAACATCATTATGACTCGATACTAGCATTTGACTCTAACAAATACTAATACACATGTTCATTTAATATTGTGGAGAATCACGATCAATTTAGTTCTTAGAAACAAATTGGGGTTTCCCCTTACACTTAGCTTTTGCAAAATAACTTTATATGAAGTTAAGACGAAGTTAAACAACAAAATAAAGCATTTTCAAAATTTTAGTATGAAACATGATCTACCAACAATAAAAATAAAGCATGCATACAGAAGCAAATAACAATCAAACAAGTAAAAATCACACAAAACATGGGTTGCCTCCCAAGAAGCGCTTTTCTTTATTTACGAGTCTTGTAGCTAGACTCAAGGTCATGGGCCATTACGTGACCTCATCATCAAATGTTACATCCTCTTCACTAATCATCTCATTACTACTTTCTTGATAATGTTTTACGCTTTGTATGTTAACAGTGAACTCTCTATTTTCATCGTCTATCAACACAACAGCACCAGTTTTAGAGGAACTTTTCACTGTAAAGGGCCCATACCATCTAGACTTGAGTTTCCCGGGAAATAACCTTAACCGAGAATTATACAATAGAACTTTGTCCCCTTATGAGAACTCCTTAGGTTTCTTAATTCGCTGGTCATGCCATCTTTTCGCCCTTTCTTTATATGTAACAGGGGATTCATACACTTCTAGCCTTAACTCATCAAGCTCATGGAGTTGTAAGAACTGATTCGTTCCAGCGACCGTATAATCCAAATTACATGCCTTAAGTGCCCAAGAAGCCTTATGTTCGAGTTCCACCGGAAGGTGACATGCCTTGCCATAAACCATGCGGAACGAGGTCGTTCCAATAGGTGTCTTGTAGGCAGTTCGGAATGCCCATAAGGCCTCATCGAGTTTAAATGACCAGTCCTTTCTGTTTTGATTAACCGTTTTTTCCAATATTCTGTTAATTGCCCTGTTGGTGTTTTTGACTTGACCATTGGGTTGTGGGTGATAGACGGTGGAGAAACAATGGGAAACTCCATACCTCTTCATGACCTTTTCCATTTGCGCATTGCAAAAGTGGGTCCCCCTATCGCTAATGAGAGCTTTAGGAATGTCGAACCTAGCAAACAGCTTTTTCAGAAAATGAATAACTACCCTAGCATCGTTGGTCCTAAGGGCTTGTGCCTCTACCCATTTTGAACCATAATCAATGGCCACTAAAATGTATTCGTTCCCCCTTGAAGATGGAAAGGGTCCCATGAAATTAATTCCCCAAACATCGAAAACCTCACAAACTTGTATAAAATTCTGAGGTGCTTCATCTCTACTTGATATATTCCCGGCCCGTTGACATGCATCGCATGCTTGTATCATCTCCTTTACATCACGAAATATTGTGGGCCAATAGAATCCTGCATCGAAAACCTTTCGTGCGGTGGTGTTTATCCCAGGATGGCCCCCAGAAGGGCTCGAATGACATTCTTTCATAATCTTGATTGCTTCTTTTCCCGAAACACAGCGCCTGGTTATTTGATCAGGACATCTTCGGAATAAGAAGGGTTCGTCCCAGAAGTAGTATTTAAGTTGGGCAAAGAACCTTTTCTTTTCGTATCTAGTCATGTGTTCCGGAATGAGCCTACTTGCAAGATAATTAGCATAATCAGCGTACCAAGGTTCAGAATCTGTCAATGACATGATTTGTTCGTCAGGGAATGAATCCCGAGTCTCACTTTTGTCAAGCTCAATAAGGAGGGAATTTTCGAGACGAGAAAGGTGATCAGCAGCCAAATTCTCTGCCCCCCTTTTATCACGAATCTCAACATCGAATTCTTGTAACAACAAGATCCACCGAATTAGTCGTGGTTCAGCGTCTTGCTTAGCAAAGAGATATCAGAGAGCCTAATGATCAGTAAAAACAACCGTCTTTAAAAGGACAAGATATTGGCAGAATTTGTCAAAGGCGAATACCACGGATAATAGTTCTTTTTCGGTGGTAGAATAATTCTCTTGAGCGGGATTCATAGTTTTGCTAGCATAGTATATTGGTTGGAACTGTTTGTTACACCTTTGGCCTAATACTGCCCCAACATCATAGTCGCTAGCGTCACACATAATCTCGAAAAGTAACTCCCAGTTGGGTGTAACCATGATTGGGGCTTGCGTGAGTTCCTTTTTCAGGAGATTGAATGCATCCTTGCATTCTTGAGAGAAATCGAAGGGGGCATCCTTTACAAGTAATTGAGTCATTGGCCGAGCTATTTTAGAGAAGTCTTTAATGAATCTCCTGTAGAAACCGGCATAACCCAAGAATCTACGTATTGCCTTAACAGTCGTGGGATAATGTAGTTTAGATATAGCTTCAACCTTTGCTTGGTCCACCTCAATCCCATTTCCTGAGACCTTATGTCCTAGCACAATCCCTTCTTTTACCATAAAATGGCATTTTTCCCAGTTCAGGACCAAGTTGGTTTCCTCGCAACGTTTGAGCATTTTTTCGAGGTTAGCAAGACAGCGGTCGAAAGAGTCCCTGAAGACTGAGAAATCATCTATGAAAACTTATATGATGTCTTCCATTAACTCGTGAAAGATTGTGGTCAGGCATCGCTGAAAAGTGGCGGGAGCGTTACACAACCCATGAGGCATCCTCTTATAAGCGAATGTCCCATAAGGGCAAGTAAATGTGGTTTTTTCTTGGTCCTCACGGGCTATGGGGATTTGGAAATATCCTGAGAATCCATCCAAGAAACAGTAGTATTCGTGACCGAATAATCTTTCCAACATCTGGTCAATGAACGGGAGGGGAAAGTGATCTTTCCTGGTGGCATCATTGATCTTTCTATAATCGATGCATACCCGCCATCCAATAACCATTCTCTGGGGTACCATCTCACCGTTGTCATTTTTCACCACAGTCATTCCTCCTTTCTTTGGTACAACCTGTACATGACTAACCCACGGGCTATCTGAAATTGGGTAAATCAGCCCTGCATCCAAAAGTTTGATAACTTCTTTTTTCACTACCTCCTTAATGTTGGGATTCACCCGCCTCTGGGGTTGCACTGTTGGTTTATAGTTTTCTTCCATGAGAATCTTATGTGTGCAAAAGGTTGAGTCAATCCCCTTAATGTCGTCTATACTCCATGCAAAGACTCCCTAATATTTCTTTAGGACTCCGAAGAGCCTATCTTTTTGTTCATGCTCAAGGAAAGAGTTTATGATTACTGGCAGCTGATCCTCTCCCTGGAGGAAGGCATACTTGTTTTCGGAGTTCTTTAAGATCAAGCTTAGGTGGTTTGATAATGGAGGGCTTTTGCTTGTTTTCGGGTTTACAGAGTTCGAGCTGTTCAGTAGGCTCTTGTCTGGGATAGAAGGAGACTGCGCTAACGCCTTCTGTCTTCTCCTTCTCCATTATGGGGAGGAAACTCTCATCTCGTAACCAGCCTTCTTCGATTTGTTCATCAACACAGTTTTCAATGACATCAGTTAGTTCATCGATCTCTCCGATGAAATAGAGCCGGTTAGCTGCTTCAAAAGATAGATTCATAGTGTCTTTAATATCGAAGGTCAAGCTATCGGTTCCTACTCGTAAGGTTAACTTGCCATCGCGAACATCAATAACTGCACGAGCGGTAGCAAGAAAGGGTCTCCCTAAGATTATGGGCACCAGGTCATCCTCCTCCATCTCCAAAATCACGAAGTCAACCGGAAATTTGCATATCTGATTGGTGCTAAACCATCAACTTATATTGACCAAGGAATGGTCAACAAAGTCAAAGAGCCTAGACCAATGCTTCCGGGTAATAAAGGGTATCACCAGGTCGTTATGTCCCGACGAGGTGTGGACTGTGCTTTAGCGTACTTGTGATCGGGTGATTATTCACAGAAAAGGGTTGTGATAAGAATTATTTGGAAATTATTGACAGATATAGCTTAGGAAAGCTACGTGATTGATTACGGGAATTGAGATTAAGAAGATTTGAGCTAAAACCTAAAAACGTACGTTTTAATTAAAAACGTACGCAGACGAACGAAACAGAAAGTACAACTGATGAACGGAAAAGGTTACAAGTGTAAAATTATTATTTTTGCAATCCTAACAAATAAAGAAAATTTTAAGAAAAAGAAAAATTATTTTTACACTATTTAATTATTAATTATTAATTAATTACTAATTATCTATTTATTAACTAATTAAACTAATTAGAATTATTAAAAATACTAAAAACACTTAGAAAATTAAGAAAAATTTTACAAATCTAATTAACCATCACAGGAATCTAAAATATTATAAAAAGTTGATTTTATGTATTTTTAAACTAATTTACTAATTATTATTATAATTACTAATTAATTTCTAATTAAACTAATTATATTATAAAAAATAGAAAATGAACAATATAAATTCTAGAAAAATTTATAAAAATGTTTTAACTTATATAAAAGCTAGAAAAATTATAAAAACTAGGTTGTAATTTATAAAATATAATTATGCTATTTACTTACTTAATATTAATTAATAATTAATTAAACTAAAATTAATTATAAAAACCACTAAAAGACAAAAGAAAAATCTGGAAAAATTTCTAGAATTACTTTAACCTAAAAGAGAATTAATAAAAATATAAAAATGATATATTGCTTATAAATAAGCTAAAAAGAAAATTAAAATGATAATTTCTATTAAATAGAAGCTATCACTATAATTAAAGTTGGTTTTTTTTTTTTTTTTTTTTTTTTTTTTCTTTTTCCAAGCTGATTTTACACTAAAAACTAATACTTTTTATGAAAACACTTTTTAAGTAGCCCAGAAATAAGCACTTGAGTGCTTATTTATCCACACAGTTGACTTTTGTTGACTGCACAAGGATTTTAGCTCAAATGGAGTAATGTGGGGTCCACAAGGGTAAAAGTTGGTTCCTCTGAGTTATATGAACTTGTTTGAGTAAGTTTCAACCAAATAAGCACAGTAAATAAGCCACAATACAACAATAAGCACTTGCTTCTTGTTGATTCTGAGACAGAGTTGGGACAGCTTTATGAGGCAAAATCAAGTGGGGTCCACAGGTCCAATGGTCAAACAAAGGGTCAACTTTCAAAGCCTGGTAGGAGGGGGGTTGTAAGGACCCAAATATGGGGTGTGGGACCCACTGGGGTGGCCACAAGCTACCACCAAAGTGGTGAGGTGAGATGGGATGCTGATACACAGGGCAGATAGATGCCCTGCAGCTCAGTTCAAGGGGCAATTTGGTCCACTAAATAAATTCACAAAATTATAACAACTATGGAATTCTCAAGTCCTACTGGTATATATTGCACCCACAAAGTTTCAAAGATTCAAATCAAACAAAAAAATCATGAAAATTCATCCCATTTTTGCAAAAATCTGAGATTGCACTTTTTCACTTTTTCAATAATCTTATAACTTTGACTAGTTTGAGGTTTGATCCTATCCTACTGATTGAAAAGGTAATTATAAGCTATATAAAGATGAGATTAAGCAATAACAACTATTAATGAAAAGATTTGGGTGAGTTTGGAACCCACTGATCCAACAGTGGATCAAATCAAGGGGTATTACCCTTGATTTTGACTTTAAGCTTATTATGGACTTGTTTCTTGATTACTTTGACCTAATTTAACCTAGCTGAGACTGTTTTGAACACAAGAAACAACAAAATCTTATGAGAACCAAGTGATCTCTCTAAAACCAAACACCCCTTAATTTGACTGTGGTGGGATTTTTCAAAGCAAATGGAGGTTTTAGTCAAAACTACTAATTCAGACACATGTTTTATGATTACCCAAACCTTTTTAAGTACAATTAGACCAAGAACTACAATAATAACATAGATTACAACAAAATGCTAAATTTTACTTGAAAATTAAAAATGCTAGCAACTATTGATTTTAATTAACAACTAAACTCCTTTAGATTATATCCTCACTAAATAACTTTAACTAAGCACAAATAACAAAGAAATAAGCAGTAACAACTAATGTTATGGAAAATGAACTTGAAATGAGTATGAAGCTTACAAAGTAGAACTGTGGGCACCAAAAACAAGAACCAAGAGAACCAATTTATTCCTAACTCCTCCCTGAGGATCTAAACCAAGTTTCCAAAGCTTTCCATGCTTCCAAATCACCTCTGAATCCAGAATTCACATAATCTCACCAACAGTTGACTATGTTTGACCTTTTTTGTGTTTGTGAAATTTTTTTGCTACACTGAATTTTTAGTTACTAGAAGCCTTTATAAAACTTCTTGGGAGCTTATGTGACCTAATCTAGTCCATAACAACAACTGAAACTAGCATTCATCCATACTTGAGATTTTTTTCAATGAAATTTGATACAAACTGAGTTTAAGCAAAATGATTGAGATTCATACTTAAAATAAGTCTAAACAATACACTGAAGGCTTAGAGATACAATGTTAAACTAAGATTACAACTTGAAAATAAAAAAAACAAAACTACAATTTTTTCTTAAACTAAAAACTACCACCTTGGCCACTGCTGCTTCCTTTTCTTTAAATAGGGGACCATTAGGGTTTTGAAACCCTAATGAGTGAATCCCACATGAGCTCTGAGCCATTGGATGATCACCAATCAATCTTGACCCTTTAAAAGTTTTTGGCGCCTTTTTCTTTCTTTGTCAGGTTGAGGTGGAGTGAGGGCAAAAGGGAAGCAATTAAAGCTTCTTGGAGTCTTGTTGTTAGTCAATGGAGAAAGGATGGCTTGCTGAGGTAGAGGAGGGGGGAGCAGGTTTGCAAGTTGGAGGGGGGAGGTGATGGTTTGACTTTGGTTGACTGGGAAAGGGGTAATAAACGGGAGTGTTTGTTTTTTTTATTTTGAAGTGGTGGGCTGGGTGAGTGGTGGGCTGAGGGTGTGGTGATGGAGTGGGCTGGAGGGATAAGGTGATTGGGCTTGTATGTGTTGGGTTTGAATTTTGGTTTTGGTTTTATTAAGGGGTGTCCGTTTGGTGTTGTAGTAATACACAAGGACCATTTTTGCAATTTATCAAAACCAAGGGACTGAAAATGTAATTCTCCCCAAAGTATCACCAAGGACCAAAGATGCAAAGTTTAATATTCTCAAAAACCATTTTTGCAATTTTTTAATTTTCAAAAATTCCCAAGGACTATATTTGCAAATTCCCAAACTCCAGGGACCAAACATGTAAATTTTCCAAATTTTTCACCCAAAGTCCGTTTTTGATAACTTTTGATTTTTTAAGGACTTGGGTTGACTTTTCTTTCAAAATAAATGCATAGGGACTATTTTTGATAAATTTTGAAACTTGGGGGACTGAAACTGCCAATATTGCAAACTTTGATCGTTTTTCATTTGTTTTTGCTCATTTTGCATTTAAAACACATAAAACACAATCCCTAGGATAATTTAAGTATTTTGATGGCTTTTCGATTGTTTTTGTATGTTTTGGCAGTTTAAGTACGATAAAAATGATGAGTGTTTGGGCACTCATCAATCCCCCACACTAAACTATTGCTAGTCCCTAGCAATATTTTTGGAAAACTTGATGGATTTTAAACTCTTTACCAAAAGCCCTCACTTCTGGAGTAGCCAGATGTAAGAACTGTGGTACACCTGATAACCGTGTGATTTTGAACAAACCACCAGCTGTCAACGGTTTTGATTTGTCTTTACCAAGAGCCGTTTGCTCCTGGACTAGCCAACTCTTGATGGACCTAGTCAACATCTTGGTGAGATGATTACCAATTATGGTTTTTCCACTGCCTTTACCACAAGCCATAATCTTGCGGGGCTAGCCAACTCATTCGCTATATGGGATATGGCGAGTTGAGGTACCATACAATTTTGGGCAAATTGCAAGCCATAAACGGATTTGATGTATCTTTACCAAGAGCCGTTTTCTCCTGGATTAGCCAATCCTTTTTGTCGGTTAGACATGGCGGACTGATTACCACAAAAATTTTGAAATAAAGTGAAAAATTTTTGAAAATTTTGGCCAAAAACGGGGGTACTTGAAAGTATTTTGCGACAAAATTCGCTAGAATTTCCCCCCCCCCCCCACACTTAGAAATGAATATTGTCCTCAATATTCAAAGTCCCGGCTATTATGCCGACTCTTTGAATGTAAAAAGCCAAGATTCGAATCTAACTGTGGAAACACCATATTTCACTTTATTTCTATATATACATTTTTTTTTCACTTATATACATATATACATTTTTCAAACAGTGGGGGGGTTGGCCATTCCCCCACACTAGGGTGGTAGAAAGTAGAAAGAAATCAGAGATACGGGTGAAAACCTACATTGTGCTATTGTTTTTGTTCATCTAGTCGCTAGCTTGACTCAATCCCCGAATTCAATTGTCCTTGGGGAAAGTTTGGAGATCCGGGACAACCATGGATGGTATGTCCTCTCCAAAGTAGTGCTGTAAACGATGTCCATTCACTTTGAAATTTGGACCGTCATTTTGAGATAATTCGACGGTGCCATAAGGATAAACCTTAGCGATAGTGAATGGACCAGTCCATCGGGTTTTATGTTTTCCCGAGAAGATCTTGAGTCTAGAGTTGAAAAGAAGGACTCGATCACCAACGTTAAAAACGCGGTTCTTGATTTTGGAGTCATGAATCTTCTTTGTCTTTTCTTTGTAGATCAAAGAGTTCTCGTAAGCTTGATCACGAAGTTCATTTAATTCATTCAGTTGGACTTTCCTATGATCACCCGCAGTTTTCAGGTCAAAATTGGCATGCTTGAGAGCCCAATAGGCTTTGTGCTCAAGCTTGATCGGAAGATGGCACGCTTTCCCGTACACAAGTTTGTAAGGCGTTCACCCAATGAGTGTTTTGTAAGCCGTACGGAAAGCCCAAAGTGCATCATCTAATTTGTCCGACCACGATGCACGATTTTCATCTACAGTTCTTTCCAAAATTCTCTTAATTCCTCGATTGGAAACTTCTACTTGTCCACTTGTTTGTGGGTGGCACGCAGTAGAAAGACGATGAGTTACACCGTACTTTTGCATGACTTTATCAAATTTGTCATTACAGAAGTACGTACCATGATCACTGATAATAGCACGTAGAGTTCCAAATCGAGCAAAAAGAGCTTTCAAGAATTTTACAACAACTCGGGCATCATTAGTGGGTAAAGCTTTCACTTCAACCCATTTTGACAAGTAGTCAACAGCCACGAGTATGTATTTGTTGCCATGAGAAGAAGGAAATGGCCCCATAAAATCGATGCCCCAAACGTCCAAAATTTCACAAACTTGAATTGCATTCTGAGGCATTTCATTCTTTTGTGAAATATTCCCGTGACGTTGACAAGCGTCACAGGATTTGACTAATTCCTGGGCATCCTTGTAAATCGAGAGCCAAAAGAAACCGAAGTCAAACACCTTTTTGGCGGTGTAGTTTGGATTATGGTGGCCCCCCGTGGGACCAGCATGGCAAGCGTTAAGAATTTCAGAGGCTTCTTGGCCATAAACACACCGCCGGATGACTTGATCCGCACATATTTTGAACAAGTAGGGGACGTCCTAGAAGTAATGTTTTACATCTTTGAAGAATTTATTTTTCTGTTGGGACGACATCCCTTTCACCACAAAGTTACCCGCAAGGTTGTTTGCAAAGTCGGTAAACCATGGGGTACTAGAGTCTCCACGAAAGGTAACCGCATTGAGTGTCTCGAGAGGGAATGTTTCATTAATTTCTTTCCTCTCGAAGACATCTTGGTGGGGGTTTTCCAATCGGGAGAGATGATCAGCAGCTAGGTTCTCAGCTCCTTTTTTATCACGAATAATGATATCAAATTCCTGTAGGAGGAGAACCCAACGGTGAAGTCTCGGCTTTGCATCTTGCTTTGCAAAAAGGTACTTCAAAGCCGAGTGATCCGTATACACTATGCTTTTGGTCAGTATCAAGTATGGCCGAAAATTTTCAAAAGCATACACCACAGCTAATAATTCTTTTTCGGTGGTGGTGTAATGGCTTTGAGCCTCGGTCATAGTTTTGCTGGCATAGTGTATCGGCTGAAAATGTTTTGTTTTTCGTTGCCCCAAGACTGCCCCTATCGCATAATCACTAGCATCACACATGAGCTCGAAGGGCAAGTCCCAATCGGGGGCAACAAGAATCGGTGCCTCGGTAAGCTTTTTCTTAAGTGTTTCAAAAGCTTCGATGCAATCAGGGGAGAAGATAAAAGGAGCATCCTTTTCGAGGAGATGGGTCATAGGCCGGGCGATTTTAGAAAAATCTTGAATAAACCTACGATAGAAACCGGCGTGACCCAAAAAGCTCCTAACACCTTTAACGGTTGTGGGATGAGGTAATTTTGCAATGACATCCACTTTGGCTTTGTCAAACTCAATCCCGTTCTTTGAAATTTTATGGCCGAGGACAATGCCCTCTTTGACCATAAAGTGACTCTTCTCCCAATTTAGACATAACTTTGTGTCTTCTCAACGTTTTAGCATGTCGTCTAAATGGGAGAGGCATGATTGAAACGAATCCCCAATGACCGAAAAATCGTCCATGAAGACCTCCATAGTATTCCCGATCATGTAGGAAAATATGGACATCATACGTCTTTGAAACGTGCCCGGAGCATTACATAAGCCGAATGGCATACGTTTATAAGCAAATGTTCCATAGGGGCACGTAAAAGTGGTCTCTTCCTGATCTTGCGGATCAATGGGAATCTGAAAGTAACCTGAGAAACCATCGAGGAAGCAATAATACTCATTCCCCGCTAATCTCTCGAGCATCTGATCCATAAAGGGCAGAGGAAAATGATCTTTATGGGTGGCGTCATTTAACTTGCGATAGTCAATGCAGACACGCCATCCCGTAACCAAACGAGTTGGAATCAACTCATTCTCCTCATTTATGACAACAGTAATGCCACCCTTTTTTGGAACACAATGAATTGGGCTGACCCAAGGACTGTCCGAGATAGGGTAAATCAATCCGGCATCAAGAAGTTTTAAAACCTCTTGTTTGATTACCTCATGAATTTTTGGATTCACCCTTCTTTGTTGTTAGACTGCAGGTTTGAAGTCGTCCTCCATTAAAATCTTGTGAGTACAAAATTCAGGGTCAATGCCCTTGATGTCGGAGAGTCGCCAAGCAATTGCTTGTTTATGTGACTTCAAAACCTTTATGAGGGCAGCCATTTCCTCAACACTTAAGTCTTTACCAATTATGATGGGTAATTTATCATCACCCTCCAGAAATGCATATTCAAGATGAGGCGGAAAGTCCTTAAGTTCAACCTCGGGAAAGTCATCAGTTTTCTCAACATTTTTGACTTCCTCTTTATGAAGTTGTTGTGGTAGAACAGGAAGAGGAGAGGGATCTTCGTTTAATAATTTCTCAAGTAAGAGAATATCCCTCTCGGGGTCAATCTCTTGGTTATCGATTCCATCAGGAATCGAGTCACTTTTGAGAAAGGCCTCAATTTCTTCTAAGATGAAGTCACTTCCCTCAAACGAAGTGGGGGAAGGAGAAGAATTGGCTATGATGGGGTGAGAAGACTGAGTGAGGTTTTCACTCGAAGAATCATCAATGAAACCTAAAATCTCTTGAGTATACTCCTCAACAGCAACATCGATGACATCTATTTGATTCACCGATTCACAGTCATAATTGGAGGAGTATCTCGAAGTTTGATTTAGGTTGAAGGTTATGGCTTCCGTTCCAACACGTAATGTGATCTCATGCTCAAATACATCGATAAGAGCATGCCCAGTTCTAAGGAATCCCCTTCCAAGAATGAGAGGGACCCTAGAATCGGCATCAAAGTCAACAATCACAAAATCTTCCGGAAAATGGAACTTCCCCACTTTAATGAATACGTCCTCGGCAATGCCAATGGGACGAGAAATCGAACGATCGGCAAGCTCTAAAGTCATGCACGTGGGGGTAAGTTCGGGAAGAGAGAGTTTCTTCCACACAGAATATGGCATTAGGTTAACGCTAGCACCTAGATCGGCCAAGGCGAAGCATTCAACCATATTCGGGAAAGTACAAGGAATTAGAAATTTCTCGGGGTCTCCAAGCTTTTCAGGAAGCTTTTTCAAAAGAACTGCTGGGCAGTTCTCATTCAGAGGAGTTCTTGCCATCTCAATGAGTTTCTCTTTATTACTCAACAGATTTTTGATTGTCGACGCAAATTTGGGCATCAAGAGAATAGCATCCGCGAAGCTAATGTCAAAGTGCAAATCTTGGAACATTTGGAAAAACTTATCCATTTGGTGATTAGCTTTTTCGCGGAGCTTTTGTTCACTGAGACGTGATGGATAGGGAATAGAAGTTTTGGATTTAGGGTTGTCCACTGGAGTTTCTGGTGGATCAAAGACAACTCCAGGCTTACATCTGGTTTCAGGAATAACCTGAGGTTGGACGTGTGCTGTACTTCGTGGGCTAGGAGTTTGAACCTTGTCCTTTGTCACCTCAGGTTCACGATCCACTACCTTTGGAGGGGACGAAGAAGGGGTAGTAGGAATCGCGGGCTCATCATATGAAGCACCACTTCGTGTTGTGATCGCCTTAGCATCGCCCCTCAGGTTAGCGATCGTGTTACTCGGTAAAGTAGTACGTGAGCCCGAGGGTCGATCATTTAAAGACTTCTTGATATCATAAATCTGGCTGACCAGCAACTTGTTCAACTCTTCTTGGGACTTCATGAATTGTTTCAACAACTCGTCAGATGAAGGCCCGGTTGGAACAATGGCTTGATTCGGATTAGGAATATTTAGAGCTCGATTGTTCGGATTGGGACCTTGATTTTGAAAATTACCCTGATTAGGGTTGTTGTTTCCATGAAAATATCCCGGGTTGAAATTACCCTGACCTTGGTTCCGGTTAAAGTTCCCTTGATTTTTATGTTGGAAACCTTGATTTTGGAAACCTTGGTTTTGATTGTGAAAACCGTGACCCTGATTGAAGTTACCTTGGTTTTGAAAACCTTGGTTCACTCTATTTTGATTTTGGCCACGGTTTTGGACATTTTGGTTTTGATTAAAACCAGGAGGTCCAGGATAATGATGATGAGGACGATAACTAGGGTCCATAGGAGGGCGATATTGATTGCCTCGTTAATTTTGGGACCCGGCTACAGCATGAGCTTCATACGGAGTACCATCAGTAGCTGTGCAATTGTAGTAGGCATGCGGCCCACCACAAGTCACACAGACTTCCACTTTTTTAACCTCAGTAGGTGAAGGATGTTGTGGAAATGAAACTTTCTTTGTTTGGGTGAGAACCAAAGCTTGGATTGCTTCAGTGAGCTTGTCAATCTTAGCATTCGGGCTAGATTGACTCACAGAAGATGAAGTGGAAGGACCCGCATTGATTTGAGAAACAATCGGTTTGCTTCATGTAGAGCGGACCTTGGACTTGTTTTCTATGATTTGCAAAGCTTCTTTTGTGGTTCTACTCAAAAAAATTCCTCCCGCGGAGGCATTGAGAGAATCCTGATCAGCTTGGCTCACACCATTGTAAAAAGTATCGAGTTGCATCAACTCAGAGAAACCATGATGTGGACACTTGCGAAGTAATTCCTTGAAACGATCCCACGCTTCACCAAAAGATTCATCATATTTTTTAGTGAACTTGGTGATTTCATTCTTAAGACTCGTGGTCTTGGAAGGTGGGAATTATTCATTCACAAATTTTTTGACAAGATCTTCCCATGTCTCAATAGATCGAGGAAGTTGTTTTTCAAGCCAAATCCGGGCTTGCCCCTCCAAGGAGAATGGGAAGAGAAGAAGTTTTATTGCTTCACAAGGGACATTCTTGTATTTGATGGTCGATGTGATTTTATTGAACCATCGAATGTGAGCATGAGGATCGTCCCTCTCAAAACCGTAAAATTGACTTGAGGTTACAAGATTGAGTAACCCGGTTTTGAGCTCAAAATTATCAGCCACGATGGCTGGAACAACAATGGCATCTCCGTAACCCTCGATGGGTGCTTCGAGAAGCTCACATATGGGGCGGTCTTCCGCCATGGTGATAGTGGGTGTGGCAACAGTACGGATCTCAGATCCGACTGTTGGTGCTGAACGTCGACAAGGTCTTCGAGGTTTCCGAACAAGCTCACGTAATGGGCTCGTGGACCTTGAAGAACGAGTGCGCATGCACTAGAGATAAAACCAATCAAAACAAAATCGAAGCAAATCCACAGTGAACTTAAACCAATAATCACAAGCAAGTGGCTTCTTTAATAAAGGTACACCACTCACAGGGATACAAAGGCAAGTTTTATATCTTTGGTTTGGGAACTTATTATGTTCACACCCCCTGTTGGTAGGTGTTCTGTCTTGGTTTGCGACGGTTGGTTTTTATGTATTTATTATTATTCACAAGAAAAGACGGATGTTTTTAGGTTTTGTGTATGGGTTTAAAAACTTTTGGACAATATTTTTGGTATCGTCTCGTAATCTAAAATCGTTTTTCTTTAAGAATCACCTTAAAAGAAAACCGATTCAGAAAACGTTACGATCTGTTTTGTTGTTTTTAATTTTTTTGGTGTTATAACACTTTAGGAAAAGTGTTAATGACTTTTTTATGTTTTGATTTAAAATTTACAAAAGTGGTGGTATTTGTACAGTGATTGAGATGAAATAACACTAATCTCAAATGACGCTATAGAAACGCGCACACCTCCACGGCAGCGGCGCCAAAAATTGATTGGTGCTAAACCGTCAACTTATATTGACCAAGGGATGGTCAACAAAGTCAAAGAGCCTAGACCAATGCTTCCGGGTAATAAAGGGTATCACCAGGTCGTTATGTCCCGACGAGGTGTGGATTGTGTTTTAACGTACTTGTGATCGGGTGATTATTCACAGAAAAGGGTTGTGATAAGAATTATTTAGAAATTATGGACAGATATAACTTAGGAAAGCTACGTGATTGATTACGGGAATTGAGATTAAGAAGATTTGAGCTAAAACCTAAAAACGTACGTTTTAATTAAAAACGTACGCAGACGAACGAAACAGAAAGTACAACTGATGAACGGAAAAGGTTACAAGTGTAAAATTATTATTTTTACAATCCTAACAAATAAAAAAAATTTTAAGAAAAAGAAAAATTATTTTTACACTATTCAATTATTAATTATTAATTAATTACTAATTATCTATTTATTAACTAATTAAATTAATTAGAATTATTAAAAATACTAAAAAGACTTAGAAAATTAAGAAAAATTTTACAAATCTAATTAACTATCACAGGAATCCTAAAAAATTATAAAAAGTTAATTTTATGTATTTTTAAACAAATTTACTAATTATTATTATAATTACTAATTAATTTCTAATTAAACTAATTATATTATAAAAAATAGAAAATGAACAGTATAAATTCTAGAAAATTTTATAAAAATGTTTTAACTTATATAAAAGCTAGAAAAATTATAAAAACTAGGTTGTACTTTATAGAATATAATTATGCTATTTAATTACTTAATATTAATTAATAATTAATTAAACTAAAATTAATTATAAAAACTACTAAAAGACAAAAGAAAAATCTGGAAAAATTTCTAGAATTACTTTAACCTAAAAGAGAATTAATAAAAATGATATATTGCTTATAAATAAGCTAAAAAGAAAATTAAAATGATAATTTCTATTAAATAGAAGCTATCACTATAATTAAAGTTGGTTTTTTTTGTTTTTTCTTTTTCCAAGCTGATTTTACACTAAAAACTAACACTTTTTATGAAAACACTTTTTAAGTAGCCCAGAAATAAGCACTTGAGTGCTTATTTATCCACACAATTGACTTTTGTTGACTGCACAAGGATTTTAGCTCAAATGGAGTAATGTGGGGTCCACAAGGGTAAAAGTTGGTTCCTCTGAGTTATATGAACTTGTTTGAGTAAGTTTCAACCAAATAAGCACAGTAAATAAGCCACAATACAACAATAAGCACTTGCTTATTGTTGATTCTGAGACAGAGTTGGGACAGCTTTATGAGGCAAAATCAAGTGGGGTCCACAGGTCCAATGGTCAAACAAAGGGTCAACTTTCAAAGCCTGGTAGGAGGGGGTTGTAAGGACCCAAATATGGGGTGTGGGACCCACTGGGGTGGCCACAAACTACCACCAAAGTGGTGGTGGTGAGATGGGATGCTGATGCACAGGGCAGATGGATGCCCTGCAGCTCAGTTCAAGGGGCAATTTGGTCCACTAAATAAATTCACATAATTATAATAACAATGGAATTCGCAAGTCCTACTGGTATATATTGCACCCACAAAGTTTCAAAGATTCAAATCAAACACAAAAATCATGAAAATTCATCCCATTTTTGCAAAAATCTGAGATTGCACTTTTTGACTTTTTCAATAATCTTATGACTTTGACTTGTTTGAGGTTTGATCCTATCCTACTGACTGAAAAGGTAATTATAAGCTATATAAAGTTGAGATTAAGCAATAACAACTATTAATGAAAAGATTTGGGTGAGTTTGGAACCCACTGATCCAACAGTGGATCAAATCAAGGGGTATTACCCTTGATTTTGACTTTAAGCTTATTATGGACTTGTTTCTTGATTACTTTGACCTAATTTAACCTAGGTGAGACTGTTTTGAACACAAGAAACAACAAAATCTTATGGGAACCAAGTGATCTCTCTAAAACCAAACACCCCTTAATTTGACTGTGGTGGGATTTTTCAAAGCAAATGGAGGTTTTAATCAAAACTACTAATTCAGACACATGTTTTATGATTACCCAAACCTTTTTAAGTACAATTAGACCAAGAACTACAATAATAACACAGATTACAACAAAATGCTAAATTTTACTTGAAAATTAAAAATGCTAACAACTATTGATTTTAATTAACAACTAAACTCCTTTAGATTATATCCTCACTAAATAACTTTAACTAAGCACAAATAACAAAGAAATAAGCAGTAACAACTAATGTTATGGAAAATGAACTTGAAATGAGTATGAAGCTTACAAAGTAGAACTGTGAGCACCAAAAACAAGAACCAAGAGAACCAATTTATTCCTAACTCCTCTCTGAGGATCTAAACCAAGTTTCCAAAGCTTTCCATGCTTCCAAATCACCTCTGAATCCAGAATTCACATAATCTCACCAACGGTTAACTATGTTTGACCCTTTTTGTGTTTGTGAAATTTTTTTGCTACACTGAATTTTTAGTTACTAGAAGCCTTTATAAAACTTTCTGGGAGCTTATGTGACCTAATCTAGTCCATAACAACAACTGAAACTAGCATTCATCCATACTTGAGATTTTTTTCAATGAAATTTGATACAAACTGAGTTTAAGCAAAATGATTGAGATTCATACTTAAAATAAGTCTAAACAATACACTGAAGGCTTAGAGATACAATGTTAAACTAAGATTACAACTTGAAAATTAAAAAAACGAAACTACAATTTTTTCTTAAACTAAAAACTACCACCTTGGCCACTGCTGCTTCCGTTTCTTTAAATAGGGGACCATTAGGGTTTTGAAACCCTAATGAGTGAATCCCACATGACCTCTGAGCCATTGGATGATCACCAATCAATCTTGACCCTTTAAAAGTTTTTGGCGCCTTTTTCTTTCTTTGTCAGGTTGAGGTGGAGTGAGGGCAAAAGGGAAGCAATTAAAGCTTCTTGGAGACTTGTTGTTAGTCAATGGAGAAAGGATGGCTTGCTGAGGTGGAGGAGGGGGGAGCAGGTTTGCAAGTTGGAGGGGGGAGGTGATGGTTTGACTTTGGTTGACTGGGAAAGGGGTAATAAACGGGAGTGTTTGTTTTTTTTATTTTAAAGTGGTGGGCTGGGTGAGTGGTGGGCTGAGGGTGTGGTGATGGAGTGGGCTGGAGGGATAAGGTGATTGGGCTTGGTTGTGTTGGGTTTGAATTTTGGTTTTGGTTTTATTAAGGGGTGTCTGTTTGGTGTTGTAGTAATACACAAGGACCATTTTTGCAATTTATCAAAACCAAGGGACTGAAAATGTAATTCTCCCCAAAGTATCACCAAGGACCAAAGATGCAAAGTTTAATATTCTCAAAAACCATTTTTGCAATTTTTTAATTTTCAAAAATTCCCAGGGACTATATTTGCAAATTCCCAAACTCCAGGGACCAAACATGTAAATTTTCCAAATTTTTCACCCAAAGTCCGTTTTTGATAACTTTTGATTTTTTAAGGACTTGGGTTGACTTTTCTTTCAAAATAAATGCATGGGGACTATTTTTGACAAATTTTGAAACTTGGGGGACTGAAACTGCCAATATTGCAAACTTTGATCATTTTTCATTTGTTTTTGCTCATTTTGCATTTAAAATACATAAAACACAATCCCTATGATAATTTAAGTATTTTGATGGCTTTTCGATTGTTTTTGTATGTTTTGGCAGTTTAAGTACGATAAAAATGATGAGTGTTTGCGCACTCATCAATATCCCTAAGGGGTATTTGACCGATCTATCGGCCAGCTGGATGTTCATACGGGTAGGCTTTAGTCCGGAATAACCTAGTTTGAGGAACATGGAGTGGGGCATGAGGTTAATGCTCGCCCCTAAATCGGCAAGAGCATTCTTTATTGATAGAGATCCTATGGAACAGGGCAAGGTGAAGCTGCCTGGATCGTCTACCTTTTTTGGTAGCTCCCGTTGGGTCGCCACAGAGCATTCTTCTCCCAGAGTCACAAGACCCTCGAATTTCTTTTGGTTGGAAAGCAATTTTTTGAAGTATGAGCTATACATGGGCGTGTGATAGCAAGCATCAAGGAGAGGTATGGTCACCACTGAATCTTTTAGATATGACAAGAACCTCTTATTATCGTTTTCAATCTTCTGGTTTTTTATGCGGGATGGAAATGGGATTCTCAGAGGTTGGTTAGGTGGAGTTGGTGGAGATGGGGTCACCAGAGGAGGCTGTTCAGGAGCCACGATGCTCACATTACCTTCCTCCTCGTGGGGACTGTTTGGCTCAATGGTGACAGGATGTGGGCTCTAATAAGGAGGGTCCTTGGTTGTTGTTCCAGCTCGAGTAGTTACAGCGAGCAGGGGGTCTTTCTGGCTTACTGGTGGCCTGTTATGGCCATCGAGGGTGGCATTAAGCTTATTGAACCATTTTTCCTTGTCATTTTGTTGCTCAGCGATGAGCTCGTCAAGACCTTTCAATTGCAAGCCTTTTTCCTGAGTGAAGTGACCAAGATCATCTTCAAAAGTGCTCCTGATTTTGTATTCAGGGCCTTCCTCTCCTTCTTTTCTTTTCACCAGATTTCCCCAAAGGGTATAATCATCGTTTTGGTAAAAAGGCAAAAGGGAGGGGTCAGCGTAGATGTCATGTCCTGACAAACACACATGTTCGGTCATGGTTTCTCCTCCGCATTCCTCCACCTCGTGCGGGCCCCCACAGTAGTCGCAGATCAAGTAAGGATTTGAAATTTGTTTAGTTGTTCGCGACCCTGCTAGGTATTCCACCCTTTCGTGAATTTTTCTCAGTCGATCTGAGGGTGTTTGTGTGATTTCAGATGTGCTCGTAGTCGACTCGGGTTCATCCCAAGTATCGTCCTGGTCTTGATCATATTCCTAAATCCTATTCCACCCTTCCTCGGTGCTCAGATTAGCTATTCTCCCCTTTTTTGAATTGTTGATACCGTTCTGGTCGTTTGAGGAGACATTGTCGTAGAAGATTTGGACCAGAAGCCAAAGTTCGATGCCATGATAGGGAACTGGTCTTATTAAATCCTTGAATCTAGTCCATAATTTATGGATGGGTTCGTCCTTTCCCTTTCGGAAACGGAGGATCCTATCCCTAAGTTCTGAGGTTTTCCCTGCTGGGAAGAACTTCTCATAAAACTTGGATATAAGTTGCTCCCATGTAAAGATAGACTCGGAGGGAAGTCTATCATACCACTCTTTGGCTTTTTCATAAAGAATGAAAGGGAAGAATCATAGTCGGGACGTGTTTCTAGTGGCCCCATCCATATGGAGGGTGTCCACTATCTTCAAGAAGTCCCTGATGTGTTGAATTGGGTCATCGTTATGTAATCCGCGAAACTTGCACACACTTTGTACAAGCCAAACATCGCTTGCACGCAAGACCTCATCGGGAAGACAATGGCATTTGAGAAGCCACGAGGATTCGGGGAGGAGTAGTCCTTAAGACGCAAAGGGTGGGAGTTTCGGGGGTGCTAATATCGTTGTTGGATTGGGGGCTAGACTGTGTGAGGTGATTATCTGAATCTTCTTTAGAAAGGGCCTCATCAAAGTTGATACCTATGCTAGATGGTTCGGGTGTTGAGAGAGATTGCTTTAGCTTATGCATTTCCCTTTCGGGTTCTGCGTATGGCAAAAAGAGATTTCTAACGGAACTGCGACTCCTAGTGACTCTAAGGTTAGAGAGATCTTCATTTGCCATGATGGCGGATGGTGATGGTTACGAACAAAGACACGAAGAAATGAGATAGACTAAAGAAAACCTAAAAATAAAAATAAAATCTTACTAGAAAGGAATCGAGCAAGTAGACCTAATAAAAAGAAATCCTAACCTAGACAATAACTATTCCCGGGTCTACGGCGCCAAAAGCTTGATACATGGGAATCGCACCAAGTTTTACCTCTCGAGGGATCTCAAGAAGCTTACAACCCCCACCAGGCAGTGTACCTGATCGTTGGAGTATAGTATAGTGACAAGTACCGGGGGATTGATCGTTTAACTCAGGAATAGTGTCACCAGGATTAGAAAGCCTAAAAACTAGGTCTAGAGGTGAGGGATGATTTTTTTTGTATTTTTATATTTTTATAAAAGCAATTAAAATCTCTGGTTTTGGAAGAGTGGGCGGAATTAGTTGCTAGTCATCAAACCCAAATAACTACAAATGTAATGAAATTTAAATGACAGAAATGAAAATGAAACTAATTATACTATTGTAGTGTAAACAATGATGAGGAAAGTTTTGTTTACTTAGGTTTCATTACTCCCTAGATATCTTTTATAGGTTGATAGCTTGTTACTGTGGACGTATGGTCCGGACTGGGTCAGGAATGGGCCAGGCCCGGCAGACAGTGGCCCACTCTATGCCCAAACCCTAATCCATGCCTTATAAAAACATGGCTGGAACCCCCTTCTTTGAGACAATATAACAGGTTACCCTAAACCTAACTCTTATAAGCCATATCGCACCGATACTAACTTGACCGTCGGAGGTGGATCCTGGGGCTACGGCCTCGGGTCCACTCCTAACGGGTTCTCTTTGTTGACAGGCCTACTCAGGGCTTGAGAAGATGACGAATGGCCCAGGGAGAGTCGTCAAATGTAGCCCGCGCCATATTTTGCATCAACAAGTTGGCGCCATCCGTGGGACCACGAATAAACTATGTTTCGTGTTCTCATATTACCGAAAAGCAGAAATCAGTTTCTAAAGTCGGTAACTCTAAAACCCTTGTGTTTTTGTTTTTAACTCATTGCATTCTGCCATGCGTAAGTCTTGAGGAAAACACAATTGAATAACACGTTCGTTAAAACAATTAATCATGTGATTATAATATCACTTTTAAAAGAACCGCACTGTCAGAATACTCGATATTCATTAAAACACCGAATAGCAAGGTTACTCTTTCTTTTGGTCAATAATATACGGCAGTATATTACAACCTCATTGGTTGGTTTTGCTTTTCATTTGTTCCTAGCAGAAGCATAACAAAACCATTAAGTTTTGTTTTTCCCAATATTTTCTAAAAATTAAAAAAGATATCAACAATATTTTTTGCATATCTTTTAAATCAGTAAGCATGTATCTCTTAAATATTTAGAAGATTTTATATAAATCTTTTAAACTTCATAAACACGATTTTACCTATAACCGCACTAAGTCCGCATGATCAGACCTACTTTATCTTTTAGCCGCGAACAACGCAGTCACGATAAATCTACCCGCATTAGGCCATGCGTCCGGACATCTTCGCAGATTGGCGCCATGAGCGCACTATCACGTACAGGCACCACGATGCTAGTCAATCGCCATGAGCGCACTGGACAAACGTTGTGGTCATCTGCGATCATCCACAAACGTTAGAGTCTATGCGGTCATGATACATCCATCTGCGTCTGTGCGCGCAATTGAAACTATTAGTCGCGGTCACGGTGTGTCCATCCGTGCCATTGTTTTTAACAAAATAAAAAAGAAAAAGATCAATAAATCACCATGAGCGTACTGCGTTCGCAGATTAGCTACGTGTTACTTCTCTTATATAGTTTGTAAAACCTCATGATAGGTGTAATTCGCACTACTACTTCTCTTATGTATTAATTATATATGCTATGTGCTATATATAGCTTCACGCTAATCTTTTACTTCATTAAGTTTTATATGTTGCGATTCGCGGCATATACTTTTAATATTTGCATTAAGTGTTTTTCAAGATTTGAATAACTAAGTTTAATGCTCCTACAAGAGTAGCACCATCAAACTTGGGGGGCTACCAGGGTATATACTACCACTGTTTTTGTACGCGTCACTCAGGTATATTTGGAAGCAGATCGTACGTAAGAGGTATTGCAAGCCCGGTACAAAGACGGATTTAAATATTCGCACCATCTTGCCGCAGGGGAGACGTCCTCTGTCGGTTGTAAAGACGAATGTAATGTTCGCGCACAGGGCGCATCCTTGTCTCGCACAGGGCGCATCCTTGTCGCACACAGCACGCACTTCTACCACAGAAGCACGTCTTCTGTCGAACCATGCTGCATCGCTAGTGATACAAAAGGTACGCCTTTACCCAGGATGCAACATACAAGATCCACCTTCACAATTGTGAGACAATCACAATCGCAATCCCAGTGCGCACTGTCGCATGTGGGTTGCGCAGTATGGTCCCTCCCATGTGCACACAAGTTGCGCACACATGGGACATGCCGTCATGGTTCATTGGGCCTACGCTGCCATGAACAGAACTTAAGTCTAGCATAACATAGCCACGCACTATGTCATACTAAACTTGAGGGGCTTGTGGACGTATGGTCCGGACTGGGCCAGGAATGGGCCAGGCCCGGCAGACAGCGGCACACTCTACGTCTAAACCCTAATCCATGCTTTATAAAAATATGGCTGGAACCCCCTTCTTTGAGACAATATAACAGGTTACCCTAAACCTAACTCTTATAAGCCATATCGCACCGATACTAACTTGACCGTCGGAGGTGGATCCTGGGGCTACGGCCTCGGGTCCACTCCTAACGGGTTCTCATTGTTGACAGGTCTACTCAGGGCTTGAGAAGACGACGAACGGCCCAGGGAGAGTCGTCAAATCCAGCCCGCGCCAGATTATGCATCAACAGTTACAATTGCATGGATGACTGGTCATATTCCTTAATACTAGTCGTAGGGCCGTGTACAATATTCCCTAACTCTATAGGATCCTACTTCACTCCTATGTCGAGTCGTTAGAAGCTCCTAACATGGGATCATTAGAATTCTCCTACGCATTAAATACAACCAAATATCGTAGTACACCTCCGATCATGTTTCTTAAGATGTTCAAGCAAGTTACCAATGGAAGTCTGCCAGTTTTCTTAAGCCTAACATCGAATACAATCATCCATAACAACTATAAACAAACAATCAACCCATAATTAACATCTAGGTTTCACTACATCTAAGCAAACACAAAGGAAATCTAGCCTATCATGTTAAATTGAAGACAAGCGTAAGATATATTCAAACAACACATAGACATATTGAATGAATTGAAAAAGTACTTATCTTTAATTAAACATGAAAGATTCAAAGGGCTGAAACCCTTGAAAAAGCTGGAAAATTCGACATAGGGTTTTCCTCAAAGTTACACCCTAATGAATGAAATTTGGAAAACTATATATAGATTACAATGGGTGACGGCGTCACGTATTGGGTTGTGACGCCGTCAACTCGCCGCCATAATAAAAATCTTATTGCCTAGATTTGATTTTTGACGCCGTCATGTATGAAATAGTTCTGGGCCGTCACTAATACTTGGACCATGACGGCCTTGGGTGACGCCGTCATGTCCAATGCACAAAACTCTCTGGATCGTCATGTGTATTTCCCACATACACCTCTTTTGTTACTCTTGACGCCGTCATTAAGGAAGTTGTGATGTCGTCAGGTACTGTTCCCAGCAAGAAAAATTAAGACTTTGCCGTTTTCTTCACTTTTATGCTCCAAAAATGTCCAAAATACTTCCTTTTCCAGATTTCACTCCAAAAGTACCTAAAATGACAAAAGGAATGATTTAGGGTAATATTTGATCAAATAATCTCGAATTCGGGCTTAAATGACCCCCTAAAAGTGATTCACTTTTCGCCTCATCACAAGTCGAAGACGAAACCCGCTTCATGCTCCAACACATTCTAGAGTGTCTCAATGCTCTTAGTCATCCTTCCCATCCTTAGAGCTTTCTTAGGAAAAATCAATAATTTAGAAATCTCACTTAGGACCTTGTTTGTCTTTCTTTTTATAGATGTAGGATTTTTGTTTCTATGTTATTTTCTCTTTTTGCATTTTTTTTTCTTTTTAGAAGTAGGACTTTTTCTTTTGCATTTCTTGTCTTTTACTTTGACTTTTGTCAAAGTCAGATTTTACTTGAAATGGATATAGTTCTACTATATATTGTGCATTGTTGGTTGATTATTTACTTATTATGATTGTGTTATGGTTGATTATCTATTTAGTGGTTGGATGATCTTTACTATATCACACTTGTCTTTTCGACAACTAACATTTTTTTTGAAGGATTAAAATCTATGTATCCTCTTCTTGGCAACCCATTTAGGGGGAGTATTGTCTAAGGGGAGCATTTGGTTTGCACCACATTTCCGCTAAGCAACTCTTCTTTTTGTTTCGACAAAAAGGGGGAGAATATATATTAAACTCAACTTTTACATACCATTTTAGCATACTAGTCTCATATATAGATAAAAGTTGCATAAACAAAGTTTAATATAGATTTTTAGAAAGACTTGATACAATAATTATCTAGTTGCTTAAAAATAAAATTTATGTTTTGTCCTCAACAAAAAGGGGGAGATTATTAATACAAATATTGCCTAAAAAAGTTATTTATATTTTACGATCTTTGCTAAATTTTGTTAACGACAAAGTGTAAACTTTATTTTTAGCAAAACATAAATATAGCATAAGTCTTTCACACATAAACTTTATTTTAAAAGTTAACATTACATTTGCTACATATTTCATAATTTAAATTCATAATGTTAGGAACACTTTAGGTGTCAAAACATTTTTAGTAAGTTTTACTAAAAAATGTGTCGTATTAAGTTATAAGCCATCAAAATATTTTAATAACTCAATTACTTACTAAACATTTCATACATACATTTTAAGTAGCTACATAAACACTTTACAAGTTTACTTTTATTTTTATTTTCATAATAATCTAAAAATGGAAATATTCATTTGCATCATGCATTACATTATTCAAATCCTTCCAAAGATCTTTGTATGATATGACATGTCATATATTTTGTGTAGATTTACACACTACAATCTTATAGTTAACTTGGGAAGATCTTGAGAATATTTTGGTTAGATTTGAGTTAGATTTGGAAAGATTTCTTGGAGGATTTTCTGTCAGACACTGACGGGACCCTGTGGATACATGGATGGAACCCTCAAAAGGGTTTTGCCGTATCCGTGGCTTGCTGAAACACTTTTCCTATAAATAGCAAGCCGCATCCAAGAAATCATTCACAACTTACAATCATATACTTGCATATACACTCTCATTCATTTATCTAACTCAGTAACATTTCATTTTTGTGAGATTCTTTTGTAGCAAGAAGATCACAAGTTCATCCAAAAAGTTTACAAGTTTCAATACAACATTGCAAGACTTGTTAACTTTGCATTACGTAAACTCGTGTAGTTTATACATCATTTGATTATATTCATTCAGTAGTAATTAGTTAGTATTTTAGTCCTTAAAATTCATAGAGTGACGGGAGTGGTTGTACCCTTGTGAAAGAACTCGACATTTAGCTTAGAGGCGACGTTAGGTTGGTTCTACCTCGAACTAGAACCCGGTATTTAGCTTTGTACCAAAAAAAGTGTAAGCGACGTGTGAAAGGTTTTCTCCGCCGGTGAAAGGAGCTTGTTGACTAGTGAAGAAAAGCTCTCGAGTTGGATACTCAAAGAGTGGAGTAGGGCAAGGAAAAAGAGTCCTTGTAGCCGAACCAGTATAAACATCCGTGTTGTAGTTTGATCGTTTCTTACTTTATCTTGCTTATTATTTATTGTCTATTAGTTTCAATTGTCGATTACACGTAAAGGTTTCAAAGATAATAAAATTAAAAACCGATAAACTATTCAAACCCCCTTCTAGTTTTCCACACACATTAAAGTCCCCTCTGCGCTATTAGGTTTGGCTATACCTATTTCTATCGCTGTGTGAAATCTGTTGGTTATTCGCTATAAGTATCAGAATTGTCCAGTATGTTTCAAAGATATTTAAAGATAAGTTTCGTTCTGCTAATCTGTTTCCTTTGGGAATGTTTGATTCGATATTATTTTGGATATGGATTTGTTGACTGAGCATCAAGATGCTAACAACGATCCTATTAGATTTGTTATCTTCAGTCAATTGAGAAACTCAAACTTCTGTACCATGGTTTCCAACCTGGTAAGCAATTATGATCACCTTTGTTTTGAAAACTTGTACGTTAATCCATCGTGGTTGTGAAGATACTTCATTTGATGAAACTCGCTTCGAGAGTTATTCAGTTGTTTGAAATGTTCGCAATTGATGATATCAAATAGTCCTGAGATTTAAGTGTCAATTTCCCCCTTTTATGCTCATTATTTATACTTATTGCTTGGATATATACTTTGATTTCGTTATATTTTGTATCCAAGTCACAAATAAGCATAGGAGCTAAAGAGACACGGAAATAGGAATGAATGCACAAAAGATACACATTTATAGTATGTTGAAGGAAGCTACAGCGTAACTCAAACTCTCTATTACGTCGTAGCTAGGAACTCATCCATGAAGTCAGCTCGAATCAAGAACTATGTGTGGAAAACTAGAAGGGGGTTGAATAGTTTTACGTCTTTTTAATTTATTATAAAAGATTGTTAGAGTGTTCTCTTTATTTTCAAAAATTTAGATTCGATAATATGTTATCTCAAGTCTTGCACAATATAAACAACAATAAATATGTACGATATAGCAATAATAATGTAAGTAAAGAAATAAATGAGAGATGGAAAGATCGAACCGCGAGACAAGAGATTTATAGTGGTTCGGCTACGAGGACACCTTCCTTGCCCTATTCCACTCCCCGAGCACCTAACTCGAGAGTTTTCTTCACTATGTCAACAAGCTTCCTTATGGCGGAGAAAACCTTACACACCAATGTACACACCACAACTTCGTCACAACTTCTACACAACCTCTTCACACCAATTTACTTCACAACTTACTTCTTCACACCTATCTACTTCACACCAATCTTCTTCACTACAATCTACTTCCTAACTCTTTTCCTTCACAACAAAATACCAACCAATCACACGATCTATATACCTAGCTAAATTATCTTCTATCAAATATTCACAACTAACTACACAAAGAAATAGATACATGATGCGTAGGGATTGCACCAGGCTTTACCTCTTGAGGGATCTCGAGAAGCTTACAACCCCCACCAGGCAGTGTACCTGATCGATGTAGTATAGTATAGTGACAAGTACCGGGGGATTGATCGTTCAGCTAGGAATAGTGTCGCTAGGATTAGAAAACCTAAAGATTAGGTCTAGAGATGAGGGATGATTCTTTTTGTACTTTTTTATATTTTATGAAAGCAAGTAAAATTCTCGGGTTTGAAGGAGTTGGGCGGAATTAGTTGCTAGTCAACTAACCCAATACTAATATGCAATCAAAATAAAATACTAAAAATGAAATTAAACTACATTATACTAATGTTGTGAGCAATATGTGGGAGAATTGTGTTTACTTAGATTTCACTACTCCGTATATATCTTTTACACGTTAATTACTTGTTATAGTTGCGTGGATGACGGATTGTATTCCTTAATACCATTCATGGGGTGGCGTACTTACTTCCCCAATCCTATGAGCGC
Organism: Artemisia argyi; assembly: GCA_030686995.1. NCBI lineage: Eukaryota > Viridiplantae > Streptophyta > Magnoliopsida > Asterales > Asteraceae > Artemisia > Artemisia argyi. The sequence goes on along the minus strand of CM060699.1, from coordinate 46,381,844 downwards.
CTACTTCACTCCTATGTCGAGCCGGCTAAGAAGCTCCTAACATGGGATCACTAGAATTTGCTCATGCATTAAATACAACCAATAAAACCTAGTACACATCGGTTCATGTTTCCTAAGACATTCAAGCATGTTACACAATGGAGATCTGCCAGTTTTCTTAAGCCTAACATTGAAATCATTCATCCATTACAACCATAAACAAGTAATCAACACATAATTAACATCTAGGTTTCATTAGATCTAAGCAAACACAAGATAGATCTAGCCTAGCATGTTGGAATCAAGACAAGTACAAGATATATTCAAACAACACATAGACATATTGAATGAATTAAGAGAAGACTTATCTTAATTGAACATGAAAGGATTCAAGGGATGAAAACCCTTGAAAACACTGTAAAATATGACCTAGGGTTTACAAAGTTCGGCCCTAGTTTTCTCCACACAAGTTCTTCCCTAATGAATGAAAAATAGAAAACTATATATAGATTTTGATAGGTGACCGCGTCAAGAACAAAAGTCTGACGCCGTCATCTCGCCGCCAAATAGTTCCTCGGACTGCCTAGATCTGGGTCTGACGCCGTCATGTATTCACCTTATGCAGACCGTCACCAAATTAACTCTTGACGCCCTTGTTGTGACGCCTTCAGGTTTGCACTGGGTCATCATGGATTTTCCTCTTGACGCCGTCAGGATCTTGCTCTTGACGCCGTCAGGTACTATTCTCAGCTTGGAAAATTAAGTCTTTGCCGTTTTCTTCACTTTAATGCTCCAAAAACGTCCGAATTGCTTCCTTTTCCAGAATTCACTCCCAAAGTACCTAAAATCACAAAAGGAACGATTTAGGGCAATATTTAATCAAATAAATTCAATTCCGTGCTTAAATGACCCTCTAAAAGTGGTTCATTTTTCGCCTCATCATATACCCTTACACTTGAGATTTGCTTGTCCTCAAGCAAATGCGCTTTTATTCTAGTCAAAATACAAGTTAGGGGTCATTTAACACTAATATAAAAGTAATTACAACAAATAATCGTTCCACTAAAGACCAAAGACAAGCACGGAGGTCATACACTAGCACCTCACAAATAGTGTTTAGATACTCACATCTCTCGGGTGTAATAAAGTAATATCACAATATGGAAATGGAAAACATCTCTCACTACCTGTCATAGCAAAATAGATTACCATATGCTTGGGAAAGGATCAAACCTCCACCACATGGCGTAAGCACCTAGGATAAACTATCAAAGAGGTCTTTTAAACGGTTGTAACGTTAGGTGTAGGGACATGGAATACACGGTTTTGTTGGATATAGGCAGTCTTTACTGGTGGCGAGTTAACAATCTTCGTTAATTACATGTACAATATGGCGTTGCTAAGCCAAGACTAGACTCGACTTAAGCTAATAAATCGAAAAGAACAAAAACATAAAATGAATATAGAATGAAAAGGGATGGTAGTCCGCATGTTTTTTCTTTTCTTTTTCTATATTTTTTTTTTCTTTTTCTTGATTTTTTCGATTTTTTTTTTTTTTTTTTTTTTTTTTTTTTTGCATACACTCTTACCTTACCATTTAAAATAATACATCATATGGAATGAATATTCCCCTTACACTTGAATTTTTACATACTTTACAATTAACTAATCTAATGACTCGAATTAAGAAAATCAAAACACTTGGAGTACTTTTAAGATTAACGCACATAAGAGGGTAATATATGATGTTCTTCCCCATTACTCCATAAGATAAGTACTTTACCCATGAGTCCCAATCGTCCCAAAACAATATGTACAAGGATATGACTCGACTTAGCAACCATGTAATCAATTAGACAATTAACTTAGGGTTTAACAAATAACAATAATGCACTAAAGATGAGTGCATACACGGAAGGCTAAGGCGATTTGGGTGTACATTTAAGTGGGGTGTAACAAATTCTTCCTTTAAGTAAAATGCTTAAAGTTAGAAATGAAAAGATAGGCTTGGAGGGGTGTACTAGGGGTTTCGTGTACTAAAAATAAGTACAACGCTAATGGTGTGGGAAAAATTAATTGACTCAACTAGCCAAGTAATATGACTTAAATGGTCAAGTAATTATGATACGGGTTTAACACAAGGGTGATCCTAATGCCTCTTATCATGTAGTAAATCCTACTACACGAATGTAGTCTCACTAGCGGTCTTGGGATGCATCACTAACGCAAGTTCTAGAATCTAAATGCTACCGGTACACTCATAAGCACTAATAGTAAATGCTTTTCCTATCAAATCTAAAGGCGAACCTCATATATTTGGGCGGAAAATTTTTCTGAATAGTACGGTTTTGTGCTAGTCATACAATCTCCTATCCATGAGACGCTTACTATGGCTAAAGTTTCACTCCTAAATGTTGTAAAAAATTTTAAATTTGGTGCTAAAATTGCACTAACAAGTATTTCTCTTGGTTTTATTACACATCTACTATCGAACAAACAAACTCAAGCGAAAGTGTATTTGTAAGGTATCATCATTTTACCCTCCCCTTACACTTAGGATGAACATTGTCCCCAATGTTCAAGTAAAGAATGTAAAAGTGAAATAAGTAAAACAAATGAAATCAAATACTCCCCTGATTCGCTCGGTATGGATAATAAGGTGGCCAGGTTAGGTCTTCCTCCAAGAAAATGAACAATCAAAGCTTCCCTTCCAGAATAATAATCATCTTCTTGTCATACATAACCTGTAAAACCTGAGAAAATAGACAAGGCAACCTTGCATAAAATCGGCGGCAATCTACATATGTTAATAATTCCTAGAAAACAAAATAAGATATAATGCTTGTGGAATGATGTTTGCAGATTTCCTGGAGATTATAAAACTAATAATTCAACAAAAACTTTGAGACTCCGTTAGAAAAACAAAACTGGTAAAATTTCCAGAATTTTACACGTGACGCCGTCAAGAGTAAACTCGTGATGCCGTCAGAAGTGACCTGCAGAAATTCTTACGTTAAGTTTCTGAAAAATTTCTGGAAAAACTTCGTCCTACTTCCTGGAAAATCCTGCAAAACATCATTATGACTCGATACAAGCATTTGACTCTAACAAATACGAATATACATGTTCACTTAATATTGTGGAGAATCATGATCGGTTTTGTTTCTTAAAAACATATTTGGGGTTTCCCCTTACACTTATCTTTTACAAAAATACCATTGGGTGAAGTTAAGACTAGGCCAAACAACAAAGTAAAGTATTTTCACTATTTTAGTTTTGAAACATGATCTACCAACAATAAAAATAAAGCATACATACGGAAGCAAATAACAAACAAACAAAATAAAAATCACACACAATCATGGGTTGCCTCCCAAGAAGCGCTTTTCTTTATTTACGAGTCTTGTAGCTAGACTCAAGGTCATGGGTTACTACGTGACCTCATCGTTGGTTTCACTTTCTAGGTCGTCTTCTAAGCCAGTTTTGTACTCCGGACTTAATTGCAAGCATTCTTTGTAGAAACCAAGCATCCTATTCATCACATACTCTACTCCTCTACGTCTATCCTCATCATTCCTATAGTAAGTTGCTTGTTTGTGTTCCTTTCTATATTAGAAAGGAGGCGGTATTGCTCAATCTTGTAGGGCATTTGGTAGGCAATCTCATCATTCTCTTCCTTGAACCTAACTATCCCTAAAGTCGGATCATAACTCATCTTAGTGGCCTCAACAAATGGTTTTCTGAATATTACTTGGCTTAGGCAATCATCTATCACCGGACGAGTGTCTTCTACTATCATAAAATCGATCTCATAGGTGAAATTACCTATAATTACATGCAATCCCTTCACTCTTCCTACAAAATTACTTATCAAATTCTTATTGGGCATCATCCTATAATCAAGTTGTTTCTTCATCACCCAATTGTAATAAGTCCTAGTCATGATGTTTACAGGAGATCTAGGATCGATATAAGCTTTCCATATATGCATATGCCCGATGTTGCATGGTATGTTGATGTTAGAGGGGTCTCCCATTTTGATAAGGGGTGTGCCAAGGATATATGGTGTCTCGGGGCCATCGAATAAATCCTTATGGTATTCCCGTTCTTCCTTGGTGGGAAACTTATCAAAGTGATTTTCTATAGTCTCTACTTCCTCTAACTCCTCTCCCTTATTAACCTCAACTTCCCTAATTTCATCCCTAGTATCGGTTTCTACTTCAACTTCATCTTTGTCACTTTCTTCTATATCCTTATCTTTTGGCTTAATGGTGACAACATTGACAAAGTGGACATGTTTGGATGATGAGGGGTCCTTAATTTGGATTCCGTTATTGGCGTCCCTAGTGTCCTTCCTAGGTGTAGTTAATGCTTGGTTGTTGAGGGCTTTCAACAAGTTGTCTATCTTGTTGGTCATCTCCGTTTGTTGTTGGTTGAATTCGGTTTCAAACCTAGCTATGCGAGCTTCTTGAGATGCCATGAACTTAGACATCAATCCTTCAAGATTATTGGTACTACCATAGTTGTTAGAAGGATTGTTGTTGAAAGTACGGTTGGAGGGTGGACCGTTTGGTTGGTAACGATTAGGCGGATTGGAAGAATTGGCTTGATTTTGCTTCCACCTAAGGTTTGGGTGATTTTTCCAAGAGGGGTTGTAGGAATCACCGTAAGGGTTTGGCTCGGGTTTGAAAGTGTGCCACTTATCTCCCGCTTCGTCGGTACGCGAGGATGCGTAGTCCGAAAAAGCTGTTCCGGGGAGTTCCACACAATCACGAGTGTCATGGGGACCACTACATAATTCGCATGAATAAGTGATTTTGTTCACTTGGCTTGAAGGCTTAGGAGCTTCGTAAGATTTCATGAGAAACTTGACTTGGTCCTCAAGTTCCATGATCCTACGGTCGGGAGTGCTAGAGTTGTTTGAAGGCAAAGATATTGCCTTGACCGTTTTGTTCAAATCACGGGGATCATTCCAACTTTTGTTGTCATAGAGAGCAAGATCTTCTATGAGTTCCCATGATTGTTCCGCACTTAGATCACGTAGCTTACCACCGGCCAATTGGTCAATGGCTCGCCTTGTGGAAAGATCGATATGGTCATAGAAGATTTGGACTTGGAGCCAAAGATCTATGCCATGATGAGTGACTTTTTGGAGTAAGTCCTTGAATCAAGTCCATGCTTCATATAGAGTTTCACCTTGACGTTGTTGGAACATCAAGATATTATTTCTAAGCTTGGTGGTTCTCCCCGGTGGGAAAAATTGAGCAAGGAAACGAGTGGTGAGATCATCTCATGAGGTGATGGATCCCGCGGGTAAACGTTCAAGCCATTGGCTAGCTTGATCACGTAGAGAGAATTGGAATAGGCGTAATCGGGTTAACTCTCTAGTTCTAACATCAAGGTCTATAAAATCTACGATTTTAAGGAAGTCCTTGAGATGTTGGTTTGGATCTTCGGAACGAAGTCCATGGAATGCACATCCGCTTTGCACCAACCGGATGGTGTCGGATCGCAAGGGGGTCACATTGGCTCCCTGGGTTAGCTCAATGGTGTTTCGGTAGCCTTGGTGGCTAGGTCGGGAATACTCTCCTAAGGTTCGGGGCCTAAGAGGTTAGTTGGCTAGTGGTGGGTTTTGTTGTAGTGAGATGACGGGTTCAAGGATGTCACCACCTTCCATGATGTCGGATGGTGAAAGTTACGAACAAAAACACGAAGAAATAAGATAGACTAAAGAGAACCTAAAAATAAAAATAAAATCTTACTAGAAAGGAATCTAGCAAGTAGACCTAACAAAAAGAGATTCTAACCTAGACAATAGCTATTCCCCGGGCTGCGGCGCCAAAAACTTAATGCGTAGGGATTGCACCAGGCTTTACCTCTCGAGGGATCTCGAGAAGCTTACAACCCCCACCAGGCAGTGTACCTGATCGATGTAGTTTAGTATAGTGACAAGTACCGGGGGATTGATCGTTCAGCTAGGAATAGTGTCGCTACGATTAGAAAACCTAAAGATTAGGTCTAGAGATGAGGGATGATTCTTTTTGTATTTTTTTATATTTTACGAAAGCAAGTAAAATTCTCAGGTTTGAAGGAGTTGGGCGGAATTAGTTGCTAGTCAACTAACCCAATACTAATATGCAATCAAAATAAAATACTAAAAATGAAACTAAACTAAATTATACTAATGTTGTGAGCAATATGCGGGAGAATTGTGTTTACTAAGATTTCACTACTCCCTAGATATCTTTTACACGTTAATTACTTGTTATAGTTGCGTGGATGACGGATTATATTCCTTAATACCATTCATGGGGTGGCGTACTTACTTCCCCAATCCTATGAGCGCCTACTTCACTCCTATGTCGAGCCGGCTAAGAAGCTCCTAACATGGGATCACTAGAATTTGCTCATGCATTAAATACAACCAATAAAACCTAGTACACATCGGTTCATGTTTCCTAAGACGTTCAAGCATGTTACACAATGGAGATCTGCCAGTTTTCTTAAGCCTAACATTGAAATCATTCATCCATTACAACCATAAACAAGTAATCAACACATAATTAACATCTAGGTTTCATTAGATCTAAGCAAACACAAGATAGATCTAGCCTAGCATGTTGGAATCAAGACAAGTACAAGATATATTCAAACAACACATAGACATATTGAATGAATTAAGAGAAGACTTATCTTAATTGAACATGAAAGGATTCAAGGGATGAAAACCCTTGAAAACACTGTAAAATATGACCTAGGGTTTACAAAGTTCGGCCCTAGTTTTCTCCACACAAGTTCCTCCCTAATGAATGAAAAATAGAAAACTGTATATAGATTTTGATAGGTGACCGCGTCAAGAACAAAAGTCTGACGCCATCATCTTGCCGCCAAATAGTTCCTCGGACTGCCTAGATCTGGGTCTGACGCCGTCATGTATTCACCTTATGCAGGCCGTCACAAAATTAACTCTTGACACCCTTGTTGTGACGCCTTCAGGTTTGCACTGGGTCGTCATGGATTTTACTCTTGACGCCGTCAGGATCTTCCTCTTGACGCCGTCAGGTACTGTTCTCAGCATGGAAAATTAAGTCTTTGCCGTTTTCTTCACTTTAATGCTCCAAAAACGTCCGAATTGCTTCCATTTCCAGAATTCACTCCCAAAGTACCTAAAATCACAAAAGTAACGATTTAGGGCAATATTTAATCAAATAAATTCAATTCTGGGCTTAAATGACCCCCTAAAATTGGTTCATTTTTTGCCTCATCAATACAATAGATGATGCTCTAACAACTTGAATGTGGAGATCACAACAAGTTGTAATACTTCTTGTCTTGAGGGATAGAAGTATTTTTCTCTTGCACTTGAGAGGATGATGTTTGGATCACTTTGAAACAAAGATTTATGAATGTATGATTAAAGGATTAAGAGAATAGAAATGGAGATCTAGAACAGAAAGTTTAGAAGTGCAAAAGGTAAGAAAAATCTGTGAAATGAACTAGTATTTATTTGGAGCAAAAATATTGTTCTGGAGCGTGGCCGGTCCCCTTAATAATTAAGGGGGCCGCCCCTTCAGAACGTTGGAATTTCTTGTCCTTTTGTGGGGAAGGTTTTTTTGGATAAAGTTTTCCATTTTTGGTTAGAAATTTGAAATCATATATTTATAGTGATTTAAACATATTCTTTTAATTCCAAAAATGTTTTATAAAAGATATTAAGTGTTTATGACATTTTATAAAAGTTCTAGTGTTTTAGAAAAATTTTCCTTTGATCATAGATTGCAATAAACACTTTGTTTATTCATACCTTAAGTGATTTGGATGTAAAGAGAATATTAATCACTAAATACTTGTTTATGTCATAAATTTTAGTTCAATGGGTTTATGTTTTGTAATTATCGAAACATAGAGATACTGATAATATGTTAATAATGTTTTTAGGCATTATTTATGTCAACAATCTCCCCCTTTTTGATTATTACAAAACCATAAACTCATTTTGTCTAAAATTTATTTTTAGACAAGTATTTTACAGTTTAATATTCTCTTCTCCCCCTTTTTGTAATATCAAAAAGGTTAAACCGAGTAAGCTTCATAGTAGAAGTTAAGCGGGTAGAAAGCTCCCCCTTGATGTATGCTCCCCCTCATTTGAGAGCACCAAGGAAACGAGCTATGGAAAACTTGGCAACAAAAAATATGTGAGGAGAACAAGGCATATATATGCAGAGCAACAATTATTCAAATAAAAATAGATTCATTCAAGCATATATGAGATAATCATAGAAATGATCATCATTACAACATTTAATATGCTTGAAGCATATTGATTACAATAAAACAAAAGAAACAACATAGTCCTATATTGCCGAAGAGAGCACTTGGACTTGCTTGCAACCCATGGTTGAGTGTTTTAGTTTCTTGAGGGGAACATAAGCAAAGAGCTTAGTTGTTGGATGGAGAGGGATATGGAGTGGGGTATGGAGCGGAAGAGGTGGATCTTACGATGTTATATCGAGTTAAGGGTGGTAAGGGATGAGGACGAGTGAGAAGATATTCAATCCAAGAAATATCTTCACTCAAGTTGAGAATTTGTTTTTGAAGGAAAATGCAACAAGGACAAAAGTGAGTGTGGTTTGTAACTTGATCCAAGTTGAGAGAGTGGGGTAGGCAATTTGCATAGGGTGATGATGGAGGTTGCCCTTTGTTGCGTTGTGCACGATGCATAGCAAGGAGATCACTAAGATCATGGATTTGGTTTATTTCATCACGGAACTTTTGCTTTTTCGTGGTAATGTGGAGAGAATCATTGTGTTGGTATAGATGAATTGGGTTTGTGTAGTTGGAATTGTAGTTAGATGGTTGATCAAACTTGTATGGATAATTATAAGAGGTTGGAGGATGAGATGTGTAGTTTGGCATGAAAGAAGATGTTTGGCCAATGTTGTATGGTTTGTAAAGAGGATCAAATGAATGTCCTTGTGGGTTTGATGTAAAGTTTGGGAAGTAAGTGGTTGGAGGTGTTGAGTGATTTCCAACTTCATTGGTTATGATGGATTTGTTTCGAGGGCTTTTTCTTCGCCAAACGGGTTTTTCCGTCATCCTTGCTAGCCTTGAAGCTTTTGGTTTTGGATTGTTTGGAGAAGTCATGATGGGATGAATGGAGAGTGTTGAAGATTTGGGTTATTTATAGTGTAAGATTTGTGTGTTTATGGATGGATAAAGTTTGTTTGGGAGATTAGGACAAAATATGTTGGTGAAAATTGGGAAATGTAGGTTGAAATGGGCTAAAAAACAGAAAAGATTCTGTAAACCCGACCATCAGATGGCCGGTCCCCTTAATTAGGGGGCGGTCCCCTTAATGATTAAGGGGGCCGCCTTACATAATTAAGGGGGCCGCCCATCTGGTGATTTCCAGATTGCCAGAATTGGGTTTTTGGCAGAAAATTTGCAGAAAGGTTGTGTTTTTGGATTTGGATTCAAGCAAGTTCAATTCCTAGAGGCAATATAGCATCTAATCTAATCATGATATAGCATGCATGCAAAAACACTTAAGTAAAAGAAAAAACAGGTAATTAACAATAAGCTAGAGGAGACAAACAAAGGCAAGGGCACTTAATCTTCCTATGGCAACTATCTTAGATCAAAGGCAAAGGTAACTAGTGAGTCAAAAACCAGTGATGAAACAAGATGCCACCATTATGAGTGATTTTGTCCTAGTGTTTTCCTATATGCAACAAATGTGGAGTTGTGATTGTTTCGAATCCTAAATGCAACGAAAAATAAGTTTCCTAAGAAACAATCCAAAATCTCCTTGATTTGATTTTTGCTCGATTCATGAATGTCAATGATATATATTAGATTATATACCTTGACAATTTATGTGAGAGTTTATGCATGATTTCGGAAAAAGGTTTTTAGCATTCGTCAACAATGCATGGAAAATGATGTTCATGTAGTTCCTAGATGTGAGAATAATTTTCAAGAAACTTTGATTGGGTTTTACAAGAGAGTATATGCAAAGAAAATGAGGTTTCCCAATCATTAATTTTGTGCGAAATAGATTCCTAGACTCAGAAATAGAGAAGTGGAAGAAAAGTAAATTTTATGCAAATTTTATGCAAGAAAAAATTTTTGTCTAAATGCAATAGAATTTAGTCAACTTGTTCCATCATTCCTAATCCTAAACGCAAGTGATTGAATAATTCACGCTTAAGGGGTTTAGTGAATATATCCGCAATGTTATCTTCCGATGCAACTTTTTCTATAGATATGTTTCCTTTTTGTACATTATCCCTAAGGAAGTGGTGGCATATTTCTATATGTTTAGTTCTAAAGTGTTGCACCGGATTTCTACTTAAATCTATCGCACCTTTGTTATTGCACATAATGGGAACATTTTCTAACCTAATGCCATACTCTATGAGAGCTTGTTTCATCCATAGTGCTTGTTGACATGCCTTTCCAGCGCTTACATATTCAGCTTCGGTGGTAGAAATAGCAAGAGCGGTTTGCTTCTTCGAAAACCAAGATGTTAGACAACATCCCATAAACGTGCAAATACCGCTAGTGCTTTTTCTATCTACGTAGTCTCCCGCATGATCCGAATCCACATAGACGATGGTTTCAATGCCGGATCCCTTAGGATACCATAATCCTAAGTGTATAGTGCCTTTAATGTATCGGAAGATACGCTTAACCGCTTCTAGGTGAGAGGTTTTGGGATCCTCTTGAAAACGGGCACAAAGGCAGACACTAAACATGATATCGGGTCTACTTGCCGTCAAGTATAGTAAACTACCTATCATTCCTCTATACTTGGTGTTATCTACGGACTCACCTTCATCATCCTTTGTGAGTTTCACTTCCGTAGACATGGGAGTTTTCATGGGTTTTGAGTCTTCTAGGCCAAATTTCTTAAGCATTTCCTTAATGTACTTAGATTGGTTAAAAAATATTCCGTCTTCTAATTGTTTTATTTGTAATCCTAGGAAGAAGTTAAGTTCACCCATCATACTCATCTCAAACTCATCATGCATGATTTTGGCAAATTCATCACACATGTCTTGACTCGTCGATCCAAATATAATGTCATCAACATATATTTGGACAATGATGAGATTTGGGTCTTTCCTTTTAGTGAAAAGAGTGTTATCTACCATTCTCATGGAATAATCATGTTTAGTAAGAAAGGCTTTTAATCGATCATACCAAGCTTTGGGAGCTTGTTTAAGTCCATACAATGCTTTCTTTAACTTATAAACATAATCAGGTTTTACAAAGTCAATGAATCCTGGAGGTTGTGCCACATATACCTGCTCATTGATAAAACCGTTAAGGAATGCACTTTTCACGTCCATTTGGAATAACTTAAAATCTAGGGCGCAAGCATAGGCAAGTAATATCATAATCGATTCTAGTATAGCTACGGGGGCATAAGTTTCGTCATAATCAATTCCTTCTTGTTGATTATAACCTTGGGCAACTAACCTAGCTTTATTCCTAGTAACTATTCCATTCTCATCTAACTTATTCCTATATACCCATTTGGTTCCTATGATGGTCATATTCTTTGGATTTGGGACTAATTCCCAAACATCATTTGCCTTAAATTGATTTAATTCTTCTTGCATAGCTATAACCCAACTTTCATCTTTTAAAGCCTCGCTAATATTCTTAGGTTCTATTGCTGAGAGGAAACAAAAGAAATTATTTTTATCTTGGGCTTGTGACCTAAGGGTTCTTTGGTTAAGATGTCCTATTATATTATCTAATGGATGTGATCTAGATTCTTTAATATTAACAGTTTCGTTATTTTCTAAGTGAATGTCTTCATTATCATTTCCTATGGGTTTCGTTTTACTAACCTCAATAGCTTCATCTTCGACTAAGTCATCATCTTCTAAAGGTAATGTTTTAGGAGGAGGTGGTGTTTCATCAAATGTTACATTTAGTGATTCCTCTACTTTCATGGAGTGTTTGTTAAGTATTATATATGCTTTGCTATTTTGTGAGTATCCTAAAAATATTCCTTCATATGATCTTGGATCAAACTTAGTGAGGTAATCCTTAGTGTTTAGAATATAACATTTACTTCCAAATACCCTAAAGTAGCTTAAGTTTGGTTTTCTATCTCTTAATAACTCATAAGGAGTTTTCCCTAGAATTCTCCTAATTGATACCCTATTTAAAATATAAGTAGATGTATCTACAGCGTGACACCAAAATTTTTGTGGGATGGATTGTTCATTTAACATAGTTCTACCCATTTCTTGTAGTGACCTATTTTTTCTTTCTACTACGCCATCTGATTGAGGAGTACGAGGAGCGGAGAAATTGTGAGATATTCCATTTAACTCACAATATTTTCCGAATTGTACTTCGTTATCAAATTCCCTACCATGGTCCGTCCTAATGGTAACTATTGAGCATCCTAATTTATTTTGAATCATTTTACTAAATATTTCGAATTTTTCAAAGGCTTGGGTTTTGTCACTTAAAAACCTAGTCCACGTGTATCGTGAGTAGTCATCTACTATTACTAAGGTATATTTGTTTCCTCCATAGCTCCGCACAGCGGATGGACCGAAAAGATCCATATGTAATAATTCTAGGCACCTAGTAGTGGATACTATATTCTTGGCTTTGTGACTAGCATGAGCTTGTTTTCCAATTTTACGTGCATCACAAAAATGCTTGTCATATTTTAGATTAGGCAAATTTCTAACTAATTCCTTAGAGGCCAAAGATTGTATTTGTTGCATGTTAGCATGTCCTAATCTCCTATGCCACAATGTAGAGTTTTCATCTAGGGTCGTTAGGCATATCCTATCCTCAGGTTTGTTTCCTAGTTTCATAACATATATGCCACCTTTCCTAATTCCTCTACCTATAATTTTTCCATTCTTAACTATTTCGCTATCCTCTTCGGTAAATGTGACTCTACATTTATTATCACATATTTGTCCTACACTAAGCAAGTTATATGTTAATTTATCTACATGCTCTACATTTTCAATAGTAAGTGAGTCTTGAGAAATCGTACCTTTGCCAATGATTTTTCCACGTAAGTCACTACCGAAAATAATGTTACCTCCATTGTATGCCTTGTATGTAGAGAATAGCTTGCATTTCCCCGTCATGTGCCTCGAACATCCGCTATCTTTGATCCATTTGTCAGGTTCCAAGTCAATTCCTAAACATATTTCGTCGGTAGTTCCTAGATGTGAGAATAGTTTTCAAGAAACTTTGATTGGGTTTTACAAGAGAGTATATGCAAAGAAAATGAGGTTTCCCAATCATTAATTTTGTGCAAAACAGATTCCTAGACTCAGAAATAGAGAAGTGGAAGAAAAGTAAATTTTATGCAAATTTTATGCAAGAAAAAAATTTTGTCTAAATGCAATAGAATTTAGTCAACTTGTTCCATCATTCCTAATCCTAAATGTAAGTGATTGAATAATTCACGCTTAAGGGGTTTAGTGAATATATCCGCAATCTTATCTTCTGATGCAACTTTTTCTATAGATATGTTTCCTTTTTGTACATTATCCCTAAGGAAGTGGTGGCGTATTTCTATATGTTTAGTCCTAGAGTGTTGCACCGGATTTCTACTTAAATCTATCGCACCTTTGTTATTGCACATAATGGGAACATTTTCTAACCTAATGCCATACTCTATGAGAGCTTGTTTCATCCATAGTGCTTGTTGACATGCCTTTCCAGCGCTTACATATTCAGCTTCGGTGGTAGAAATAGCAAGAGCGGTTTGCTTCTTCGAAAACCAAGATGTTAGACAACATCCCATAAACGTGCAAATACCGCTAGTGCTTTTTCTATCTACGTAGTCTCCCACATGATCCGAATCCACATAGACGATGGTTTCTATGCCGGATCCCTTAGGATACCAAAATCCTAAGTGTATAGTGCCTTTAATGTATCGGAAGATACACTTAACCGCTTCTAGGTGAGAGGTTTTGGGATCCTCTTGAAAACGGGCACAAAGGCAGACACTAAACATGATATCGGGTCTACTTGCCGTCAAGTATAGTAAACTACCTATCATTCCTCTATACTTGGTGTTATCTACGGACTCACCTTCATCATCCTTTGTGAGTTTCACTTCCGTAGACATGGGAGTTTTCATGGGTTTTGAGTCTTCTAGGCCAAATTTCTTAAGCATTTCCTTAATGTACTTAGATTGGTTAAAGAATATTCCATCTTCTAATTATTTTATTTGTAATCCTAGGAAGAAGTTTAGTTCACCCATCATACTCATCTCAAACTCATCATGCATGATTTTGGCAAATTCATCACACATGTCTTGACAAGTTGATCCAAATATAATGTCATCAACATATATTTGAACAATGATGAGATTTGGGTCTTTCCTTTTAGTGAAAAGAGTGTTATCTACCATTCCCATGGAATAATCATGTTTAATAAGGAAAGCTTTTAATCGATCATACCAAGCTTTGGGAGCTTGTTTGAGTCCATACAAAGCTTTCTTTAACTTATATACATAATCTGGTTTTGCGAAGTCAATGAATACTGGAGGTTGTGCCACATAAACCTCCTCATTGATAAAACCGTTAAGGAATGCACTTTTCACGTCCATTTGGAATAACTTAAAATCTAGGGCGCATGCATAGGCAAGTAATATCCTAATAGATTCTAGTCTAGCTACGGGGGCATAAGTTTCATCATAATCAATTCCTTCTTGTTGATTATAACCTTGGGCAACTAACCTAGCTTTATTCCTAGTTACTATTCCATTTTCATCTAACTTATTCCTATATACCCATTTAGTTCCTATGATGGTCATATTCATTGGATTTGGGACTAATTCCCAAACATCATTTGCCTTAAATTGATTTAATTCTTCTTGCATAGCTATAACCTAACTTTCATCTTTTAAAGCCTCATTAATATTCTTAGGTTCTATTGCTGAGAGGAAACAAAAGAAGTTATTTTTATCTTGGGCTTGTGACCTAAGGGTTCTATGGAAAACTAGAAGGGGGGTTGAATAGTTTTACGTCTTTTTAATTCGTTATAAAAGATAGTTTTAGTGTTTTCTTAGCTTTTAAAAACTTAGATTCGATAATATGTGATCTCAGGTCTTGCACAATATAAACAACTATCAATAAACAATATATAACAATGATAAGTAACGAAATAAGTAAGAGATGGAAAGATCGAACCGCGAGACAAGAGATTTATAGTGGTTCGGCTACAAGGACACCTTCCTTGCCCTACTCCACTCCCCGAGCACCTAACTCGAGAGTTTTCTTCACTATATCAACAAGCTCCCTTATGGCGGAGAAAACCTTACACACCAATTTTCACACCACAACTTCTTCACACCTAAGTCACAACTTCTACACAACTTCTTCAAATCAATCTACTTCACAACTAACTACTCCACACCAATCTAGTTCCTAACTTTTCTTCTTCACACCAAGCTACTAACTAATCACACAATCTATATATCTAGCACAACTATCTATAATCAAATATTCACAACAATCTTCACAAAGAATAATGTAAATGATCTTTGATGATGCACCAACAACTTGGATGTGGAGATCACAACAAGTTGTAATACATCTTGTCTTGGGGGATAGAAGTATTCTTCTCTTGCACTTGAGAGGATGAAGTTTGGATGACTTTGAAACAAAGAATTATACACTTATGATCAAAGGATAAGAGAATAGAAATATGGATCTAGATCAGAAAGTTTAGAAGTGCAAAAGGTGAGAAAATTCTGAGGGATGAACCAGTATTTATAGGGGAGAAAAATATTGTTCTGGAGCGTGGCCGATCCCCTTAATTAATGGTCGGTCTCCTTAATGATTAAGGGGGCCGCCTAAGGAATTAAGGGAGCCGCCCCTTCAGAACGTTGGTTTTTCTTGTCTTTTAGTGGGGAATATTTTTCTGGATAAAATTTGCCATTTTTGGTTGGAAATTTGAAATCATATATTTATAATGAATTAAACATATTCTTTTAATTCCAAAAGTAATTTTGTAAAAGATATAAGATGTTTAATGCATTTTATAAAAATTCTAGTGATTAGAGAAATTTCCTTTGATCATGAAATGTAATAAACCCTTTGTTTATTCATACCTTAAGTGATATGGAAGCAAAGACAAATATTAAGCACTAAAAACTTGTTTACGTCATAAGTTTTAGATTAATGAGTTTATGCTTTGTAATTATCAAAACATACAGACATTGTTAATATGAAAACAATGTTTTAAGACATTATTTATGTCAACAGGTTATTTGGTTAAGATGTCCTATTATATTATCTAATGGATGTGGTCTAGATTCTTTAACATTTACAATTTCGTTATTTCCTAAGTCAATGTCTTCATTACCATTTCCTATGGGTTTTGTTTTTCTAACCTCAATAGCTTCATCTTCGACTAAGTCATCATCTTCAATAGGTAATGTTTTAGGAGGTGGTGGTGTTTCATCAAATGTTACATTTAGTGATTCTTCTACTTTCATAGAGTGTTGGTTAAGTATTATATATGCTTTACTATTTTGTGAGTATCCTAAAAATATTCCTTCATATGATTTTGGATCAAACTTAGTGAGGTAATCCTTAGTGTTTAGAATATAACATTTACTTCCAAATACCCTAAAGTAGCTCAAGTTTGGTTTTCTACCTCTTAGTAACTCATAAGGAGTTTTTCCTAGAATTCTCCTAATTGATACCCTATTAATAATATATGTTGATGTATCTACAGCGTGACACCAAAATTTTTGTGGGATGGATTGTTCATTTAACATTGTTCTACTCATTTCTTGTAGTGACCTATTTTTTCTTTCTACTACGCCATTTGATTGAGGAGTACGAGGAGCGGAGAAATTGTGAGATATTCCATTTAAATCACAATATTTTTCGAATTGTACTTCGTTGTCAAATTCCCTACCATGGTCCGTCCTAATGGCTACTATTGTGCATCCTAATTTATTTTGAATCATTTTACTAAATATTTCGAATTTTTCAAAGGCTTGGGTCTTGTCACTTAAAAACCTAGTCCACATGTCATGAATAGTCATCTACTATTACTAAGGTATATTTGTTTCCTCCATAGCTCCGCACAGCCGATGGACCAAAAATATCCATATGTAATAATTCTAGGCACCTAGTAGTGGATACTATATTCTTAGCTTTGTGACTAGCATGAACTTGTTTTCCAATTTTACATGCATCACAAAAATTTTTGTCATATTTTAGATTAGGCAAGTTTCTAACTAGTTCTTTAGAGGCCAAAGATTGTATTTGTTGCATGTTTGCATGTCCTAATCTCCTATGCCACAATGTGGAATTTTCGTCTAGGGCCGTTAGGCATATCCTATCTTCAGGTTTGTTTCCTAGTTTCATAACATATATGCCTCCTTTCCTTATTCCTCTACCTATAATCTTTCCATTTTTAACTATTTCGCTATCCTCTTCGGTAAAGGTAACTCTACATTTATTATCGCATATTTGGCCTATACTAAGCAAGTTATATGTTAAATTATCTACATGCTCAACATTTTCAATAGTAAGTGAGTATTGAGAAATCGTACCTTTGCCAATGATTTTTCCACGCAAGTGACTACCGAAAATAACGTTACCTCCATTGTATGCCTTATACGTAGCAAATAGTTTGCGGTTCCCCGTCATGTGCCTCGAGCATCCGTTATCCTTGATCCATTCGTTAGGCTCCAAGTCAATTCCTAAACTTATTTCGTCGGTTGCTTTTGCCACCAAACACTTTTCGTCTCTTGGTTTTTCCACTTCTTCTTTGTCACTATCACTCCATGTTCCACTAACAAAGGCGCCGTGATTTTCATAACCTGGCGGCTTTAGACATTCACCAATGAGATGATTTGGACTTCCACATCTAAAGCACTTTCTTTTCCCGTAGTTATCACTTCTATTTCTTTGGAACGGTTTTCTTTCGTCTCGTGGTGATCTAGTGAATCGTCCTCGTCACTTGAAGAATTTCTTGAATTCTCTTACGGCCATTGCATATTCTTCGTCTTCACTTTCGTCACTTGAGTCATCATCGTCACTAGGTTCCTTTTTGGCTTTTAGAGCAATGGATTTGGTTTGTTCTTTCTTGACTTTGACCATTTCCAAATCTTTTCTTATAATTTCTTCATGGACCTTTAAGTTGCCAATAAGTTCATCAAGTGATAACGTCATCAAATTCTTTGACTCTTCAATTGCCGTGACCTTAGCTCGCCATTTTGGATACAATGCCCTAAGAAATTTCCTAACACAATTTTTACTAGAAAATGTCTCATCAAGTGATTTTAAACTTGTGATAATAGTGTTAAATTTAGCAAAAGCATCATCAATTGATTCCTCTTCCGGAATCATAAATTGTTCATATTGTTGTACAAGAAGATCTATTTTATTATCTTTGACTTGACCATTAACTTGGTGAGTAATAAGTAGTGATTCCCAAATTTCTTTGGCGGTTTTACACATAAAAATTCTTTCATATTCTTTACATGGTAACGCATTATAAATTACCATTTCAGCTTCATTATTTTTAGCTAGTTTCTTTTTCAAATCATCATTTTGTTTTTCAAAAGGTACAATTTCATCCTTTTTAGTTTCCGGATTTTGTTGAGTGGGAGGAAAATCACCAAAGGTAATAACATGTCAAAGATCAAGATATTTTGATTTCACATAAGTTTCGAATCTATTTTTCCAATATAAAAATCCATCACTTTCAAATAGTGGTGGTCTTTGCATAGATTGCCCTTCTAAATATTTTTCAGATTCCATAGATCGTTACAAGTTTTAAAATACAATATATTTTAAAAATCTTGCTAGACGTGGCTCTGATACCAATTGTGGAAAACTAGAAGGGGGGTTGAATAGTTTTACGTCTTTTTAATTTATTATAAAAGATTGTTAGAGTGTTCTCTTTATTTTTAAAAATTTAAATTCGATAATATGTGATCTCAAGTCTTGCACAATATAAACAACAATAAATATGTACGATATAGCAATAATAATGTAAGTAAAGAAATAAATGAGAGATGGAAAGATCGAACCGCGAGACAAGAGATTTATAGTGGTTCGGCTACAAGGACACCTTCCTTGCCCTACTCCACTCCCCGAGCACCTAACTCGAGAGTTTTCTTCACTATGTCAACAAGCTCCCTTATGGCAGAGAAAACCTTACACACCAATGTACACACCACAACTTCGTCACAACTTAATCACAACTTCTACACAACCTCTTCACACCAATTTACTTCACAACTTACTTCTTCACACCTATCTACTTCACACCAATCTTTTTCACTACAATCTACTTCCTAACTCTTCTCCTTCACAACAAACTACCAACCAATCACACTATCTATATACCTAGCAAAATTATCTTCTATCAAATATTCACAACTAACTACACAAAGAAATAGATACAATAGATGATGGTCTAACAACTTGGATGTAGAGATCACAACAAGTTGTAATACTTCTTGTCTTGAGGGATAGAAGTATTCTTTTCTTGCACTTAAGAGGATGATGTTTGGATCACTTTGAAACAAAGATTTATGAATGTATGATCAAAGGATTAAGAGAATAGAAATGGAGATCTAGAACAGAAAGTTTAGGAGTGCAAAAGGTAAGAAAAATCTGTGAAATGAACTAGTATTTATAGGGAGCAAAAATACTGTTCTGGAGCGTGGCCGGTCCCCTTAATTAGGGGTCGGTCCCTTTAATAATTAAGGGGGCCGCCTTATGAATTAAGGGGGCCGCCCCTTCAGAACGTTGGAATTTCTTGTCCTTTTGTGGGAAAGGTTTTTCTGGATAAAGTTTTCCATTTTTGGTTGGAAATTTGAAATCATATATTTATAGTGATTTAAACATATTCTTTTAATTCCAAAAATGTTTTATAAAAGATATTAAGTGTTTATGACATTTTATAAAAGTTCTAGTGTTTTAGAAAAATTTTCCTTTGATCATAGATTGCAATAAACATTTTGTTTATTCATACCTTAAGTGATTTGGATGTAAAGAGAATATTAATCACTAAATACTTGTTTATGTCATAAATTTTAGTTCAATGGGTTTATGTTTTGTAATTATCAAAACATAGAGATATTGATAATATGTTAATAATGTTTTTAGGCATTATTTATGTCAACACTATGGCATAACCATAACCCTTAGTTACGCCGTAGCTATATCATGACTTAGAATTTTCTAAAGATGGGAACTACACCGTAACCACTTATGGAGTTACGGCGTAGCAATGACACCGAGATTGATCCAAGATCCAAGATAAGAGCTAAGGCGTAGCCCACTTGAAGACTATGACGTAGAAGAAACCCTAACTGGAGTTACGGCGTAGCCAATTATGCCAACTACGCCGTATCTATTGCTAATGGATAAGATTGTTCTACGGTTAGACTAGCTACGCCGTAACACATTATTGAGTTACGCCGTAGCTAGTGTCGGGCCTATAAATACAACCCTAATTTCTGCATTTCACATCAACTTTCTCACCACCAAAATTAGAGATCGTTGGGAGCATTTAGGAGGACATTCTACAATAGCATACGGAGCCATTCCAAGGGAGAAATCACGCCTACAACACCATAAGTTTTATCAATTCATTACTTAATATACATTTCAAATTCATGTCTTGTATAAACACTTCTTCGAGTGTTATTAATATGATCGGCTAAGCACCTCTGGTGCTAACCTAGTTATGATTCCTATATTGTTTTGATTATGTTTTCGTACTTTTCTTATGCTTCTATGTGTGTACATGCTTAGTTTATCATAGATCCTTTAATTGCCGTAGTTTAGAAGACTCGGTCATACTTGGTATGCTAGGAGAATTGACCATAGGACCATGGCGTAGTTGAGTTGTGAGGATATGGTTGGGATGACAACTGGCCACTTACCTTGTGTGCGAATTGACCATATGACCACTTTCCGGGTTGGATTAACTTAAGTAATTAGAATATGGTTTAAGATCCGAGAGGCCAGACCATACAAAAGATAAGTTTAGCATGTAGTGGCACTTAATGACTCAAACCCGTCTACCGTACGTCGTCTTATGACAGAGGGTGGTGCCTTTGGTTCCCGGCAGGATTCGGGGGAGATAGGCTAGGGAACTTGACCATATGGACCTAGTGATATATTTCTGCCCCCACCTGAAGCATTAGATTAGTTTTATAGAGAACATAATTGTAAGCAATATAGAATGACTAGCTAAGCTAGTACACTTTTATCCCACTGCTCACAACCTTCATTTAATTTCTGTTATTTTATTTTCTGTTTCATTTCATTTTTGTTTATCAATCAATTCCATCTTAAAACCAATTTAATAGTGACACTAGACTTAAATAGGATCCAAACCACATAGCTCTTGGGACGACCTTAGTTTTACCAATTACTAGTCTACACGCGACCGGATTCTCTATCCGTTAGTGCAAATAGGTAGACCTTAGGTAATCGAGCATTTATAAATTTAAGACCTGGTCAGTAAAACCTACATCAGCGATGTATTCCTTAATGAGCTACCAAGATTACCATCTGAATGTGAAGTTGTTTTGATCTAGTTATGAGAATTTGTTTAGTCACAACTCAAGGTAGAATGTGATTGCAATAAAGGCATGTGTATATGATGCAAGTATTATGACACCTGGCCAACGTGATAATAGTTACATCATATAACTTGAACTAACTGGAATCATAGGATTTCTCGAGAAGTACCTGAGAACAGTGGGTTGGTTGATTTAGAACTCTATCCGTATAAGAGCAACGTTTTGCCTAATTCTGAAACTTCGTATTTAACGACATCAGTTGAATGGAGAGTATCAAAGGACCAACTTCCAGGAATTTGTTTTATCCGTCTGAGTGTATCTCCGTAGGGTTTTCTAGTTTTATTCATGAAGAAGGATGATGATAGCATCAAGTTGTGTATTGAATTTTGGAAACTGAATAGTATTGTGGGTAGAACTTTTATCCGTTACCTCAAATCGACGATTTGATTAATCAACTTCAGGGTGTGAAGTTCTTCTCAGTGATTGATTTTGCATCCGATTATTTTTAGTTACGTTTAAAGGAGCGAGATGTTCCTAGAATTGCTTTCGTATTTGTTATGATCTCTACAGGTGTTGTGATGTCAATTGTATTGGCTACTGCTCCAACTGTGCCTATGGACTTGATAAAATGTGTCTTTCATGAATGTTTAGATAATTTGTCATAGTATGACATATTGGTATATTCAGAGGAGAAAGAGAAACACGGAGATCATCTTCATATTCTGTGTTGAAAAGTCTACGCCAGAAGAAAATCTATGTAATATTATAGAAGAATAAATTTTGGTTGGGATGAAGAATGAGCGGAGAATTTGGAAAAGCTTAAAAGAGATTCATTTCTACTCAAGAAGGTGATGAGGCGAAAAGTGTACCGCTTTTAAGGGGTCATTTAAGCCCGAATTCGAGATTATTTGATCAAATATTGCCCTAAATCGTTCCTTTTGTCATTTTAGGTACTTTTGAGGAAGAATCTGGAAAAGGAAGCATTTTGGACGTTTTTGGAGCATAAAAGTGAAGAAAATGGCAAAGTCTCAAATTTCCTAGCTGGAACAGTACCTGACGGCGTCAAGCTTCTACAAGTGACGGCGTCAAGAGTTACAAAAGAGGTGGATGTGGAACTTATAACATGACGGCCCAGAAAGTTTTCAAGCATATTGGCCTGACGGCGTCACCTAGGCCGTCAGGGTCCAATTACACGTGACGGCCCAGAGTAATTTTCTACATGACGGCGTCAAAAATGGATCTAGGCAATACAAATTTCATCATGACGGCGAGTTGACGGCGTCACAAGTTAATACATGACGCCGTCAAGGTGTAAAATCTATATATAGTTTTCCAATTTTCATTCATTAGTGTGCAACTTTGAGGGAATAAACCCTAGGACGAATTTTCCAGCTTTTTCAAGGGTTTCAACCCCTTGATTCTCCCATGTTCAATTGAAGATAAGTACTTATTCAAATCATTCAATATGTCTATTTGTTGTGTAATTATATCATACGCTTGTCTTCTCTTTAACATGTTAGGCTAGATTTTCATTGTGTTTGCTTAGATGTAGTGAAACCTAGATGTTAATTATGGGTTGATTGTTTGTTTATAATTGTTATGGATGATTGTATTCGATGTTAGGCTTAAGAAAACTGGCAGACTTCCATTGGTAACTTGCTTGAACGTCTTAAGAAACATGATCGGAGGTGTACTATGATTTTTGGTTGTATTTAATGCGTAAGAGAATTCTAATGATCCCATGTTAGGAGCTTCTAACGGCTCGACATAGGAGTGAAGTAGGATCTTATAGAGTTAGGGAATATTGTACACGGCCCTACGACTAGTATTAAGGAATATGACCCGTCATCCATGCAATTGTAACAAGCTAATCAACCTGTAAAAGATATCTAGGGAGTAATGAAATCTAAGTAAACACAACTTTCCTCATTATTGTTTCCACCACATTAGTAAATTAGTTTTATTTTCATTTCTTTTATTTTATTTTGATTGCATCTTTAGTTAATTGGGTTAGTTGGCTAGCAACTAATTCCACCCACTCCTTCCAAAACTGAGATTTTACTTGCTTTCATTAAAAATATAAAAATACAAAAAGAATCATCCCTCACCTCTAGACCTAGTTTAGTAGGCTTTCTAATCCTAGCGACACTATTCCTGAGTTGAATGATCAATCCCCCGGTACTTGTCACTATACTATACTACAACGATCATGTACACTGCCTGGTGGGGGTTGTAAGCTTCTCAAGTTCCCTTGAGAGGTAAAACCTGTTGCGAGGTAGCAATTCCCACGTATCAAGTTTTTGGCGCCGCAACCCGGGGAATAGTTATTGTCTAGGTTAGGATTTATTTTTATTAGGTCTACTTGCTAGATTCCTTTCTAGTGAGGTTTTATTTTTATTTTTAGGTTTTCTTTAGTTTATCTTATTTCTTCATTTCTTTGTTCGTAACCTTCACCATCCGACGTCATGGAAGGTGGTAACATCTTTGATCCCATCAACCCACCACAACAAAACCACCCACAAAACCCACCACTAGCAAACCAACCTCCTAGGCCCCGAACTTTAGGAGAGTATTCCCGTCCTAGCCACCAAGGCTATCGAAACACCATTGAGCTCACTCAAGGATCCAATGTGTCCCCCTTGCGATCCAACACCATCCGGTTGGTGCAAAGTGGATGTGCATTCCATGGACTTCGTTTCGAAGATCCTAATCAGCATCTCAAGGATTTCCTTAAAATCGTAGATTTCATAGACCTTGATGTTGCAACTAGAGAGTCGACCCGATTACGTCTGTTCCAATTCTCTCTACGTGATCAAGCTAGTCAATGGCTTGAACGTTTACCCGCGGGATCCATCACCTCATGGGATGATCTCACCACTCGTTTCCTTGCTCAATTTTTCCCACCGGGGAGAACTACCAAGCTTAGAAATGATATCTTGATGTTCCAACAACATCAATGTGAAACTCTATATGAAGCATGGACTCGTTTCAAGGACTTACTCCAAAAAGTCCCTCATCATGGCATAGATCTCTAGCTCCAAGTCCAGATCTTCTATGACCATATCGATCTCTCCACAAGGCGAACCATTGACCAATCGGCCGGTGGCAAGCTACGTGATCTAAGTGTGGAAGAATCATGGGAACTCATAGAAGATCTTGCTCTCTATGACAACGAAAGTTGGAATGATCCCCGTGATTTGAATAAAACGGTCAAGGCAATATCTTTGCCTTCGAACAATTCTAGCACTCCCGACCGTAGGATCATGGAACTTGAGGACCAAGTCAAGTTTCTCATGAAATCCTACGAAGCTTCTAAGCCTTCAAGCCAAGTGAACAAAATCACTTCTTAATGTGAATTATGTAGTGGTCCCCATGACACTCGTGATTGCGTGGAACTCCCCGGACAAGCTTTTGCGGGTTACGCATCCTCGCGTACCGACGAAGCGGGAGACAAGAGGTACACTTTCAAACCCGAGCCAAACCCTTACGGTGATTCCTACAACCCTTCTTGGAAAAATCACCCGAACCTTAGGTGGAAACAAAACCAAAACATACCCCAAAACAATTCTTTCAATCCACCTAATCATTACCAATCAAACGGTCCACCCTATAACCGTAATTTCAACAACAATCCTTCCAATAACTATGGTAGTACCAATAATCTTGAAGGATTGATGTCCAAATTTATGGCATCTCAAGAAGCTCGCATAGCTAAGTTTGAAACCGAATTCAACCAACAACAAACGGAGATGACCAATAAAATTGACAACTTGTTGAAATCCCTCAACAACCAAGTGCTAACGACACCTAGGAAGGACACTAGGGACACTAGTAGCAGAATCCAAATTAAGGACCCCTCATCATCCAAACACGTCCACTTTGTCAACGTTGTCACCATTAAGCCAATAGATAAGGAAAAAAAAATTCTAAAAAATTTTTTCGAAAAAAAAAATCCGAATTTTTTTTCCGAAAATTTTTTTTTCGTATAGAAGAAAGTGACAAGGATGAAGTTGGAATAGAAACCGGGACTAAGGATGAGGTTAAGGAAGTTGAGGATATTAAGGAAGAAAAGTTAGAGGAAGTAGAAAATGTATAGGAATACTTTGATAAGTTACCCACCAAGGACGAGCGGGAATATCATAAGGATCTATTCGATCAGCCCGAGACACCTTACGTCCTTGGTTCACCACTCATCAAAACGGGTGACCCCTCTAACATCAACATACCATGCAACATTGGGCATATGCATGTGTGGAAAGCTTACATCGATCTTAGGTCCCCTATAAACATTATGACTAGGACCTATTACAACTGGGTAATGAAGAAGCAACTTGGATATAGGATGATGCCTAACACGAATTGGATGAGCAACTTTTTAGGAAGAGTGAAAGGATTACATGTCTTTGTAGGAAACTTCACTTATGTTACTGACTTTGTGATTGTAGAGGATATTCGTCCGGTAATAGATGGTTGCCTAAGTCAAGTAGTGTTTGGAAAACCGTTTGTTAAGGCCTCTAAGATGAGTTATGACCCGTCCCTAGGGATAGTTAGATTCAAGGATGAGAACGATGAGATTGCTTACCAAATGCCCTATAAGATTGAACAATACCGTCTTCTATCAAACCTTGAAAAGGAACACAAGCAAGCGGTTTACTATAGGAATGATGAGGATAGACGTAGAGGAGTAGATTATGTCACGAGTAGAATACTCGGTTTCTACAACGAGTGTTTGCAACTAGGTCCGGAATACAAAACTAAGATTGGAGATGACCTAGAGAATGTGACCAATGATGAGGTCACGTAATTGCCCACGACCTTGAGTCTATCTACAAGACTCGTAAAATAAAGAAAAGCGCTTCTTGGGAGGCAACCCATGTTTTGTGTGTTTTTATTTGTTTGATTTTCATTTGATTGATGTTATTTGTTTCAGTATGCGTGTTTTATTTTTCTTGTTGGTAGATCATGTTTCAAACTAAATTGTGAAAATGTTTTATTTTGTTGTTTAACTTTGTCTTAACTTCATATAAAGGTATTTTGCAAAAGCTAAGTGTAAGGGGAAACCCAAAATTTGTTTATAAGAACAAAAATGATCATGATTCGCCACAATATTAAATGAACATGTATATTAGTATTTGTTAGAGTCAAATGCTTGTATCGAGTCATAATAATGTTTTGCAGGATTTTCCAGGAAATAGGATATAAGCTTTTCCAGAAATTTTCCAGAAACTTAACATACAAATTTCTGCAGGTCACTTCTGACGGTGTCAGGGCTTAACACCTGACAGCGTCACTTGTAAAATTCTGGAAATTTTGCGAGTTTTGTTTTTCTAATGGAGTCTTAAAAGTTTTTGTTAACTCTTTAGTTTTATAAACTCCAGGAAATCTGCAAACATCCATTCCACAAGCATTATATCTTAAATTGCTTTCTAGGATTTGTTAATATATATAGATTGCCGCCGATTTTACGCGAGGTTGCCTTGATTGTTTTCTCAGGTTTAACAGGTTATATATGACAAGAAGATGATTTAAATTTCTGGAAGGGAAGCTTTAAACGTTCATTTTCTTGGAGGAAGATCTAAACTTGTTGACACACTATCCACACCGAACAAATCAGGGGAGTATTTGTTTTCATTCTTTTACCTATTTTATTTTTACATTCTTTAATTGAACAATGGGGACAATGTTCATCCTAAGTGTAAGGGGAGGGTAAATGATGATACCTTATAGGATACAATTGCACTTGAGTTTGTTTGTTCGATGGTAGGTGTGTAATAAAACTAAGAGAAATACTTGTTAGTGTAATTTTAGCGCCAAATTTAAAATTTTTTACAACATTTAGGAGTGAAACTTTAGCCTTAACAAGCGTCTCATGGATAGGAGTTATATGACTAGCACAAAACCGTACCATTCAGAAAAATTTTCCACCCAAATATGTGAGGTTCGCCTTTAGATTTGATAGGAAAAGCATTCATTATTAGTGCTTATGAGTGTACCGGTAGCATTTAGATTCTAGAGCTTGCGTTAGTGATGCATCCCGAGACCGCTAGTGAGACTACATTCGTGTAGTAGGTTTTACTACATGATAAGAGGCATTAGGATCACCCTTTTGTTAAACCCGTATTATAATTACTTGACCATTTAAGTCATATTACTTGACTAGTAAAGTCAATTAATTTTCCCACACCTTAGCGTTGTACTCATTTTTAGTACACGAAACCCCTAGTACACCCCTCCGAGCCTATCTTTTCGTTTCTAACTTTAAGCATTTTACTTAAAGGAAGAATTTGTTACAACCCACCCAAATGTACACCCAAATCGCCTTAGCCTTTCGTGTATGCACTCATCTTTAGTGCATTATTGTTATTTGTTTAAACCCTTAGTTAATTATCTAATTGATTACATGGTTGCTAAGTCGAATCATATCTTGTACATATTGTTTTGGGACGATTGGGACTCATGGGTAAAGTACTTATGTTTTGGAGTAATGGGGAAGAACATCAAATTATTACCCCCCCCCCCCCCCATATGTGCATTATGTAACACCCCCAATTCATGGATGCAGCAGAATTCGAACTGGGTGTTACTTGATGGCACAATAGTCACAATAATAGAAAACGAACTCCAATTGAGTCGTTTTAAAAGATTTATCATTCAAATTATATAAATATCAGAGATTACAAAATGAGGTCCCAATTGGTTCCATGTTTACAAATCACATTAAGTGAGTTTTTGAATGATAATAAAGTTTATAGCCCTCTTGAGTATCCGTGCCCTTCCGTGCCACCCTTGATCGTCATGAACCTGAAATACATGCTTGAGAGGTCAACACAAAGGTTGAGTGGAATTCGTAGAGTTTAGTTAAATCGTTTGAACACAATAATCGTAGTGTGAGCTATAGACTCACACTCATAGTTAGAAAACAAAATCGTTATTTATTTCACTAAGCTCATGCAACCAAAACATTAACATCGAACCAACAAAATTGGCATTATAGAAGCCCTATCGAGGTACTTTTGCCATTATACCGCTAAATCTCAAATATAGTGCATTTGTGTGAACTCATCGTTGTTCAACACAAATGGGATCCGTCAATCCCAATAGATCTATTCACAATATTCGCGCTCACTAAAGGTAGTGACTAATGGTTCATGATATAGGGACTTCGAACATGGCAATCGTTACTTAGTGATAATAAAACATCGTCGGGTAGCATACAGTAGAAAGCATCGTGTTCGAGTAGAAAAATAATAGCATGTATTCCCCCCATGGGTTTGTAAAATAGTTAAACAATAGAAAGTGGGGCTACGAACTCACCTTAAGTTATGTAGTGAGTAGTGAATGTGATGGTCGAATCGCGAAGGTTTCTACGAGCAACCTATAATAGAATGTTGCGACTTAGGTTCGGAGTAAAGGATATGAAGTAGTGCCTATATATATATCTTGCATTTAGTCCATGATGTGGTATGATGTATATTGTAAGTCTTTAAAAGAAAGATTCATGAAACATGTATGTTTTGGTATATCGTTCACTACCGTTCGGGCCGACATAATTCAGAAGTCATGTTAGTAAGCGTTCGAGGAGCCAGGACACTTTAACTCGTAAATCCACAACTCAACTCGACGGCTTACATAATGAACTCCTCACATGAGGCTCCCTACTATTGTAGTAGTTGATAAAATATATAGATATAAGTTTTGATTCGAAAAGTTACTTGTCCGATATTTGAATAAACTTAGGAAAGTTTATTAGTACATGAAGATTGTTATTAGGGGAAGTTTCATAAGTCTTGTATGACCATTTTTCCTTGTAATATCTCATGGTTCCTTTTTAAGTGAAGTAGATCCAAATTGCTTGTTCATGTTATCGCCTAATTCATTGTTTCATGTTTACGCCTATGTAAGTTGGTATGGTCATTTCGTCATGGCCTAGCCATGACCTTTGGTCATTGTTCCATGGTCTTGAGACTCAACCTTGGCTCTAGCCATGGTTGTGTCTTGATTCTAGGTCATAAGACCCCTTTGGTCTTCATAAACCATAACCTATATGTAATGACTTTGTCTAAAAATGGGCTGTTTAGAATTTGAAGAAATTTATCACTCAGAAAGCGCTTTCAGGGCTCGAGCTTCTTTGTTCCTGAACGAAAACGTCGTTCCGGACAACTTTCATGTTTTAACTTTTTGATGAATCGGAGCAGAAGTGGGACTTTCAAAAAGTCAGAATGCGATTCAGGAAGGTTTAGGCAGTTTTGCCGGAAATCTTTGGTAACTTCAAATGGGCGTAACTTTTGACTCGTATACTCGTTTTAGGTGGTTCAAATTGCTATGGTTTCCTTGTTAAGTCCTCTACTGTAATATGTAATGATCCAACATCATATTTTTACCATTTTGATCAGGTCTTACCAAGAAAGTCACTAGTTTACTTGTTTTAGTAACTTGTTGTAACAATCAATAACAATAACTTGTTTTGGTCATTTTTATACATCATGGACATAACTACAAGACATAATATAGCACAAATAATATGTAAATAACATGAACATGATTATTTAACAAGAATCAAGTTAGGGTTTGGCTCACAACTTTTGGCTTTCAAAGATGAAAGGAAGTTAACATGTAAGGATAGGACTTTGATAGACTTGCTTCAACCCACTTCACTTCATGCAATCTTTCTACTCTTGTAATCTTGAAAGAGAGATGATGAAAATTGAGGTGACTTGAGTGGATTCAAACTCAAGAGAAATCACCAAAGTTCTAAAGATTTGAAGTAGTTTTGATGAATCAAAACTAAACTAGGGTTTATGTATGGATATTGCACTTGATTTCTTGGATGGAACTTGAAGTAAACTAGTAAAATGAAGGGTGTTGTGTGTGTGGGTCGTTCATATGGTCAAGGAGTGGGAGGAGAAGCATTTATATGCAAATGAGGAGGTTACATTGTTGACTAGTCAACACTTGGAGGCCAAGTTGAACACATGTTCACATCTCATGACACAAGGCATAAGATCAAGCCACATGGGTGGTGAATCCCCCCTCCAAGGCTGTTCATGAGCTTGGAGAGCAAGGGTGTGGACTTTTCTTGGTATTATCCAAGATACTTGGTTAGTTTTGACTCCGGGAAATGCCAATCGTAAATGATTAAGCCTCAAAACGTAAAACCGGGTGTCGTAAAATTATGGAACTTGAAAGTATTGATAAACATGTCAATAAGTTCCATAATAAAATATAAAATGAGTGGTAGATTCCATTTGGGTGTAAAACCCTGCTAAAAACTGGAAACACGGGTCTAAAACGCGTAATACGTAAAACGTACGAATATTGCGTAAAATTGAGAAAAGTAAAATGTTACTTTTCTAATGTGATAAAAATGATTTAAAATGACTTATAATGTCTAGACTGGGCTCAGTCTAGTGTCGGTTGGTATTAAATGTCTTTTAGACATCAAACCGTAAGCCTAAAAATCACGAAATGACTTATAACATCAAGGGATGATTTTTGGTCAATGGAGGAGGGAAAGAATATGTTGACTTTTTCTAAGAAGTTGAAAACTCAAATAGTCTTAGAAACGCGTTTTGTGGTCTAACGGTTAATCGCCCAAACGGTTAAGCGTGCTCATGTGAGATTAGTACAGGCTTGGGTGACCTGCTGGGAAGTCTTTGGTCATGTTTTTCTCAGTCACGATTAATTCTCAAATAAATCATGAGTGTGTCAAACATTTTTCTGATGTGGGGTCACCTGACGGGGTTGAATTTCGTTGTGCGTAGAATTTCTGATTGACGTTTTACCCTAAAACGTGTAATTCCGTGTAATTCCTTAATAACTTTCACGAAAATGAGCTTATGAATGTCAAACTTTTAATTTGCCATGGAAATGATTTATCACTCGATAAAATCAAATAAAAATCAACTTTCGGGAAAGTTTCGGGAAAAATGAATAGTAAAAGTGAATAGTGAATTTTCCGGGAATAGTAACTAACCTGAAATTGCGAATTGTTACAGTCTCTACCCCTTACGGGGAACTTCGTCCCGAAGTTCTTTGTGTGTCATATGTTGGAGTGATGTCGATAAAGATGTGTGGTTACTTATGAGGACTAGAGTCTGGAATTACCAGTGATGTAATTTGATTTGTCATTTCGGTGTATAGTGTAGGATGAGGCTTCCTTTTATGTAGGAAAGGTATGGTAATAGTCGAATATCAAAGGAAATTGATATAGCAGTCGGATATTAATAGGAATTAATATAGTAGTTGAATATCAAATAGAACTTGATATAGTTGTCAAGTATCAATAACAATTGATATAAGAATCGAATCATGGAATAAGCGTTGAACATGTGGTTGGACCAAGTCCTGATTGAATTGTATGGCTGCCCATGCATATGGCTACATGGCTTCGCAATGAGTTTGGTACGACTGTGCATGCGTATGGTTACATGGCCCCGTAATGAGTTTGTTTGTTATTGCACTATCATTATGAAAACCAAAGTGTAAACCTCGTACTAATGGAAATTGGGATAGTCGTTGCAATCATAGCCTAGTAGGTAATCGGTTGTTGTACCTAGTGTTTATGTCATGGTTTGAAGCGATGTCGGTGAAAAGATAGGATTTCTTGTGGCGAATAAAATGTAGGTATCATGCCATACCCGAGCAATGTAATGTAGGTATCAAGCCATACCCGAGCAATGTAATGTAGGTATCAAGCCATACCCGAGCAATGTAATGTAGGTTGACTTCATACTTATGTTATTTCGGATATAATTAAGCCCACTTGTTTACAATTCTTTATTTACATAGAGAGGCATCCCAAACAATGTAACTAAAGGAATATAAACGTATGGTTCGATGATTTATTATTTCTTTATTTAAATGAAAAGGCATCCCAATCCATTCAAATAAGGATATTATAAATCATCCTACTCAAGAATTCCCGACACAACATTCATACTTAGCCGGTGAGTTACAAGGTAGTGTATTACGAGATGATACTGGTGTTCCAAAGGTACAAGATGAATATTCAAACTTGTAAAGCTGATGAGGGTACTTGTGGTGTAACTAAGGATGATTTGAGCTTTACAAGTGCATCAAGATCTGTTAATGAGCTTGTGTTTGTAACGGTTGTGAAGATAATGATGTGATATGTTAATGAACAAAAGTGTGTAGTGTATGCTTAACATTAATACTCTTAGGTATCGATGTTGAGTTTGCTTTAAAAATCTTAAGAGATTTTTAAAAGTTTATGATGGAATGGTATCCTAAACAGGATGGTACTTCTACAGGATGAAGAGAATAATTGATAACTATCCCAGATAGTAGTTCGGATTATCTCATAAATGAAAACTTTCAAGAATGAAGTTAGGTAGTACAAATAAAATGTTAAGATTTCGCTGAGTGGTAAGGCACTATCGTGTCTCTAGATTGTTTTAATGTATTCTGGTGGTTTATCATGTTCATGTAGGAAATCAATCTAAACATAACCCTAGTACAACTACTCTCAGTATTTGAAAATTCTAAGTCGAATATAGTTAGTCAGACTATATTCCACTGTCCCTAGGTTAAATATAGGTGACTAGTCCATATTTAGCCAAGGTTCGATAAAATTTTCAAATACCTAAACTAGGTATACTTTTGATATGTCCGTTGCTTTCGGGAAACTGTCCACTAAACAAAGGCGATGTCAAACCCTTAAGTTGCAAGTCCCGTCCATACAAGACTTGTAACGTATGTTTTCATATTCCATTGCATAGAAGGTAGTAAGGGTAGATACGTATGGAAAGGAAGTTTTAAGTATTTCTAAAATAGAACATACTTGGCCAGGATCACGAACTTTTAATAATGAAGGTTTCATAAGAAAACTTTGATGAATGTAGAGAAAGTTCAGCTTTTGTCGATGATGGATTAGTTTGTCCTTTAGAAATCTCATATTTCTTGTTTTGAAATCGATAGATTGTGACGGGTTTTTTGATATCATAAGAAATGATATTGATGATGTGATGGACTAATTCTAGAGACCATTTGCACAAAACACAATGTCTCGGAAGTAGGTTAGACCATTGTGCAATTCACAATGTCTGGGAAGTAGGTTAGGTCATTGTGTGACTCAAAACTTTTGAGAAATGATTAAGACCATTGTATCATACAATGTCTTGGAAAATGAATGAGACCATTGTATCTCACAATGTCTTGAAAAATGAATGAGACCATTGTATCTCACAATGTCTTGGAAAATGAATGAGACCATTGTATCTCACAATGTCTTGAAAAGTGAATGAGACCATTGTATCTCACAATGTCTTGGAAAATGAATGAGGCCATTGTATCTCACAATGTCTTGGAAAATGAATGAGACCATTGTATCTCACAATGTCTTGAAAAGTGAATGAGACCATTGTATCTCACAATGTCTTGGAAAATGAATGAGACCATTGTATCTCACAATGTCTTGGAAAATGAATGAGACCATTGTAATCAGTTACAATGTCTTGGACATATAATGTTGGAGTAGGAACATGATTGGGAGAGTGTGGCTGTGCCGAAATGCCTTAGAATAGGCATACACAGATATGTTTAGTCCATTGTTTAGATAAATGATTGAAAATAAACCGAGTTTATATATCAATATACTAATATGTTCATGTAGCATAAAATGCCTAGTGTGTATATATCAATATACTTATATGTGTTCATGTAGCATAAAATGCTTAGTGTGTATATATCAATATACTTATATGTGTTCATGTAGCATAAAATGCTTACGGGGAAATGCTCAATTATGTTTAGGGTACATATATCAATATGCAATTATGTTTGTGTAGCATAAAAATGTCTTCGGGGAAATGCTCAAAATGGGTATATATGAATATACTAATATGTTTGTGTAGCATAACATGCTTACTAAGTTCATAATCGTCTAGAGGATGGAAGACACGGAGAGTGGAAGGCTATAAAAATGTTTTTGCTTGTATGTGTGGTTATAGTTTAGGTCTCAATTAGACCCGTTTCTCTATAACCATGGCTCTGGTACCAATCTGTAACACCCCCAATTCATGGATGCAGCAGAATTCGAACTGGGTGTTACTTGATGGCACAATAGTCACAATAATAGAAAACGAACTCCAATTGAATCGTTTTAAAAGATTTATCATTCAAATTATATAAATATCAGAGATTACAAAATGAGGTCCCAATTGGTTCCATGTTTACAAATCACATTAAGTGAGTTTTTGAATGATAATAAAGTTTATAGCCCTCTTGAGTATCCGTGCCCTTCCGTGCCACCCTTGATCGTCATGAACCTGAAATACATGCTTGAGAGGTCAACACAAAGGTTGAGTGGAATTCGTAGAGTTTAGTTAAATCGTTTGAACACAATAATCGTAGTGTGAGCTATAGACTCACACTCATAGTTAGAAAACAAAATCGTTATTTATTTCACTAAGCTCATGCAACCAAAACATTAACATCGAACCAACAAAATTGGCATTATAGAAGCCCTATCGAGGTACTTTTGCCATTATACCGCTAAATCTCAAATATAGTGCATTTGTGTGAACTCATCGTTGTTCAACACAAATGGGATCCGTCAATCCCAATAGATCTATTCACAATATTCGCGCTCACTAAAGGTAGTGACTAATGGTTCATGATATAGGGACTTCGAACATGGCAATCGTTACTTAGTGATAATAAAACATCGTCGGGTAGCATACAGTAGAAAGCATCGTGTTCGAGTAGAAAAATAATAGCATGTATTCCCCCCATGGGTTTGTAAAATAGTTAAACAATAGAAAGTGGGGCTACGAACTTACCTTAAGTTATGTAGTGAGTAGTGAATGTGATGGTCGAATCGCGAAGGTTTCTACGAGCAACCTATAATAGAATGTTGCGACTTAGGTTCGGAGTAAAGGATATGAAGTAGTGCCTATATATATATCTTGCATTTAGTCCATGATGTGGTATGATGTATATTGTAAGTCTTTAAAAGAAAGATTCATGAAACATGTATGTTTTGGTATATCGTTCACTACCGTTCGGGCCGACATAATTCAGAAGTCATGTTAGTAAGCGTTCGAGGAGCCAGGACACTTTAACTCGTAAATCCACAACTCAACTCGACGGCTTACATAATGAACTCCTCACATGAGGCTCCCTACTATTGTAGTAGTTGATAAAATATATAGATATAAGTTTTGATTCGAAAAGTTACTTGTCCGATATTTGAATAAACTTAGGAAAGTTTATTAGTACATGAAGATTGTTATTAGGGGAAGTTTCATAAGTCTTGTATGACCATTTTTCCTTGTAATATCTCATGGTTCCTTTTTAAGTGAAGTAGATCCAAATTGCTTGTTCATGTTATCGCCTAATTCATTGTTTCATGTTTACGCCTATGTAAGTTGGTATGGTCATTTCGTCATGGCCTAGCCATGACCTTTGGTCATTGTTCCATGGTCTTGAGACTCAACCTTGGCTCTAGCCATGGTTGTGTCTTGATTCTAGGTCATAAGACCCCTTTGGTCTTCATAAACCATAACCTATATGTAATGACTTTGTCTAAAAATGGGCTGTTTAGAATTTGAAGAAATTTATCACTCAGAAAGCGCTTTCAGGGCTCGAGCTTCTTTGTTCCTGAACGAAAACGTCGTTCCGGACAACTTTCGTGTTTTAACTTTTTGATGAATCGGACCAGAAATGGGACTTTCAAAAAGTCAGAATGCGATTCAGGAAGGTTTAGGCAGTTTTGCCGGAAATCTTTGGTAACTTCAAATGGGCGTAACTTTTGACTCGTATACTCGTTTTAGGTGGTTCAAATTGCTATGGTTTCCTTGTTAAGTCCTCTACTGTAATATGTAATGATCCAACATCATATTTTTACCATTTTGATCAGGTCTTACCAAGAAAGTCACTAGTTTACTTGTTTTAGTAACTTGTTGTAACAATCAATAACAATAACTTGTTTTGGTCATTTTTATACATCATGGACATAACTACAAGACATAATATAGCACAAATAATATGTAAATAACATGAACATGATTATTTAACAAGAATCAAGTTAGGGTTTGGCTCACAACTTTTGGCTTTCAAAGATGAAAGGAAGTTAACATGTAAGGATAGGACTTTGATAGACTTGCTTCAACCCACTTCACTTCATGCAATCTTTCTACTCTTGTAATCTTGAAAGAGAGATGATGAAAATTGAGGTGACTTGAGTGGATTCAAACTCAAGAGAAATCACCAAAGTTCTAAAGATTTGAAGTAGTTTTGATGAATCAAAACTAAACTAGGGTTTATGTATGGATATTGCACTTGATTTCTTGGATGGAACTTGAAGTAAACTAGTAAAATGAAGGGTGTTGTGTTTGTGGGTCGTTCATATGGTCAAGGAGTGGGAGGAGAAGCATTTATATGCAAATGAGGAGGTTACATTGTTGACTAGTCAACACTTGGAGGCCAAGTTGAACACATGTTCACATCTCATGACACAAGGCATAAGATCAAGCCACATGGGTGGTGAATCCCCCCTCCAAGGCTGTTCATGAGCTTGGAGAGCAAGGGTGTGGACTTTTCTTGGTATTATCCAAGATACTTGGTTAGTTTTGACTCCGGGAAATGCCAATCGTAAATGATTAAGCCTCAAAACGTAAAACCGGGTGTCGTAAAATTATGGAACTTGAAAGTATTGATAAACATGTCAATAAGTTCCATAATAAAATATAAAATGAGTGGTAGGTTCCATTTGGGTGTAAAACCCTGCTAAAAACTGGAAACACGGGTCTAAAACGCGTAATATGTAAAACGTACGAATATTGCGTAAAATTGAGAAAAGTAAAATGTTACTTTTCTAATGTGATAAAAATGATTTAAAATGACTTATAATGTCTAGACTGGGCTCAGTCTAGTGTCGGTTGGTATTAAATGTCTTTTAGACATCAAACCGTAAGCCTAAAAATCACGAAATGACTTATAACATCAAGGGATGATTTTTGGTCAATGGAGGAGGGAAAGAATATGTTGACTTTTTCTAAGAAGTTGAAAACTCAAATAGTCTTAGAAACGCGTTTTGTGGTCTAACGGTTAATCGCCCAAACGGTTAAGCGTGCTCATGTGAGATTAGTACAGGCTTGGGTGACCTGCTGGGAAGTCTTTGGTCATGTTTTTCTCAGTCACGATTAATTCTCAAATAAATCATGAGTGTGTCAAACATTTTTCTGATGTGGGGTCACCTGACGGGGTTGAATTTCGTTGTGCGTAGAATTTCTGATTGACGTTTTACCCTAAAACGTGTAATTCCGTGTAATTCCTTAATAACTTTCACGAAAATGAGCTTATGAATGTCAAACTTTTAATTTGCCATGGAAATGATTTATCACTCGATAAAATCAAATAAAAATCAACTTTCGGGAAAGTTTCGGGAAAAATGAATAGTAAAAGTGAATAGTGAATTTTCCGGGAATAGTAACTAACCTGAAATTGCGAATTGTTACACATTAATCTTAAATAGTACTCCAAGTGTTTTGATTATCTTGATTCGAGTCATTAGAGTAGTTTATTGTAAAGTATGTAAATATTCAAGTGTAAGGGAAATGTACATTCCCTATGATGTATTATTTAGGATGGTAGGGTAAGAATGTATGCAAAAATAAATAAATAAATAAAAGAAAAAAAATTGAATAAATTAAGAAAAAGAAAAAAAATAGAAAAAGAAAAGAGAAAAAAGATACGGACTACCATCCCGTTTCATTCTATGTTTGTTTTATGTTTTTTGTTATTTTTGATTTATTAGCTTAAGTCGAGTCGAATCTTGGCTTAGCAATGCCATATTTTACATGTAATTAACCAAGATGATTAACTCGCCACCAGTAAATATTGCCTTTATAAAAAAAAACTGTGTTTTCCATATCCCTACACCTAACGTTATAACCCTTTAAAAGACCTCTTTGATAGTTTATCCCAGGTGCTTACGCCAAGTGGTGGAGGTTTGATCCTTTCCCAAGCCTATGGTAATCTATTTGCTATGACAGGTAGTGAGAGATGTTTTCCATTTCCATATTCTGATATATACTTTATTACACCCGAGAGATGTGAGTATCTAAACACTATTTGAGAGGTGCTAGTGTATGACCTCCGTGCTTGCTTTTGGTTTTTAGTGGAATGACTACTTGTTGTAATTACTTTTATATTAGTGTTAAATGACCCCTAACTTGTATTTTGATTAGAATAAAAGCGCATTTGCTTAAGGACAAGCAAATCTCAAGTGTAAGGGTATTTGATGAGGCGAAAAGTGTACCGCTTTTAAGGGGTCATTTAAGCCCGAATTCGAGATTATTTGATCAATTATTGCCCTAAATCGTTCCTTTTGTCATTTTAGGTACTTTTGAGGAAGAATCTGGAAAAGGAAGCATTTTGGACGTTTTTGGAGCATAAAAGTGAAGAAAACGGCAAAGTCTCAAATTTCCTTGCTGGAACAGTACCTGACGGCGTCAAGCTTCTACAAGTGATGGCGTCAAGAGATACAAAAGAGGTGGATGTGGAACTTATAACATGACGGCCCAGAAAGTTTTCAAGCATATTGGCCTGACGGCGTCACCTAGGCCGTCAGGGTCCAATTACACGTGACGGCCCAGAGTAATTTTCTATATGACGGTGTCAGAAATGGATCTAGGCAATACAAATTTTATCATGACGGCGAGTTGACGGCGTCACAAGTTAATGCATGACGCCGTCAAGGTGTAAAATCTATATATAGTTTTCCAATTTTCATTCATTAGTGTGCAACTTTGAGGGAATAAACCCTAGGACGAATTTTCCAGCTTTTTCAAGGGTTTCAACCCCTTGATTCTTCCATGTTCAATTGAAGATAAGTACTTATTCAAATCATTCAGTATGTCTATGTGTTGTGTGATTATATCTTACGCTTGTCTTCTCTTTAACATGCTAGGCTAGATTTTCATTGTGTTTGCTTAGATGTAGTGAAACCTAGATGTTAATTATGGGTTTATTGTTTATTTATAATTGTTATGAATGATTGTATTCGATGTTAGGATTAAGAAAACTGGCAGACTTCCATTGGTAACTTGCTTGAACGTCTTAAGAAACATGATCGGAGGTGTACTACGATTTTTGGTTGTATTTAATGCGTAAGAGAATTCTAATGATCCCATGTTAGGAGCTTCTAACGGCTCGACATAGGAGTGAAGTAGG
This sequence comes from Artemisia argyi, assembly GCA_030686995.1. Classification (NCBI taxonomy): domain Eukaryota; kingdom Viridiplantae; phylum Streptophyta; class Magnoliopsida; order Asterales; family Asteraceae; genus Artemisia; species Artemisia argyi. Next base: position 46,342,099 of record CM060699.1, on the reverse strand, counting down.
ATCTTATAGAGGTAGGGAATATTGTACACGGCCCTACGACTAGTATTAAGGAATATGACCCATCATCCATGCAATTGTAACAAGCTAATCAACCTATAAAAGATATCTAGCGAGTAATAAAATCTAACTAAACACAACTTTCCTCATTATTGTTTCCACCACATTAGTAAATTATTTTTATTTTCATTTCTTTTATTTTATTTTGATTGCATCTTTAGTTAATTGGGTTAGTTGGCTAGCAACTAATTCCGCCCACTCCTTCCAAAACCGAGATTTTACTTGCTTTCATTAAAAATATAAAAATACATAAAGAATCATCCCTCACCTCTAGACCTAGTTTAGTAGGCTTTCTAATCCTAGCAACACTATTCCTGAGTTGAACGATCAATCCCCCGGTACTTGTCACTATACTATACGACAACGATCAGGTACACTGCTTGGTGGGGGTTGTAAGCTTCTTAAGATCTCTTGAGAGGTAAAATCTATTGCGATGGCGCAATTCCCACGTATCAGAAGGAGACTTAGTTATGTCCTTATGCAACACAGGAAGATTATTGGTTATGCATCAATACAGCTAGAACCATAGGAGGTGAACTATCTGATGCTTGACTTGGGAGTAACTTGTAACAGACATGAAGAAGCTCAGTAGCAAGACGGTGGAATATGATTTATGTTAGAAGACTTGAAGGAAGCGGTTTTGATTGAAGCATGCAATTCTAATTGTTCTATTCATCTTAGTTGTACTATTAGGCATAGAGATTTGAAACAAAATTTTGATGGAATGGTATGAAGACGATTGTGACTACCTTGGTGGCGAAGTGTTTAGCGTGTCAACAAGTTAAGATTCAGCATCAGCGTGCAAGTGGTTTTCCTTAGTTTTGAATGTTCGTATGTGGAAGTGGGATTAAACTTTCAGGAACCTTGTAACGGGATTTTCGCGCACATTTAGGTAGGACAACACGATTTGAGTTTGTAGAACCGTATAAGGGGGTGAATACGGTTTCTTCAGCTTTTTAGATGTTTAAAAACTTTAAGCCACAAAGATAACCAAGTGGTCTAAGTGAGAGTAATCACAACCACAATCACAACCAAAGTATATAAAGCAAGTAAAGAGACACCACGACATATACTCGTTCGGGATGGGGGGTTTATACCATCCGTACGTCCAGTAGCGAATCCACGACAGGATACTATTCCACTAGTATAATCCTTTCGGTGGACTACAAACCGTTACAATTCACTCCACCGATATTCACCAATATCGATGCTCACAAAGAAGGAGTTACTCCCACGGTATTCCGCCCTCGGAAACCACCTTAAAGAATCTCGTGATTCGACTTAACCTTTGGTCACCAAGACCACAACCAAAACTTCCACCCGGAAGTATCAAACCCCAACAAGATCTCCAATGATCTAGGCTTGGTCACAAAGATACAAGACTTCCCTTACAAACAAATAGAAAAAATGAATGTGTGTTTTATCAACCAAGCCCTAACCTAACCTAGTGACTCGATTCTAGTAGAAAGGGTATAGATAAGAAGACCTTTGACACAATCACAAGAGTGGATTAAGTTCTTGAGATTCTTCCCTTGTAAAGAAATGTGTTCTTCCAAAGATGTTAGTGTGTTTTACTAAGAACACAAGAGATAGAATTAGAGGATTAGAGAGAAAGAATAATGGCAATGGGTGAGGAATACAAGAGGCAAGGCATGGTATTTATAGGCAAAACCCAAACTTTGGAAAATTTTACCGTGGCCAGCGTGTCACCCACACGTCAACGCGTGGGCAGCGCGCCAGGCATCTGTAAACATTTTCCCAAGGCTTTGGGTTTTGACCTTTTAAATACCTTACCTTGCTAAACCCCCAATTGTACTTCACACAAAACCTTAACATTAATCAATCTAAGGTTTACCAACTCAAATAGCCAATTTGGAAAATGTTTTGTGAAGTGTTTATGAGAAAACCAAATACCAAGGGTAGAAGAGTAGAAAGGGTAATTTGGTAGGGTAGAAATGGTATTCCTCTCATGGCATAAGTGAGAAGAGAATATGCCATGGAATATTCCTCTATATGGAAGAGTGAGAAGGGTTAGGTTAAGAAGTAACCATGGTTAGGTTAGAAGAGTGTGTAGAGAATAAACCATGGTTAGGTTAGAAGGTGAACCATGGTTAGGTTAAAGGGTGTATCCTAGGGAATGTTCCATCCTTGGTGTGGTTAAGAGTTAACCAAGGTTAAGTGTAGAGAACAAACCATAGTTGGGTTAGGATAAACCATGGTTTAGTTAAGATGAGAATATCCAAGGGAATATTCCTTCCTTGGAGAGAAAGTGTGGATGTTGGTGAGGGGATGTGAAAGGGTGTAAGGAGTGTAAGATTTGGGTTGTGTGTATGTAGAAAAGTGTGTAAGTGTGGATGTGATAGGGAGCCTGGTGTGTGTAGAAGGTGAAATGGTTGTGAGTAGTGTGTGTAAATTTGAATGTAAAGGTGTTGGATGTGTAAGGAACATGTTGATTGGATATGATGTGTGTAAGAATGAGTTGTATGTGTAAGGAGTGTGTAAGAGTGATTGGATGGGGAGCCTTGTGTGTGTGAAGTGGGGTTTGTGAGTGAAGTGTGTGTATTTTTAATGTAAAGGTGTGTGTAGAAAAGAGTGTATGTTAAAGGATGTGTGTGTAGAAAAGAGTGTATGTATAGGGAAGAGTATGTATTAGTGCATGAGAAAGGTGTATTGGTATTGTATAAAGTGAGGAATCTTGTGTGGGAGAGTGTGAGTCAAAAGGGTGTAAGAGTGTGTAAGAGGTGTAAGGGAATATGTAAGAAGATGTTGGAAAAGGATTTTTGGGAAGGATTGTGGGAGATTTTGGTGGCTTTGTCTTTTGTGATTAAGAAGGTTAAGAAGAAATTAAGATAATATTAAGAGATAATCTAATTGTCATTAAGAAGAAAAGGTTTAGAAAATTAAGATTATAAGTTGAGAAAATCATAGGTTACTTATAAGTTCAAGTAACATAACGTCGAGAATCCATAGTTTCATAACTCGTAACTTTCCACGACTCGACGTACTCAACTAATACCTTGGTACAAACAAGCCAAGTGCTTTGCCATGATGTAAAGCATAACCCAAGCGGGAAAGGATGCGTTTACGCAAAGTGACCTTTGACTTAGTTTGACCAATAAGGGAGTAAACCCGTTACGTGATTAGAGAAGATGTAAGCGCGGGATATGAGCATATGGATGCTTTCACGTGATGTTACATGAAGTATATAAGCTCCCTAACTTTAGAAAAGCCTTGGCTAGAGGAAAGTGTTAGAAAACATGAGTTGGCATTATCCCGTAAGTGGGTGCTTTTAAAAGTTGGATCTCTCTAATCCCAAAACTCGTTTCGAGTGTTCTCAAATAAGCACTTAACATATTCATACCTGTATTGAAAGATCCACATTTGTCGGGTAAGGGGAAAGCCAACTTTCAAAATTCGTCTTGAACCACATAGAAGCCTGGCGCGTCGCCCACGTGTCAACGCGCGGGCAACGCGCCAGCACCAGATATGGATTCGGGGAATTTTGGCTATCATTTGTTATTTTATGTGTTTCAAAGGTTTATTTGTCATCATTAAAACATTAGGAGATCTTGATCATGTTGCCTCAACAATCTCCCCCTTTTTGATGATGACAAATAAAACCCGAAAGCAAATAAAATTACAAATCGTAGCGAAGACAAAGCACGCCTTTGGTGTAGCTTGCGTCTTGACCTTGCCTTGTAATTTGGTGAAGCCTTTGTTTGTTCTTGAATGTAACACCCCCAAAATTTGGTACAGCGGAAGACTAATCAAGCTTTCGGGGTGCTACGGGGATTAGTATCCGTCACAAGTCATAAAGAAATGAGATAAAGTAAACATAAGTAAAAACAAAACCAACCAGGGTTTTAAAGTTTACATTCATCCCAAATAATCCAAAGTAAGGCCCAAAATAAGTTTAAACATAGGTCCACAATAGTATATCAGAGTTCAAAAATAGATCCTTTAACCAGATTGCCATGCCAAGCCTTCCAAACACAAGCATCCCAAGCCATCACTTAGTTACCTGAGAAAACACGCTAAAATCAGCTTTCGCTAGTGAGATCATATGTTTAAATTCTTAATCCAATCAAGTGGACATATACGCAAAACTCTTGCTAGCTAGACTAGGCCTCGTTCCACTAAACCAAACCTATAAGTGCACACTAAAGTCCAAAACCAATCAAATCAATATGCATTCGCAAGGATGCGACATGCCCAACATTTGTAAGGATACGACATGTTCTTGCATTCGTAAGGATACGACATGCGCAGCATTCGTAAGGATACGACATACTCTACAACTTACCTAGTTCTATAAGCATAGCAAGTTTTGAATCAGATAGCAATAACAGTCCACATAAAACAATTTTCACGTTTCTCACCCCAAGAATTGAAAACAATATTCAAAAGTAAAAGTGGGGCTATGACTCACCTCAAGTCCAGAAATTAGCTCAAAAACTGGTAGAATAAAGAAGTATCGCAACTTAAATGACGGCAACTACGGACTCGGCACTTCCTAACAATATAAACTCTTCTCAGAATCATTTTCTCAAAAATCAAATATTCCCAAACCCCGAACGTATTCCTTTTTACTTTCCAAAACCCGTTTCTCATATTTGGTTTGGTGTTTGGTATCCGTGTGGGTGGAAGGTCGACTCAACACAATCCAGGAAACACATCAATAGAAATAATAACGATCTATAGGCCTAGTGTTGGCCTAATATATTTTTTAAATAAATCGTCGAAGTTTATCAAGTTCGGCAACACGCTAATCTTCCACAACCTATTTGTAACACCCCCAAAATCATCACGTCAGCGGAAGACTTAAGATGTCAGCGGAAGACTTTTTGGGTGTTACTTCGAGGATCTTTATCACAATCATAGAAAACGACACAAAAGTGACGCTTTAAAGTTTAATTCATTCAAAATACCAAATATTCGAGACATTAAGATGTTTCATAATTTAAACAACATGTTTATTTGAAATGTGTCAAAACGTTTATTTAAGCCCATGCCGGGTTACAAGCCCACTCCGTGCCTTCAAGTTCCTTCTTGTTTAGTTACCTGAGATAAACACATGCTAAAAGTGTCAACACAAAGGTTGGTGAGTTCATAGAGTTTATAGTTTAAATCGTTAATTAGAAAATGAGTGATTTCCTTATTAATTCAATACAAATCAATCCGTTGGTTTGCCCTTCACCGGGCCAACACCAAAATAGTAGTTTGTTTATAAATCCATTTAACACGAGATTCGATATTTGGGCCACGTTACTTCATCCATAACATAAACAGTTTATAGGGAACCGTATTTAAACAGTTGAAACTGTATCCGAACAGTTTGTAGAGAACCGTATTTAAACAGTTGAAACTGTATCCAAACAGTTTGCGAGGAACCGTATTTAAACAGTTGAAACTGTATCCAAACAGTTTGCGGGGAACCGTATTTAAACAGTTGAAACTGTATCCAAACAGTTTGCAGGGAACCGTATTTAAACAGTTGAAACTGTATCCAAACAGTGTGTGGAGAACCGTATTTAAACAGTTGAAACCGTATTTAAACAGTTTGTTCCATAATTCCAAATATCGATAGTAAAATCGTTAGAAAAGTTGTTACACATGCATTTCTTCCAAAGAGTTTATAAACAGTTAAATGATAGAAAGTGTAGCTATGAACTTATAGTAATATGTAAATAGTTAACGAGTACTTGTAAAAGTATAAAACAATAGTTAAGCATGTATCTCTTCCAAAGAGTTTATAACACAGTTAAATGATGGAAAGTGTAGCTATGAACTTATAGTAATATGTAAATAGTTAACGAGTACTTGTAAAAGTATAAAACAATAGTTAAGCATGTATCTCTTCCAAAGAGTTTATAACACAGTTAAATGATGGAAAGTGTAGCTATGAACTTATAGTAATATGTAAATAGTTAACGAGTACTTGTAAAAGTATAAAACAATAGTTAAGCATGTATCTCCCCCAAAAACGTTTATAAATCATTGTAAAACAAGTAAGAGTAGGGGCTATGACTCACCTTGGAAGGTAGTGACGTGGTAACACAACGGTGCCAAAGAGTATGGCCGAAAAGAGTAACATAAGTGATGTCAAGAATTGGAGCATAATGATATTGAATTCGGTACGACCTAATGAATATGAGCTTGTCATATATACGGTACGCGAAGAGTACACAATGCGTATGAGTTAAAAGATGTTGTATTATGTTTTTGTATCGTTGTTTGTAAAAAGGTTTTGTATCATCGTTGTGTTGTGGTTTGAATGTTAAGACTCAAGTACTCATACCAAAGTATAAAACATATAGCACACGTATAAAAGGAAATAAACACATAAGGATCAGATAGCATATAAGTGCTAAGATGAGTTGATGGTTAAGTTTGTTAATTGTTCAAAATCCAAGTTTCACGTTTCGATAGTCAATAATAATTCTTTAAGGAGTAGTTTGGCATAATAAGATTTAGCCCAAAAAAATAGTTATGGGTTTGGCCCAATATTTAACCTATGTTACTAAACCTAATAAGGTTAAAATTGGCGCAAAAGATGTAACATCAGATTGGTCAATAAAATATCAAATAAAAAACACAGAGATGATAAGTAGCATAAACAGTTACCATATAGGTGATTACCAAAGAGTAATATACATCGAATAAGCAGTTTACACAAATCAATCGTACACCAAACAGGTCATATAAGTCAGCCACAAAAGACACAAGTAAAGAAATAAGTTCGAATCGATAAGCCAAATTAAGCATAGCCAAAGTAAACTATCCAACCAAATCTATAAGCACATACTATAAATATAAGTAGACACCCCAAACAAACGATAATCACTAATAGGCTTGTACCAATTAATCTAATCCAACAAGCAAAATAAGCATGTTCATAAGCAATACTCAAATAAGTCTAATCAAGTCACAAAAGAAATAGGTGTGAGCCGAGCCATATAAGCTGAAAACAAACAGAATAAACACCTCATGTTGCGCAGAAAATAAACAAACAAAACGTGCCCTTTTGGTCCAGAAAATAAGCAGACAAACACACCCCATGGTGGGCTGTTTTGCAGCAGCAAACGCATCCCATTTAGTGCAGAAAATAAGCACATAACTCATCCTTTTGGGGGCTGTATTGCAGCAAGCAAACACCCTTTTGGGTGGGCTATGATGGCATACTACAAACACCCTTTTGAGGGTTGTAATATGACGAATCAAACACGAACGAGAACACCTCTTGGGTGCCTCGCTGAACTGAACAAAACAACCAAGAAATCAAATAAGCTCAAAGGTTTATAAGTCCGTATAAGCCAAAGATGTAAGAATAAGCTAAGACACCAACTAAGTCGAGGGTCTCAAATAAGCTATCACTAAACTCAAACTATTACTAGTCTAAAATATAAGCAAAGATCATACCTATGTCGAGACCCTTTTGGGTTCGACTTATTAAATACAACACACCCCAAAATCAAACATATATTCCAATAATCTATAGCATATTTCGATTAAGCTAAGCATTTCAAAAATAAGCAAAACCACACCCATAAGCTGATCTATAAACTTGAACCAAATAATCACATTCGAGCAAAACAATAATAAACCACAAAACCATGAGTTAACGATGATACCATTATTACAATACAATTGTTAATCCGTTTTAATCAATAAATCTTTATACAACTTTTTACCCTCATACATGAATATAAAATAAAAACAAAATAAGCAAGCTTGGTGGGTTTTCGACATACCCACGAGAAGAAGGAGATGGTGATGGACGTGGTTAGAGTGATGGTGTAAGGCTTGGTTAAGGGCTCACCCACGAACCAATATCAGTTCCAAGTTACAACCTGACTTTGACAGAAACTATGATTTTATGTGAGTTGTAGTGAGTTTTTAAATGTCGACATGCATGGAGCCTTATATACACGAACAGGATAAGTGACATAATGGAGCACATGGTTTCTTTAGGTTATGCATGAGGTAGAACCAAGTGAGGGAGGGTGAAGGTGTGAACGAGAGCTGCCATATTACATGTGACCTCCCTCAATGACCAATCGAGATTTAACAGGTAGAATGGACAAGAGGTTGTGGAGGGATTGTGTCTAAATATTCCTGACATACATAGATGTTTACAAGTAATTGGAGGGCTGTGGAGGTTGTTATAAGAGCTTGCACATGGTGTAAGTAAAGAAAGTGACATGGTTCTTGTGTTCTTGCCTCGTCGACCAGGAGAAGGAAACAAGAAAGAAAAGTAGCTTAGTTTTTGATGGCTCGTTGGTTTATTATCTGAATGTCCAGGTTGCTTTTGGTAATGTGACCAAAGGAAATTTTTAAGGGTACGCTTGGGTTTGGTTTTGGTACCTTGGTCTCGACTGAAACAGAAAGAAATGAAAAAGATATAAGGGTCGTTTGGGCCAGTGATCAGCTTGGGTTGTTTGAGGTGCAAAGAAAATAGAAGGAAAATATATGGAGTCCGTTTGGTGTGGTAGTGTATCACAAGAAAAGAAACAAAAGGAAATATACATAAAGTGTGGAATGTTTATATTATGTACCCGTGTTTTCATATGTATATGTATATAGGGGTATATAGAGATAATTTATTTAAGTTGGCAAGTCGTTTTGTTGATGAGAAAACAGATACAAAAGAAGTATAGCTAGGTCGACTAGAACGATGTCCAAGGGTTTGCTTTGTTTGATACATGGGTGTCCTTTATTCATGTTCGATATTAATAATGCTGAAAGTGAATGAGTGTCGACTGAAGTGAATCAAAGAGACAAGTATTATGTTTGCATGAATGTCGAGTTTACAAGAAAACGGGGTGGTTTGTGAGTCTAGTCGCGACTGGAAATAAAAGGAGAAAACTAAGGGTGCGCTTGGACTTGTGAGTGTGCTGATGGATCAGGTGTAAAGGAAAGGAGCCAAGAAAATAAGGAGTCCGTTTGGTCGATTAGTGAGGGGTTAAGGCCTTTTGGTTATTAGCGGTCCATTTCTATTAGCGAGTACACATGGAAATTTTGTAGGCTCGGGATTTATATAAAACGTATTTGGTTACTTATCGAAACGTGCATTTATTAAATACAAAAGTTTTAATTTACTTGTGATATATAGACTTTTAAATATAGCGTGAGTATCGTTAAAAATGTTGTGATTGTTAAGTATACATAAAAAAAAATTTGTCATGGGTAAAAATGGTTATTTCTATGTCATAGTAATGTATTAATTGTTGGAAAATTTTACGGGATGTTATATTACCTACCCGTTAAACGGAATCCCGTCCCGGGATTCTAAGATAAGGTAGCTGTAAAGGTGAGTGGAAAGGGTGAACAAATAGTTATTTCTGACGATCTAACTCTGAGCGGCTTTTAGTTATTCTTTCTAGCTTAACGTATTTATTATTATATTAGCTTCAAAATTATATATATATATATATATATATATATATGTTTTTTTTTTTTTTTTTTTACTTTCCTAGCTTAACGTATCTACTACTACATTAGCTTTTTACTTGATGATAACAAATCTTAGTATGATTTTGAAAGAAAAACTTGGGGGAACTTTAGTCCAAAATTATAATTGTTACGTGGCAGTATTATTTGTAGTTTTTAAGGTGTAAACAGTATTTTACCACAGTGGTGTACAGTACCCAACTCTTATTCTCTTTAAATAATCCACTAGTACACTCCTTTTTACCTAACTTTTCTTTCTCACTTTATCATTTTTGGTCGACATGCCGCACTTCATCACCATTCTTGCAATCTTGTATGCCATTGTTACTGCTATCTATCTAGTGTAAGTTCCGAACGAAGATCGTGCTATGTTGGTTGGGATCTTAATGGTTCTTGCACCATTCGTGGTTCTATCGATCATCATTGACAATCTGGAAGTGAGGCAGAGTATCGTAGTGTAGTGGTAGGAATGTTGAAATAAAGGTTCGTTGTGTTTCCATGTAATTTCTAGTGTATGAATAAAATTTTCTTCGTTTTCTGATGCCATGGTTTATGTTGATTTTTCGCTTGTATTTATTGCTTATGCATCGTTAGATTAGTATATAGAATGTTATCATGTGTTAAGAATATTTAGAGTCGGTTCGTTTGATTGTAGTCAAGTTTACAACGGTGGGTTTCAATAAATTATGACCAAAACTATATGTGGAGTTTATTTGGCTTCGAAGACTTAAATAAATACGATTTTTGGTTATAGTTGAGTGTAGCAATTTGGTTGAGCTTCGATGAAAATTTGATCATCGAAGGATCGATTAAAAGATTCGTCACACTTGTTTCTTAGGTTCATGATAAATTGAGATGCACAAAAATATTGACGGGGTGTGTAGAAATGTCACGGAAAAATGGTTCGAAACTATAGGTATGAGTGTTTGGAAGTAATGTTTATGTTTCAGATTTGAGCAATGCCGGGCTCAAGTTAGTGATCAGCCCAATGGCGTGTTGGGTTATTGAGATTTTGTGGCCCAAAAGTGTGTTGGTATATAGAAGCAGTGGGTTAAGGCCCAAGTTAAGAAGGTTTTTGCGGGTATGTTTCATCGACGTACGTTTTATTCTAATATATATGAGGTAATGAGTTGATTTGAGATTTGTTAAGGTATCGTATAATGTTTGAGAGTTTGTAAAGATTATTGATAAGTTCATAATTTCTTAGAGGCTGAGGGGTTAATTCGTGTGAGACTGTATTATTTATACGAGGCGCGTTCATGATTTAGTTATGGTGTTACATGTTTAACGTGATCTGTTCTTGCCACTCGTGTGAAATGCGAAGACCAAGATAGAATTTTATCACATATCCCAAAAATTTGTTGTTAGTTTTTAATAGACACAGGCTTTTTGAAAATTCTTACCGTTTGAAAACAAACGGTCACATTTAATACAATAATTGAGAATTATTTTTCCAATCCCTTATAAATACCATTGGTACGTGTTGGGTTATCCACTCACACACACAAAACAATCAATGGCCTGCAAGCTACCACATACCACTGAACAATTTTGACAATTTATCAAGGCAGAAACCGAGAATAGTGATTTGGATCGCCAAAATGCTATTGTGAAGGTCATTCTGAAGTTTGAGGTCGCGAAACAACTGAAACAACGGCTTAGGGAATGCTACGTAGGGTGTACTGATATATCAGATGATAGAAAACATGTGATCGACACGTTCTTGCATGACGAATATCGTAAGGATGCTGCGGTGATTGAATCATTATGGGCTTGTGTTCATCAGGTAGAGAATCAAATTTCCAACAAAATCCGTTGGAGTTTTGAAGAGAATGTTGAAGTTACTAGGGTTGAATTACAACAACAACAACAACAACAACAACAACAACAACAACCAAATCCACTACCACCACCACAACAACCACAACAGCAATCACTACAACAAGGTGCATCAAGTTCTTCTGCACCAAGAGTGGTTGTGCAACAACAACAATTGCCTCATCTGGATCAATTCCAGCCAAGTTTTGAGGAAAATGTGGCGGTCGATGATGGTCGTTGGACTTCTGACATGGAGCGGGAGCTGAGTAGGTTGGAGGCTCAAATAGAAGAAGAGAGGTTGGCAAGCTTCGACCCTTATGATGATGGATATGATTCTAACAATTCTCAGACTTGGGATCACCCAGACTACCGCTGAAGTGTGATGTTTAATTTAGCATTGTTTGTAATGTTTTTATGTATTTCCGTTCAGTCTGCTTTTTAATAATATGGTGTTTGAATAAAATTCCTTGTGATCATACTTTGGGTGAGAATTTATTCTGTTACGTTTAGATAAATTAATAATTACAAAAATCTGTGCGGGTAACCTACCCGTTAAACAAAAGAGTTTTGTTGATATAGGTTTTTACAAAAAGGAAGAGGGTAGAGAAATTTCTTGAATTATCAGTTTTTGTGGATAGAAATTTAGTTTGGGGAAAAGTGAGTGCACATGGTATTTTCATCAGCTGGGAGGATCAATCGTTTAGTGACGTCAAGGTTTACCTAATGATCTTGGTAACGTTAGCATTATCGATGTTAGTCATATCGTTGTGTATCAATATTCGTGGTTTCTAGTGAGATTTAGGGGTTCATGGTTTCATATGCCTGTTAACTCAGAAGTAATTAAACCTATTTATCTATATTTCGTTATTTACATAGAGAAGCGTCCCAAACTATGTAACTAAGGAAATATAAACTTATGGTTCAATGATTTACAATTTCTTGATTTGAATAAAAGGGCGTCCCAATCCATTCAAATTAAGACGTTGTAAATCATTTTAAGATTCTGACTTAACTATTTGACAAAATAATTTATGCGCGGATTTTCCGAGAGTACGAAAAGAGTTTGTCGTAAGCATCTATAAAGATGAAAGCGAGACAATTAAAGAGGATTTGCATAGTACTCAAAATAGTTGGGGGAGCATATAGATATATATATTAATATACTAGAGTGTAGTTGTACCATAAACTATTTAAAGTCACATAATCGTCGGGCGAATGGAATTATAAAGACACGGTATTTGTAATAAACCCGATTAGTAAATATAATTCATTAGCATAATTATAACATGTAAACATGTAAAAGTAATGTATCTACCATATGTTGGAAACGCGTAGGCACGGAGGGCATAAGGTGGTATTTTGTAAAAGTGGTCCGTTTTAAAAGTGTAGTTATAGTCCAATGTTCAAAACACTTGGTTCTCTATAACTGTAGCTCTGATGCCAATCTGTAACACCCCCAAAATCATCACGTCAGCGGAAGACTTAAGATGTCAGCGGAATACTTAAAATGTCAGCGGAAGACTTTTTGGGTGTTACTTCGAGGATATTTATCACAATCATAGAAAACGACACAAAAGTGACGCTTTAAAGTTTAATTCATTCAAAATACCAAATATTCGAGACATCAAGATGTTTCATAATTTAAACAACATGTTTATTTGAAATGTGTCAAAACGTTTATTTAAGCCCATGCCGGGTTACAAGCTCACTCCGTGCCTTCAAGTTCCTTCTTGTTTAGTTACCTGAGATAAACACATGCTAAAAGTGTCAACACAAAGGTTGGTGAGTTCATAGAGTTTATAGTTTAAATCGTTAATTAGAAAATGAGTGATTTCCTTATTAATTCAATACAAATCAATCCGTTGGTTTGCCCTTCACCGGGCCAACACCAAAATAGTAGTTTGTTTATAAATCCATTTAACACGAGATTCGATATTTGGGCCACGTTACTTCATCCATAACATAAACAGTTTATAGGGAACCGTATTTAAACAGTTGAAACTGTATCCGAACAGTTTGTAGAGAACCGTATTTAAACAGTTGAAACTGTATCCAAACAGTTTGCGAGGAACCGTATTTAAACAGTTGAAACTGTATCCAAACAGTTTGCGGGGAACCGTATTTAAACAGTTGAAACTGTATCCAAACAGTTTGCAGGGAACCGTATTTAAACAGTTGAAACTGTATCCAAACAGTGTGTGGAGAACCGTATTTAAACAGTTGAAACCGTATTTAAACAGTTTGTTCCATAATTCCAAATATCGATAGTAAAATCGTTAGAAAAGTTGTTACACATGCATTTCTTCCAAAGAGTTTATAAACAGTTAAATGATAGAAAGTGTAGCTATGAACTTATAGTAATATGTAAATAGTTAACGAGTACTTGTAAAAGTATAAAACAATAGTTAAGCATGTATCTCTTCCAAAGAGTTTATAACACAGTTAAATGATGGAAAGTGTAGCTATGAACTTATAGTAATATGTAAATAGTTAACGAGTACTTGTAAAAGTATAAAACAATAGTTAAGCATGTATCTCTTCCAAAGAGTTTATAACACAGTTAAATGATGGAAAGTGTAGCTATGAACTTATAGTAATATGTAAATAGTTAACGAGTACTTGTAAAAGTATAAAACAATAGTTAAGCATGTATCTCCCCCAAAAACGTTTATAAATCATTGTAAAACAAGTAAGAGTAGGGGCTATGACTCACCTTGGAAGGTAGTGACGTGGTAACACAACGGTGCCAAAGAGTATGGCCGAAAAGAGTAACATAAGTGATGTCAAGAATTGGAGCATAATGATATTGAATTCGGTACGACCTAATGAATATGAGCTTGTCATATATACGGTACGCGAAGAGTACACAATGCGTATGAGTTAAAAGATGTTGTATTATGTTTTTGTATCGTTGTTTGTAAAAAGGTTTTGTATCATCGTTGTGTTGTGGTTTGAATGTTAAGACTCAAGTACTCATACCAAAGTATAAAACATATAGCACACGTATAAAAGGAAATAAACACATAAGGATCAGATAGCATATAAGTGCTAAGATGAGTTGATGGTTAAGTTTGTTAATTGTTCAAAATCCAAGTTTCACGTTTCGATAGTCAATAATAATTCTTTAAGGAGTAGTTTGGCATAATAAGATTTAGCCCAAAAAAATAGTTATGGGTTTGGCCCAATATTTAACCTATGTTACTAAACCTAATAAGGTTAAAATTGGCGCAAAAGATGTAACATCAGATTGGTCAATAAAATATCAAATAAAAAACACAGAGATGATAAGTAGCATAAACAGTTACCATATAGGTGATTACCAAAGAGTAATATACATCGAATAAGCAGTTTACACAAATCAATCGTACACCAAACAGGTCATATAAGTCAGCCACAAAAGACACAAGTAAAGAAATAAGTTCGAATCGATAAGCCAAATTAAGCATAGCCAAAGTAAACTATCCAACCAAATCTATAAGCACATACTATAAATATAAGTAGACACCCCAAACAAACGATAATCACTAATAGGCTTGTACCAATTAATCTAATCCAACAAGCAAAATAAGCATGTTCATAAGCAATACTCAAATAAGTCTAATCAAGTCACAAAAGAAATAGGTGTGAGCCGAGCCATATAAGCTGAAAACAAACAGAATAAACACCTCATGTTGCGCAGAAAATAAACAAACAAAACGTGCCCTTTTGGTCCAGAAAATAAGCAGACAAACACACCCCATGGTGGGCTGTTTTGCAGCAGCAAACGCATCCCATTTAGTGCAGAAAATAAGCACATAACTCATCCTTTTGGGGGCTGTATTGCAGCAAGCAAACACCCTTTTGGGTGGGCTATGATGGCATACTACAAACACCCTTTTGAGGGTTGTAATATGACGAATCAAACACGAACGAGAACACCTCTTGGGTGCCTCGCTGAACTGAACAAAACAACCAAGAAATCAAATAAGCTCAAAGGTTTATAAGTCCGTATAAGCCAAAGATGTAAGAATAAGCTAAGACACCAACTAAGTCGAGGGTCTCAAATAAGCTATCACTAAACTCAAACTATTACTAGTCTAAAATATAAGCAAAGATCATACCTATGTCGAGACCCTTTTGGGTTCGACTTATTAAATACAACACACCCCAAAATCAAACATATATTCCAATAATCTATAGCATATTTCGATTAAGCTAAGCATTTCAAAAATAAGCAAAACCACACCCATAAGCTGATCTATAAACTTGAACCAAATAATCACATTCGAGCAAAACAATAATAAACCACAAAACCATGAGTTAACGATGATACCATTATTACAATACAATTGTTAATCCGTTTTAATCAATAAATCTTTATACAACTTTTTACCCTCATACATGAATATAAAATAAAAACAAAATAAGCAAGCTTGGTGGGTTTTCGACATACCCACGAGAAGAAGGAGATGGTGATGGACGTGGTTAGAGTGATGGTGTAAGGCTTGGTTAAGGGCTCACCCACGAACCAATATCAGTTCCAAGTTACAACCTGACTTTGACAGAAACTATGATTTTATGTGAGTTGTAGTGAGTTTTTAAATGTCGACATGCATGGAGCCTTATATACACGAACAGGATAAGTGACATAATGGAGCACATGGTTTCTTTAGGTTATGCATGAGGTAGAACCAAGTGAGGGAGGGTGAAGGTGTGAACGAGAGCTGCCATATTACATGTGACCTCCCTCAATGACCAATCGAGATTTAACAGGTAGAATGGACAAGAGGTTGTGGAGGGATTGTGTCTAAATATTCCTGACATACATAGATGTTTACAAGTAATTGGAGGGCTGTGGAGGTTGTTATAAGAGCTTGCACATGGTGTAAGTAAAGAAAGTGACATGGTTCTTGTGTTCTTGCCTCGTCGACCAGGAGAAGGAAACAAGAAAGAAAAGTAGCTTAGTTTTTGATGGCTCGTTGGTTTATTATCTGAATGTCCAGGTTGCTTTTGGTAATGTGACCAAAGGAAATTTTTAAGGGTACGCTTGGGTTTGGTTTTGGTACCTTGGTCTCGACTGAAACAGAAAGAAATGAAAAAGATATAAGGGTCGTTTGGGCCAGTGATCAGCTTGGGTTGTTTGAGGTGCAAAGAAAATAGAAGGAAAATATATGGAGTCCGTTTGGTGTGGTAGTGTATCACAAGAAAAGAAACAAAAGGAAATATACATAAAGTGTGGAATGTTTATATTATGTACCCGTGTTTTCATATGTATATGTATATAGGGGTATATAGAGATAATTTATTTAAGTTGGCAAGTCGTTTTGTTGATGAGAAAACAGATACAAAAGAAGTATAGCTAGGTCGACTAGAACGATGTCCAAGGGTTTGCTTTGTTTGATACATGGGTGTCCTTTATTCATGTTCGATATTAATAATGCTGAAAGTGAATGAGTGTCGACTGAAGTGAATCAAAGAGACAAGTATTATGTTTGCATGAATGTCGAGTTTACAAGAAAACGGGGTGGTTTGTGAGTCTAGTCGCGACTGGAAATAAAAGGAGAAAACTAAGGGTGCGCTTGGACTTGTGAGTGTGCTGATGGATCAGGTGTAAAGGAAAGGAGCCAAGAAAATAAGGAGTCCGTTTGGTCGATTAGTGAGGGGTTAAGGCCTTTTGGTTATTAGCGGTCCATTTCTATTAGCGAGTACACATGGAAATTTTGTAGGCTCGGGATTTATATAAAACGTATTTGGTTACTTATCGAAACGTGCATTTATTAAATACAAAAGTTTTAATTTACTTGTGATATATAGACTTTTAAATATAGCGTGAGTATCGTTAAAAATGTTGTGATTGTTAAGTATACATAAAAAAAAATTTGTCATGGGTAAAAATGGTTATTTCTATGTCATAGTAATGTATTAATTGTTGGAAAATTTTACGGGATGTTATATTACCTACCCGTTAAACGGAATCCCGTCCCGGGATTCTAAGATAAGGTAGCTGTAAAGGTGAGTGGAAAGGGTGAACAAATAGTTATTTCTGACGATCTAACTCTGAGCGGCTTTTAGTTATTCTTTCTAGCTTAACGTATTTATTATTATATTAGCTTCAAAATTATATATATATATATATATATATATATGTTTTTTTTTTTTTTTTTTTTTACTTTCCTAGCTTAACGTATCTACTACTACATTAGCTTTTTACTTGATGATAACAAATCTTAGTATGATTTTGAAAGAAAAACTTGGGGGAACTTTAGTCCAAAATTATAATTGTTACGTGGCAGTATTATTTGTAGTTTTTAAGGTGTAAACAGTATTTTACCACAGTGGTGTACAGTACCCAACTCTTATTCTCTTTAAATAATCCACTAGTACACTCCTTTTTACCTAACTTTTCTTTCTCACTTTATCATTTTTGGTCGACATGCCGCACTTCATCACCATTCTTGCAATCTTGTATGCCATTGTTACTGCTATCTATCTAGTGTAAGTTCCGAACGAAGATCGTGCTATGTTGGTTGGGATCTTAATGGTTCTTGCACCATTCGTGGTTCTATCGATCATCATTGACAATCTGGAAGTGAGGCAGAGTATCGTAGTGTAGTGGTAGGAATGTTGAAATAAAGGTTCGTTGTGTTTCCATGTAATTTCTAGTGTATGAATAAAATTTTCTTCGTTTTCTGATGCCATGGTTTATGTTGATTTTTCGCTTGTATTTATTGCTTATGCATCGTTAGATTAGTATATAGAATGTTATCATGTGTTAAGAATATTTAGAGTCGGTTCGTTTGATTGTAGTCAAGTTTACAACGGTGGGTTTCAATAAATTATGACCAAAACTATATGTGGAGTTTATTTGGCTTCGAAGACTTAAATAAATACGATTTTTGGTTATAGTTGAGTGTAGCAATTTGGTTGAGCTTCAATGAAAATTTGATCATCGAAGGATCGATTAAAAGATTCGTCACACTTGTTTCTTAGGTTCATGATAAATTGAGATGCACAAAAATATTGACGGGGTGTGTAGAAATGTCACGGAAAAATGGTTCGAAACTATAGGTATGAGTGTTTGGAAGTAATGTTTATGTTTCAGATTTGAGCAATGCCGGGCTCAAGTTAGTGATCAGCCCAATGGCGTGTTGGGTTATTGAGATTTTGTGGCCCAAAAGTGTGTTGGTATATAGAAGCAGTGGGTTAAGGCCCAAGTTAAGAAGGTTTTTGCGGGTATGTTTCATCGACGTACGTTTTATTCTAATATATATGAGGTAATGAGTTGATTTGAGATTTGTTAAGGTATCGTATAATGTTTGAGAGTTTGTAAAGATTATTGATAAGTTCATAATTTCTTAGAGGCTGAGGGGTTAATTCGTGTGAGACTGTATTATTTATACGAGGCGCGTTCATGATTTAGTTATGGTGTTACATGTTTAACGTGATCTGTTCTTGCCACTCGTGTGAAATGCGAAGACCAAGATAGAATTTTATCACATATCCCAAAAATTTGTTGTTAGTTTTTAATAGACACAGGCTTTTTGAAAATTCTTACCGTTTGAAAACAAACGGTCACATTTAATACAATAATTGAGAATTATTTTTCCAATCCCTTATAAATACCATTGGTACGTGTTGGGTTATCCACTCACACACACAAAACAATCAATGGCCTGCAAGCTACCACATACCACTGAACAATTTTGACAATTTATCAAGGCAGAAACCGAGAATAGTGATTTGGATCGCCAAAATGCTATTGTGAAGGTCATTCTGAAGTTTGAGGTCGCGAAACAACTGAAACAACGGCTTAGGGAATGCTACGTAGGGTGTACTGATATATCAGATGATAGAAAACATGTGATCGACACGTTCTTGCATGACGAATATCGTAAGGATGCTGCGGTGATTGAATCATTATGGGCTTGTGTTCATCAGGTAGAGAATCAAATTTCCAACAAAATCCGTTGGAGTTTTGAAGAGAATGTTGAAGTTACTAGGGTTGAATTACAACAACAACAACAACAACAACAACAACAACAACAACCAAATCCACTACCACCACCACAACAACCACAACAGCAATCACTACAACAAGGTGCATCAAGTTCTTCTGCACCAAGAGTGGTTGTGCAACAACAACAATTGCCTCATCTGGATCAATTCCAGCCAAGTTTTGAGGAAAATGTGGCGGTCGATGATGGTCGTTGGACTTCTGACATGGAGCGGGAGCTGAGTAGGTTGGAGGCTCAAATAGAAGAAGAGAGGTTGGCAAGCTTCGACCCTTATGATGATGGATATGATTCTAACAATTCTCAGACTTGGGATCACCCAGACTACCGCTGAAGTGTGATGTTTAATTTAGCATTGTTTGTAATGTTTTTATGTATTTCCGTTCAGTCTGCTTTTTAATAATATGGTGTTTGAATAAAATTCCTTGTGATCATACTTTGGGTGAGAATTTATTCTGTTACGTTTAGATAAATTAATAATTACAAAAATCTGTGCGGGTAACCTACCCGTTAAACAAAAGAGTTTTGTTGATATAGGTTTTTACAAAAAGGAAGAGGGTAGAGAAATTTCTTGAATTATCAGTTTTTGTGGATAGAAATTTAGTTTGGGGAAAAGTGAGTGCACATGGTATTTTCATCAGCTGGGAGGATCAATCGTTTAGTGACGTCAAGGTTTACCTAATGATCTTGGTAACGTTAGCATTATCGATGTTAGTCATATCGTTGTGTATCAATATTCGTGGTTTCTAGTGAGATTTAGGGGTTCATGGTTTCATATGCCTGTTAACTCAGAAGTAATTAAACCTATTTATCTATATTTCGTTATTTACATAGAGAAGCGTCCCAAACTATGTAACTAAGGAAATATAAACTTATGGTTCAATGATTTACAATTTCTTGATTTGAATAAAAGGGCGTCCCAATCCATTCAAATTAAGACGTTGTAAATCATTTTAAGATTCTGACTTAACTATTTGACAAAATAATTTATGCGCGGATTTTCCGAGAGTACGAAAAGAGTTTGTCGTAAGCATCTATAAAGATGAAAGCGAGACAATTAAAGAGGATTTGCATAGTACTCAAAATAGTTGGGGGAGCATATAGATATATATATTAATATACTAGAGTGTAGTTGTACCATAAACTATTTAAAGTCACATAATCGTCGGGCGAATGGAATTATAAAGACACGGTATTTGTAATAAACCCGATTAGTAAATATAATTCATTAGCATAATTATAACATGTAAACATGTAAAAGTAATGTATCTACCATATGTTGGAAACGCGTAGGCACGGAGGGCATAAGGTGGTATTTTGTAAAAGTGGTCCGTTTTAAAAGTGTAGTTATAGTCCAATGTTCAAAACACTTGGTTCTCTATAACTGTAGCTCTGATGCCAATCTGTAACACCCCCAAAATCATCACGTCAGCGGAAGACTTAAGATGTCAGCGGAATACTTAAAATGTCAGCGGAAGACTTTTTGGGTGTTACTTCGAGGATATTTATCACAATCATAGAAAACGACACAAAAGTGACGCTTTAAAGTTTAATTCATTCAAAATACCAAATATTCGAGACATCAAGATGTTTCATAATTTAAACAACATGTTTATTTGAAATGTGTCAAAACGTTTATTTAAGCCCATGCCGGGTTACAAGCTCACTCCGTGCCTTCAAGTTCCTTCTTGTTTAGTTACCTGAGATAAACACATGCTAAAAGTGTCAACACAAAGGTTGGTGAGTTCATAGAGTTTATAGTTTAAATCGTTAATTAGAAAATGAGTGATTTCCTTATTAATTCAATACAAATCAATCCGTTGGTTTGCCCTTCACCGGGCCAACACCAAAATAGTAGTTTGTTTATAAATCCATTTAACACGAGATTCGATATTTGGGCCACGTTACTTCATCCATAACATAAACAGTTTATAGGGAACCGTATTTAAACAGTTGAAACTGTATCCGAACAGTTTGTAGAGAACCGTATTTAAACAGTTGAAACTGTATCCAAACAGTTTGCGAGGAACCGTATTTAAACAGTTGAAACTGTATCCAAACAGTTTGCGGGGAACCGTATTTAAACAGTTGAAACTGTATCCAAACAGTTTGCAGGGAACCGTATTTAAACAGTTGAAACTGTATCCAAACAGTGTGTGGAGAACCGTATTTAAACAGTTGAAACCGTATTTAAACAGTTTGTTCCATAATTCCAAATATCGATAGTAAAATCGTTAGAAAAGTTGTTACACATGCATTTCTTCCAAAGAGTTTATAAACAGTTAAATGATAGAAAGTGTAGCTATGAACTTATAGTAATATGTAAATAGTTAACGAGTACTTGTAAAAGTATAAAACAATAGTTAAGCATGTATCTCTTCCAAAGAGTTTATAACACAGTTAAATGATGGAAAGTGTAGCTATGAACTTATAGTAATATGTAAATAGTTAACGAGTACTTGTAAAAGTATAAAACAATAGTTAAGCATGTATCTCTTCCAAAGAGTTTATAACACAGTTAAATGATGGAAAGTGTAGCTATGAACTTATAGTAATATGTAAATAGTTAACGAGTACTTGTAAAAGTATAAAACAATAGTTAAGCATGTATCTCCCCCAAAAACGTTTATAAATCATTGTAAAACAAGTAAGAGTAGGGGCTATGACTCACCTTGGAAGGTAGTGACGTGGTAACACAACGGTGCCAAAGAGTATGGCCGAAAAGAGTAACATAAGTGATGTCAAGAATTGGAGCATAATGATATTGAATTCGGTACGACCTAATGAATATGAGCTTGTCATATATACGGTACGCGAAGAGTACACAATGCGTATGAGTTAAAAGATGTTGTATTATGTTTTTGTATCGTTGTTTGTAAAAAGGTTTTGTATCATCGTTGTGTTGTGGTTTGAATGTTAAGACTCAAGTACTCATACCAAAGTATAAAACATATAGCACACGTATAAAAGGAAATAAACACATAAGGATCAGATAGCATATAAGTGCTAAGATGAGTTGATGGTTAAGTTTGTTAATTGTTCAAAATCCAAGTTTCACGTTTCGATAGTCAATAATAATTCTTTAAGGAGTAGTTTGGCATAATAAGATTTAGCCCAAAAAAATAGTTATGGGTTTGGCCCAATATTTAACCTATGTTACTAAACCTAATAAGGTTAAAATTGGCGCAAAAGATGTAACATCAGATTGGTCAATAAAATATCAAATAAAAAACACAGAGATGATAAGTAGCATAAACAGTTACCATATAGGTGATTACCAAAGAGTAATATACATCGAATAAGCAGTTTACACAAATCAATCGTACACCAAACAGGTCATATAAGTCAGCCACAAAAGACACAAGTAAAGAAATAAGTTCGAATCGATAAGCCAAATTAAGCATAGCCAAAGTAAACTATCCAACCAAATCTATAAGCACATACTATAAATATAAGTAGACACCCCAAACAAACGATAATCACTAATAGGCTTGTACCAATTAATCTAATCCAACAAGCAAAATAAGCATGTTCATAAGCAATACTCAAATAAGTCTAATCAAGTCACAAAAGAAATAGGTGTGAGCCGAGCCATATAAGCTGAAAACAAACAGAATAAACACCTCATGTTGCGCAGAAAATAAACAAACAAAACGTGCCCTTTTGGTCCAGAAAATAAGCAGACAAACACACCCCATGGTGGGCTGTTTTGCAGCAGCAAACGCATCCCATTTAGTGCAGAAAATAAGCACATAACTCATCCTTTTGGGGGCTGTATTGCAGCAAGCAAACACCCTTTTGGGTGGGCTATGATGGCATACTACAAACACCCTTTTGAGGGTTGTAATATGACGAATCAAACACGAACGAGAACACCTCTTGGGTGCCTCGCTGAACTGAACAAAACAACCAAGAAATCAAATAAGCTCAAAGGTTTATAAGTCCGTATAAGCCAAAGATGTAAGAATAAGCTAAGACACCAACTAAGTCGAGGGTCTCAAATAAGCTATCACTAAACTCAAACTATTACTAGTCTAAAATATAAGCAAAGATCATACCTATGTCGAGACCCTTTTGGGTTCGACTTATTAAATACAACACACCCCAAAATCAAACATATATTCCAATAATCTATAGCATATTTCGATTAAGCTAAGCATTTCAAAAATAAGCAAAACCACACCCATAAGCTGATCTATAAACTTGAACCAAATAATCACATTCGAGCAAAACAATAATAAACCACAAAACCATGAGTTAACGATGATACCATTATTACAATACAATTGTTAATCCGTTTTAATCAATAAATCTTTATACAACTTTTTACCCTCATACATGAATATAAAATAAAAACAAAATAAGCAAGCTTGGTGGGTTTTCGACATACCCACGAGAAGAAGGAGATGGTGATGGACGTGGTTAGAGTGATGGTGTAAGGCTTGGTTAAGGGCTCACCCACGAACCAATATCAGTTCCAAGTTACAACCTGACTTTGACAGAAACTATGATTTTATGTGAGTTGTAGTGAGTTTTTAAATGTCGACATGCATGGAGCCTTATATACACGAACAGGATAAGTGACATAATGGAGCACATGGTTTCTTTAGGTTATGCATGAGGTAGAACCAAGTGAGGGAGGGTGAAGGTGTGAACGAGAGCTGCCATATTACATGTGACCTCCCTCAATGACCAATCGAGATTTAACAGGTAGAATGGACAAGAGGTTGTGGAGGGATTGTGTCTAAATATTCCTGACATACATAGATGTTTACAAGTAATTGGAGGGCTGTGGAGGTTGTTATAAGAGCTTGCACATGGTGTAAGTAAAGAAAGTGACATGGTTCTTGTGTTCTTGCCTCGTCGACCAGGAGAAGGAAACAAGAAAGAAAAGTAGCTTAGTTTTTGATGGCTCGTTGGTTTATTATCTGAATGTCCAGGTTGTTTTTGGTAATGTGACCAAAGGAAATTTTTAAGGGTACGCTTGGGTTTGGTTTTGGTACCTTGGTCTCGACTGAAACAGAAAGAAATGAAAAAGATATAAGGGTCGTTTGGGCCAGTGATCAGCTTGGGTTGTTTGAGGTGCAAAGAAAATAGAAGGAAAATATATGGAGTCCGTTTGGTGTGGTAGTGTATCACAAGAAAAGAAACAAAAGGAAATATACATAAAGTGTGGAATGTTTATATTATGTACCCGTGTTTTCATATGTATATGTATATAGGGGTATATAGAGATAATTTATTTAAGTTGGCAAGTCGTTTTGTTGATGAGAAAACAGATACAAAAGAAGTATAGCTAGGTCGACTAGAACGATGTCCAAGGGTTTGCTTTGTTTGATACATGGGTGTCCTTTATTCATGTTCGATATTAATAATGCTGAAAGTGAATGAGTGTCGACTGAAGTGAATCAAAGAGACAAGTATTATGTTTGCATGAATGTCGAGTTTACAAGAAAACGGGGTGGTTTGTGAGTCTAGTCGCGACTGGAAATAAAAGGAGAAAACTAAGGGTGCGCTTGGAATTGTGAGTGTGCTGATGGATCAGGTGTAAAGGAAAGGAGCCAAGAAAATAAGGAGTCCGTTTGGTCGATTAGTGAGGGGTTAAGGCCTTTTGGTTATTAGCGGTCCATTTCTATTAGCGAGTACACATGGAAATTTTGTAGGCTCGGGATTTATATAAAACGTATTTGGTTACTTATCGAAACGTGCATTTATTAAATACAAAAGTTTTAATTTACTTGTGATATATAGACTTTTAAATATAGCGTGAGTATCGTTAAAAATGTTGTGATTGTTAAGTATACATAAAAAAAATTTGTCATGGGTAAAAATGGTTATTTCTATGTCATAGTAATGTATTAATTGCTGGAAAATTTTACGGGATGTTATACTATTTACCTAATATATTATTCCAAAACCATACCAACTCCTAAATCACATAGCACGTGGGTTACTATATGGTAAGTTTTAAAGTCTAATAAGTTTCCTAAATATATCGTCAAACTTACCGAATTCGTCAATTTGATAAACTTCACAAAATATTTAGTAGCTTATTATCCCGCACTCCTACCACAACCTAAAGGCGTCGTAGGATACAATACTCGATAATAAACCCTTTTTATATAACTAAATAGGTCCTATTTAATCCGTCGATTAAATAAGTTAAATAGTTGTATTAAACGAGTATATTAACGTCATACATCCGTGACAAGCACAAAAAGTCAACAATTTATAAAATGGCCAACTTGGATTTAAGTGCCCTCAAATCTCTTATAACTCGTAAGCTCTCATTTTATTTCCCAAAAGCTCGCTTTATTTCGTAAAATAATTCGCGTTAAATTTATATCTCTACTTATAATAGTTTCCTTATAATAATGTTTCCGACAATATTTTACTATTTTCATAGTCCAATATATATCGTCAACGTTATTATTTTTATTACTCGCGATCTCCTATTTATTATATATGCACTTATATAAATATATATACGTTTACACATTTATATATTTATATAATGTTTATATCGATATATAAGTTATTACGAGTTTTTATTTGTTTGTTTAATTATTAATTGTTTCGAGTTATAAAAGATGAGTCACATGTCCGAGTCATCACTCTCGGCTCATTATCCAAATCCAAAGTGTTAAGGCGTTTGCCGAAGTCAACCGTTGACTAGAAAGTCAAAGTGACTCCAACTCGCACAACCACAAGTCCAAAGTAATAAGTCAAATATCACAACTCGGTCATTCATCCCATTTCACAAGCTACAACAATAAGGTCCGACTACGGCACCCGACTAACCTATCTCCGTCGTACTAATTCGACCGTCTCACAATCGGTCCCCGTTCATCCACATTATCGTTAAGACTTCACAAATAAACAATGTTCCCATTGCCGAGACCACAAAGGGTCTCGGCCCATCATTAGTACTCGGCCAAGGGACACAACAACAACAACAACATGGAACAATAACAAGAAAATATAAATAAGTTCCGGGTCGATTTACCAAGTCGAACCCGTGCCATGAGACCCACTTGGGCCTCGGCTAGACCACGAGCCAAGAGGACTCAAACCCAAGACCACAAGGGTCTCGGCTAGGCTTAAATGAGCACACCAAGGCTACCAAACGGACCCTTTGGGTCGCGGTACAAAAGAACAACAACAAGCACCAAATTGTAACCAAGACTCAAGCCAAAATCCAACTCCATATAATTCAACACCCTCGCTACCAAGACAATGAGTATCAAAACCACAAAAGAACCACAAGAGCTCAAGAATAACATCAAGCCGTGAGCCAAAGCTCATAGTTTCCACTCGACCTCCACAATAAATCACCAAACCTGGATACCAAACTTGTTTCTATATTAAAAACATCATTTCCCCATCCTTTTTAATCAAGATTTCATCAAAACCCATTAAACCCGTCCATGTTTCCACGGATTTGTGACCACTTCCAGGCACACGAGGTGCAAAAACGATGTTACCTACCTTTTTATGCTTCCAAACTCAAGAATCTTTACAAAACAAGTGGTGGTGGTGATGATGGTGTATAAGGCGGCGGTGATTAATCAAACAGGGTGTTTGGGCGTGCGTGATGTATACCAAAAGAAAGAGGGTGAAGTAAGGGTTAAGATGGTGGTGGTGTGTACGTGGGAGTGGCGGTGTGGTGGTGGCTGCCGGAATAAGGGGCGGCGGCTAGGGTTTGAAATGGGGGGTAGAGAGAGATGGGATGTTGATGATGAGTGTGTTTGGTGTGTGTGTGTGTGAACCGGTCCACAAGGACCATATTACTCTTTTTATTTTTTTTCTTTAAAACAACAATAATAATAATATTAGTAAGGGGAGGGGCGGTTAGGAGTAAAACACAAGGAGCAATCCCGTAAACTTTTCAAAGTATTCCGACACCCTCAACCCGAGCTCGTTCCCATTATTTTTAAAACTCCACGATACGTTCGTTAAATATATAAACCAAACCGTAAATCAATATTTTTAAATGTTTTAGGTTATCCTAGTCCCGGAGTCAACGTAGTGCCCAAAAGATGTCTCAATCAATAAATCATGACATGTATTCCATATCAGATCAATAATTCAAATTTAATTCCACATAAACTTCATAATTCAAAACCACGGGTTTAAATTTTACAATTCGTTGAGAATAAACTCCAAACATTTAATTATCATTAAATTTTAACGTAATGCGGGTTTTAAAATAGCTCCCTAAATTGCCAGTTGTCACATTTAACTTGGTCTTCACGCTCGTGCTTTCTTTCTCCCTCTTTTGTCGAATCAAAAATGTGGGACTTCCATATGAATGGGTAAAGTAGCTTGAGAATGGCACTTTGACGTACTCCCCCTTGAACATAGCTCCCCCTAGATCATTGTTCCCCCTTGTTTCAAGGCGGGGATCCATGGGTCAAGAGCCTCACCTTTGCGGTGGCCTAGCTACATAAAATACACAACATGCAACAACCAAGAAATCCTCATATGTGAAGGTCCAAGATGGGTTAGGTGACCATTTGGATACTTACAACATGGGTTAGTTCACAAGAATATATGTATAATTTTGTCTAATATGACTCCAATAATCACTTGTTGAGCATTAAAATAAGCAAATAGACACATAAACAACTTTTATTTCATTAAAACAACATAGGACATACAATAGGTGCAATTGCAAATAAACAAGAAACACACACCTACAATACATTATCCTACCATGACATTATTTCATCATAAGATGATTAACCATACCACCCATGACCTACAACAAAAATTGCTCAAGCACACTTATTTCTTGCACTTTTGAGCCGCAACCTTTGCAAGATTTTTCACAACATTTGTTAACATCATGAAATTGCTCTTGTAGGCTAGGTGCAACCCCCTCAACTCCTCTTGGAGATCCTAGACATCATTCTCAATCTTGATTGTCTTTTCACAACACCTACACCTTCGTGCATGGTCATGTTTTGAAGCATCATGTTTGGGAGGGAGAGGGTACCCGGTTTTGTACCATATGGGATCACTCCATAAACACTTCATCACATAATTCTTAAGGACTTGATTATCAATACATGATAGGTTTTCCCATTCATCATTGGGTTTTTCATCCACCATAATGGATTTTCCCTTGTAGTCACATTTAGAAGAGTTACTCATTTTTAGGGTAGTGGTTTTTCTAAGTGATTAAGCTTGAAGCAAGAGGAGGAGGTGTTGTGAAATTACAAGTATTATGGTGATTTTATAGGGAGGAAGAAAGGTGGTAGGTATGAGTTAAGGAATTAGTTCTTCATGTTCATGATGAATTCAAGTACTTAGATGCTTGAAGAGATGGTCAAGCCATCTAAATTATGTACCAATATGACATTAAGTCCTAATCATATAAGCACATAAGCCCTCAGAGCGCCTAAAGGACTCGCAAATGACTTCAATACATCATGTTTTAATCTTATAAGATTGTTCTCTTAAGATGCATGTCCACCATGAACATCTAGACCTATCCCAAACAATTTGGATTATTGGAAAATGTCATGCCAAAGCCTATGTTTATTTGTTTTGTGATCTAAGAGTCCTTTTGTTTAAATCACCGATGACTTGTTCAATAGGATGACCCCTCGCTTCTCTCAACTCCTTAGGATTTCCTTCATCCGAATCATTAACTTGTAATGACAGCGACCTTTCTTTATCATGAGCTATATGCTCGTTGATCAGATCATCCTCAACTGGAGGAGATGTTGTAGGCTCGGGCATGCTCTCATCAAAGGTTACGTTGAGCGATTCCTCAATCCTCATTGTTTCCTTGTTAAGCACTATGTATGCTTTACTTGTGTGAGAGTATCCTAAGAACACACCTTCATACGACTTTGGGTCGAATTTGGTGAGATACTCTTTGGTATTAAGTATAAATATGCTACAACCAAATACCCTAAAGTACTCTAAGGAAGGTTTCTATTCCTAAGTATTTCATATGGAGTTTTATTAATGACCTTTCTTATATAAACTCTATTGAAGATATAGCAAGCGGTATCTAGGGCATGACACCAAAACTTTTGGGGAATGGATTGCTCGTCAAGCATTGTACGACTCATCGTTCTTAACTTACGATGTGTTCTTTCAACAATCTCATACGATTGAGAAGTGAACAGGCCCGATAAGTTATAAGATATTCCATGTTGTTCACAAAAGCTTCCAAATTGCATTTTATCAAATTCACTACTATGATTTGTTTTAATTGAAACAATTGAACAATCAAGTAGGTTTTCAAGTTTCTTTTCTTAAGATATCAAATTTATTTATTACTCCATCCTTATTCTCTAAAAATAACATCCAAGTGTAATTTGAATAATCATATACAATCATCAAAGTGTAGAAGTTTCCTCCATAGCTTTGGATTGGGGATGGTCCATACCAATCTAAGTGTACCAACTCTAAAACCCTATTAGTCGACACTTCATTTTTATTCCTATTATTTGCTTGTCCTTGACTCCCTAGACACATATAACAATAATGTCTTTCAAAACTCAACTTTGGTAAATTCCATACTAGCTCATTGGAAGCTAGATTTTGGATTAACTCATATTGGCGTGACCTAACCTCCTATGACAAAGCGTTGAGTAATCCACCAAGATGCAAGACATATGTGTTGCTTAGAATTATCACCCAACTTGCAAGTATACAAGTTGTTTCTCCTATGACCTTTAGCTAAAACAACCCCATTTTTACTAATAGTACAATCTACTTTAGTAAACTTTACTTCACAATCATCATCACTTAATTGACTCACACTAATCAAATTAAAGTTTAGACCTCTAACATGCTCAACATTGGTGATTTATATGGAGTCATGAAGGACATTACCTTTGCCGACAATTTTGCCGTTAAGTTTGCTTCCAAAAATGACATGATTGCCGTTATACTCCTTGTATGACGTGAACAATCTTCTATTCCCGGTCATGTGTTTAGTGCAACCGCTATCCACTACCCACTCATCCAGTTGTAGATCACTTTTGAGACAAGCCTACAACAAAGATACAACTCATACTTTTGGTACCCATTGTTTCTTGGGTCCATTTTGGTTAGCATTAATAGTGCCCAAGTTGAACATTCTTGGGTCTTGAAGCAAGATACACAATTTTTCAATACCAAAAGTAGAAAAAGCGGACCAAGGGTTATTTTGAAAACCATTTTGGTAACTTTTTCTATAATTATTGTATACTTGAGGTTTAAAGAAAGTTTGGTTTGAGTAGGAGTTGTTTCTCCATTGAAAGTTATTGTGTTGGTATTGAGAAGACCTTTGATTATAATTATAAGAATTTCTTCTTTGATTATTTTGATATGAAGGTCTCTGGTTGTATGAGGTAGAGGGTTTCATGTTAGGCGTAGGTAAGAGTGGTCTATTGTTCACTCGAGTTTGTGTATAACCAAGACCCTTACGAGAACCCAAGTTAAGACTTTGTTTAGAGTTTTCCTTTCTTTTAATGGGAGCTTGATTACCTCGAGTGTTTGCAAAAGAGGCTTGAAGAGTAATTGGTTTAATGACATTTGAGAAAGATCCAATTTCCTTCAGGGGCCTGGCGCGTTTCCTTCGCGTCAACGCGTCGGCCAATGCGTCAGCCTCGGAGATATTTAGATCTTCGTTTTGACTTGATTTAACAAACACGGTTTTGTTAGACTTACGGGAGTGGTTTTACCTTGTTTAGAAAATCCAAGACCTCCCTTATCTTGAGACACCTTTTGACGGCTTATTATTTCTTCTAAATCATTTGTGCTCTTTTTATATTTAGAAAAACTTAAAGATTCCTTTTGAAGTTTAGACACTTTGTCATTCAAAGAGTCAACCTCAAGTGTGAGTTCTTCACATCTTTTACATGGTTCAATTGCCTCTTTGTAATGCTTGAGCGTCTTTACTTCTCTTTTAAGTCCATTAATTGTTTCATTAAATTTGACTTGTTCTTGTTCAAGACGACGCTTTTCTTTAACAACATTTTCAAACATTTTTCTAAAGTCGTCATTAATCTTAGTTAGCTCTTCATTCTCCTTTTACAAATTTAAAATGTCTAAGTTATTAGTAGAGGAAGAGTTTAGAGATACCTCAAGTTTTTCTTGAGCCATAAGACAAGTGGCTTCCTTCGTTGGTTGATCATCATCTTTACTATCACTCCATGCACCTCCAACAAATGCCTTATTCTCTTTAGGTTTAGGGCATTCATTTATGAAATGGCCCTTTTCACCACAATTGTAGCATCCTTGGGTGTGCCTCGAGCTCTCACCAACCTTGTTGTCATTACCACGACTAACTCCAAAGTTGTTTCTTCCACCACTACCTCGATTACCAAACCTATTACCCCTTCTAAAGTTACCACCTCTCCTAAAGAACCTCTGAAAGTTCTTGGCCATGAGATTGTACTCTTCGTCGTCCACCTTATCTTCTTCATTACTACCATCTTGGCTATCACTTGCTTCACTTGCTTGACTTCTTGTGACCTTAGCTTTGAGAGCCAAAGACTTTACCTTCTCATTCTTGTCTTTGGTGCTAGTCTTGTCATTCTCAAGGATCATTTCATAGACCTTGAGATTCCCAATAAGAACGTCAAAAGGGAGTTCCGCCAAGTTCTTGGCTTCTTCAATGGCCGTCACCTAGGTCGCCATTTTAATGGAAGAGCTCAGAGAAATTTTCTCACATGATTCTTGTTATAAAAGCTAGGATCTAAAGCCGTGAGGCTTGTGATTATAGCATTGAATCTTGTGTAACCATTGTCAATGGTTTCATCGTCGGAGATTGAAAATTTCTCATATTGTTGTATGAGCAAGTCAATCTTGTAATCTTTGACATGAAAGTTCCCTTGGTGGGTGATGATGAGTGAACGCCATATCTCCTTGGCGGTTTTGCATACATGGACTCTTTCGAACTCCCTTCGAGGTAGAGTACTATAAATCATCATCTTGGCTTCATCATTCTTGCCAAGTTTTCTCCTTTCATCATCTTTTAGATCCAAGTTGGGCTTTTCCATTAACAACTTTGTTTCGGGGTCTTCCACCATAAACACAAAGTTGTCATTTTGGATTATCTCCCACAAATCAAGATCTTTTGACCTAACATAGGTCTCAAACCGGGTTTTCCAAAAGCAAAACCCATCGGTTTCTAGCAAAGGTGGTCTTTACATAGAGCACCCCTCAACATAGTTCTCTTGAGCCATGGATCTATACTCAACTTTACCAAAAATCTTAGTCAGGATTTTTAGATTTTTGGAAAAGAAGTTTTTGACTTAAAACGGCTTCTCGGGAAGGTTTTAACACTCAAAAACTTGAGTATACCGCTCTGATACCAATAGTAGAACCGTAGAGGGGGGTGAATACGGTTTCTTCAGCTTTTTAGATGTTTAAAAACTTTAAGCCACAAAGATAACCAAGTGGTCTAAGTGAGAGTAATCACAACCACAATCACAACCAAAGTATATAAAGCAAGTAAAGAGGCACCACGATATATATTGGTTCGGGATGGGGGGTTTATGCCATCCATACGTCAAGTTGCGAATCCACGACACGATACTATTCTACTAGTATAATCCTTTCGGTGGACTACAAACCGTTACAATTCACTCCACCGATATTTGCCAATATCGATGCTCACAAAGAAGGAGTTACTCCCACGGTATTCCACCCTCGAAAACCACCCTAAAGAATCTTATGATTCGACTTAACCTTTGGTCACTAAGACCACAACCAAAACTTCCACCCGGAAGTATCAAACCTCAACTAGATCCCCAATGATCTAGGCTTGGTCACAAAGACACAAGACTTCCCTTACAAACAAATAGAAAGAAGGAATGTTTGTTTTATCAACCAAGCCCTAACCTAAACTGGTGACTCGATTCTAGTAGAAAGGGTATAGATATGAAGACCCTTGACACAATCACAAAAGTGGATTAAGTTCTTGAGATTCTTCTCTTGCAAAGAAAAGTGTTCTTCCAAAGATGTTAGTGTGTTTTACTAAGAACACAAGAGATAGAATTAGAGGATTAGAGAGAAAGAACGTAGAGAGAAAGAATAATGGCAAGGGTTGAGGAATATAAGAGGCAAGGCATGGTATTTATAGGCAAAACCCAAACTTGGGAAAATTTTACCGAGGCCGGCGCGTCAACGCGTGGGCAGCGCGCCAGGCGTCTGTAAACATTTTCCCAAGGCTTTGGGTTTTGACCTTTTAAATACCTTACCTTGCTAAACCCCCAATTGTACTTCACACAAAACCTTAACATTAATCAATCTAACATTTACCAACTCAAATAGCCAACTTGGAAAATGTTTTGTGAAGTGTTTATGAGAAAACCAAATACCAAGGGTAGAAGAGTAGAAATGGTATTCCTCTCATGGCATAAGTGAGAAGAGAATATGCCATGTAATATTCCTCTATAGGGAAGAGTGAGGAGGGTTAGGTTAAGAAGTAACCATGGTTAGGTTAGAAGAGTGTGTAGAGAATAAACCATGGTTAGGTTAGAAGGTGAACCATGGTTAGGTTAAAGGGTTGTCCTAGAGAAATGTTACATCCTTGGTGTGGTTAAGAGTTAACCAAGGTTAAATGTAGAGAACTAACCATAGTTGGGTTAGGGTAAACCATGGTTTAGTTAAGATGAGAATATCTAACGGAATATTCCTTCCTTGGAGAGAAAGTGTGGGTGTTGGTGAGGGGATGTGAAAGGGTGTAAGGAGTGTAAGAGTTGGGTTGTGTGTATGTAGAAAAGTGTGTAAGTGTGGATGTGATGGGGAGCCTAGTGTGTGTAGAAGGTGAAATGGTTGTGAGTAGTGTGTGTAAATTTGAATGTAAAGGTCTTGGATGTGTAAGGAATATGTTGATTGGATATGATGTGTGTAAGAATGAGTTGTATGTGTAAGGAGTGTGTAAGAGTGATTGGATGGGGAGCCTTGTGAGTGTGAAGAGTGGTATGTGAGTGAAGTGTGTGTATTTTGAATGTAAAGGTGTATGTAGAAAAGAGTGTATGTGAAAGGATGTGTGTGTAGAAAAAAGTGTATGTATGTATAGGGAAGAGTATGTATTGGTGTATGAGAAAGGTGTATTGGTATTGTATAAAGTGGGGAATCTTGTGTGGGAGAGTGTGAGTTAAAAGGGTGTAAGAGTGTGTAAGAGGTGTAAGGGAATATGTAAGAAGATGTTGGAAAAGGATTTTTGGGAAGGATTGTGGGAGATTTTGGTGGCTTTGTCTTTTGTGATTAAGAAGGTTAAGAAGAAATTAAGATAATATTAAGAGATAATCTAATTTTCATTAAGAAGAAAAGGTTTAGAAAATTAAGATGATAAGTTGAGAAAGTCATAGGTTACTTATAAGTTCAATTAACATAACGTCGAGAATCCATAGTTTCATAACTCGTGACTTTCCACGACTCGACGTACTCAACTAATACCTTGGTACAAACAAGCCAAGTGCTTTGACCAATAAGGGAGTAAACCCGTTACGTGATTAAAGAAGACGTAAGCACGGGATATGAGCATATGGATGCTTTCACGTGATGTTACATGAAGTATATAAGCTCCCTAACTTTAGAAAAACCTTGGCTAGAGGCAAGTGTTAGAAAATATGAGTTGGCATTATCCCGTAAGTGGGTGCTTTTAAAAGTTAGATCTCTCTAATCCCAAAACTCGTTCGAGTGTTCTCAAATAAGCACATAACATATTCATACCTATATTGAAAGATCCACATTTGTCGGGTAAGGGGAAATCCGACTTTCAAAATTCATCCCGAACCATACAGAAGCCTAGCGCGTCACCCACGCGTCAACGCGCGGGCAGCGCGCCAGCACCAGATATGGATTCAGGGATTTTTGGCTACTGTTTGTTATTTTATGTGTTTCTACAGTTTAATTGTCATCATTAAAACGTTAGGAGATCTTGATCATGTTGCCTCAACAGAGTTGTAGTGGATCGTTTGACTAGGTTGGCTCACTTGGAAGATTGGCAGAGATTTCTTTTGGCAGAAGATTATTCAAGCTACATGGCGTACATGCAGTGATCATGTCATAGAATTGCGTTTTGCCTCACACTTACAAAATAGATACAGAAGACTATGGGGATTGGGCTAGGGATTTTAGTACGACTTCTCACCTTCAGGCGGATGGACAAACAAGAACAACTATTTGAACTTTGGAAGATGTGTTGAGCAAGAAACTTGACAAGTGCTGGGTCTGGTTGAATTTGCTCACTAAGATAGATGGCTTGCAAGTGACAAGGATTTCCTTTCAGAATTCTGTATGAATGGAGATATAGAACACCTTTTGGTTAAATTAGGTCGGGGAGCTGTTTATTGAAGGTCTGGAGTTGATTAGTTATCATTGTGGAAGAGAAACTTTGAAATTTTAGACCGGTGATTTGTGTGTTCCATATGGTGTCCCCGTACAGAAGCGTTAGATGTTTTAGCATATAAGGGAGATTTAGTTCGCGATATGTTAGTCCTTAGGTTCGTTCTTAAATGTACGATTATCCTAACCATCCCATTATGTCTTCTGATACGTTTCGATACTCTGATATGTGCTTAGTTGATCGTCAGTACGAATAGATTACCCACCTCTTTATGAAACTCTTGATACGTTGATAATTCGATATGTGCTTCTTAGATTTTTTAAGCAAGTTCCTTAGTTCGTTTAGAACCTGATTGGATTCGTGTATCTCTTTGTGAGATTACAATTGTCATCTGCTATGTATTTGTTAGATCAGAGTTGTTATAATTTGTGTTCTATTGGAGTGTCTGGGGCTATCCTAGTTTGTCGGGATCGAGTCATGAGATATAAAACTATTCTGTTTGTGAAGATTCTTTTGGAAGAACCTCTCCTAGCGTGAGGCTATTTATTGTCATTTCTTTTCGTGAATTGGTACGTCTCCGTCTAACTTTTGCGACCTCAATTTCGCAGACGAAATTTTGTTTTTAGAAAGGAAGAATTATAACACCCTAAAATATGGTTTAACATTTTAATTTGTATTTTGAACATAACCTAAAGTTTAATTGTATAATTAAACTACACATTTCAAAATAATATATGATTAGAATAATACAAGTACTATATGTTATAATTTAAATAAATACTACACATTATATGATATGAAGAGGAATACAAATTAAATATTATCTTAATTCTATCTGACTACAAATTAAAAATGGCATACATGTTTTTCCTAAACTCTTCACACAAAAGAAAAATAAATCAATATAAGCCCAAATAGTTCAAACTTGAACCCACGTTAGTTATTTAGTCACCATGATACTCGGTCAAATTTCAACTCCTCCAATATCACGAGTAAATCGACCGGTTTGTTGACACACGTTCTTATATGCAGCCTCATCATACACTCTTTAAAAATCTATCAAAAACCAGTGAACAAAACACAAAATCATAAATACTTTCGTATGAGAATAAGTGGGTGTCTATGAGCGTCGAGACCTGAGTTTCATTTGCTAGTTCGAGTAGGGTTCGGGCTGTCGTTCGTGCTTTGAATTAGTTTTGGTTGGTGGCTGGTAGTTGTTTCAATCTCATTCGTTGGAGGGTAGAGCTCGCGACTTAAACTCAGTTAGCCTATTGTGTACGTTGGGATTTCGGGTTCCATCTCATCTCGTTGAATCTGGGTGTTGTGTACGTTCAGCTATGTTCGTATCTTCGGTTTCGATCATCCTCGTCTAAGATAAATTGAAGTGGGAGTAAGTTGTGTTTTCGACATCCATAGAATTGCTTTTGTGTTGCCCGAGCTAACTAGCCATGGAGGTACCATGGCCATGTCATTGATGGCACCAATGGCATGACACCATCTGTGGCAGTGTGATCAGTCCACGGTGTCCCCATTTGATATGATATAATATGTGATCTGGCTATTATGATATGCGTATATACTTGTCATGAGCAGGTGTATATATATATGGTTTGTTTTATGGGGAGCGTATAGATGCATCCTAGGTATTTTGTTTCGTTTTGTAGTGATTGGTTGTGTGTGCCTTACAGGCTTACACCCCTCTCACATTTGGGAGCTAGCTACTCCATTTGGTACTTAAGAAGTCTCCCCTCCTTGTACACATATGATTTGATGGATATATGAGATTATGTGATTATTTGGTCTATTCGAGTATCTCGTTTGGACATGCTCGTGGTCATTCCGATTTTGATTCCTTGATTCGTTATGATTATCTGACATTCATATTTTCTCTTGATTATCTCATTTTCATTTATCTCATTTGACTTATGATATTTGTTCAGCTGATCCTTGAGTGCTTACTTGTTTGACATTTGATATTTTGTTCAGCAGGATCCGGTGGTTCCATTTCTCTATATTTATATATACTTCGATTATTTCATTTTGGTTATATCTGTCATTGGGCTTTTTAAGCTCAGCCGCATTTTTTCTCTTGTGGCAGGTTTTAGGTTGGAAGTTGGGTTTGAGTGAAGAGTGCATAGGAGCTCTTAGTAGACTACCCTGACGATAGATACCATTTACTTCTGGATTAGACTTGGATTTAGCTTCAGTTAGATTTAGTTTGGATTTGTATTTCAGTTTTGGAACTCATCATGTTTAGAGTTAGTATTTCATTGTTATCTTAGAATACCTTTGTAATCATTATGTTTATAAGTCTTATGCTTGCGTTTGTATGTTCTGATGGACACCATAATGTGACATTTTGACCCTTGTCGGTTTGGGTGTTACAAATCGAGTCGTGTAAGTCTCATTACCAGAAAATGCATAAAATTGTACGGCGTATCAGCCTATAAGATGTATAGTTATTATCCATATACGCCATATAGGGTACCTGTTTAATTTTTTTTTTTGAGCGTTTCATATTTGTCCGAGGAATTGGTTCTCCCAGACGAAATTTATTGAGCCTTTAGCATTTTGGGCCGACAATGACCGTATAGGCTTTAGCCATTTGAGCTAAAACTCTCGTATGTTCTCATATAACATGCTAACTATGATAATTTTCCATCAATATGGTTTCAATTTTTTGCCAATAAACTTTAAAATCAACTTCAAAGTTTGTATTTTGATTATGGCTCTTTTAAGTAAATGACTTTATATCACATTTTATGTCTAAATGAATAACTTAGATATAACGTAAACAAAATCATTAGCCACGATTTCCTTTCCCGAATCAAAGATCTTTTTCTTAATGTCACCATCAAATATTACATTATTAAATGTTAAATTATTATAATAATTTGTAGATTTGTATAATATTACAAAAACTATTAAGAAATAATATTAGAGTAGGATCTTAATATCCCGATTCGATCTTACGATCACGATCTTGCAAAGACGAAAACGATCTTAGGTAGGATCCCGATCTTGAAAACCTTGGTAAAGACACATAACCAATAGCGGATGCAGAATTGATCATACGATATGCACTCAGTGTTAAAAAAAATAATAAATTAACAAATAAAATAAATAAATAAAATTTAAATTACATAAAACATCGGAAGATATACACGTGCATACCCTATGCCTTAAGTATGCCCGCATCTGCACATCAATCTTGATTACATACATAATCTTGGTTGGCATGAAATTGGTTATAAGAAGTCACCTACTTGAGTTAAGAGCTTTGCTACATATTCTTACATTTTCATTCCACAAATCCTCCTACACTCGCAATAATATTATATATATTTTTTCTCACTCATTCTCTCTCTGTATCTAAACCGTTAGTTCTGCTAAATGACGGGATCCTATTAGTAGAACACTTTGTAGGCTTAAAATGTAGGAATGTTTAGCATTTTCCTTGGGTTAAACAGCGTACATCTATATATATATATATATATATATATATATAAAAACTCACTCCGACTTTCCAAATAACTTGAATATCATCCAAAGTTGAAGGACCAATAAACAAAACCATCATTT
Organism: Artemisia argyi; assembly: GCA_030686995.1. Lineage (NCBI taxonomy): Eukaryota > Viridiplantae > Streptophyta > Magnoliopsida > Asterales > Asteraceae > Artemisia > Artemisia argyi. The sequence goes on along the minus strand of CM060699.1, from coordinate 46,302,895 downwards.
CAATATTTCATTCATTCCCTCCTTGTCCGTTTTTTCCCCAATTCAAAATCCCCAATCCATTTAAACCCAAGGTACACTCATATGTCACACGCACCTAGGGTTATAACCAATTCTTTAACTCTATTGATCCAAATGCTATTTTCATTCTCTCCTTGTCAATTTATTTGTAACGCTATGAGCTGTTTATTTTCTTGTTTTCGCGTCAAAGAAGACGACACTACTACTCGTTCGCACCGATCGAAGCCGATTACTGTGATTCGTAAGGTTAGGGCTTGAAGTTATTTGATTATATAGATCTTTATTTTGTATAATTGTTAGCGTTTTGATTTTGATGTGTTACAGGAGAGTGTTGATTGTCAGGATCGAAATTGCTTGTGGTCTGTACTCGTTTCCGAAGGTGATTTGCCGTTATCGGATTCTTTTCAAATTGATTTTGTCGGATTATTGATTTGATAGTTGGTTGTGTTGTTGTGAACTGTGTGATTTGAAGTAGAAATGATTGTTGTGTTATTAAATGATTTTAGTTTTTTTTTTTTTTTCTTTTTTTCTTTTTTTAAGTTGTTAGTTGTGCGAGTGATGATTGTTCGGAAAGAAATGTGGTGTGTTTGTGAGGATTGCGTGTTACTGGACGTTTTCAATTTATTTGTGCTGATTGTGTTGTTTGGCAGAAAATAGCGATTACTTGGATATTGAGGACGGGAGATGTGGTGTTGCTGGATCTCCGGTAGTCTCGGATGGGCTCAGGGCTGAGGTAATTGTTTTTGTAATGTATTAAATAAATTTTATTATAGTAAATGTGTCAGTTATGCAGCAGCCGTAGTTGTAAGGATTGTTTTAGTAGTGTTTAAGTTACTGTAGGGAAATCGACCGTCCAAGTGATTGTTATGCGAGATTTTTGATTTTTGTAGTTTAAATATGTGGTTGTTATTATTGTAGTGAATCAGTGCGTGCTAAAACTGGAAAACTGGATCTGCTATATGCATATTGTCGTCCTGTTTGTGTAGTTACAAAATTAAAATCACATGAAAGACCCAAATTGTATGCACTGCTATGATAGGATTGTGTTTCAACGTTTTTTGATATTACTAATGCTGATAGTGTGTCAGTTATACATAGTTGTTGACTTGATGTAGTCTTGAATTGACCAATTTGACCTTTTCGATGTTCTGTTTTGACTTCAATCATGAAGTCCAAAGTCTCAGTCTCTCACTTTTTACCCCAGCCTTGAAACTTGCTAGTATTTGTCTCACTTATTACGTCACTAACACATGTTAACAAGAGTACTAGCGCGAAACAGAAGAGCTACTATATTTTTTTTGTGAAAGACCAAAAGTAACTGAAACATCTATAGAGGGAAGTTGAGTATTAGATCCATGTCATTTAACTACTCTAAAGTGGTATAGGAAACGGTTGAGCCCGAGTTGCTTGTATGATGTTTTGTGTCGTATGGCTATTTAATGTGCAAAATAAAAACTAAATAATGACTTTACAGGCAAAATTTCTCAAAGCCTGTGGCACTTTACCCCAGACACCAGCTGAAATCAGGAAAGCAGAGAAATCAAAAATTTCACAAGCTCGTAATGGAGATACAGAATCGCCAATTCACTCATGGTTTCCAAACGCTGCTCTTGAGAAGACATTAGAAAAGGAACCTGATCAGTTGCAGTCTCCAGTCAACCTTTTTGAGAAATGGGATAATGGATCTGAACCTGCTTCAATTTCATCAAGCAGGTAATTCATACTCATACAAATGCCCAAAAGTTATTGTAATTTCTTTTTACTTTATTGTTCTTGTTAATCAGTAGCACAAAATATGATGTCCATATCCGAGTTTCGTAATGGTTTCTGACATGTGTTTTCTTCACATAGTCCATATAAACAGTACTTATGATACATTGGACTCTTACATTTTGTTTATAAAGTATGCTAGCATTGACTAATGTGTTGTGTTTCTATAGCTGCAAAACTGGGAAAAGTACAAGTAGCGGTTTTACCAGCTCTTCTGGAGGTAGTGTAAAACATGTTGAAGACGCGAAGTCACTGAATTCCTCTGCTTCACACACACCAACTATTCCAACCACACAGTTTAAAAACAAATCCGTTCACTTCGAAGACCAGAGTGTTGCATTCTCATTTTCATCAAGAAGCTCTTCCCCTAAAACTGCTAATGAACGCTCGAATCCATCCGAAACACCATTCAGTCACAGTACTTCAAAGCCTTCACCTTACCCTACTCCTCTCAAATTAACTGATGATATGCAAACACCTGGCACTGTTTTCCCTTCATATGTATACGACAACGAAAGTGGGAAGAATAAAAGGATCAGATATCAGTATGTGTACTCAGGGCTAAACCCTGAGAAGTTATCTCAGTTTAAGGCACCAATAGAAGAAGAGTTTGGTTCTGATGACTGTCTTGAGCAGACTGATAAAGAAACCCCACACTCAAAAGTCAACTTAGAAGACAGTTCAACCGAGAAAGAGTCGAATGTGTGTCCCACTTTGTCATCATGGCTACAATCAAAGCCAGAAAACGAAGGATGTATTGACCAATCACCAGTTGCTATCTCTGAGGGGATTTTTAACTTTGGTAAAACCCCTGGGGATCGGCCTATCTTGGGGACAGTTGCTGCTCACTGGAATGCTGATGAAACACCCAAGTTGTGGGGTGGTAATGGCATCCCTAATACAACTACCAAGTACAAAGAGGTAAAATGTGGCCAATTTACGCAATCTTATCTTTATTTGTCCACTTCTTGATTATTTATGAAGACTAAAATATAAATTTATTTCGAGTTGATAGGATCAGAAGGTTAGTTGGCATGCGACACCATTTGAGCAGAGATTAGAAAAGGCATTATCGGAAGATCAGTGCATCCTTAAGAGGTAAGCCATACTTTGCATGGCAAGTGTTTTAACTACATAAAGAAGAGTGTTATATGATTAACTAAAACATATTGAACCGATATATGCAGTATGACAAATGATTAACTGAAACATATTGAACCGATATATGCAGTATGACAAATGATTAACTGAAACATATTGAACCGATATATGCATGCTTCTTGTGGTTGCATACCTAAACATAGAAGATGCAGCTTCTGTACTTTATTGGATCAAATTATTGCTCCTGTTTGCACTACTACTTAATGGCCTAGCTCCACTTTGTGCTCTTTGGAACCTTCTCTTTGATTCACGCCTTTCAATGGGACGGATCATACTGGATCTAGTAGAGATATGGTCTGACACTCTGACCCATGACCCAAGTAAATGGATATTTATCTGACCCATTAGCCAACTGATCTTGGTCTGACCTGTAATACATGGATCATTACCCATATCGACCCATTTAATATTATTTACTTTCTTTGGGGAAAAAAGCATTGCTTATTTGATATCATGGTTTTCATTTTACAGTACACGATAAATGACTTATAAAAACATTAATTTATATTTTGCTACTCTTTGGAGAACATGTTATTGGCGACATACACTGACATAGTTGGTGCTATAATGGACTGCATGGCATTACCGGACTTAAAAGGACTCATCTCTTATCATTAACTATAATAGTATAATGATAGAATTCTATTATATTTCTTACTTATTCTTCCCTCATGGATGTAGTATTATACTGTATACTGTTTGACTTACCAGTACTTGTATAAATGTTGATTCCTAGTTTTCACTGTTGATGTTGATGGTTGTCAGGAAGCAATTTGGAGAGACACCTCCAATCGACCTTTGATGGGAAAAGGGTACTTGAGAATCCTGGAGTTAAAATCCAATATTGGAGGTAATACAAATTGCTGCCTCCCCTGATCGTTGAACTCAAGAAACGATTTTCATGTCTGGAAACTTTAAGGAACTTTGAATAGTATGGAATATGGATGCATAAATGTATGCAAAATCACATATTTTTACTTGGTGAATGATCGGCTCCTATCCCCATAAGTTCATAACCTTATAGCTGGCTACATATGCTCAAAAAGGGCAATCACAGACACAGCCACATTGAGCCAGTTTTGTCTTAAAAATTGGTCCTAACGTATACTGGTCTTTGTCAGTGGCCGCCAAGGGACATCGGATTTAAACAAGAAACCAACGCAAAAACATAAAATCGAAGGAGCCTGAAACAAAACTGATATAAACTAGTGCGGTCTTAAACCAGACCATGAACTAAAAACATACATCGGGATATCTTAGTTTTGAAAATTATAAAACCTCTAACCTACAACTTAGTCCTCTAATATTTTCATATTTATATATTTTAAACTTGCAAGTTAAAAAAGTTTCCAACCTACAACTTAGTCCTCTAATATTTTCATATTTAGTATTCTCTAATTCTTCTTTTTTACTATTTCTAAATATTTTTATATTTAGTACTTCAATTTTTTTTATTTTTTATTTCTTTTTTATAACCAAAAAAAAAAATGGTCTTCTCTCATATACTTCTTCATCTTCAACAAGGAAGTTAAATCATGTACTCCGTAAAAAAGATGGATATTCATATCTTTTATCAACATGAACAAATTCAGTTGGAAAATCCCCTCTTTTTGGAGACAGAGGTGGGGGTTTGATCCTCACTTCCTGTAAAAAGGCCAGAGGTCTTCTGGAAGCAGCTCTCTACCTTTGGGTATGGGTAAGGCCGTATACATCTCATCTCTTCCATATCTCGTGGAAGACGGGATTAGGTATCGTTGATTTTTATATCTTTAGTCAAACACTATGAAAATCATATCATACTATATCATACTATATTATAAAGCATTAATGGTGTATCTTTATTTTCAGAACCCTGTTAAGTGTGGGGACTGCGAGAACTCTAATTTTGCATTAGAAAATATGTATGTTCATATAAAACATGTATGTTTTTTTACATACACCTTAATACACATACATGCATAACATACATGTTCATATAAAAACCTGTTAAGTGCAACATATCAATGCAAAATGATTTTATTTTTAGAACCATGTTAAGCGCGGAAACTGCGAGAACTCCAATTATGCATTAGAAAACATGCATGTTCATATAAAACATGTATGTTTTCTTACATACACCCTAATACACATGCATGTGTATTAAGGTGTATGTAAGAAAACATACATATTTTATGTGAACATGCATGTTTTCTAATGCAAAATTGGAGTTCTCGCAGTTCCCGCACTTAAGAGGGTTCTGAAAATAAAGCTCCCCAGCATTAATGACTATTATTAATATAATACTTAAAATTAAGCATTACACATTTCAATGCTAAAAGTATAAGTGATTCAAGACAATTAGACATTTAATACAATAAATAAGATATAATTAGACATGTACAAGTTTAGTAGCTTCATGTACACACCACTTTGTCTTTGCCATTAAAGTTTAAAGTTAATGACTTAAAATTGAATTATGTACATTAAATACAATTAATTAAATAGTCAATAAATAATTAAATACAATTAATACACTTATTAAAACACCCTTTAGATAATAAATACAAATTATCAAGCATATGGTACAATTAACTTAAACACAATTCCTGCATTAAATGTCACTAATACAAATAATAAAATATATTATACAAATTTTTAAGCCTGAACGGGCAATGTGCCAAATCGGCTCGAGCCCGAACGGACACGAGCTAAACGAAATTTTTGATATCCGTAAATTTATTGTCAAAAAAAATATAATAAACTAAAATATGTTCACATATTGTACAAACCAAACAAACTACTACCTCCGTCCTATAAAAACTGTCCAGTTTGACTTTTCAAATTCAAACTGGTTGAACTTTGACCTTATTTATTTTTGTGGTTATTATATAATACTTGATGCAAAATATATGAATAGATTGAGTTTTAAGTGTATTTTTCATTGGTATAATTTTTCATCAAGTATTATATAACACATAAAAAATATTTAAGGTCAAAGTTGAGCCAGTTTGACTCTGAAAAGTCAAACTAGACAGTTTTTATGGGACGGAGGGAGTACTAAACAAAAATATAAAATAAATAATAAATAAAATAATACAAATTAAGCAAAATTTCATCAAACTTTTGCCATAAAAAACTAATCAGTAAAGCTATTGTCAAAAAACGTACAAATAAAATAAATTATTAACCGAAAAAATTAAATTACAAGATGTCCGCAGCTGCATCACGCGGGGACCCTGATAACAAAACAAAAAAGTTCTTAAAAATGTGATTTTTGTAGATAATAATCGAACGGATAGTTGCAAAGGGCATCATTTCTTGACATCTATGGCATTTTTTTACCGTTAAACACCTCCAGTTCATTTGATAAACCCCAAGAAAACCAATTCCTTTGGCTTCTTTTTGGCGAGAAGATTCGGCTAATTATATGCAATGACAAAATCAAGCATGAGTAGACTAGGGTGATCATGTATACGGTATACCTATGATTGGTGAGACTTGATGTGACAAAAACTTTAGTTCTCATAACTACTTCTTTAGTCTAATCATATATCAAAATTACTCTTATGCGAGTAATATCTTGTCATTAACCGACGTTTGATCAGTTGAAATTCCTCTGATTTGAAAACATACTCAAATCGGCTGTATCTCTCCTTTTTGAACGCTGATGACACGCAACAACATTAGGCTCAAAGCAGCTGAATCAAATGAAACATTGTTAACTGAATTAAGTTACTCTGAACCCTCATAGTAATTTCCATTTTGATTTTGACTTCTACTTCTTTTAAGTTAAGTAAATCATTATTCCAAACTTTTACCTAGGTAGTTCACTTAACTTGCTATTCCCTAAAATACGTGTAAATCTAACTTTATTTTGTTAAAGTTTTAGAGTAAAGATGTGTTAGATTTGATGTGACAACTTACAACATATTACTTGACATAACTTTTTCTTATCTACCTCAACATGTCATGCTACCCCTTCATTAAGATCTTTTCATAAACCAATCTAATATTCATTGTTGATTTGTCTCCCTAACGTTCAACAGATAACACTTCAACTAAAAGATAGCTTCGAAGCACGACGAGAGTGAAGAGCCTACCGCTTTCATAGTTTCGACATATAGCAATCCATAATTCTGGTATAGCAATTAAGATCACGGCCGTCTTGTGGTTTTCGGTGGTCCTATGATACAACAAAGAGGCCCTGTTACATTTGTAAACTAAAGAGATATTGCATATAAACTTTAATTATATGACTCATAAATCATAAATGTTTAATATTATATGTATTTACATGCAAAACTAATAAAAATGTGATCTCTTTTAAATGGATGCCTTGTGTGACGACACCTATTGTACACTCTTCCCGAGACCCATTAATAATATATTGTACACCCTTCCGAGACCCATTAATAATATATACATACGTGTGCAAACGGTTTGTTGCATCAATGTAAGTTGTCAAATTGCAAATAAGTCGGTATTTTATAACCATCTTTTATAGAGTGAGTAAGAAAGTTTGGTAAGAAAGATTAAATCTAAGAAAAAATTAGACAAGCAGATTGTTAGAGAGAAGTGTGGTTAAAGGTTTTGACTTAAGAGCATGCCCATCAGTAACACAAGTTACAACTTAACTCAGTGCCACGTCAGCGCCACATTAGCTTTAACACTTTAACTTTAACTCAGAAAAAAACACCCACAACAATAACTCAGCCTTAACTCAGCTTTAACTCAAATATTTTCAAATTCTACCCTCAACTAAAACAAACAATTCAATTAATAAACCACATAACATTAAAACTTAATTTCTTACAATACAAAATATAAAAAAACTTAAAATAACAACAACAACGATTAAGAGGAAAAAAAAAAAAAAAAAAAAAAAAAAAAAAAAAAAAAAAAAAAACCTAAACATAAGAAATTAAACAATACGAATTAAAACTACTTATTCGTCGTTTTCGGAATATTCTTCTTCTTGTTGTTGTTGGTGTTGAAGACGTTTCTGCCAAACATGCTCCATAAGGTCTCGTTGGAGTTGAGTATGCACGCCTGCATCGCGCATTTCCCTTGTCTTGCGCCTCTGCGTATCACACCTGTCGATCCACCTTTCTTGACTCAAATGTGGTGCCGGATCTACCCACATTCTTTTATACTCGCGGAGTGTAAATTTTTGATCTTTTAGAATCATGTTATGCAAAATAATGTGTGTATACATGATTCTTTGTATCTTGACAATTTCCCATGCACGTGCCCGTTGTTGTAGTATACCCCAACGTCCTTGAAGCACGCCAAAAGCACGTTCGATATCTTTGCGTGCACTTTCTTGCTTCCTTTTAAAATAGCTATGTTTCTCATCAGTCGTTGCCGAGAAAGATTTGACGAAAGTTGCCCACTGCGGGTAAATTCCGTCAGCTAAGTAATACCCCTGTTCATACCTACTTCCATTTACTGTATATGGTGCCCTTGGGGATTCATCAGCAAGAATGTTGTCAAACAAGTTAGAGTTATCTAAAACGTTAATATCATTATTTGCCCCTGCCATACCAAAAAAAGCATGCCAAATCCACAAATCATGTGAAGCAACAGCTTCAAGCATTAACGTTGGGTATCTTTTATCACCCCTACCAAATTGCCCCTGCCAAGCTACCGGACAATTTTTCCACGCCCAATGCATGCAATCAATACTACCAAGCATACCCGGAAAACCATGTTGACGCTCATGCAATTCATAAATATGTTGCATGTCGGACCATGTTGGTGTTCTTAAAAACTCATGCATAAACAAATCCATAACACATATGTTAAAATTATCAAGACAAAGACGTTGAGTAGACTCACCCATTTGCAAATATTCATCGAACACATCTGGGGCGGTGCCATACGCCAATTGTCGTATCGCAGATGTACACTTCATAAGTGCACTAATACTCGCTCGACCCGTACAATCGATTCCTGACTTAAAGTATTGAAAGTGGTCTGGAAAAACATCGGATTCGTAAGACTCAATACCGTTCACTATTTGCAGAAATAGTTTCCGGCTCATACGAAACCTCCTACAAAATTTACTGTGCTTATACTTACAACCTTTAACAAAATAGTCGTTTTTCAAACGTTCTTCAGCAAGCTCACGTTCACGATGTATGTTGGTACGGGGCACATGAGGATGAGCTTCTTCTTCTTCTAAGCGTTGTTGTAGCTCGTACGCTTGAACCATAAACTGTATGTCTTCTTCGTCATCAAGGTCTGGCCAACTCGGATCAAAATCGTTATTTTGATTTGGATCCATTATGAATGAGGAAGGTTTTTTTCTTATAAAGGAAGTATAAAAGAGTAGAAAATTAGTAGTGGATGTGTGAAAAATATATGTGTATTAAGTTGGTATTTATAGTTGTTTTAAAAGTATTTTTTTGGTGATTTTTGAAAACTAGCCGTTTTTAATTATTGAGGGGGTGAAAGTGAAATTTTTTTTTTGAAAACAAACGGCTAGAAAAGTGAACGTTGGAGGGGGTAAAAAAAAAATTATACCCGTTTCATTGTTAACACACCGTTAGCACGCTAACGTGGTGCGTTAACGCACCTCTAACACAGGAGGACACAACCGTAACGCAAGTTAACGCAGGTCAAAAATCCCTTTAACGCGCCTCTAACGTTATGGTTGCGCATGCTCTAATAATAACTAGAATCAATTCCAAAGATAAATTAAAGAAGAGTTGGTATTCCATCAAAGAAGCATTTTTTTTTTTTCTTTCTAAATTTAATTTGTGTGACCGCTATATCGTGCTAATCCACCATATCTTTTACAAGTGTCCAGTGGGTAAGTAGATGTTTTTTGTTCGACTAAAGTGACATTTTGTACAACTATAAGACAAAATGGTCACACAAAAAAACCATTATCACACAAAATGTCACTTTAGTCGAACAAAAAATATCTACCTATTCACTAAACACTTGTAAAAAATATGATTTAGTCGCATGGTTTAACGATCGCAGAAGACTAAATTTGAAAACTCAAACAATGGTGACTAGTTTGTGGACCGCTTTTGCAAAAGACGACCATTTTGGAAAAGCCTCTATATAAGTGTAAAACTATATAGTAAAACTTTAAGAAAAAGATAAAATTAGCTGTTAAACGAAGGGCCGTTTGCTTTGTAGGTATGGAGACTGGGTTACAAAAAGTAAGTGGGAAACAATGTTTGTTTGGAGTTTTTGGATTTGCTTTTTGGGTTTAGTCAAGGAGAAGGTATCTGTGATGTTTTAAAACCCGGGTCTATTCGGCCGGTTCAACCGGGAACCCATTAGGAGACCAGGCCAGATGTAGCCTGATTTTTGCTATTTTGAGAACCGGATTAAAACGACGATTTTTCATTGACCCGAGTCGACCTAATTTGACATACCCGGTCGGTCATGACTTTTTTTTTTTTTTTTTTTTTTTTTTTTTTTTTTTTTTTTTTTTTTCCCTTTATCTTAAACAACCAAAACATTTGCTATCCTCTAAAACTAACAAACCCTTTTGTCATTTCATTTACGCTAGACTCAAAACTTGTGATAGGTTAAGTTTTATATTTATATGGACAAACATATTATGATTTGGAAAGTTTATAGTTACATTTAAAATTAAAATGATGGTGACAGATGTAGTTATTTTTGGATAAAACACGAATTAAAGTTATAAACTAATGTTGATATTATATTTTATTGATTTAAAATAATCAATTATAAAGTCATCTTAATTTTATAAAATAAAACTATAAATTAGTTGGAAACTATAACTATAAATTGATTATTTTTACATTTTTTAGTATCGTAGATATAAAATTTAAGGGATTGTCTAACCAATGCCTTAAGGGCATTAGTTAAGAAGGCATGAACAATCATAAATAGGCTCAGGGGCCCACACATAAAGTACCCTTTTTAAATTAGAAAATATTTTTTTAGTTCTTTTTTGTGAGTCCGTACCCTCCTTAACCAATGCCCTAAGGGCATTGGTTAGACAATCCCAAAATTTAAATACTAAAACCCAATAAAGTCTTCTCATTTTTCTCGGTTTAATTAAATGTAAGATCAAAATTAGACAAATACCTATCAAAGATGTAATGAAAAGTATACATATATAGAGAACTTATATATAACTAGTTCGACCTGGCGGTTGAACTGGTTAACCGACGACTCGACCGAGTCAATTAAAATACTGAATTTTAAAACATCGGGTATTTAAACAAATCTTGGGTGAATAGATGGATTTAGGGTAAGGCTACCCACAGTGGTGACCCATATTGCAACATCTTTCCGGCTGCCACCTCAGCTTTCTCTCTCCTCAACCCATATTCATGTCTCTCATCACAGTGGCAACCCATATTGCATCATTTTTTTTTTAACCATGCATGCTTCCAATACGTGTACATACATGCATGCATTTCCAATGACAGAAAGATGGTAAATTTAGAGATATTACATGAAGCACTACTAGTATATATGTTTGACCATTAGCCTTCAAACCATGTTTTGTTCATTAGCCTTCAAACACTACTACTATCTCTGAATGAGAACAAACATGGCATAACAAGGTAAACATTGCTTTTTAGATGGAAAAGTGAGGTGGAGTTACAAGCCAAACCACAAAGTACGCAACTTGCAACTCAGTTCCAACTTTATCTTCCAAAACTTACAAGCCAAACCATGCCAACCTGTTTGAAAGTTCTCGCTTGAAAGTTCACAAGCGAAACCACAATATTTGTTTGAAAGTTCACTCGGAACTTTAACTCACTTCCAAATGTATTTAAATATTTCAAATGTTGCATGTTTTTTGTGTTCAAAGTCGGTCGAATAAGCGAACGATTTAGGAAACAAAGAGGCCGGCGATCGATATTTGTTACTTGGCCACAGTGGGCTCGACCGATCTCCATATCAATCGACCGATGTCCATGACCGATAAAATCCGGACCACTGCTAGTAGCCTAAATAGGTAATATTGATGGGCCTAAATGATTTTGTTTCTATGTCTCATCAGTAATATCATTAAATAATATATATAATAAAAATTCTTTCACTAACTTTTAAAATATGTATATAATTACTAGATTTTTTCTCACCCACTTTACTTTCATGCCAATATCAAATACGAATCTAAATCTAAATTCAAATCTTAATCTTAAGAGTGCACGATACAAGCTGCTGTTGGTCCGCCGTTTGCCAAAAACGCACGAATAGCACATCCGTTCTGCACCGGCACCGGCGCCGTTCGTCCTTCGGCCAGCCCACCAACGGCCGTTGTTGGCCTTTTTTTTTTTTTTTTTTTTTTTTTAGAGTATTTTTGGTGAGGGATTTTTACGAGACCTACATGCACCAATAAATGTTACTGATTTTTTTTTTTTTTTTTTTTTGGATGGTGTTTTAGTTATTAGTGTTTATTTGGTGAAGTTACAAGGTGACACTGAAGTAACAATCCAATAACATATCATCGGGTTCCACTGCAAACCAATAGGCCCTAATTATTGTTGTGACTCATACAAATTCTACACTAATGATAAAATTTAGTGTTTTTTTCTCTCTTTTTGTTGTTGGCAAAACTTGGATCAAATCGACAAAACATTTAAATTGAATTGGAATCGGTCTTGTTAGTTTGGTTTATGTAAGAGAAACAAAATCAAAATAGAAGTGATATCATGAATATTGTTTTCGTCAAGATATGCGGATAACTCACGTGGTATATATTATTAGAGCGTCTGATGTCAAAACATCGTTAACATCAAAAAGTGCAGTCACATCAGCGTCACATTTTCACAACATCAGCATAGGGCTGAGCATTGGGTCGGAACCGACCCGAACCGAGAAAACCGAAAACCGAAAGTCATCAAAAACCGGAACCGAAACCGAACCGACGGGCCGTCGGTTCGGTTCGGTTTTCATCGGTTCGGTTCGGGTTTGTCGGTCCATGTGTATTTTGGCATGTTTTTGTCGGTTTTGGGCCGAACCGAACCGACCCGAAACCGAAATTCATGAAAAACCGGAACCAAAACCGAACCGACGGGCCGTCGGTCTGGTTCGGTTTTTGTCGGTTCGGTCGGTTTCGTCGGTCCGGTTCGGTTTTGAACCTGCGGTGCTCAGCCCTACATCAGCATCATCACTTTTAAGACCAACACCCAAAAACACACCCCTCCCTCATAACATCCATAATATTAATAACACCACCTTTTTTGAAACCACTATATTTAGGTGCCGTTTGGTTGAGGTGATTTGGGTGGGTTTTGATTTGCGTCACAAAATTCAATTGTTTGATTGAGGGTTTAGATTTTTGAATAGTAATAGGGGGCCCACAAAACCCATAGGAGCCAAAGGAGGTGGGTTTTATATGAGTTTTGTTATAACCTCATACATTATATTCTTACATATCCTCCTACGCACATAATAATATAATATGTTTTTTCCCCATTATTATCTCTCTGCATCTAAACCATCTATTCCGACACTTGTCAGAATCTTGTAAGTAGGAATATGAGTAAGAACATGTAATAGGAGGATATATCATTTATTGTTTTATATTGGTTTTCATTAATTGCATTCTCTCTCACACATTCACGCTTTTAATCTCTATATCTCTCTCACATACAAACACCTTTTAATTTTAAAATAATAATTTTAATTAAATATATTTTTTTCACTTATCTCAAAACTAAATAAAAATCCAAATCCAAATTTTAAATTAAATCCAAATCCAATTCTAATCTCGTCTACAAACGAAACGCACCCTTAATTTCTTTTCCAATTTTTTCAAACACACTAATTTATCATTCATTATACAAATTTAAAAATTACAATACAATAATTAAAAAACAATACAAAATTGAAAGAAAAAAACTACGATAACAAAACACAAACGTCCTAATTTGTCATTTATTAATTAAAAATAAAAATTACAGTACGATAATTAAAAAACAATAGAAAATTTCCTGAATGGTAAAGATCACATTAGGGCAAATATTCTCTTAAAAAATTGGATCTCTGATCTTCAACTGGAACCTTGCGGGGAAAGGAGGGGGCTTCAACGAGATTTAGGCGATGGAAGATTCATAATAGAGGGAGGTCACTCAAAGAAAAAGGCGTTCAGGTTTTGATAGGCTAAAAATCCTTCGAATAAGAATGATACGTGGAAGATTCATGGGAAGAATACGATTGTTGTATACGTCTCAAACTTTCCATCTCACCTAACGGTATGAGAACTTTGGAATATCTGTGGTAAGAATGGGAATATTGTGGATGTCTATATAGCTAAATATAAGAATAAATTAGGGCAAATGTTTACTTTTTTTTGATTCAATGAAATTGATAACAAGGAAACCCTAATTGACTCGTTGTATGACTATGGATTGGAAGGTTACGTCTACATGCAAACATTGCTAGGTTTGATAGGAAAGAGGGTGTAAAACCATACCAAGCAGATGCAAAGAGACAAGATTCTCATGTTCTGAAACAAATTGTTCGAGGTGATTCAATGTCTAAATCTTTTGTTAATGTAGTGGGAGAACACAATGGAGATAAAAAGGATTCTGATAGAGAGCATGTAGGTGAAAGCCCAGAAATTTTACTCTTACAGAAAGGTAACTCTGGATTGGCATTGGCTTTAGTAGGATGTTTTAAGGATTCTAGATCAATTGCGAATTCTAAAATAATTTGCAGGAATGAAGGTTTTCAAGGCGTGGAAACTAAATACCTAGGTGGTTTATGGGTTCTGCTTAAATTCGATGATAAGAAGGTTAGAGAGAAATTCATCATCCATAAAGGAATATTGTCATGGTTCTCTACGTTGAAAGTTTGGATGATGAATTTGTGATTGACGATAGATTAATATGGCACGAGGTTGAAGGTGTTCCTTTATGTGCTTGGAGTAATGATAACTTTAAAAATATGTAGCAGGTGGGGTGAGGTTCTTTTTATTGATGATATAGATAGCACCAACAGATTTAGCATTTGTTTGTGTCTTAAATCTTTTACATGCTTCATTGATTTTTGCATCCATAGTTGTAATGTTCAAATGGGTTTTTATGCTATTTGGGTGAGAGAGTTATGTAGTTGGACACCTAATTTTGTCTTGGATAATATGGATAATGAGGAGGAACGATCAATGGGAACACATAAGAATAATGATGAAGGAGATGGTTTGGAAGATTGTGAGGAGGAATCAGTGGGGGACATATCTATTAACGAATACGAAGGAGACCAAAAGAATAGAGAAGAGGAACAACATGACGTTAATGCGACTAGTGAAAAGGTTAATGATAGTGATCCTTTTAATTTGGCATCTCTTATTGCGAATACTGCCTTGCATAAACACGAAGGGTTCGATGACACCAAAATATCCACCGGGATTCACACATACAGAAGAGGGTGAACAGAAACATGATTTAAGTGATATGAGTAAACCTTTAGTGCAAGCGGAGGGAAGTGAAGCATCGAAGCAAAATGAAGTGTTTTCCATCCAGTCATCGCAAACGAAAGATAATGAAGTGCCAAAGAAATATGTGGGAATTTCTATACTCAAACAGATGGAAGATACCATTAATGTTGGCATGGCTCGTGGGTATAACATGGAGGAATGTCAAGATACTCTTACTAAAATAATTACGGGTATGAGTGATGAAATAGTGAATAAATGAATATGCTTTCCATTAACGTGCAAGGTTTTGGTGATTCTAGTAAAAGGAGATGGGTTAGAGATTTATGTCATTCTCGCAACGTAAATTTCTTAGCCTTACAGGAGCCTAAAATGGTTCGTGTAGATATGTGGACTTTACGACAGGTGTGGGGGAACTCTCAATTTGATTTCGCATCTATCTCTTCTAGGGGGATCGGGAGGTATTTTATGTATTCAGAATAAAGTGATGTTTCAAAAACAGAGAGTTATAAGTGTTGATAATTATGTGGCTTTTCAAGGTTGTTGGATGCTAAATGGTCTAGATATTATATTTATAGCTTATGCTCCTCAAAGTGTGACGGGGAAAATTGAATTATGGGCTTCATTGTCTAGATTAGTTGCAAATTGGGAAGGGAATGTCATAGTCATGGGAGATTTTAATGAGGTTCGAGAGAATGGTGAGAGGTATGGTTCTGTTTTCCACTAGAGTCAATAAGATGCATTTAACTTGTTTATTGAAAACTTGAATCTCATAGATATTCCGTTGGGTGGATTTTGATATACATGGATTGATAAGTGGTCATCAAAGATGAGTAAGCTAGATCGATTTTTGGTTAATGAGAGTTTTCATGACTCGTTTCCTCACATTATAGGAACTATTTTGAAGAAAGGTGTTCCCGATCATCATCATAGTTTGCTTAAAGAATTGGTGGTTGATTACGGGCCTACCCCTTTTCATTTTTTCCATTCGTGGTTAGACGTTGAGGGTTTTCATCAATTAGTATTTGAAATTTGGAAAAATATGACAATAAGGAAAGTAATGGCATGGTCTCTTTTAAGAAGAAACTGCAAAAACTTAAACAAGCTATTCGAACTTGAAATGCTCCTAAGAAGTTGAATGATAACCATCTGAGGAAAGGGCATCAATCTAGGTTGTCTTTAATCGATACCAAGGTGGACCAAGGTAATGTTACTTCAGAGGACTTAAACGCTCGGGTTTCTTCTTTGAAAATTCTGAGTGATATTGACAAAAAGGAGGCTAGTGACTTAGCTAAAAAAGCCAAGATTAAGTGGTCTATAGAGGGAGATGAAAACACTAGTTTTTTTTTTCATGGAGTGTTAAAGAAAAAGCGGTGCCAAATTGCTATCAAAGGTGTCCTTAAAAATGGTGGTTGGATGGAAGAACCGGGAAAGGTAAAAGCTGAATTTTATAATCATTATGATGGCCCTCGTCCCTTCATAGGGGAGTTTTCTTTTAATCGCCTATCCCCTGAGAAAAGAGATACTTTGGAGTGTGATTTTTCGAATAAAGAAATAAAGAGGGTTGTTTGGGATTGTGGCGGAGAGCGAGCTCCGGGTCCGGATGGATTCACTTTTAATTTTTTTAAAACTTTATGGGACACTATTCGACCTGATGTAGTGCGGTTTATCCTTGACTTTTTTCAATCATGGTACTTCCCTAAAGGGTGTAATTCGCCCTTTATTGCTTTGATCCCCAAAGTAGGCGATGCTAAATTTGTTTCAGAGTTGAGGCTATTATCTTAATAGGTTGCCAATACAAGATTATTGGTAAGTTATTAGCGAATAGGCTTAGAAGAGTTATTAGGAGTTGTGTTAGTGTGGAACAATCTGCTTTTATTAAAGGAAGAAAAATTCTCGATGGTTCCTTAATTTTGAATCAGTGTATGGCGTGGTAGCGCAAGAGGAAAAAAGAGCTTATGGTTTTCAAAGTTGATTTTGAAAAAGCATATGATTCTTTGAGATGGGATTATCTTGATGTGATTATGGAGAACCTTGGATTCGGTTATAAATGGCATGGCGTACATGGATTTCTGGTTGTTTAAAGAATTCTCGGGCTTCTATATTAGTGAATGGATCTCCTACAGCTGAGTTTGAGATTTTTAAGGGGTTAAGACAAGGGGATCTGTTGTCTCCTTTTTTATTTATCCTTGCTATGGAAGGATTGCATGCTTCTATTCGTAAGGCTGTGAATGTGGGCGTGTTCAAAGGTGCTTCTATCGGTCAAGGTAAGATGGTTCTTTCTCACTTATTCTACGCAGGTGATGCTATTTTTGTAGGTGAATGATCGCAGTCCAACGCTTACAATTTAATTTGCATGCTTAGATGTTTTTATTTGGTGTCTGGTTTAAAAATAAATGTGAATAAAAGTAAGCTCCTAGGCGTTTGTGTTTCTGATGAGGATGTTGTAGACATGGCTAAGGTCCTTGGTTGTGGTGCCTCCAATCTGCCAATGATGTATTTAGGAGTGCCTATTGGAAGTAATATGGGGCGATGTGAGAATTGGACCCGTATTATTCAGAATTCTAATTCGAAGTTGTCTCAATGGAAAGCTAGGTTGCTATCGGTTGGTGGGAGGCTTACGCTTATAAAGTCAGTAGTGGGTAATCTTCCAACTTACTACATGTCATTGTATTTAATGCCCACGACCGTGCAAAAGCTTTTGGAGTGCATGCGCAACACATTCTTTTTAGGAGGCGATTTAGGAGAAAGGAAGCTTTCATGGGTCAAATGGAATACATGTTTAGCGAGTAAGGCCACGGGTGGTCTTGGAATTGGTAGTATTTTTATGTTACATGCCGCGTTACTGTTTAAATGGATATGGCGATTTCATGTAGTCCTAAATCCTAATGATCTTTGGGTTAAGGTTGTTAAAGGTATTCACGAGCAAGATGGAGGTATTGGCTGTAATAGGAGAGTTAGTTCAAAACAAAGTCCATGGAATGCCACTTTAAGTTTGGTGTCTCAACTTAATGCTAAGGTATTGATTTGTTTTCTGTTTGCACCCAATCGCTTGGAAATGGGAACTCGATCAGATTTTGGGACGAAAGCTGGTGTGAGGATCAGCCTTTAAAAGATTTATTCCCTCGTGTAGATGCTTTGGATAGAGATAAAAGGTGTACGGTAGCTCAACGTATTAACACTTCGGGCTGGAGTACCGTGCTCAGGAGGTTGCTGAGAGGGGGTATTGAATCAAACCAATTTTCAGCTTTGTTGGATGCTACTCGTGATGTTCTGCTCTCAGACCAAGAAGATGGCTGGAAATGGGCCTTAAATCCTACAGGTTTTACTGTTACTTCTGCTTGAAAACATATTGATGAGCATATTCTAATTAGTGGTTTCACGACTACCAGATGGCCAAAATGTGTTCCAATCAAAGTTAATGTTTTTATGTGGAGATTGAGTTTAGATAAACTCGCAACGTTGGTGAGTATGTATCGTAAAGGTATTGATGTCGCCTCTCTTTTATGCCCAGTTTGTTGTGAGAATGTAGAAAATGCGAACCACCTATTTTTCTCTTGTGGGATGTCTCGAGATCTTTGGGGTCGTTTGACTAGATGGTGTGATTTGAATATTTTGGAGTTTTCTAATTCGTCAGAGTGGATGTCTTGGTTAGATGCTTGTCAAGTTACGAAGAAAGCTAGGCTCATTCTTGAAGGGATTGCTGCTTCGATGTTGTGGTCGATATGGAAATTTCGTAATGACTTGGATCTTTTCGGCGTCTAAAACCAAGAAGGCGACTATTTGGGACTTTATTGTAAATCAATTGTTGGTGATTTTGCGTCACCAATATGATTTAAGTGTAATGGATTGACTTAGTTGACCAATGTGTAATCATGATAAATGTTCAACAAGTCAGGGTTGTGCGGAGTGCACACTTGTATGACGTTATTATGATTATCATTTGTGAGCGAAGCCTCGAATCACGTGGGTCCCAGGGCAGCGCCCCCGGTAGCAGGGTCTTAGGGGCGGTAGCCCCTGGTAGCAGGGTCAAAGGGACGGCAGCCCCTGGCAGGGTCCAAGGGGCAGCGACCTTGGCTGGGTCGAGCTGAGCTGGAAAAAATTTTATTTGGTATAAAGTGCTATTTTTAAAAACGCACTTGAAAATAAAATTCCCGTAATTTGGACATGTAATTTTCCCTGTTAATTTAACTGTTTGGTGGTTATTATAACTACTTAGCAGTTATAACCGAAATTCGGTTTTACTGGTCATATACATCTTCTATGTATCTGCTTCCATTTTTTAATAACAACAAAACATCTTCTCGTTCATAAAATCTGAGTTTTATCCGATTTGAGATTTCGATAGAACCATCGAAATACTTCGATCTGAAAGTGTTTACACGAATCTCAGATTAATGTGATCCTAATAATTCTAACATCAATAGTTGTAAAACCTAAAATTTTTCAAACATGTAAAATTACCAAATTGCCCTTATAACATAAAAAAACTAAATAAAAACTTAAATAAAATACCAAATAAATCCCAAACACTTGAAAATAAGTAACATATAATTAATATTATTTTTTTTGGAGCATTTGAGATATTTAGAACCTAAATAAATTATGCCACGCGTAAACATAGTCCAAAATGAATTAATATGTAGTACAAATTATTTAAAAATAAGGATATGCATAATTTAATCATGGAAAGTGATAAATTCTGATTTTCTCTCAACCACTACACCCTAAAATCCGGCCCTCAATCCCCATTTACCCTCTATATAATTTTGTTACATATTTTCATTTAAAACAAACTTTAAAAACCCTAAAAACCACCAAAACTCCATCTGGTGGCATAGTATTTTTCTGGGTCAATTGGGTATTTTTTCTGGACGTGTTTGAAGGCTATGAAGGTGGGAAAAATAGTGGTGAGGTCTGTGGGGGATCGGATCAAAGCTTGGGAATTTTGTTTGCTCGTTAATTTGGCCAAGAAGGAGGAAATTCATTCTTGTTCATTCTTTTCGATCCAACCACTTTGGGTATTTTTTTTGTCATCCCTCTTATCATATATTATCTGTATAAAATCATAAAATTGGTCCATGCATGATAATCAAGTCATACGAATTTAAATAAAGTGAAAACCCTAAAATCATGCTAAAAACCCTAATCAGCCTAAATGAATTTTTTGTGGCTAGATATGATTTTTGTGCAGTGTTATTATGTATATAAGACATGAATAAAATATGGTTACATTTATTTGAAGCCTATGGTAATTATTTTGATTTAATTGTTATTAATCCGGTCAATATATATATATAAATGGGGTGAATGAATTAGGGATATGGTTTTGGGTGATGTTTGGTGATAACAAATGTTGTAATTATTGTATAATTATGATGGTAATGATGGGGAAAAATTAGGGTTTGTGATTTGGGGAATTATTTGTAAATCGAATGGATTTTTATAAAGGGAAGGGTGCGTTTTGTAAATTGTTAAAATTGAGGGTTGTATTTAGAAATCATAAAAGATCAGGGGTGAATGGTATAAAATTATTACAAGGGCTAAATGGGTATGTTTCATAATTAAAAGGTTTAATTTGTGAAATATATATATATATAATTATATATATTTAATTGTAAATAATAATATTTGAGGGGTGTAAACCATAATTCTGGAAACTTAATATGAATTCTGGACCAAATATTTATTTAAGGGTATAATGTGATAATATGATGATTTATGAGGGCCTTATGATAAATTTAATAAGTAATTAATGGTTTTTGGTAAATTAAATAATAAAAGGACTAGTTTTGTAATTCTGTGAAACTAAGGGTGTAAATGGTAATTTCTGTAACATGAAAGTAATTCTGGACTTAAAAGTTATTTAAAGGTATCAAGAGTATTTTTGAAAAGTAAAACGGGGTTTACTTGTACTTTATATAATTAAAAGGTATAATAAATATTTATTATAACTTGAGGGACTAAAATGGTAAATATGGCATATTAAGCATTGTATGATCTGAATAAATGGTTAAGAGATGTTATTGTAAACTTTGGATAAATGTGGGGCTTATTTGATAATTATATTAGTTTATGGTTTAATTATGGAAATATGTTTAATTAAAGGTTTAATATGTAACTTTTATAACTAAAGGGGTGTAAAGTGTAAATCTGATATCTGAGACTGGTTTGACTTATTTCTAAGTGTTAGAATGTGATTATTTCAGTTTGTGGCCTTAAATTGGGTAATTGGCACTTTAAACCCTAAACTATACTAAGATTTCAAAAGAAACCCTAATCTTGGAAAGTCAACATAAAATCATATCTGTGACTTATGATAAGGTAATAACTTGACAAAATGATCAAAATAACCTAAATGAACATGTCTATAAATGGAAACTTGCCAATTATGGAAATCTTGCTATTTATGGAAACCTGCTATTTTTGGAAAGTACTAATTATGGCAACTTTTGAAAATTGGAATCCCTTCTAAATAAGGGAACTTTCTAAAAATAGAAACTTACTAATTCTGGGAATCTGATAAAATAGAAAGTTATTCAAAGTCAGTGAAGATACTAAATCTGGAAAGTTTCTAAAAATGGAAAGATAACCTAAAAAGGGAGTAATCTGATTTCAAATGAACTATCGAATAATTCTCGACTTCTAATCCGTCTAGGTTCTGTGAAGAAGGACGAGTTCCTATTTATGTCTGATGTTTTCTTGTGTCTGCTTTGTCGTCTGGTTGAGGTACAGATATTCTGACTTTTTCAGTAAAGGTTTCTCATGACTCTATCCTTTTCTTTTGATCCGACGTTCTGTTTAGGGTTCCCGATGCCATTGCTATGAAACCCCATTTTATGTTCTGAACCTTTTCTGTGATGAACCTTTGTTATCTAAACCTTCTGATTTGGACTTTCTGATTTGACCTTCTGATTTGGACCTTATGATATGGACCTCTGATATGTATTTATGATCTGATTATGATGACTTATGATCTGTGTCATTTTATGACATTCTGTTGACCTATTCCGTTTGACCTATTCTAGTTTGACACCCGAGCCAAATTTATTTCACTAGGCATGGGGGTTCCATGTCCGTGTCAGGGATGCACCCCTGGCATGACTCCAGGGCAGTGGAGTGATGTTCTGCCACGTCCCCTTATCTGTTATCTGTTATGAGCTCAATTATCTATTTATTATGGCCAATATTATTTCTGTGGGGGCGTATGGATGCATCCTAGATATGTTTCTATTATCTGTTATCTGGTGAATGTGGCTGTGTGTGCAATACACGTCCTTCACAACCCATTGAGGTCACCCCTCTGTTTACATCTGATATTTTAAGGTCTCCCCTCATTATGACTATGATTATGATTATGATGAAGGCATTTATGAAGGCATTATTATATCTGTTTCTGGGCTCGTGGTTGATAACTAACCCTTACCTTATCTCTTATTACTATTTCATACTTGCCTTTGATTACATTCTGTTATTTCCTTTATACCTTATTCAGTATTCATCTTTGTTTCATATTACTTTGTTGTTATATCTGTTCACTGGGCTTTTTAAGCTCAGCCGCGTTTTCTTTCTTCCACGGCAGGTTTTAGAAGGAAGCTGGGTTATGGGTGAAGAGTGCAAATAGGAGCTTTTAGAGAGGAATTGCTTGATGAGTTAATAGTAGTTCTGAAGATGCTTTAGATTAGTCATTTTTGTACTTAGTTCTGATATTGTATTCCTTATCATGGAACCTTTTGTAACCCTTGTATCCATTTGTATTATTAAAGTTTATGCTTGTGTTTGTTCTGATTGACACCATGAATGTGACATTTTAGCCCTTGTTGGGTTGGGGTGTTACAATAGTTTTTATGGATTTCATCTAGAAATCCAAAATTTCGCTATCTTGGATAGGTTGGTTAGGAAATCCTATTGACAATAACCCTCTTTTGTAATTGTTTTGTTGTCTAGCGTTTGATGGTTTAATATAAGCCGATGTTCAAAAAAAGAATAAAAAAAATAAAAAAAAAGTAAAAAAAATAACACAATATGAAAAACACAATCGTTCTAGTTGTTTCCTTTATGCATTCAACGAACTTTGGCACTGATGTTTTCTTGGATTTTGCTTGCCAATTTATACAAATCATTATGAATCTCGTAATCTTTCCAATCTTCTTCTTCCAGAAAAGCCTCAGTCGAAGCAAGTTTTTCAGGCGGAAGGTCTTTACATTCTTTGTATGCTTTCTTCAGATCACCTTTAGCTGAGTGTGCGTTGTTAAACTGCTCATCTAACTCGATAATCGCTTCTTGTCCAATGGTATCCCCCTCGATTAGCTTCTTAACACCGTCTTTGATTACTTCGATGGTGGTGGAAGTGAACAAGCTATTTTTTTGAATGTTTTGTTGGAAGTAGATGTTAAAGTTATTTTTTGCTAGAGAGTATATGTTTTTTGGTAGAAAGATTTGTGTGATTTTTGGTTAAATGGGGTAAATATATATAGAGTGGGATTAAAAAAAATAAAATAAAACAAAAATTAAGTTTTAAACGTTGGCAAAGCCAACAGCTAGTTTTTACAAACAAAACCAACATACAACGCCCGTTGATAGCGCAACATCCTTGGCAACGCGTATGGGGCGGCATGGTAACGCCGCCAACACAGCTCCCAAGTTCGCATACACCGGTTGGGATGTTACCATGCTTTATGCTCTTACATCTTCATATACCAAACGATTTATAGTCTAACGGTATATGTGATGCATATGATGAGTTGCATGCTAACTAAAAAGTTGTGAATTTGGGTTTGGGTATCAAAGTAGGAATATTTTAGGGTCGTTTGGTTAGAGGGTTTAGCTATCGTGAATGAAAATGGTCAAATAAAATGTTTGGTTGGTAGGAATAGGATCTAGAAACCCAAAACTATCGGTTTAGCCATACCTCACTGAAATGACAGGTTTAGTGATTCCTTTTTTTTTTTTTTTTTTTTTTTGATGTATTACCCAAACTCAACGACAAACCAAACAATCTAATTGATAGATCCGTACCCATCGTCGCTCAATCCCAAAGCTATTCCCATACACATAGTCATTCCTCCCTACAAACCAAATGCACCCAATTTTTTTTAAGATTTATTAACTAGCCTCCGTGCCGAAACATGTATAGCTTAACGAGAGTGTCCCTGCAATAGTAGTCAATGATCGGCATGTGGCGTAACGTGGAGAGCATATGGTATCAAATCCTAACTCACATGTCCCTCTAATCATGATATTATGTGATTTTCCAAGCGTCCGAATAAGGATCTAATCCTCAACAACATCAAATATTACTCTCACACTTGGATTTCTAGCACACTTAAGACTTGTTCCCTTAATTGGATAGAGTGGTTTTGCAATCCTTGTAACACTATATTCTGCACTTTGTAACTATGTTTTTCTAGCTCGTTGCTAGTTTTTTATTCAAATTGTTGTTCGAAAATAAAATATTGACTATGAGACCAGTTGGTAAGAGCCGTCAAAATTTCACTAACCTTTTCTCTTTCTATTACTTTAACGAGAGCTTTCTCTTAAACAAGTTTTGGTTTCGTTTAGCACAAAGTCCTTTTTTGACTATACATAACAACACAAACTGATAAGACCTAAAAAATTATTGCAAACCGTTAGAAAACTAATGATACTTAATTAATTTCTGATCAATGTTTTGAAACCCGGGTTTGGGATCGACCCGGCCGAGTTACCGGGTCACCGGGTCAACCCGGGTCAACCCGGGTCAACCCGGTTAGACCCGGTTTTACGCATATTTCCAAAAATCGATTTTACGCACAAATATGAGTGAATAAACACCATAAGAAAGTCATATCAAACAAAAATAGCACCTTAATAATGACAAATAAATAAAAAAAAAGTCAAAATTTAAATTTAAAAAAAAAAAAAAAAAAAAAAAAAGAGAAAATCCAAACCCGGCCGGGTTTCAAAACCCGGGTCAACCCGGGTCACTCAAAACCCGGCGGGTCACACCGGTTGACCCGGTTTTAGAAACCCGGGTCAAAACAACCCGTTTTTTGACCGGGTTCCGGTCCGACCGGTTCGACCGGCCGGGTCGACCCGGGTTTCAAAACGTTGTTTCTGATAGTGAATGACATACGAGACATGTCTAGGTACATCCAGCTACTCTAAAGTCTGAATCATCATAGAGATTTTCGTTTCTTTTAGAGCACTCCCAACAATAACGCAAATTCGGCGTTATTGCTCCTTTAACGCACGTTAAGCACAATTGAACCATTGCATGGTGTTGCGTGAAGTCGGCGTTAACGCCCTGAGTGAACCATTTAACGCCGAGTTAAAGCGTATTGGCTTTAAAAAAAAATCATTTTACCCCACTAAATGAATGAGTGTTTTTGTAAATTGTTGTTGAGTTAAGGCTGAGTTATGATTGGGGGTGTTTTTTTGTGAGTTAAGATGAAAGTGTTAAAGCTGATATGACGCTGACGTGACACTGTGTTAAAACTTAACTTGTGTTACCATTGGGAGTACTCTTAGGGCTTCTAATTGTATAAAATAAATGATTTGTGTTTATAGGTAAAGTTCATATACCTTTTGATTTTTTCGGTCTTTACTTTTCAACTTTAACCTTAAGTATTTTTATTTATATTACATAATACTTGATACAAAATATATGAACGGATTGAGTTTTAAATGTATTTTCATTAGTATAATTTTTATCAAAACTTGTATAACACAAATAAAAATATTTATAGTCAAAGTTGAGAAAGAAAAACCCAAAAAATCAAAAAATGACTATAATTTTAAGACGGAATGAGTAATATGTAACACGTACCTCTAATAAATAAATAAAAAGTATATGGGCTGGGCATCGCTGCTGCCACAGCAGATAAATTATCTGCAGTAAGGGCAAGTTTTTTTTTAAAATTTACATTTTTGGCCCTTCAAGATAAGTACAATTTTCATTTTTGGCCCTTGGCTATAGCACAACAGAAGAGAACACCCTGCTGTTTTACAGCAGGGATCATTTGGCCAAAGTATATATGAGACCAGGAATACTTGAGGTGAGTCAGGTGACAACTACAAGTAATTAATTCTCATAACTGTTTCTTAGCTTAAGCATGTACTTAATGGTTTTGAAAAAAAATTGTGTTATCTTTATGCAGTAGGGTCTTGTAATAATTGGTATTCGTTATTGGTACTTGTCATATCTTTAAATCCAAAATTAAAATCAATAACTTTAGCAAAGTAGCATCAAAATATGTGACATTCGAAACTAACGGTGCATTTATTGGTAAAAAATATCTCATTTTTTTTAAGAAAATTTTTATACAACACTGAAAAAATTAAAAATTCGTTTAGTTACATTTTTTTCAGTAATTTTCTCAAAAATAAAATTCTCATTTTCTAAATTTTAATTAAGAAATTGAAAAACCCATTATGCCTTTCTAACTTTCTTTCGTTCTCATTTTTTTCACAATAAAAAGAGACGGGATTTTAAAAAAATACATACACCATTCTAACCTTATCTCTCTTTTGATCCTCCACCGCCACCGCCTGCCATGGCATTCCGAGGTAACCTTTTTAAAAAAAGAAAAGAAAAATTTAACTTCAACTAAACGAGTTTTTAAGATTTTCAATTCTTCTGTAAAGAAGAAAAAACCATTTCATTCTCAAAAAAAAAAAAAAAAAAAAAAAAAAAAAAAAAAAAGTTTGCAAATAAACGGCACCTAGTTTTATTAACAATAAAAACACCAAAATTCAAATTTTAAATATTTGTTTCTAACAGAGTAATCTTTTATTTTTATTTTTTTTTCTTTCAAGGTACGATAAAGCGTATAAACATTAATGTTAGCAAATGACAGGTGATATGCACACCACAATAAGTGATGTATATATCAGAAACAACCATATGTGATATCATGGACGGACCCACATGAGAGCCGGGTATAGCACGGGCAACACCCAATTTTAAGTCACGAAGTGTATATTTTTTATAAAATATGTCTTTTCTTGGCACGTGCAAGTTGCAACCCCCAACTATACCAAATAATTTCTTTATAGGGCGGCTTTGATACACAAAATCATTAAAAAAAAATTGTGCAACACCCTCTTAAAAATCCTAATAAGTCCGTCTCTGTGTGATATTATACGTTATGTATTATACGTGTGATTTTGTGATGTGAAGATGAGTATATGACTTCCCTTAGCAAATAGCAAGAGATCGACCACTAATGATGTCACTTTATTTTCCCCACAGTAGATTAAATTGTTTGGAATGAAGAGTTATGCCCACAAAATCCCCAGGTCGTTTTCATGAAATAAATGTTTATTTATTTATTTAGAAGCCACATTCACACCAAAGGTCTATTCGAGAATAATATAGTTATAAGAGTTGAGTTCAATATATACCTTATATAGTTATGTGATCAGAATTGTTTCAATAAATTTTTTAAAGAATTTATAATTTACATTGAACTTTTCACATAGTTTGGGACTTCTGACTTCATTTAAATGCAATAAAACAAAAAGCTTATATAACTAAATCAGTATTTATCGGGTGCATACACGAGGCAGTTCAACAAGATTTTTCTATAGAATTTTATTAAAACTATCTTTACATATATAGTTACAATACCCGTACATGTGTTTTACATAAATTTTTCATCACGTAATAATATCGATTATTAATTTGTATATATTTTTGTTGAATGAAGTATTTGATTTTGTTTAACTCACATATAAACGTTTAACTTTAGAATATATGGTCTAAATATAATACTCTATGTGTTAATAGCACGTATTGACTTTTGAGAATATGTTTTTCCGAATATCCTTATTTAACCTTTAAAGAGAAATTACATGTGTTGTTGCTATATGTGCAATCTCGTGTATTTATTTTTATCTCACAGTAACCCGTGTGATCGTGTATTCATTTTGTTATTTATATTTCTGTTAATAATAGTTAGTCGTATTTAACTATTAAATCCTTGTACACGTGAGCAAGTTATAAAGGGGATTAACAAGTGTCTTTATTGAACACCATTAGTAAAAAAAAATACTTTCGCAATCTTCTTACTTATATCACAAAAAAAAATAACAAGTGTTGTTCGTATATGTACAATCACGTGTATTCATTTATAAATCACAATACCTTATACTTTTATTTGGATATATATTCAAATCATTGCATATACATTAATTTATTATATAATTATAATAATATTTATTAATAATAACAACGTATATGTTTAAAATAAATTAACGTATACGAAGTATTTATTAAATTTATAAAGTAAAAAAAAATATATATTAATAATTTATTTAAAAATATAGAATTTATTTAAAATTTAACAACTAAGTTTTATTAATTACCCATTCTTTTAATCAATTTTTAGTTTTTTTTTATTAAAATAACATCGACACATGTATTTTTATACATATTTCTTTTTGATAAATTAAATTTAGGGTAAATTGCAAAAATGGTCACTAACGTATCACGAAATTGCAAAAATGGGACCGAGTCATAAAGGCATGAAAATTTGCCACTAACGTTTTGTAAAAATGCAAAATAGCCACCGAGATTGTTTTTCCGTTACTTTCCTCGTTAAATGCCAAGTCATCAAGGGTAGTATTGTCATTTCACGGTTTCCCGGGTAATAAGTATACGTGTAATTACACTGTAGATTGAAGAACTAAATTTGCAATCGAAAGTTTCACTTTTTACACACTTTCCAGTAATAAAATATGATCGTTTCATCACATTATTTCACACTTTCCATCATCCGGTAAAAATATGGTCTTGATTTGTGACTGTGGAAAAAAACAACAATCAAAACAAGCTGGACAAACAGGAACCCAGGACGACCATTCTACTGTTGTCCTTCATGTGGCTTTATTGGATGGATGGATCCTCCAATGTGTCGCCGAGCAGTCGCTGTGATTCCTGGCCTGTTGAGGGTGAGGAGTGAGCTTCAAGAAGAGTTGGAGGAGCAGTTGAGATTAATGAGGGAGAAGGATCAACAGTTGAAGAGGCTCAACAAGTTGTTACTTTTAAGTTGGATCTTTTTTTTCATTGTCTTTAAGTGGGTTTAGGTTGGTATGTAGGTGTATTGATATCTTTATGGGTTGGATCATCACAGGGTTTAAGGTCATCCCTGGTTTGTATTGACCGTATCATGTTAATAAAAAGTGTTTGATTTTGGCATTATAGTGGGATCATTTTAGTTGCTTGTTGTTAATATAATAAGACCAATGTAGTCATTAATGTTCATTTTACTTGCAGAATCACTATGCAACAAACTTGGTTTCTGGTTCCTTATCAACTTTGACTTACTAAAGTCAAAACAAAGTCTTAGAATTGTGCAGAGCATTATGTAGTAAATGATGATTGTAAACCTAAATGAAAACAAATACCACTCCTAATTATATGATGATGTCAAACCACAAAGTCTTAGAATTGTGCAGAGCATTATGCAGCAAATGATGATTGTAAACCTAAATGAAAACAAATACCATTCCTAATTAATCAAAGTCTAAAAACAAACCAAGTACAAATTATTGTCTAGAAGACAAAAACTCAGTTACATAATCCATACACTCATTGTGTTAAAACACACAAACAAATAACCAAATAAGTTTATTGCACCATCACAATGGTGGTAACTCACTTGGAAACCCTGCTTTTTCTCTTCACCCTCTTCTTGCTTTGACCTCCACCATTCCTTGTTGATTGTGATACCTCACTTGCTTCTGTTCCAAATGGCTGACTTGGCCCTGCTGCTACCTCACTTGCTGGTGTTCCAACTGGCTGGCTTGGCCCTTCTCTCACCTCTGTTGCAGAAGATCCCACTGGCTGAGTAGTTCTTTCTAGTACATCATCTGGTACTCCTTCATTTCTTGTTCTCTTTTGGGTGTCTCTTCGACCAGTACAAGCCTTCTTATTGTGACCCTGCCCACCCTATGCACCACATTTGGCTGTCTTGCCCCTCTTTGAAAGCTTCCCATTTTTCACCATTGATTTTATCATAATCTGTTCAGCAATCTCATCCTTTGACACTCTTCTCTTATTTCTTGGTCTTCCAATTGGAACATGGTGGTGAGGTGGCTTTAAGTTGCTAGGAATATTGCATTTGGGCCAAAAGCCTGGACCTGCAATTCCTTCAATCTTTTACTCATACATCTCCTTCCATGTGGTTAACCAACAACATGGGGACACATAATCCCCTGGGATCGCAACCTGGTTGTCAATTGACCCCTTGTTGTGTTTAGTCATGTCGTTGATAGCCGCAATAGCATGCTTACATGGAATACCAGTGAGTTCCCATCTCCTACATGTGCATTCCCTTTTTGGCATATTCACAACACATTGGTCACCCCAAACACCCTTACACTGGTATGTATCCCCCCACCCCATAAAACATTATAATCATTTGCTTTATACTTGATATCTTCTAAAAATTATATTTGCTGTTGGGGTTAAGGGACCTTCACATCTGTTTATTACATGCTGCACACTAACAATTCTCTTCATAAGATACTCCCTGATGTATTCCAAACAACCAATGATTGGTTGATCTCTGCCGGCCACTAACTTGCTATTGAACGATCCACATAAGTTGTTAAGAAGGATGTCACATTTATCTCTCCCTGTACATAATATATCAATATCAACATCATTTTTAATTTTATTAATATTACAGATGAAAGGCATAATATGTGATGTTGTACCTGAAAAATGTGACATTGACCATGATGATGCTGGTATCTTCTTTGTTGACATAAATAATGCCTAAAAACATTGTTAACATATTAACAATATCTCTATGTTTTGATAATTACAAAACATAAATTCATTAAACTAAAATTTATGACGTAAACAAGTATTTAGTGATTAATATTCTCTTTACATCCAAATCACTTAAGGTATAAATAAACAAAGTGTTTATTGCAATCTATGATCAAAGGAAAAAATTTCTAAGTCACTAGAACTTTTATAAAATGTCTTAAACATTTTATATCTTTTATAAAATCACTTTTGGAATTAAAAGAATATGTTTAATTCATTATAAATATATGATTTCAAATTTTCAACCAAAAATGGCAAATATATCAAGAAAAACCTTCCCCACAAAAGGACAAACAATTCCAACGTTCTGGAGGGGGCGGCCCCCTTAATGATTAAGGGGACCGGCCCCTAATTAAGGGTACCGGCCATGCTCTAGAACAGTAAAATGTTCCCCTATAAATACTGGTTCATTTCACAGATTTTTCTCACCTTTTGCACTCTAAAACTTTCTGTTCTAGATATCCATTTCTATTCTTTAAATCCTTTGATCATACATACATAAATCTTTGTTTCAAAGTGATCCAAACATCAACCTCTCAAGTGCAAGAGAAGAATACTTCTAGCCTCCAAAGCAAGAAGTATTACAACATGTTGTGACCTCCACATCCAAGTTGTTAGAGCATCATTCATTACATATATTTATTTGTGTTATTTGTTGTGAATATTTGGTAGAAGATAGATTAATTTAGTGTGTAGTTAGAGTGATTGTTTAGAAGATTGGTGTGAAGTAGATAGTTGTGAAGTAGATAGTAGTGAAGAAGATAGTTGGGAAGTAGATAGTTGTGAAGAAGATAGTTGTGAAGAAGATAGGTGTGAAGTAGTTGTGTATAATGTGTGATCAAGTTGTGATGAAGTTGTGGTGTGTAAATCGGTGTGTAAGGTTTTCTCCGCCATAAGGGAGCTTGTTGAAATAGTGAATAAAACTCTCGAGTTAGGTGCTCGGGGAGTGGAGTAGGGCAAGGAAGGTGTCCTTGTAGCCGAACCACTATAAATCTCTTGTCTCGCGGTTTGATCTTTCCATCTCTAATTTATTTCTTTACTTACATTATTCTTGTTATATCATACATATATATTGTTGTTTATATTGTGCAAGACTTGAGTTCACATAATATCGAATCTAAATTTTTGAAAGTTAAGAAAACACACAAACAATCTTTTATAACAAATTAAAAAGATGTAAAACTATTCAACCCCCTTCTAGTTTTCCACAATTGGTATCAAGAGCCACGTCTAGCAAGATTTTTAAAATATATTGTATTTTAAAACTTGTAACGATCTATGGAATCTAAAAAATATTTAGAAGAGCAATCTATGTAAAGACCACCGCTATTTGAAAGTGATGGATTTTTATATTGGAAAAATAGATTCGAAACTTATGTGAAATCTAAAGATCTTGATCTTTGGCATGTTATTACCTTTGTTGATTTTCCTGCCACTCAACAAAATCCGGAAACTAAAAAGGATGAAATTGTACCTTTTGAAAAAACAAAATGATGATTTGAAGAAGAAACTAGCTAAAACTAATGAAGCTAAAATGGTAAATTATAATGCGTTACCGCGTAAAAAATATGAAAGAATTTTTATGTGTAAAACCGCCAAAGAAATTTGGGAATCACTACTTATTACTCACCAAGGTAATAGTCAAGTCAAAGATAATAAAATAGATCTTCTTGTACAACAATATGAATAATTTATGATTCCGGAAGAGGAATCAATTGATAATGCTTTTGCTAAATTTAACACTATTATCACAAGTTTAAAAGCACTTGATGAGACATTTCCTAGTAAAAATTGTGTTAGGAAATTTCTTAGGGCATTGCATCCAAAATGGTGAGCTAAGGTCACGGCAATTGAATAATCAAAGAATTTGATGACGTTATCACTTGATGAACTTATTGGCAACTTGAAGGTCCATGAAGAAATTATAAAAAGAGATTCGGAAACGGTCAAAGTCAAGAAAGAACAAACCAAATCCATTGCTCTAAAAGCCAAAAAGGAACCTCGTGACGATGATGACTCAAGTGACGAAAGTGAAGACGAAGAATACGCAATGGCCGTAAGAGAATTCAAGAAATTCTTCAAAAGACTAGGAAGATGCACTAGATTACCACGAGACGAAAGAAAGTCGTTCCAAAGAAATAGAAGTGATAACTACGGGAAAAGAAAGTGCTTTAGATGTGGAAGTCCAAATCATCACATTGGTGAATGTCTAAAGCTGTCGGGTTATGAAAATCAAGGCGCCTTTATTAGTGGAACATGGAGTGATAGTAACAAAAAAGAAGTGGAAAACCCAAGAGACGAAAAATGTTTTGTGTCCAAAGCAACCGACGAAATATGTTTAGGAATTGACTTGGAGCCTGACGAATGGATCAAGGATAGCGGATGCTCGAGACACATGACGGGGAACCGCAAGCTATTTTCTACGTATAAGGCATACAATGGAGGTAACGTTATTTTCGGTAGTGACTTGCGTGGAAAAATCATTGGCAAAGGTACGATTTCTCGTGACTCACTTACTATTGAAAATGTTGAGCATGTAGATAATTTAACATATAACTTGCTTAGTATAGGCCAAATATGCGATAATAAATGTAGGGTTACCTTTACCGAAGAGGATAACGAAATAGTTAAGAATGGAAAGATCATAGGTAGAGGAATTAGAAAAGGAGGCATATATGTTATGAAACTAGGAAACAAACCGGAAGATAGGATATGCCTAACAACCCTAGACGAAAACTCCACATTGTGGCATAGGAGATTAGGACATGCAAACATGCAACGAATACAATCTTTGGACACTAAAGAACTAGTTAGAAACTTGCCTAACCTAAAATATGACAAGCATTTTTGTGATGCGTGTAAAATTGGAAAACAAGTTCATACTAGTCACAAAGCTAAGAATATAGTATCCACTACTAGGTGCCTAGAATTATTACATATAGATCTATTTGGTCCATCCGCTGTGCGGAGCTATGGAGGAAACAAGTATACCTTAGTAAGAGTAGATGACTATTCACGATACACGTTGACTAGGTTCTTAAGTGACAAAACCCAAGCGTTTGAAAATTTTGAAATATTTAGTAAAATGATTCAAAATAAATTAGGATGCACAATAGTAGCCATTAGGACGGATCATGGTAGGGAATTTGACAACGAAGTACAATTCAGAAAATATTGTGATTTAAATGGAATATCTCACAATTTCTCCGCTCCTCGTACTCCTCAATCAAATGGCGTAGTGGAAAGAAAAAATAGGTCACTACAAGAAATGCGTAGAACAATATTAAATGAACAATCCATCCCACAAAAATTTTGGTGTCACGCTGTAGATACATCAACATATATTATTAGTAGGGTATCAATTAGGAGAAGTTTAGGAAAAACTCCTTATGAGTTACTAAGAGGTAGAAAACGTAACTTAAGCTACTTTAGGGTATTTGGAAGTAAATGTTATATTTTAAACACTAAAGATTACCTTACTAAGTTTGACCCAAAATCATATGAAGGAATATTTTTAGGGTACTCACAAAATAGTAAAGCATATATAATACTTAACAAACACTCTACGAAAGTAGAAGAATCATTAAATGTAATATTTGATGAAACACCACCACCTCCTAAAACATTACCTTTAGAAGATGATGACTTAGTCGAAGATGAAGCTATTGAGGTTAGTAAAACAAAACCCCTAGGAAATGATAATGAAGACATTGACTTAGGAAATAACGAAATTGTAAATATTAAAGAATCTAGATCACACCCATTAGATAATATAATAGGACATCTTAATCAAAGAACCCTTAGGTCACAAGCCCAAGATAAAAATAACTTCTTTTGTTTCCTCTCAGCAATAGAACCTAAGAATATTAATGAAGCATTAAAAGATGAAAGTTGGGTTATAGCTACGCAAGAAGAATTAAACCAATTTAAGGCAAATGATGTTTGGGAATTAGTCCCAAATCCAATGAATATGACCATCATAGGAACTAAATGGGTATATAGGAATAAGTTAGATGAAAATGGAATAGTAACTAGGAATAAAGCTAGGTTAGTTGCCCAAGGTTATAATCAACAAGAAGGAATTGATTATGACGAAACTTATGCCCTCGTAGCTAGACTAGAATCTATTAGGATATTACTTGCCTATGCATGCGCCCTAGACTTTAAGTTATTCCAAATGGACATGAAAAGTGCATTCCTCAACAGTTTTATCAATGAGGAGGTTTATGTGGCACAACCTCCAGGATTCATTGACTTCGCAAAACCTGATTATGTTTATAAGTTAAAGAAAGCTTTGTATGGACTCAAACAAGCTCCTAAGGCTTGGTATGATCGATTAAAAGCTTTTCTTATTAAACATAATTATTCCATGGGAATGGTAATAACACTCTTTTCACTAAAAAGAAAGACCCAAATCTCATCATTGTTCAAATATATGTTGACGACATTATATTTTGATCAACTTGTCAAGAAATGTGTGATGAATTTGCCAAAATCATGCATGATGAGTTCGAGATGAGTATGATGGGTGAACTAAACTTCTTCCTAGGATTACAAATAAAACAATTAGAAGATGGAATATTCTTTAACCAATCTAAGTACATTAAGGAAATGCTTAAGAAATTTGGCCTAGAAGACTCAAAACCCATGAAAACTCCCATGTCTACGGAAGTGAAACTCACAAAGGATGATGAAGGCGAGTCCGTAGATAACACTAAGTATAGAGGAATGATAGGTAGTTTACTATACTTAACGGCAAGTAGACCCGATATCATGTTTAGTGTCTGCCTTTGTGCCCACTTTCAAGAGGATCCCAAAACCTCTCACCTAGAAGCGGTTAAGCGCATCTTCCGATACATTAAAGGCACTATACACTTAGGATTATGGTATCCTAAGGGATCCGGCATAGAAACCATCGTCTATGCGGATTCAGATCATGCGGGAGACTACGTAGATAGAAAGAGCACTAGCGACATTTGCACTTTTATGGGATGTTGTCTAACATCTTGGTTTTCAAAGAAGCAAACCGCTCTTGCTATTTCTACCACCGAAGCCGAATACGTAACCGCTGGAAAGGCATGTCAACAAGTACTATGGATGAAACAAGCTCTCATAGACTATGGCATTAAGTTAGAAAATGTTCCTATTATGTGCGATTACAAAGGAGCGATAGATTTAAGTAAAAATCCGGTTCAACACTCTAGGACTAAACATATAGAAATATGCCACCATTTCCTTAGAGATAATGTACAAAAAGAAAACATATCTATAGAAAAGGTTGCATCGGAAGATAACATTGCGGATATATTCACTAAACCCCTTAAGCATGAACTATTCAACCACTTGCATTTAGGATTAGGAATGATGGAACAAGTTGACTAAATTCTATTGCATTTACACTAATTTTTACTTGCACAAAAATTTATTTTTCTTCCGCTTCTCCATTTCTGAGTCTAGGAATCTATTTCTCACAAAATTAAAGATTGGGAAACCTCATTTTCATTGCATATACTCTCTTGTAAAACCCAATCAAAATTTCTTGAAAACTATTCTCACATCTAGAAATTACATGAAAATCATTTTCCTTACATTGTTGACAAATGGTAAAAACCTTTTTCGTAAATCATGCATAAACTCTCAAATAAATTGTCAAAGTAAATAATCTAATATATATCATTGACATTCATGAATCGAGCAAAAATCGAATCAAGGAGATTTTGGATTGTTTCTTAGGAAGTTTATTTTTCTTTGCATTCAGGAGTCGAAACAATCACAACTCCACATTTGTTGCATATAGGCACACACTAGGACAAAATCACTCACAATATTGTCATCTTGTTTCATCAATAGTTTTTCACTCACTAGTTTCCTTTGCCTTTGATCTAAGAGAGTTACTCTAGGTAGATTAAGTGCCTTTGCCTTTACTTGTCTCTTCTAGATTATTATGTATTGCTTGTTTGCTCTATTAATTAAATGTTTTTGCATATATGCTATATTATGATTAGATTAGATGCTATATTGCCTCAAAGAGTTGAACTTGCTTGAATCCAAATCCAAACACACAACCTTTCTGCAAATTTTCTGCCAAAAACCCAATTCTGGCAATATGGAAACCACTAGATGGGCGGCCCCCTTAATCATTATGGGGACTGCCCCCTTAATCATTATGGGGACTGCCCCCTAATTAAGGGGACCGGCCATCTGATGGTCGGGTTTACAGAATCTTTTCTGCTTTTTAGTCCATTTCAACCTACATTTCCCAATTTTCACCAACATATTTTGTCATAATCTCCCAAACAAACTTTATCCATCCATAAACACACAAATCTTACACTATAAATATCCCCAATCTTCAAAACTCTCCATTCATACCATCATGACCTCTCCAAACAAACCAAAACCAAAAGCCTCAAGGCTAGCAAGGATGACGGAGAAACCCGTTTGGCGAAGAAAAAGCCCTCGAAACAAATCCATCATAACCAATGAAGTTGGAAATCACTCAACACCTCCAACTACTTACTTCCCAAACTTTACACCAAACCCACAAGGACATTCATTTGATCCTCTTTACAAACCATACAACATTGGCCAAACATCCTCTTTCATGCCAAACTACACATCTCAACCTCTAACCACTTATAATGATCCATACAAGTTTGATCAACCATCAAACTACACTTCCAACAATTTCAGTTCCAACTACACAAACCCAATTCATCTATATCAACACAATGATTCTCTCCACATTGCCACGGAAAAGCAAAAGTTCCGTGATGAAATAAACCAAATCCATGATCTTAGTGATCTCCTTGCTATGCATCTTGCACAACGCAACAAAGGGCAACCTCCATTATCACCCTATGCAAATTGCCTTCCTCACTCTCTCAACTTGGATCAAGTTACAAACCACACTCACTTTTACCCTTGTTGCATCTTCCTTAAAAAACAAATCCTCTACTTAAGTGAAGATATTTTTGGATTGAATATCTTCTCACTCGTCCTCATCCAATACCACCCCTAACACAATACAACATCGTGAGATCCACCTCTTCCGCTCCATACCCCACTCCATATCCCTCTCCATCAAACAACTAAGCTCTATGCTTATGTTCCCCTCAAGCAAATAAAACACTCAACCATGGGTTGCAAGCAAGTCCAAGTGCTCTCTTTGGTAATTTAGGACTATGTTGTTTCTTTTGTTTTATTGTAATCAATATGCTTCAAGCATATTGAATGTTGTAATGATGATCATTTCTATGATCATCTCATATATGCTTGAATGAATCTATTTTTATATGCACAATTGTTGCTTTGCATATATATGTCTTGTTCTCCTCACATATTTTTTATAGCCAAGCATTCCATAGCTAGTTTCCTTGGTGTTCTAAAATGAGGGGGAGCATACATCAAGGGGGAGCTTTCTACCCGTTTAACTTCTTTTATGAAGCTTAATCGGTTTAACCTTTTTGATTTTACAAAAAAGGGGAGAAGAGAATATTAAACTCTAAAATACTTGTCTAAAAATTAATGTTTAGACCTAATGAGTTTAAGGTTTTGTAATCATAAAAAAGGGGGAGATTGTTGACATAAATAATGCCTAATGTTAGGAATACAAATATTCCTGTAAAAGTCTCGGTCACCTAATGATTGTAATAGCATTAAGTTAGCTCGTAGTTAGTTTATTTATTAGTTAATTACTGTTAGTTTAAGTAACACCGTGGAAGAAGGACGGGTCTTCACCCATTGTATGCCTGATCCACAGCCCGGGAGTGGGCGTTATGTTGTAAGTATAAATACCCCTCTCCACATGTGGAGAGGGTTGGACCTTCACTTAACCTCAATCTAATATTTCTCTTTTTCTCTCAAGGTTCCTTTCTTTCTCTCTTTTCTCTCCTCCTCCTCACTTCTACGCCTCACAAATCACTACTTGAACATGTTTCCCACATAGTTAGTATTCTACAATTGGTATCAAGAGCCAAGGTTTCATCGTAGGGCCTTGTAGAATCAAACTTGATGATGTTTTGAGTGGTTTTGTAAGTTTGGAGTCACTTTCTTGGAAAACATCTTGGTTTAATCTCTCTAGTGTTGTTATACATGTTTGTGATGTACTTTTATGTTCATTAGTGTTTGTAGAACATTGTAGTTTAGTTTATGTTACCATATCATTAAGCTATTTGAAGTTTGGAGTTGATTATGGGCGGATTTCTTGGTTGCGTTTAAGTCCACTGTTTCATTGCTTGGTTGCGGTTAAGTTCTGTTATCTGCGGTTAACTTGCTGCGTTTACTATTTCGGGAATACAAACAAAACGCAACGATAGTGACACTTTTGGACCATTGTCACTGCGATTAGTTATCTGCCTGCGTTTAGTTATCTGCGGTTAATCATTTGCGGTTAACTAATCTGCGGTTGGGTATTTTCTGCGGTTTGGTAGTTTCTGCGGTTAGTGTCCTGCGGTTAGCTTTTTTGGTTTGGGGTTTAATTAGGTTGCGATTAGATCAGTCTGCGATTGGGATTTTTCTGCGGTTTGGTATTGCGGTTAGTGTCCTGCGGTTAGTATCTTTGGTCTGCGGTTTACTTAGGTTGCGTTTAGCTCATTCTGCGGTTTGGTATTATTTGCGGTTAGTGTCCTGCGGTTAGTATCTTTGGCCTGCGGTTTACTTAGGTCGCGTCTAGCTCATTCTGCG
Source organism: Artemisia argyi (assembly GCA_030686995.1). Classification (NCBI taxonomy): domain Eukaryota; kingdom Viridiplantae; phylum Streptophyta; class Magnoliopsida; order Asterales; family Asteraceae; genus Artemisia; species Artemisia argyi. The sequence continues at coordinate 46,263,074 of CM060699.1, read as the reverse complement.
GCTGGATTTTGTTGCGGTTTGGTATATTCTAAGGTTAGTGTACTGCGGTTAGATCAAGTGGTGGTTATACTTTCCTGCGGCTAGTACCTTACGTTGCGAGTATCTCCCACCCTGTGTTTTGGTAATTTCTAAGTTGTGATGTCGACATCTTCCGATGACATTCAAGCTGCGGGGTCTGACACCCGACCTCCGATGCTGGATAGAACTGACTATGAATCAGGGGCTCAAAGGATTCGTTTGTACTGTCTGGGTAAGGAAAATGGGGTTAACGTCTTGAAATCCATCGATGAGGGACCCTTTCAAATGGGCACTACTAGAGACACAGTTTCAGCAGCAACTGACTTACTACCGGCCGTACTTGGTCCTGATAGACCTCGCACTTACGATGAGTTGTATGATGATGAAAAGAAACGCTATGATGCAGACATCAGAGCATCAAATATCGTCATTCAAGGGCTTCCCAAAGATGTCTACAAACTTATCAATTACAACACTGAAGCAAAGGTTGTCTGGGATAATGTCAAAATGCTTCTTGCTGGGTCTGAGTTAACTAAAGAAGATCGTGAGTCACAGCTATACGATGAATTTGAGCATTTCAAAATGAATCCAGGTGAAAGCATCACTGACTATTACGTCAGATTTCACAAGCTGGTCAATGATATGAGAGCCATCAAGATGACAATGCCCAACATACAGCTTAATTCCAAATTCGTGAACAACATGGCACCTGAATGGGATAGGTTTGTCACAGCTGTTAAGCTCAACAAGGGTCTCAGGCATACCAATCATGAACAGTTGTATGCATATCTCCAACAACATGAGAAACATGCAGCTTATGATCGGCTAATGCGAGAAAAGCTCAATCCGTCTGCAACAAATGAATCTCTTGGTTTTGTTTCCAATGTTCAACAACCTAATCAAACCTCTAATGATCAAGTTCAACCATCACAATCATCCTCCAGGTCTACCCCAACCAATAGTCAATCATCAACTCCCTCACCATCTGCTTTGAATACACAACTTGATTCTGGGTATTCTCACACTGACATGATGATTGATAATCTCTCCAACCAAGTTTCTTTACTGGTCCAACAGTTCAGGGCTGCACTACCATCTACTAACAACCAGCTCAGAATCTCATCTAATCCACGTAATCAGGCAGTCATTGAAGATGGTCGGGTAGTGGTGCAGAATGTGCAGGGAAGACAGAACTTCAACCAAAGAAATGCTGGTAGAGAGAATGGGCAGTACAGAGTTGGGAATGCTCTTCAAGCACAAGCTAAGCAGCCGAAATGTTATAACTGCGGAGGGTTGGTCCATATTGCTAGGAATTGCACTCTCCCAAAACGTCCTCAAAACTCTGAGTATTTCAAGGACAAGATGTTGCTGATGCAGGCACAAGAAAATGGGGCAGTGTTGGATGAAGAAGCTTTGCTCTTTCTGGCTGGTAATGATGAGAATACCTTTGATGCTGATGTGGATGATCAACCTGTTCAGGACATGGCTCTTAATGACCCGAATATTTTTCAAGTTGAAGAGTGTGATGCATTCAACTCAGATGTGGATGATGAACCTACTGCTCAAACCATCTTCATGGCTAATTTGTCTGCAGCAGTATCCTCTTCACAGCATCCTGATTCATCAATCACATCCGCTATCTCTGAGGTACCAACTTCTTCTAATCATGATCTGAATAATCCTACAATTGTACAGGGGGCATGTGGCTCTGTACAACTCAAGAATATTGTCAACACAAACGTCACTAATATGGGTAATACCAATAATATCCCATATGAAATGTATGTGAAGGACAATGGACCGCCAGTTGTACCAAGTGACATGCCGTCTATTAACTCTAGTGAACATGAAGTACATGCGCACACGATTTACAATCCTGATGATTCCCTGATCACTAGAATTAACACCCTTAAGGATCAGGTGAATATTTATGAGCAGCGTGCTAAGTTTGAGCTGAATGAACGTGAGCAGAAAATGGAATGGCAACTGCGTACTTACATATCTGAAAACAATTCCAAACAAGAATCATTAAAAAGAGAACTAGTTTCTTTAAAGAACCAATTGGATCAAACCATCAAACAAAAACTAGATGTTCAAAAAGGTTTGACCTCAATCAAACTAGAATTCAAAGAGAAAGAAACTAAACTTCTAAATGATTTCTCAAAACTAAAAATGTTGAAAAATAAATTGGAAGATAAGTTGTACACACAGGGCCAAACCATTCAATCTGCTCAAATGATGGAAAACCATAGGAAACTAAGTGATGAATTTAGTGAACATGATACCTCCAAACCCAAAGCAGGATACCTTAGAATTGGTCTAGGTGCACAACCTGCATTATATGATGCAAACACTATGCTTGAACCTAACCATGCCCCTCCTGATACACGATCCTATGACCACATCAATGAGGCAGAGGATAGAACTAGGGTAAAACTTGCTGAACGGTTAAAAGATCCTAAATGCATTGCTAAGAACATTGTGTTTCACTATGATTATGCAAATGACAATCAAACTGCAATTTTTGTTCCTCAAAAGAGAATTCTTCCTGAAAAAGTGTTTTGGAATATTGACGTTGAGAAAATGCAAGCTGAAAGAGTTGTAGGTAACACACGCACTATGTTTAGAATTGCTCACCCAACTAATTACCCCCTAAACACACCCAGACACCTTGTACCTTTCACTCTTCCCACACAATGTAATACTCTAATTGGGCTGTATGTGCTAGGTCAATTGTTTAATGACTTTGAGAAAACCTGTAAAATAAGAATCACACCTGCAGGGATTACAGAAGGGGAAAGAGGTTTTGAGCAAACAAAACAGTGTTACCTAACTGAAGTTATGCCATTTTTTAAACTTCTCAAAGAACATTTTGAGGGCCTTAAAAACACCATTAATGATGATGTGACTCAAATGAAAAAGGTTTTTGATGAAGTGGAAAGTGAGGGTAAACAATTAGCTATTGATCTCAAGTACAGTGAAATTGACAGGAAAAACATTCTCATCATGAATGAAAATTTGATTGCTAATTGCATTGCAAAAGATGTGTTTTATACTGTTACCGACTCTGCACTATCTGCTCGACAATTCCATGAAATGTCGGTTACTTTGAATGTCTTCCAAAATCGTATGATTGAGCTTGAGGGGGAGAATTACAAACTTACTGAAAAAATTCAAAACGATGATCATGATAACATGGTCAGGAATTTCTCAAAACTAGAAGTTGATAATCTGAACCTACAATTAAAACATCAACATCTAGAAGAAAGCATAAAAATATCAAATGCCAAGATATCTTCGGATGCTCCTGAATTTGATACATGTTTTGAATTAGCCAAAAAGGATGAAGTAATTCAAGCTCACTCAAACACGATTCGGAAGTTGAAGGTCCAAATTGCACAATTAAAATCGAACAGAAGCGATGTGACCAATACCAATTACCAGAAGTCTATGGATTCTCAAAATTTTCAAAAACAGGGCATTATCAATGAATTACAACATGAAAATGAGTGGCTTCGTGCTGAAATGTCTAACGCTAAACAACGTTATAAAGAATTGTTTGAGTCTATCAAAACAACGCGTGACCAAAACAATGAGAGAGTCACTTCTTTGTTAAATGAAATTGAGAATCTAAAGACCATGGTGAAGGGTAAAATGCCCGCTGTTTCATGTGATCATGCAATTTCCAATGTACATGCTTGTAATAAATATGCGTGCGATGCTGTGAATGTTTCTCTTCCCCTTAGGAACAATAAGTTAGTTCATAACAACTATCTTAGAAATCTTAAGGATTGTCTGGCCATACTTAGAGAAACCATTGAAGATGAGAGGATTTCTAAACCACTTGATGATGTTATTACTGGTGAGTGCTTCCTCACTAATAGGGCCCAGGAATTATTAGAATATGCCATAGGATCATGCCCCAAGAATGATACCAAGTCGGATAGGACAATTGCATTGCACTCTCTCAGTGGCAACAAGCATGTCACAGTTGACTTTCCCCAAACCATGTCACAATCCTCCATCTTGATCACCAGTAAACAAGTAGCAACTAATCAGACTAATGTTCCCGTCATTGCTTCTACAGGAGTAAAAGGTGTATCTAATGCTAGCAAGTCACAGCCTAAGTGCAATACAAAGAATGATAGGACTTTGCCGGCTAAGAGCTCACATATGAAGGAAGTAGAAGAATCATCTAGGAACAATAAAGTGTTGCTTAGTGAAAGGAATCGAGTTGATTCAAACATTTGTGTTAACAATGATGTAATTAATTCGAATTCTGATGCTATTTGTAAGACGTGTAACAAATGCTTATTTTATGGTAATCATGATGCATGTGTTGTGTCCTTTTTTAAATCCACTATGAAATCTCCAGTTATGAATGTTTCTAGTGTTAAACGGGCAAAACAAGTATGGAATAAAACAGGAAAAGTTTTCACTAATGTTGGTTATCAATGGAGACCTACTGGAAGGAAATTCACTCTGAGGGAAAAGTGCCCAGTGACTAGGATTACTAACTCTAGAGTTGTGCCTATTAGGAAGTGGAGACCTACCGGTAGACTATTTCCAATAGAAGCAATAAATACCACTCCTAGTTCTAGTGCATCAAAATGTGAATACTCCAGTGAGATACCTGTTACTTATGATAATCCAATATTTGTGTGTTCTAACCAAACGGACCCCAATTGTGTGTGGGGCTCCAGCTTTTCAGTTATCCACGATTGTCTGGTTTCAAATGCAGGTCGTACAAATCGTCCTTTGGTATTTGGACTCAGGCTGCTCAAAACATATGACTGGTGATCGCTCACGGCTCAAGAATTTCGTGGAAAAGTTTATTGGTACGGTTAGATTTGGGAATGACCATTTTGGATCTATAATGGGTTATGGTGATTACGTCTTTGGAGACAGTGTTATATCCAGAGTTTACTACGTGGAAGGACTTGGGCACAATCTATTCTCTGTTGGTCAATTCTGTGACTCAGATCTCGAAGTCGCCTTCAGAAAGCACACCTATTTTGTTAGAGAATTAGATGGTGTTGATCTTCTCAAGGGGAGTCGGGACACTAATCTTTACACCATCTCCATCGAAGATATGCTACGGTCCTCTCCAATTTGTATGCTCTCTAAAGCATCCAAGAACAAGTCTTGGTTGTGGCATCGTCGTTTAAACCATTTGAACTTCGGTACCATCAATGAACTTACACGTAAGGATCTTGTTCGAGGCTTGCCCAGACTTAAGTATGAAAAAGACCATCTGTGTTCCGCATGTCAAATGGGCAAGAGCAAAAAGCATACCCATAAACCCAAAACTGTCAATTCAATCATGGAAGTTCTTCATACTCTTCACATGGATCTTTGTGGACCAATGAGGATTCAAAGTATCAATGGAAAGAAATATGTGCTGGTTATTGTTGATGATTACTCTCGATTCACATGGGTGAAATTTCTACGATCAAAAGATGAAACTCCGGAAACCATCATCAAACTCATCAAGATGTTGCAAGTCCGCCTTAACAAAACAGTTAGAGTCATTCGTACTGATAATGGAACAGAATTTGTGAACAGACAACTTACTCTGTTTTATGAAGGTGTCGGGATTAGTCATCAAAAGAGCATTCCACGAACTCCTCAACAAAATGGAGTTGTTGAAAGACGCAATCGCACCTTAGTTGAAGCTGCAAGGACTATGCTCATCTTTTCCAAAGCTCCTCTATTTCTTTGGGCTGAGGCAATTGCCACCGCATGTTACACACAGAACTGATCCTTGATACATCCTCTCCACTGCAAGACTCCCTACGAACTGGTTCATGGCAGAAAACCCGATCTTTCGTTTCTTCGAGTTTTTGGTGCACTTTGCTATCCAACCAATGACAGTGAAGACCTTGGGAAACTCAAGGCCAAGGCCGACATTGGTTTCTTTGTTGGCTATGCTCCAGAGCGAAAGGGGTACCGAATCTACAACAAACGTACCAGAGATATAATGGAAACAATCCACGTTACTTTCGATGAGCTGACTGAGCAACCGGTTCCTGGACAATCAAGTTCTGGACCCGTACCTAACATTTTGTCCCCTGGACCAATTAGTTCCAGGATTGTACAGAATCCCATCCCTGCTGCTCCTTTTGTACCTCCTACAAGTGAAGATTGGAAGAAACTATTTGACCCAATGTTTGATGAATACTTTGAACCTCAACAGATAAATGCTCCTGAAGCTACAATAGTTCAACCACCAGATGGGGTGGTGAATGATCAAGATGACAATAACGGTCCATCCACTTCATTGTCATGGGATTCTGAAGCTCCCGCCATCAGTCAATCGGTTAGCACGTCTAATGTCCAACCTTCACCTGTACAGCGAGCGGCAAATGTAGATAATACATCTGAAGTTAATCCTTTTGCTCCACCTGATAATGAGCCGTTTGTTAACATCTTTGCCCCTGAACTATCAAATGATGTAACATCCTCTGACGAATCTAACACGGCTACCTCAGTTCCACACTCTCAACCCCATGAATACCTTCGAAAATGGACCAATGATCATCCTATTGACAACATTATTGGAAACCCTTCATGTCCAGTATCGACCCGCAAGCAACTTGCAACCGACGCATTGTGGTGCTTCTTCAATTCTGTTCTTTCTAAAGCTGAACCAAAAAGCGTCAAGGATGCAGTGTCTAAACACTCATGGTTCACTGCAATGGTGGACGAAATTCATGAATTTGACCGACTGGATGTCTGGGAACTAGTACCACCTCCCGAGTGTGCTATGATCATTGCTCTCAAATGGATATTCAAGGTTAAACTTGATGAGCATGGAGATGTTTTGAAAAACAAAGCTAGGCTTGTGGCAAAAGGATATCGACAAGAAGAAGGTATTGACTTTGAAGAATCCTTCGCTCCAGTTGCTAGAATAGAAGCCATAAGGATCTTTCTCGCAAATGCTGCAAGTCAAAACATGGTGGTTTATCAAATGGATGTCAGGACCGCATTCTTAAATGGGGATCTGAAAGAGGTGGTGTACGTATCTCAACCCGAAGGTTTTGTGGATCCAGAACGCCCTAATCACGTGTATCGATTAAAGAAGGCTCTCTATGGGCTTAAACAAGCACCCAGGGCGTGGTATGACACCTTGTCTAAATTTCTTCTGGCCAACAAATTCTCCAAAGGCGTTGTTGATCCTACACTCTTTACCAGAAAAACGGGCAAAAACCTCCTACATGTACAAATCTATGTTGATGACATCATCTTTGCCTCATCTGATCCCACAGAATGTGATCGTTTCTCCCAAGAGATGAGCTCCGAATTCCAAATGTCTATGATGGGTCAAATGTCATTCTTTCTAGGACTGCAAATTTCTCAAAACCCCAATGGCATATTCATCAATCAATCCAAATACGCCAATGAAATTTTGAAGAAATTTGGATTCGACTCCAGTGATTCAGTTGATACTCCTATGATTGAACGATCTAAACTTGACGAAGATGATGTGGGAATTCCGGTCGACTAAACCATGTATCGAAGCATGATTGGCTCCTTAATGTACCTTACTGCAAGCAGACCCGACCTTCTATTTGCAGTTTGCATTTGTGCCCGGTATCAATCCAAACCCACCAAGAAACATCTGGAAGCTGTCAAGAGAGTCTTTCGATACCTTAAAGGAACAATCCACATGGGCCTTTGGTACCCTAAAGAAACTTCTATGGCTCTCACAGCATATTCGGATGCTGATCATGCATGATGTCAAGACACTCGTCGCAGTACATCTGGGGGTGCACAGTTTTTAGGAAATAAGCTAGTCAGTTGGTCTTCAAAGAAACAAATGAGTACATCTATCTCCTCCACTGAAGCTGAATACATTGCTATGTCATCATGCGGTGCTCAGATCATCTGGATGCGATCTCAACTTTCTGACTATGGCTTCATATGCAGTAAGATTCCTATGTACTGTGACAACAAAAGTGCAATTGCACTCTGCTGCAACAATGTCCAGCATTCAAGAACTAAGCACATTGACATTCGACATCACTTTATCAGGGAGCAAGTTGAGAAAGGAATTGTGGAACTTTACTTTGTGAGGACTGAGTTCCAACTAGCTGATATCTTCACCAAAGCACTTTCTAGGGAACGGTTTCACTTCATCCTCCCACGCCTTGGTATGAAGAGTCTCACACCTGAGGATCTCAGTTGTCTTCAGGAAGATCAATAGGAGTAAAGGGGTGGCTTCACATATCCTTGTATAGTATCAAATCAAAAAGAAAATAGAAAAATATAAAACCTATAAAAACCATAAAAATCTGAAAAATCACAAAAACTCAAAAATATTCTTCTCACGACATGTCTCTTGTATAATCGATATTATGTACGTTTCTAGAAACGTCATTCAATAATGACACGGAATCATACATATGCTTGAGCAAGAGTTTTTTCGGTTTCAAATAAAGTTCTTTTCAAAAACATGTCGTATCTCAAAACGTTCTTAAAATTATGGCTTGTAGTCATTTCAGGCTACAACCCACACTTCAAAAATACGGCTTGCTATTACTTCAGATAGCAACCCGGTTTTCAAAATTAAGGAAAACACGTCGCCAAAAAGACGGTTGTTCCTAACAAAGGGTGCCGTTCGTCCGAGCGTGAATTACTTTATATTCATGCACCCTCGATCTAATGTACGCTTCAGTGCATTATTTCTTGATAAAGAAGAGAAATCTTCTTTTTATCGCCAAATACTTTCCCTTTTATGATTTTTCCGGAAAGTGTTTGTGCAAAACTTGGTGGTACCATGAAATTTTGAATGAAAATCAAATTGAACTCAAAAGTTTGATAAAATTTTCACTCAATCAATGACGTTAATAGTTTCTGAAAATATTTATGCTTTAACATCCGTCATTGATTGAGGGGGAGAGTGATTTCTCAAAATTTTATGTATCATCAAAACTCCCCACACTTCGTACATAAAACCTTGCAACAAAATGATTTGTGATGGTTATGTGTCAGAATGAGTAAACTTTCAAAGAGTTTTCGTTAAAACTTCGAATATTTTGATAACTCTTCAAATCTGACACATAACAACCTCCCTCACAGTTTGAGGGGGAGCAAGAAAAAGTTCCTTTTTATCAGAAAATATTAAAATTGACCGCATTTCTCTCCCAAAACGCTTTCTAAATTATTTAAATCAATTGAGATCAAAAATCTCGAAAGATTTGAAATTTTTGATCGGGGGAGAGAATGTGATTTAAATATGCAATCTGACATCAAATGTGATCTTTTCGACTCAATATTAGGCTCCCACATATGTGCTAAACACTTTCGAATATCGATGCACATATTGAGGGGGAGCGAAAGGCGTTTGTGGAAATAATACCTAAGACCGACCATTTACTTTAATGCACGGAGTTATAAGGTTGGTTAAGGTTAGGTATAAGTTCCCATGATCCACCAGAACCAGAAGGATCTTCCCAGGGACAATCCATAGATAGATTAGAAGTCCTTAGGAATGATTGAAAAAAGGAGTAAAGTGAGAAAGGGAAGAGTGCGGACTGAGATAGAGCTAGGACTGGAACAAACCCAACAAGGTTCTAGTGGTGAAGTCTCGGTAAGCACTGAAGGGGTTGAAGAATGAAAAAGAAATGAAATGAGAAAGGGTGAAAAGAAATAGCCCTCCAAATATTCAACCTTAGGGCAGAAACCGGGTTCAATTCATAATCTACTAGTGGTTACTAAAGCAACACTAGTATTGAAGACAAGACGTCATGGACCCAGTGATGCACTGCACTAAACTTCCCAACCACTCAAGTTCTCTTAAAAGAGCTTGTTTCATTCTCACGGGGAACCCTGTGCAATGTATCGACCGCTCATTGCGAGCTATGTTGATACCTAAAACAGGAGACGCCTCCCCAGTCTCCAGGAGCGGATCAAAACGCACTATTGAGTCTAGAGCCATGAGATCATCCATAAATCTCGTTAGGACACATTCCAAATATGCTTATTGTTTCACATAATGTGGAAAACAAGATAAAATATTTAGAGTCCTACGCATTATCCTTGTTGTATTGCCAGAACATCCGAGTGATATGAAAATATTCACAATGAAGATGGAAATCCTTCTAGAGCGAACATCACTCAAGCTCTTGGTAGGTGACATGTGAGATCCATCTTGGATCAATGATCAAGTGACAACTGGAAAGCAACAATGGTGCGATTCAAAGTGGAATCAAACTTGTTCCAGGATATGGATTGACGGATACTTTTGCTAAAACCTCTCAATGTGCTCACCAACTTACCTTTCGAGCACATTGATTGTGTAATATCTTTCAAACAAAAGTATTTTTGATGGAAATGTGATTCAAAGTATAAAACTCTCATCGTGTCTCAAAAATGTTTATCATATGACACGCGAGTGATTTCTATTAATCAATTTCTCATCAATCTGTGAATATCAATTCACCGATTCACTCTATCGTGCTGTCTGCTTTGAGACGTTCCGGTAAGAGAACATGCTTAGTATGAAGATTCCAAAGTGGATTCTTTGGAAAATTCATTACTACAAGCTGGAAATTCCTATCAAGGAGAGTCTTCTTTAAAAGAGATTCTACCTGATCACAGGTCGGTTTTCACAAAACCGGAGGGTAGTCTGTCCTCGCAGAACGAATGACAAAGCCATATTCGTTCTCTATCTTTATTGCTAACTGTTTTATTTCAGGGACACATATAAAGATGACATTGATGGCTGCCGTTTCCAGCTGAATCGGGTCAATCCATACCTCATGCTCACACATCCCCCACACTATCAATGAAAATGAGAGTCTTGCTACAACAAATGATGAGGGACTACCAACAACGTTTCCGAAACTCTGATGAAAAAGTCTCCTGATCTACAACTCTAATGCAATGTCTCCAGATACAGAAGGGTGTGAGCATGATGGTCCTAAAGTCACTACATCACATGATGGCGATACAACAATGGATGAGCTTGGAGATTTACTTTGGTTGATGATCTCAAAGAAGCTCAAAGATCACATATCTCAAAGGAACCCCAATCACAAGTTCGCTTGCTTGAAGTACGAAGTGTGCTGAAAAGAGAAGAACCAGATCCTACGAGCTACAAAGACAAAAGAATGCTTAAAGACCAAAGATCTTAACTTCAAAGGTGACCTCGCTTAGGGGGAGATTGTTAGGAATACAAATATTCCTGTAAAAGTCTCAGTCACCTAATGATTGTAATAGCATTAAGTTAGCTCGTAGTTAGTTTTTATTAGTTAATTAGTGTTAGTTTAAGTAACACCGTGGAAGAAGGACGGGTCTTCACCCACTGTATGCCTGATCCACAGCCCGGGAGTGGGCGTTATGTTGTAAGTATAAATACCCCTCTCCACATGTGGAGAGGGTTGGACCTTCACTTAACCTCAATCTAATATTTCTCTTTTTATCTCAAGGTTCCTTTCTTTCTCTCTTTTCTCTCCTCCTCCTCACTTCTACGCCTCACAAATCACTACTTGAACATGTTTCCCACATAATTAGTATTCTACACCTAAAAACATTGTTAACATATTAACAATATCTCTATGTTTTGATAATTACAAAACATAAACTCATTAAACTAAAATTTATGACGTAAACAAGTATTTAATGATTAATATTCTCTTTACATCCAAATCACTTAAGGTATGAATAAACAAAGTGTTTATTGCAATCTATGATCAAAGGAAAAATTTTCTAAGTCACTAGAACTTTTATAAAATGTCATAAACATTTTATATCTTTTATAAACTCACTTTTGGAATTAAAAGAATATGTTTAATTCATTATAAATATATGATTTCAAATTTCCAACCAAAAATGACAAATATTATCCAGAAAAACCTTTCCCACAAAAGGACAAACAATTCCAACGTTCTGGAGGGGGCGGCCCCCCTAATTCATAGGCGTCCCCCTTAATGATTAAGGGGACCGGCCACGCTCCAGAACAGTAAAATGTTCCCCTATAAATACTGGTTCATTTCATAGATTTTTCTCACCTTTTGCACTCCAAAACTTTCTGTTCTAGATCTCCATTTCTATTCTTTAAATCCTTTGATCATACATACATAAATCTTTGTTTCAAAGTGATCCAAACATCAACCTCTCAAGTGCAAGAGAAGAATACTTCTAGCCTCCAAGACAAGAAGTATTACAACTTGTTGTGACCTGCACATCCAAGTTGTTAGAGCATCATTCACTACATATATTTCTTTGTGTTATTTGTTGTGAATATTTGGTAGAAGATAGATTAATTTAGTGTGTAGATAGAGTGATTGTTTAGAAGATTGGTGTGAAGTAGATAGTTGTGAAGTAGATAGTAGTGAAGAAGATAGTTGGGAAGTAGATAGTTGTGAAGAAGATAGTTGTGAAGAAGATAGGTGTGAAGATAGATAGGTGTGAAGTAGTTGTGTATAAGGTGTGATCAAGTTGTGACGAAGTTGTGGTGTGTAAATTGGTGTGTAAGGTTTTCTCCGCCATAAGGGAGCTTGTTGACATAGTGAAGAAAACTCTCGAGTTAGGTGCTCGGGGAGTGGAGTAGGGCAAGGAAGGTGTCCTTGTAGCCGAACCACTATAAATCTCTTGTCTCGCGGTTCGATCTTTCCATCTCTCATTTATTTCTTTACTTACATTATTCTTGTTATATCATACATATATATTGTTGTTTATATTGTGCAAGACTTGAGTTCACATAATATCGAATCTAAATTTTAAAAAGTTATGAAAACACACAAACAATCTTTTATAACAAATTAAAAAGATGTAAAACTATTCAACCCCCTTCTAGTTTTCCACATTCTTTAACCAGTCATAAGCTTTAGAGTCCGTTGATTTTAGCTCTTCCATTCCTCGATTAAACTCATAGACTGTTGATGCTCTAGCACACCTCTATAGAAGTTCCTTGATATTCTCTCCCTTGAATAACTGTTTCATGTTGTCATATATATGTCGCACACATAATCAGTGTTGAGCAGCAGGAAACATTTCTGCAATGGCTGGTAATATCCCCTGTCAAATTGTACAAAAACTAATATATAAATGAGAATTGAATTGGGTTGCAAATAAATTAATTGAATCTACACCATGTTTGTACCTTTTGTCTGTTTGAGATAAAGGTTTAGTTTGAATTGGGATGCAAATCAAGATCATCTCCAAGATTGCTAAGGAACCATAACCATGAACTCTTGGACTCAGCTTCAACTACTGCGTAGGCAAGTGGATAGAGGCCGTTATTGCTATTGGCACCAACAACAGTTAAGACTTGACCACTATATTGTCCTTTGATAAAAGCCCCATCCAAACCTAGTATTTCCCTTCTTCCTGTTTTGTAACCTTTTTTCAAGGCACCCAGACAAACATAGATCCGTCTGAAAACCCTTGTAGCATCACTTGAAATAGGGTTTGCTTCAACTTGAATCTTCACAGTTGTATCCTTGTTTTTATTTTTCAATTCCTAAGCGTAATCCCTAAGACTGGCATACAGTTCTTCATGGTCATCCGCAATTCATTTCATTGCAAAATCTCATGCTCTGGATATCTTTGTTGTAGGGACATCGATCTGCAAGTTTGTATTTATTTCCATTGCTATTGCAAATGTTGGGATTTTGCGGTCCCTAAGAAGAATTTTAGCAACCTCGGATGAAAGGAATCGTGCGGTCAACAATTTAATTTTTCTTGTTTGGAGGAATTTATGTTCATCGTTTAATGTTTTCACACTCCAACTAAGTTCATCACCCACTTTTGACACATGTAGAGACCATGGGCACATGGGCTTGGCTTTATTTTTGTTGGTTTTGAAACTGGCAAACTTTCCCTTTGACTGTGAACAAGAACCCGATGGTTGACAACTTCCAGTGTCATTTCTGCCATAACCTACAACAATCCATTTACAAATCGCTCTAACCCTTTCTTTGTCACACTTTTCAATCCTGATATCTCTTCGAGACTCCAACGCATACGTTCTCAGCTTTTGTTTGATATCCTTGGGTCTCGAAAATGTTTCTGATGCAAAAAACTCTCCCTTCTTTACATTCAGCCTACCCTCGTACTCCCTCCTGATTTCTTTCAACCTTTTCTTGCGTAGGTTGACTAATCTGTTACAATTGCCTTCTTCATCACTATGAAACTCATCAAAATTATAGCCAGCACATGATCCTTATCATCTTCCATACACTGATCAGCTAATTTTGATAAATTATCAAAGTGGGGATCAATATCAAACGTAAACCCACCCATGTCCACTGGTGGCTCATTGGGGGTTCCCACATCATCCCCTTCAAACTGAGACACATCCACAACATCTTCTTCCTCATTATCCTGTTGTGTGGAGGTGCCCACATCATCCCTTGGAAAAACCTCTTCAAAATCAACATTGTTAATCTCTAAAACCACATCCTTACCCTGAAGTTCTTCGACCATGCTCGTAACCAAGTCGTCTTCCACACCAACATTATCTTGAGGCTGGGCAAACTGGAACTAGTCTTCATATGTAAATTCCGGTTGTTGCTCAGCTTGCTCTAAACCAGCAACCCGACTTACATTGGTAGTTGACGGCTCCTCCTGCACTTCATCAATTATTTGAGATTGGTCCTCGGCTTGTTCTGGACCAACCATATTCACAGGTGATTGATCAGTGGTACCATCAGTTGAAGGCTCAACTTGTTCTGGACCAATTGTACCATCATTTGAAGGCACCTCCGGTACTTCATCCCTTGATTTTCTGGCTCTTTTGGCTTTAAATCGTTTCGCTTCAACAAAAACCTCAATCTCTCTATGTGCTAGAACCAAATCTAACAGTTTCATAACATCCTCATCACACTCCAACGAGTACAACCCAACATCCAATGGCTCACCTGGTATCCTATAATGACACCTTGAAACCCCACCTTTGACACCTATGTCATCTACCAACGATTCAAAAGCGTAAAAGTTAAACAGGTCATAATCAACACAATCATACCACGCAACAACTGGATCAACATATACCCTTCCTGGTGGTGACATAAATTTTCCGCTGTGGGTGATTTTTAGAGTGAAGTAGTTCTGGTTGCTTTCTGTGTAGAAACAATAAACAACAACACACACATTAACAACATGGAAAATTATCTTAATGCATAATCAATTGCCTATTCGTACGGTTGAATTAGGTTTGCATATCACTGTAGCTAAAAAAAATCGATACAAATAACAATGCCCAAAACATACCGTATAGTTGCTGAAGATTACGGATCGGGAATGATCGTTCGCGGTTTCTCCCGAAATCAGAGCCATTTTCCTCACTTTTTAGTCGATCGGAAATTGTTTTAGAAAACTTTAGGGCAAAAATTGCAATTGACTTTCAACAATTGGGCTACAAGGCTTTTGAGTTAATCGGTGGGTGTAATATTGGTTTACGCGGGAAATCATGAAATGACAATACTACCCTCGATGACTTGGCACTTAACGAGGAAAGTAACGGAAAAACACTCTCGGTGGCTATTTTGCATTTTTACGAAACATTAGTGGCAAATTTGCATGCCTTTATGACTCGGTCCTATTTTTGCAATTTCGTGATACGTTAGTGACCATTTTTGCAATTTACCCTAAAATTTAAATGAGTTTGACCAAATTGAAACCAATTTTGATTTTTACTAGCCAATTAAAAAACTCTATTTCAAATTGAGTTCTACAATTAGTCAATAGAAAAATTCATTTTCTGATTATTCTCTTAGTATATACTCCATCCGTCTCATAATTATAGTTCATATTTCCTTTTTTAGGTGTCTCAAAATAATTGTTAACTTTTCAAATTAAGTAAGAAAAAGAGAATTTAGGAGAAGAATATTTTATTTTAGTGGTTAAGATTTATAGTGGTCAAACTTTTATTAAATTTTGTGATTTTTGTATCCTGACAATAATTTTGAAACGAGTGAAGTATTATATAAGAGATATGAAATGATGTATATTCATTTACATTTTCTTTCGTAAGTTTGCAGAACATTTTTTTAGTTAAACTGACAAAAATATAGCAACTCGCAAGTTTTTATTGTAGCACTTGATAATATGCTAGACTGGGTGTGATAACGAGTGTGGTCATTGGTGTGACGCCACACGCATCAACTCTCACTATCAACCAACCACTAAACCCTGTGGTAATTAACACCGAGCCACCACACAAATATATAATACAAAATATACTCCACAAAACACTCACATATTTTTTTTCTCCTTCTTTTACGTCTAGCCGGGACCACCAAACCTTTCAAAAGAATTGCTGATCACGTTGATCATGCGCATATGGAATAGACGGGAGAAACAACGTGTCTTTGATTGCTCATCACCCATGGTTGGAAGCCGTATTACACCTAAAATTATAGTTGTAACAATTATCTCAGGTAGAATAAAATGATGTTGACAAACTAAAAGTAGGTGATATAGCAAAAGCTACTCAAGGTTAGCCATGTAGGCACCTAATAACAATTTAAAGAGACAAAAAGAACAAAACAAGTAGATAGAAGTTTAGTTTAACGGTTTTACGTACTGCATAGTTTGAGTATACATAACGTATAAAAGTGAAATTAGTTTATACTACGTAGTTATTATGCCAAACAAAATAATCTTTATATTTTTAAATTTTTTGGAGTAAGTAACAATCTAGGCCTTAACGAGAAAACTTAATTCAGGTGTTTCATGCCGAAAGAGTAATTGTAATCATTCAATAATGTTGAATAAAGAGTTTTGTTTTCTTTAGAATATTGCATTATATTAATCACCTTAGTCCCTTTTTTTCCCAACCGTATCAATGTTTTCTTTACCCAATTAACAACTTACCATTAAATATAACGAGCAGATATAATGCAAGAATTCTTGTACGTTTACGTTTTCGTTTATTTTAAAGACATTTTCTTTCCTTTGGAAATACCTTTTATAAATCATTTATATTTTTTTTCACTATCACGTTTGATACTCCGTAATATATAGCCATCACTAAGTGGCCTAGTGATATGGGCACATGACCTCTTCACGTTAGATTTAAGGGTTAAAATCTCACTAGATACATATTTTAAAGGTAGTTAGAGAAGAGACGAAAAAGGTCACGAGTATACCTCGGTAGACCACGGGTCCACGATACGTACATCTAAGTTAAAGAAAGTTTCATCTCATGTAACCTGAACAGAAACATAATCCATTTACCCGTTTACGTATCAAATCTTCTAATTATTCTATATTTATTACGGTGAAACTTGAAGAAAAAAAATGTTGGTAATAGGTATCGAAATGCTATGTTATACTTAGTAGAACATACTCGTATAATCTATTGTTGCAATAATTATTATATTGGAGTGCTAGCTAGCTAGCTAGCTATTAACTTAACATCGATATCATGCTTCTATAATGATGCGACCTTGTTTAACGTGGCGTTTCCCGAACCATTTAATTTGGGGTTGTAATTAAACTAATACTCCCTCCGTCCCATATTAAGTGTCCACAATGGAATCTTTGAATGTATCAAATTAAGTGTCCACTTGTACCTTTCAACCAATAAGATAAGACTTTAGTGGGTAAATATAATATTTGATTGGTGGAGAGTTTCATTAGTGGAATCTCCTAAAACTTTGTGCATTATAAAAATGGACACTTAATATGAGACGGAGGGAGTAAATGATATGGGCTTAGCGTTAGATTTTGACGTATTATTCATTTATTGATTAATTAATTAATTATTATTTTTTAACGACGATTTAATTAAAGACTAGTAAGGCCTTTCTAAAAAAAATTAAAGACTAGCAAGATGATAAAGAAGCATATTATTACAATGAGTTATGATATTTAGGCAAACAATTTAGGTATACAAATCATTTAAGTAGATAGAGTGATATATGGATTACTAAATCACTCTATCCAATTAAGAGAAACTTTCCTATTTCTACTCGAAAACAAAGTGAATGACGAAAACCAAGTGACAAAACCATTTATTGATTAATGTGCTCAATCAAATACGGAGTACCAACTACCAAGTTTATCTCTGAAGTTACGAAAGCTAATTCACTTTAATTTCGAAATGGCCTTGAATTCTAATCCCGTGGCTATGTATTCACGTGTTTTGTTTCTTACAGTTTAACTTATCGAAATATTTAAGATTACCTTCATTTATAACTTAACATGGTTCAAAGTTCAAACTGTTGAACAAATACTAGTATAAATAGTATAGTATGATAATGATACGAAAAGTAAATGTTTGGAAAATACCTCGACAACAAACCCGAAGTTTGATCGCGGAACGCTAGATCGCGAGTTGTATCGAGCACAAGTAGCAAACACGAGAGACTACAAAAGAACGATAAGAATATGCACACGATATACCCTCAAACACCCTTTTATTAATCAACCAATAAAGCTTACAATTTGAGGAAGAAGAATGAATAACTAGCATCCCCTCATCTCTATTTATATAGAGATGAGGAGGTGGAAACCTAGTTTGCCTTGCACTCCAAGCTACCTAATCCTAGTTTATGTCTAACACCTAATCTAATTACAAAGTACACTTAAACCCCTAAACTATGTTTAAGTTACTACTAATATTCTAACAATTTTCACCTTAGGAGTAACACTTAAACATAACCGATACTCAGCACCTTTTCCTCGTGCTGAAACCTCAGATCGGGGACCACCTTGTCGACCAGGCATTGTACTTCAGTAATTTTCCAAGATTAGTTTCCGTAGACTCCTTCACTTTCTTCTTTTCAGCAACATTACCCTCTGCACCCTCTTGACCAGGTACTCCGGTTACCGTAATGTCTGCCCCCACCTTAATACCAAGGTGTATCTTTTCCTGCTCCTTTATCAAGCAGTCCGTGTTTGTCTTTTCTTCAAGTTGTTTAACCTCCAACTTTCTTTGAGCCACTGCAGCATCATCGTTACTAACCTGAACAACCTCAGCTTCACGATTCCCTTGAGCTCCCTGCAGTTCCACCTCAAACCAAACACGTTCATCAACGTGTACTCCATGGACTCCTGTTTTAACACAAGGACCAAGTTGTTTGAACCCAACTTTTTTATGACCAAGTTGTTTGAACCCAACTTGTTTATGACCAAGTTGCTTGAATCCAACTTGTTTTGAATCTCCATGCTTTTGTACACCAAAAGTCTTCACTTTTGCTTCAAGAGTATACACACAGTTCTCTTTTCTGATCCCGGTCATCATAACCCGACAACCTTTGATCACCTTGACTCTACCCATCTGCATCTTCACAGTATAACCCTCTTTTTCAAGAGTACCCAATGAAATCAAGCTTTTTCTTAACCCTGAAACATACCTGACATCTCCCAGTATAAATCTTGAACCATCATGCAACTGTATCTTCACTTTCCCTGTCCCTTTGATAGTGCATGTTCTATTATCACCTAACTGAACCGAACCACCATCAACATCTTTAAAGTCATACAAGAAATCCCTCCTAGGTGTCATATGATAAGACCCACCTGAATCCATTACCAATTCAGCCATCTCATCATTCCTGACTACCATCAAAGCTTCTCCAAAATAGGTGCTACCGTCGTCATCAGAAGAATCAGAATCCTGATCATGCTTACCCTTCCTGACGAACCCACTTGACTTCTTCTTTGGACAGTCTCTCTTCAGATGATCCTCTGAATGACATATGAAGCACTTGAGTTTACTAGTTCCACCGCTTGACTTAAACCTCGAACTTCCACCAGAATGAGCTTTCCTTGAATGATCCGACCTTCCCCTTACATATAACCCGTCACCAGTTTCTTCCTTTGTGCCTTCAGTTCTTTTCTTCAACTCCCTTGAATTCAGAGTCGCCAGAACTTCCTCCATTGTCAAGGATTCCCTCCCATACAACAATGTTTCCACAAAGTTTTCATAAGACGATGGCAACGACGTAAGTAACATAAGTGCTTGATCCTCATCCTCAATCTCAATATCAATGTTCGCCAAATCAAGTATCAACTTATTAAACTCATCTATATGATCAACCAGTTTCGTACCTGGACTCATATAGCATGTGTACAGCTTCTTCTTCAGATACAGTCTATTTGCTAAGGACTTAGTCATATACAGACTAGTTAACTTCGTCCAAATTCCTACAGCAGATGTTTCCTTGGTAACTTCCCGTAAAACCCGGTCTCCCAAGCATAGAATCAAGGTACTGTATGCCTTCTTCATCAAAGCAGCCTTTTCACCTGCTTCTATGTCCGCGGGTAATGTCTCTAATGTAGCATCACATCCCAGCTGTACCATTAAAGCACGCATCTTTATTTGCCATAACCCGAAGTCATTCTTCCCATCAAATTTTTCGATGTCAAACCTAGTTATAGAACTAGCCATTCTTCTTTAACCTTGCTAAAAACCTTGTCAAGTTGTTTATTAACCAACTTTACCAACAAGCCTCACAAGCCGTGTGCAATATTCTCCTTGTTGCTATAAACCCTTCTTGCAAATCGAATTAATTAGAATAACCCTAAACCCTCGATTTAGAACAAGCAAACCTGATCGTAAACTTGAAACCCAAGCTAACCACGATCGAAACTTGAACCACAAAAATAACCCGCAACAAGAACCTTCAAATTTATCAATTTAGAAAAATAAATTCTAAACGAAAAATTTGAAATCGATTTATAAGCTTAAAAACGATACAAGCTTCACCTTTTGAAAAACCCAAAAGACAAAACACCTTGTTAACTTTGTAATAGATCTTGACGTAGGTAGAAAAAATACAAACCAATCACAGCCAATTGGTGGTCACTTTTTCTCTTTTCTTTTTCTTAACAAAAAACCCCACGTCACTTCTTAATATCTTTTTCTACTTCATCAATCGATTGCTACTCACAATACGATTCGAAAACCGAAACCGAACCTCGATATCTCGATCTAGTACCCGAACTTCGATGACCACAATAACCACGGCTCTTGATACCACTTGTTGGAAAATACCTCGACAACAAACCCGAAGTTCGATCGCGGAACGCTAGATCGCGAGTTGTATCAAGCACAAGTAGCAAACACGAGATACTACAAAAGAACGATAAGAATATGCACACGATATACCCTCAAACATCCCTTTATTAATCAACCAATAAAGCTTACAATTTGAGGAAGAAGAATGAATAACTAGCATCCCCTAAATAGAGATGAGGAGGTGAAAACCTAGCTTGCCTTGCACTCCAAGCTACCTAATCCTAGTTTATGTCTAACACCTAATCTAATTACAAAGTACACTTAAACCCCTAAACTATGTTTAAGTTACTACTAATATTCTAACAGTAAAGTTTTTATAACTTTGACATGGTTCAAACTCTTGAACATTTAAGACCATAGGTTGACATGTAACAGTATTAAACTTCTACAAAAAGTAAAAGTATTTATGTTCTAAAAGGGGCAAATTATACAAGCTTAATTATGATTAAATCGAGTAAAATTGGTCGAAACATAGTTGTGTACTCATGATTCTTGTTGAAGGTGTTGTTGTCGACCAGATGCGATAGCCAGTCATTTCGACCCAAAACTTACGACCCATCTTACTAACCATCTCACAACAGTTATACTAGATTAAACCTGTTAAGCATCTAGATACTCCATTATAATCAGACAAATTGTTAGTATTAAATTTAATAAAACACTTTTAAATGAATAATCCATGCAATTAGACATTCTTAAATGTGAACAGATGGAGGTTGTTAGCCTTTGTTGAGACTTGTGGTGCTTAGGTTAACCTCCATACCAACTATTCCAAAAAAAAAATTAACCACCAAATAAAACAAACCCATTTTCTTGATTACCCTAAATTCACCTAAATTGGTCAAAATTCATCCCACTTGTACTCTCACACCACCTTTCATTTCTGTTCACCAAATCATATTCTCATGCACAACAAGCAACACCTTACCCCTCACCCTCATATAATACATGACTTGCCTCTCTAGTAACATATCTTTAGCATGGACTATCACCTTTCACCTTCTACTCTCAACTCCACCCAAACCATGTCTACTTCTTCTCTTTCTTTCACTCCGGCCACCGGCTTGAGGTTCGGGTTCTTGCAGGACGTTCAAATCCTAGAGCTTTTTGTTGCACTTCTGGTTTTCGTAGTTATAAATTCTCTAAGGCAACGTAAACGAAAAGGGCTACCCGTGTGGCCATTTGTTGGGATGTTGCCTTCTTTAGTACTTGCTCTTCGTGTCGATCTATATGAATGGATCTCTCAAATTCTTTGTAGACAAAACGGGACCTTTACTTTTATGGGTCCTTGGTTTACCAATCTGAACTGTATTGTTACTGCTGATCCTCGCAACCTTGAGCATCTTCTCAAAACCAGGTTTCAAGCGTATCCAAAAGGACCCTATTTCAGACATGCTCTTCAAGATCTTCTTGGAAATGGGATCTTTAATGCTGATGATGACATCTGGCAGAAGCAGAGGAAGACCGCTAGCATTGAGTTTCATTCGGCCAAGTTTAGAAACATGACTACCGAGTCTTTATTAGAGCTCGTTCATGGAAGACTGTTGCCTGTATTGAAGGAGTCTGTTGAACAATCTACAGAGATTGATCTACAGGATATTCTACTTAGACTAACGTTCGATAATGTTTGTATGATAGCTTTTGGTGTGGACCCTGGTTGCTTAAGTCCTGGGCTACCTGAGATACCATTTGCTCAGGCCTTTGAAGCAGCTACAGAAGCAGCTATACTACGGTTTGTTAGTCCAACCATGGTATGGAAGATCATGAGGCATCTGAACATAGGATCTGAAAAGATACTGAAGCATTCGATAAAAGGAGTAGATAATTTTGCAGATGAAGTGATCCGAACCAGGAAGAAAGAAATTTCATTTCAGTCAGATGACAAGAAACAAAGGTCTGACCTGTTGACGATCTTTATGGGTCATAAAGATGAACAGGGAAAACCTTTTTCAGATAAGTTTTTACGTGATATATGTGTAAACTTTATACTAGCTGGAAGGGATACTTCATCAGTGGCATTGAGTTGGTTTTTCTGGCTTCTTGATCGTAATCCAACTGTGGAAGAGAAGATCCTAAGAGAGATATGTCAGATTGTGAAGAATAGGGAAGATGACGATGAAAAGGGGGATCTAGTTTTTAGACCAGAAGAGGTGAAAAAGATGGACTATCTGCATGCTGCTTTATCAGAGTCCTTGAGATTATACCCTTCGGTACCCGTGGATCATAAGGAGGTAACACTTGCTACTAATCTATATAGCCATTTACTAATGAACAGGTCAAATGAGGCAAAATCCGACCAAAGTATATTTTTAAGGCACAACTGCATACAAACTACTAATTACAGTAGATTGTTATTCGTATTTTCTCATTTTTAATCTATTCAATAAATTACTGTAATAAATAAATGAAAAAATAGTTCCGGGTCAACAAAACCTGACCCAACCCATTTTGATTTATAACAATAATCAGTTGTTTACCAACATGGCTGACCCGCCCATACTTCCACTTCAACTGCTAAGCATCCAATCAAAATAGCACAGAAAGAATTTGGCTTGTGGCCCTAAAAAATGAGTCACAGTGAATTGACTAGTTCAAAGATTTGGCTTAACTATTGTTTCCTGCGGAAATTCAAAATGCAGGTTGTTGAAGATGATGTCTTTCCAGACGGGACAGTGCTAAAGAAAGGAACAAAAGTCATTTATGCAATCTATGCCATGGGACGAATGGAGGCAATATGGGGGAAAGACTGTAGAGAGTTCAGGCCAGAGAGGTGGTTGAGGGATGGGCGCTTCATGAGTGAATCAGCCTACAAGTTCACAGCATTTAATGGCGGGCCCAGGTTGTGCTTAGGGAAAGACTTTGCCTACTATCAGATGAAATTTGCAGCCGCTTCAATGTTATATCGGTATAAAGTGACGGTGGTGGAAAATCATCCAGTGGTTCCAAAGCTTGCACTCACAATGTATATGCAGCATGGGCTCAAAGTGAAGCTTCTCAAGCGTAGTGAGTCTGAACTCCAAATGTATCAGAATATCAATTATTGAGCTCCTAGTGAAGATGTGTGGTGTTTATGTGTTGTTTTTAACTTATTCTTTTTCTATTAGTTTTTGGTTTAAATTATTTTATATTTATAAGTCAATATTGTATTGCACAAAGTGAAGAAAGATGATGGAAAGAGACAGGCAAAAGAAGGATATGCATTTTATTGTAACTTACATATAAATAAACGGATTGGGGTGCTATTATCGGTTTTACTTAACGTTGGAGGGATCTCTCGTGGGCCTTATTTTTTGTTTAATATAGTGAAGTTCTAGTACATATACCTTGTAGCAGTCTCGTACAATGTCTATAATTTACATGTTCTAGTGCTTCTACTTGTTTTAAGCTTTCCCTGCCCATTCTTCATAGAATTCTTTCAAGAACTCCTCCATGAACTTGTGCCTTTTCTCAGCCCTTCTCTTCCCTGCCTGAAATTCCAAATAAGAAACAAAAAAATTACATGCAAATCAAAAAACAATAAAAATTAATGCTTGGTTGGAAAAAAGTAGACAGAGGTGGCAATTTGTGACCAAAATCATAAAAGGGAAATGATATCTACACATAGAGTTTTACTTTGTACACAACCAAGGTGGCTTAATGGTCAGGCACCGTAACGTCCTCTTCATGTTCAAACCTCACTAAGTACACATCTTGGGGGTTTACCCGTTCTGTTTTTAACTATCGACACATATACAACCATGCTAATGTACCCAAAATCCCAAATAGTATCCAAAATGGCACTTTAAGTAAGTCATTTGAAAATATGTGACTCATCCCACACAAATAAGCACCACTGAACCAATCCAGTGAAAATCATAATGCAACCTTTCTTTTGAAAATATGTGTTACCAATAAACTAAAGAGTAGATTAGTTTTCGGACCATTGTACTTTTAAACACTTTATTGCACCGAACTATAAGAACGATTCAATAGTGTTAGCTTAGTTTCAGAAAATTATACTACAAGTATAATCCTGGAAACATTAAGGCTCTTTGGATGTTCTTGCTTATTTGCTCATTTTTTGCTCATTGCCTTAGGATACAACAGATTAGCAGTTTGTAACTGTCAGGATAACTTCAAACTGCTTATCTTAAATCCTTAATTGTGATTTAAACCATAAGGGTATCTATGTAAATTGTCTTTTTAACAAGCTCGAGCCCCTTGAAAAGCTACTTCCAAGGAGCTAGCTCAAGCTTCTTCTATAAGGTTTTAAAAGCCAAACAAAGCTTATTTTGAAAGTGTTGGAACTTTGAGGAGTTCGGCAAGTTTTCATGAGGATTTAACACATTCAAATAGAGCAATAGTACAACTAGTTGATGCGGCAACTAGATGTAAGTGATTCAAAGCACATGATACAAGTCTTTAACAAGAAAACAACTAGTATGTTGACTAAGTAAAAGGTAGTAGTAGTGGGGCTGATTTGGATGTCAACAAAATAGTTGAAACCATAAGCCATGTTCCTAATTTTGTGGGTTCAAACCGTGACCATGATCTTCATTCATTGGTTATGCTTTTGACTTATAAATAGAGGATAACTACTCACTTCTATGCGTGCATAAAGACTCATAAACACACACAAATATAAATGTCCCTAATAGAATGTATCATGTTGTGTGCTCTCCTATTTGCCAACTCGCGTGTTAGTTGTTACTGCTCCGCCATCTACATTTTGTTGTTACCATTCTCTGGTGGTTAACAACATGAGTCTGCATCAAATCCTAGGGTTCATTACACATGGGGTTGCAGAGAATTGAGCGCGTAAACACCTTTTAAGGACATGGAGTTTCACGGAGTTCGGTCCCGTGCGGAGCTCTTTAACGGTTTTGTTGTCATCTAGAGATTAGTCCTTAACGTTAAAGGTTGCGGGTTTACATCATTTGGATGTTCAAGTCCATCTTTACTACTGTTTTTTTTTTTTTTTTTTTGGAACAGCAATTTGATTAAAAAACTAGAAGGAGCTAGAAAAACATAGTTACAAAGTGGAGAATAGAGTATTATCCAATTAAGGGAACAATTCTTAAGTCTGCTAGAAATCCAAGTGTGAGAGTAATGTTTGATGTCGTTGAGGATTAGATCCTTATTCAGACGCTTGGAAGCAAAGACCAATTCATTTCTTGCACGCCAAAGGAACCAGAGGGTTGTGTGAATCATTGCATTAAAACAGCCTATCAGGTTGGGTGTGAGATGAACATGATCAGCAAGGGAGAACAATTCATTAATGGTTAAGAAGTTAGCATTGGAGAGATTCCACCATCTTTACTACTGTTATTAGTTTGTCTTTGTTTTTTCCAGAAACCAAAAGTTGCCTTTCAGAATTTGAAAACATTTGTGGTTTTGAACATCTATTGAAAAAGAGTTATTTCTACCCCTACTTGCCATAACTTTTCCCTCTTATAAGCATCAATTTTGGGTAGTCAAATGATTTTTCTGAATCATTGTATATTGGTTATACCCTTCGGCACCCGTGGATCATAAGCACGTAACACTTGTTACTATCTATATATCTAATATCATAACCATATTTAAATGTGGTATCTGATACCTTTAGCGTAACTAGTCCAAGGGGGTTAATGTAGCTTAGAGGTAACAGTTTCAACCCATTCACTAATGAACGGGTCAAATGAGGTCGTGAGCCGTCAAATTATATATTTTATGCAGAACTGCATACAAACTACTAACATGTTATATTTAAAATAATTAAGAGTGTCATTGATATCATATTTTCACATTTACTATTTATCAAAGAACTTAGAGAAAATAATGGAAACAAGAGTTCCGGGTCAACTAAACCTGACCCAACCCATCTTAATTTATACTAACACCAATTAGTTGTTTTGACCTATTACCAACATGCGAAAATTCAAAAAAAAGGTTGTTGAAGATGATGTCTTTCCAGATGGGACAGTGCTAAAGAAAGGAACAAAAGTTGTTTATGCAATCTATGCCATGGGAAGAATGGAAGCAATATGGGGATTGACTGCAGAGAGTTCAGGCCAGATAGATGGTTAGGTACGGGCATTTCATGATTGAATCAGCGTACAAGTTCACAGCATTTAACGGCGAGGTTGTGCTTAGGGAAAGACATTGCCTACTATCAGATGAAATTTGCTGCCGCCTCAGATTTATATAGGTATAAAATGATGGTGGCGGAAAATCATCTAGTGGTTCCAAAGCTTGCACTCACTATGCATATGCAACATGGGCTCAAGGTGAAGCTTTTCAAGCATAGTGAGTCTGAACTCCAAATGTATCAGAATATCAAATACTTTGCTCCTAGTGAAGATGTGTGGCATTTATCTGTTCTCTTTTAACTTATTCTTTTACTATTATTTTTTGGTTTAAGCCATTTTATATTTACAAGTCAATACTGTATTGCACAAAATGAAGAAAGGCGATGGATAGAGACAGGCAAAAGAAGGATATGCATTTTAGTCTAACTTACATATAAATAAACGATTTGGTGGTGCTATTCTAGGTTTTTCTAAGGTTGGAGGGATCTCTTGTGGGCCTGAATTTTGCTTAATTAGCCTATGGTGATGTTCTAGTACATATACCTCCTTAGTAGTCTTGGACAATGTCTATAATTGACATGTTCTAGTGGTTCTACCTTATTTCAAGCTTTCCCTTCCCATTCTTCATAGAATTCTTTTAAGAACTCCTCCATGAACTTGTGCCTTTTCTCAGCCCTTCTCTTCCCTGCCTGAAATTCCAATAAGAAACAAAAAAATTAAATGTAAATTAAACACAATAAAAAATGAATGCTCGGTTGGAAAAAAAATAAAAAAAATGGCTTCTGGTAGTATCTAACGCTGCTGAACTTGAACTTGTTAAGAATTTAATGCCTTTACAAAAGTATGAAAATATGACCATATGGTAGAACTTAGCAAATCTGGCAAAAATATAGCAACCTTCGTTTTCATTAGATCCTTTAGCTTAAGAAGCTTCTCGTGAAAGTGATTAACAGTAGTTTGCTCTTCTTTCTTCATGTATTGGTCCTTGGACAAATCCGACCGGGGCTGAATGTTAGGATCATGAAGCACTCTGTTTCTACTTCCGCCAAAGGTAAAACAACGAGCAATCCCTTGAACCAAAATCATTTAAATGTATCTTCAGGATAAAGTAATTAAGACAGACCCCAACGATGCACCAAGGAACTAAAAGGACTTTAAAGACAAATCGGCACGGGATTCAATGCAATTAACTAAGATGTCATTTACCCATGCTTGAAGTAAAAAATGGATTATTTGTGACTCTTTATGGGGCCAAGTAAATAATTTCTGGGGACGAAGATATATAATTTGCTCTGACGGAAAATTTTAAGATCCAATGATGATAATATCTATCTAAACAGTAATTCAAAACAAAAATCCTTTACACGAATATCAAACATGTAAGCTGGCTTAATATTTATGCATAATTACAAAATCCCATTATCTTGAATGAATATGTAGCATTTCAAAGAGCACAACTGATAAGTTTGGAGTATAAAAGAGTAGATGTTACTATACCAATAGCACCAATTGCATCAAGACGGTCAGCATCTTGCACAACTCCAAACTCCGGTATATGAGAGCCATTGGCAACTCCATTTATTTCCTCCTTGAAACCTTGCATTTATATAAAGCAACAATTGACCTTGTCAACAGTATTGAAACACAATTTTCACTAAAACCAGTATATTTAAGCAATGAATTATGCGTGTGCATGTTAGCTACATCTCTGTATAGGGAACTTACCCATTCCCTTTATAATAGCTAAAATCTTGCAGCTTTTTTCAATATCCACACCCTCTTTTGCAAGAAACTCCTCTGCGACTTTCTCCTCGGATGGATCCCTGCATCATGGAATAGGATATAGCAGAAGTTATTTGCAATTGGACAGAAGAAAGTGAAGAATTCCACAAAAAAACAGTTCAACGTTTTTTTTTTTTTTTTGGTGCAAGGTGAATTAACATTAACTTCCAAACACATATACATCATAGTTATAACTGATTTGACAGACCCAAATCAGCATAAAAGAAAAAGCATCTAAACTCTACAGATATCTAAAAGCTAAGATATCTGATACAACTATGCAAACATTACAACAACCTGGAACAGATAACACTCTGCCCATCATACACATTCATACTAAATTCACCTTTGATAATGCACCATTAACCATCTAGCTACATTTCCATATCATCCCCCCACCAAGGCCATTCAATCAACACCCACAACAGCCAAGGTAGAAGAAGATGTATGGCTTCACTAGGCACCAACCATATTATTTTCTGCCATTGAGTACTGGATGGATACACTACAGAACGCCATTAAGCTATAACACCGAAACTTAACCAATATACAATGATGCAGAAAAATCATTTGACTACCCAAAATTGATGCTTATAAGAGGGAAAAGTTATGGCAAGTGGGGGTAGAGATAAACTTTCTTTTTCAATAGATGTTCAAAACCACAAATGTTTTCAAATTCTGAAAGGCAACTTTTGGTTTCGGAAAAAACAAAGACAAACTGCGGCTTAATATTATAGATGAAATACTCCTTTGCAACAAACAATCTTTCCGAGGGGACGAGAGGCACAGTGATCAAGACATTTGGATACACACACAGATTTGCATCAAACTATAGTTAGATAGGCAATGTACCTTAAGTATTTGTAGTCCCCTGCATATAATATGAAATAAATTATCATCAATAGCAAAAATAAAAAAGGTAAATATAAAAATGGGATGATGTTTTCCTTGTGTGATATATGGTAATGTGTATTAACATTACGCTAGAAGGAGTTTTCAGTTTATCAAATCCTAAATCAGCAGTTGTAAATAACTCACCTATATCATGAAGGAGTGCAGCAAGCTCAACCTACAATAGTAGTAACATAGATGTCAAGAACCGTCCATAATCCATGAATTAATCAGATATCTAAAAACTAAAATTAACTATTAGCTCCCAAGCAGCAATACTAATGACCCCAATCAAATAGCTAAAATGGCACTTTGTAGTCAAATAAAGACACCTACTATTGTTATTGTAATATAAAACCGAATGCTTAAGGTTGTCTTCTTACACAAATTAAGAAGAATACTTCTTCACCCACCCATGATAAAACCAGAGTTCACAAATGCCTCATCCAACACAAATAAGCAACACATTTCTATTGGGACAATCCATTCGAAATCGAAATGCAAATGTTTCTCTTATACTTGAACTAAGTACATAAGTTTTATAACCATTGTACTTGTTAACAATTTTTGCACCAACTATAAGAACAATACTATAGTGTTAGGGGGTGTTTGTTTATGCTTATTTATATTTCTTTGGCTTATTTCGGGACTTATGGGCTTATATAAGTTTATTATGTAACAACAACATACCCTCAAAATAAGCCGAAAAAACTGTGTTTATGAAATATTAGCCGAAAACATATAAGCCCATAAATAAAGTTAAACAAGTATGATCCTGGAGACATTAAGGCTGTTTGGTTGGTTGGTGTAGCTTATTTACCTATCGGTCTATGATACAACAGATAAGCAGTTTTGAGTGTCTAGTTATCTTAAATCCTTAATTGTCAAACACTTAAACAGGTGCTTATCTAATAGTAATTGTGTTTTGTAACAGCTTAATTGAAAAAAGCATAAAAAAAATTTAATAATGAAACAAGTTAGAAAAGACATACAATTTGGAGTGATGAATCGAGTAGCTGTTCTTCACGCGCAAGAGACAGAGCAAGGTCACGCACACGAAGCGCGTGAGCAGCGTCGTGAGATGCATCGTTACCACCCATCATTTCTTCCACTAATTTCTCAGCTTTTTTTACTATCTCACTTTTCATCGCCATTTTTTCCAAAAAAAAAACCTTTTTCTGCTCACACAAACTGTATGTACTTGGTAGAAATGAGTAAACTAGTACTACTAGGTTTATTTAATTGTGATCAACCGATTCGCTATAAAACCTGTTGCTAACTCCTTTTAAACCTTCTTTTGCAATTGTGAACCCACTTTTGAACCTTCGAACACCTTCTTTTGAACTGCTACTATCATCTTATTTCGAACCTTCTTTTGAACTTTCTCAACCTGCTTTTGGACCATCTTAACACAAAATGAACCTTACTTATTCCTCATCTGCTAATCCTTTTCTCTTAGAAATGGGTCAAATTTAGAGTTCGGGTCAAAATGTTCGGCTTGTCGGTTCAATTTTTATGGATTCCTATAATGGGATGGAACCGAATGGGTCATGATGGACCTGTGTTGGCGTATGTACCCTCCGGATTTAGGCCGTACAATTAAATACTCTCCGGATCTATATCAAACAGGGCGTACCCAAATGTATTTAAACAAGACAGACCAATAACCGAAGGGTTGGGAATGTCCGCATGACCTCAACCTTCCGGAGGTCATGACCATTCGGATAAACCAGTAAGTACATGAACCAAAGTACAAACAAGTACACCAAGTATATGATAATGGAGCATAAATTAGCAAACATTAAAGAACTAAGTACAAACCAGCCTGACACTCCATATTGAAGGCCTATAAATAGAGAGGAAATCTCCACTTAAAGGTTAACTAATTCTTTCACTCTCTAACTTCATATATACTTTCTTCCTCTAAGAACATATACTTACTCTCACGTCGGAGGTTGGTCCTGAGATACATTCTCGGGGCGAGACTAACGGACGTACCTGTTTTGCAGATATCCGAAGTAGCCCACTACCAACAAGGATCACCCCGAATCCGGAGGACCAATCCAGAGTCCGAAGGATTCATCTCGCTTGTCTGAAGTAGGAGCAAACTTTTACTTCAACAAATTGGCGCCATCCGTGGGACTCGTCATTCACTCTACCCGAACTTAGAAATGACAGGTCCTACTCCTACAACACCTGAAGGAAGTGAGAAAGACTCAGAAGTAAATCCCAACAGCATAGAACAAATCCAGAACCATCTCACCGCCTTGAAAGCTTTAATTCAACAACACAATGCCACAGGGGTAACACCGATTAAGCCTATCCAGCTCGACTTCGAAGACGAAGAACCCCAAGGTACCGGAGCTCAGAAAGCAGAAGAAGAAACGACGGATGATCTTTCCAAGCCTTTCAAAGCAGCATCCAAGAGTCCATTCACCCGAAGGATAATTGATTTTTCCGGACCTAAAAACGCAAAATACCTGATGCCTTCCCACATAAAGTTATACGATGGATCCACAGACCCGGACGATCACGTCACAAGATTCGAAGGAGCTGCCAACCAGGGTGCTTGGCCCATGCCCATATGGTGTATGATGTTTCAGCAAACTTTGGACGATGCAACCAGAGGATGGTTCGATAGCCTCCCGCGAGGAAGTATCGACAATTGGGACACCCTGTGTGAACAGTTTGTGCTAAGATTTGCTCTCCGCAGAAAATGTATCAGAGACCCCATGGAAAATAACTAAGATTGTCCGGAAGGCTAATGAAGCCCTCTCAGAATTCAAGGAACGATGGACAGATGAAGCTAGCCGTATTTCAGGGGTTCCGGAGGTAATGCAAATATCCTCTTTCATGGATGGGTGTAAATGCCCGGAACTAGCAAAGAGATTCTCTGAAAAAATTCCCCGGACAGTAACCGAGATGATGATGAGGGTGGATGACTTCATCCGTTCCGAAAGAGCATATCGGTTGACCGAAGTACCAAGGGGAGAACGGACAGATAACTACAGAAAAGATTATCATCCTAATCCGTATAACCGAAACGACCAGAACACGCAATGATCTTCCTTCAGAGGGAATCACAGTAGAGACATTCGTCGAGAGGAATTCAGACCCCGGCGGAATGACCATTATGCACCCTACGGCCAAATAAGAAACGAAAACCCTAACAGGAATGACTACAGAGCGGACTACCGCCGCAACGATGGAAACCGGAGGGATGTCAAGCCCATGGACTTAAACGTGCTCATCAAAGCTCCTAAAGAAATTCTCGCAACTGAACACCATCTTAGACTTCCGGCACCACCCCCGTTGAGAGGACGACCTGCCAGAGAAAACATGGATAAGTACTGCGACTACCATGGAGAAAAAGGTCACCTCACCAACGACTGTCACAATTTGAAGGAACAACTTAAAAAAGCTATGGAAATAGGCAAGCTGGACCACTTAATCAGGGATGTTCGGCAAAGAGAGAGGATACCTCCAAGGAATAATAACAACACCAACCAAGGTCGAATCATCAATATGATCCGATATCCGAAGAGAAAATATAAACGAAAAATCATGGATCAAGAAGAAGAATGGATGAATACTCCTATAAGTTTCCCTCCAATACTTCCCGGAGATGCTTCCGAAGAACCGCTAATAATTGAAGCAGAGATCGAGGGATACACTGTACGTAGGGTATATGTGGATCAAGGCGCTTCGATAGAAGTGGTGTACGAACACTGCTTTCTAAACCTTGACCCCTCCATCCAATCTCGACTGACAAAAACAAACACGCCGCTAGTTGGATTCGCTGGAGAAGCCATAAATCCGTTGGGCAAAATAGAACTAAAGGTGTGCTTCGGAAACGAAGGACTATATCGTCGGACGACTATGAAATTTGCAATAGTAAGATCCCCCTTCCCCTACAACGTAATACTGGGACGTTCCGGAATCAAGAAGTTAAGAGCTATCCCTTCGACAATACATGCCATGATGAAATTCCCAACACCAAGAGGTATCGCCACTTTGGTCACCCGGTCAGTCATCATATCGGAATGCAGAAAGCTGGAAGAAAAATTCTTGCTGGAAAAAGAAACTAAGGTTGAAAGTCTTCCGATGCCCACGATAGAAGAAAGGACAACGGAAATCGAAGAAATACTGGTTCATCCGGCATACCCAGAGCAATTGGTGACAATAGGAAAAAATTTCTCAAAAGAAGGAAGAAGGCAGCTAATAACGTTACTCAAGAACAGCTGGGATGTTTTCGCATGGGAACCTTCGGACATGACTGGCGTCCCCCGATGGGCGGCTGAGCATAAACTCAATGTAAATGTCCAAGACAAGCCTATTGCACAAAAGAAGAGGTTATTTTCGGAAGAAAAGAATCAAGCTATAAACAAGGACGTAGAAGAGTGGTTAAAAGCTGGGATAATCAGACCCGTTCGATATCCAACCTGGATATCTAACCCTGTGTTGGTAAAAAAGCCGGATGAGAGTTGGAGGATTTGCATTGATTTCAAGAACCTCAACTCATCGTGTCGCAAAGACTACTATCCGTTGCCTGAAATAGATTGGAAGATCAAATCAGTAATGGGGTTCCGATACAAATGTTTCCTAGATGCTTACAAAGGATATCATCAAGTACAAATGGCAAAGGAAGACGAGGAGAAAACAGCCTTCTATACCGATCATGGGACATACTGTTACGTCAAAATGCCGTTCGGATTGAAAAATGCCGGAGCGACCTATCAGAAACTAGTAGACTCCGCCTTTCGGACGCAAATTGGCCGAAACTTGGAAGTATATGTGGATGACATGGTCATCAAAAGCCAAACAGAGAAAGAGCTTTTAGCCGATATAGCAGAAACATTTGACAATCTCCGAGGGATCAATATGAAACTAAATCCTAAGAAGTGCTCCTTCGGAGTAGAAGAAGGTAAATTCCTCGGATATATGGTGACTTTCGAAGGAATCAGAGCAAACCCCAAGAAAACCAGAGCAATCGCCGATATGCAATCACCAAAGTCATTGAAGGAAATGCAAAGCTTAAGTGGTAAGCTGGCGGCACTAAACCGTTTCTTATCAAAATCTGCCGAAAGATCCCTACATTTCTTTGAAACATTAAAGAACATCACCAAAGATAATAAGGAGAAATACCAATGGACGGAGGCAGCTGAAAAAGCTTTTCAAGAGATGAAGAAGATGATCCTGGAGCTACCATGCTTAACGACGCCGAAACCAAAGGAAGACATGTACCTATATCTATCGACCGCAATGGAGGCGATAAGTGGGGTAATGTTGGTCGAAAGGGAAGGACGGCAGATCCCGGTTCATTACGTAAGCCGAACGTTGCATGAGGCCGAAAAAAGGTATGCTCCGGTTGAAAAATAGGCTTTAGCACTGCTACATCTGTCTAGAAGACTAAGGCGATATTTCGAAGCTCACTCCATCAAAGTTATAACCGACCATCCTATCAAGCAAATACTAAACCGAGCAGAATCTTCCGGACGGTTAGCCAAATACACGGTAGAACTGGGAGCCTACAACATTACCTATGTACCCAGAAATGCCGTCAAGGGACAAGTACTGGCCGATTTCATCAACGAAATACCTGTCGGCACCGACTATCCGGATCCAAAAAGGAGGGGCAAGGAGATATGCAACATCTCCCAGACCGGAGAATGGATTTTATACACCGATGGAGCTTCCAGCAAAAAGGGTTCTGGAGCGGGGCTAGTACTGATCAGTCCGGAAAAAGAAGAATATACTTATGCCCTCAGATTGAACTTTGAAGCTACTAATAACGGAGCAGAATACGAAGCACTCCTGGCTGGACTAAGAATCGCAAGGGAAATGCATATAGAAGCGCTGGACGTACGAGTGGACTCAAACCTTGTGGCAAGCCAAATCAACGGAGAGTTTACTGCGTACACGGAAAGCATGACCAAATATCTCGCCAAAGCCAAAGAATATATCGCTTGCTTCAAACACTTCAAGATAAAGAATATTCCGAGGGCACAAAACCAAAAAGCAGACGTACTAAGCAAACCATCCACTGAGGAAGAGGTAATCAACGCAATAGTAGAAAAAGAAGAGGAAAACTGGATGTCGCCCATACTCCGGTGCTTAAAAGAAGGGATATGGCCGGAGGATCTAAACGAAGCCCGAACCCTTCGTATGAAAATAAGCCATTATACACTAATCGATGATGTACTATTCAAAAAATCCTATCTAGGACCAATGCTGCGGTGCGTAGGACCCCTCCAGGCCAATTATGTCATCCGAGAGGTACACGAAGGAGCGTGTGGCATGCATTCCGGACCACGATCCGTTGTAGCTAAACTTATGAGGCAAGGCTATTACTGGCCAACCATGCACCGGGACGCCAGGGAAGTTATCCAGAAATGTGACTCATGTTAAATACATGCTCCAGTTCCTAAGTTACCAAAAACAATGTTAACTTCCGTCATGGCTCCATGGCCGTTCTTCCAATGGGCAATAGACGTGTTAGGACCTTTACCCGAAGCTTCAGGGAAGGTCAAATATGTAATCGTAGCCATTGACTACTTTACCAAGTGGATGGAAGCAAAACCCCTGGCCAAGATAACTGGAAAGGAAGTGAAAAAATTCGTGTGGGACAACATCGTCTGCAGGTTCGGATTACCTAAGATAATCGTCACGGACAATGGAAGCAATTTTGTGGGAGATCCGTTCAAAAGTTGGTGCGAAAGATTGAATATCACGCAAATCAACACGGCCGTAGCTCATCCTCAAGCCAACGGATTGGTGGAGAGAGCGAACAAAAGCCTAATGAAAGGATTCAAGTCACGACTCGGAAGGGAAAGATCCGGATGGGTAGATGAATTACCAAACATACTATGGGCATTCTGTACCACCCTAAAAACTAGCAATGGAGAAACTCCCTTTAGTCTAACCTACGGAAGCGAGGCGGTCATCCCAGCGAAAATCGGTATGCCCACCTTTCGGACCATGATGGCAAACGCAGAAGACAACAACGATGAAATCGGCTTAAACCTAAACTTGTTGGAAGAACGACGAGAAATGGCAGCAATAAGGGAAGCCAAGTACAAAAAGAAGGTGGAGCAATATTACAACCGAAGGGTTAGACCTGAAGCATTCAAGGTGGGAGACTTCGTGTATCGGAAGAATGAAGCCAGCAGGGTGGAAGATCAAGGAAAATTAGGGCCAAACTGGGAAGGTCCCTACCGGATAACGGAAGCCTACCAACATGGTACGTACAAGCTGCAAACCATGGACGACATAGAAGTACCTCGAACCTGGCATGCAATCAATTTAAAAAAGTGTTTTATGTAATCAATTGTTCCGATAGACTTATTGTAAGGCATGAGCCATATTCCTATCATCAATAAAACATCCTATGCAGTTGGGCCGTAAGAAAAGTTGTTTTTATCTAACGTCAAACTACCTAGTAAGGGAAAACCCAAGTGGGTATAATCTAAGGCCAAGAGCCGAAGGACACACGTTGTCCGGTATAACAAAACCCCAAGTGGGTATAATCTAAGGCCAAGAGCCGAAGGACACAATTTGTCCGGTATAACAAAACCCCAAGTGGGTATAATCTAAGGCCAAGAGCCGAAGGACACAAGTTGTCCGGTATAATAAAACCCTAAGTGGGTATAATCTAAGGCCAAAAGCCGGAGGACACAAGTTGTCCGGTATAATAAAACCCCAAGTGGGTATAATCTAAGGCCAAAAGCCGAAGGACACAAGTTGTCCGGTATAATAAAACCCCAAGTGGGTATAATCTAAGGCCAAAAGCCGAAGGACACAAGTTGTCCGGTATAATAAAACCCCCAGGTGGGTATAATCTAAGGCCAGGATCCGGAGGACACAAGTTGTCCAATAAGTTAAACTCAGATGAATACGATCTAAAACCAATAGCTGAAAGGCACAAATGTCCCGGAACATGCACATACATAACTTAAAAATAGCATAAAGACAAATAACAAAAGTAACAAAGAAGGGAAATGATATATATTCATCTGATCAAAATCGGTTACATCAAGTGTTCCGGAATAATGAACAGCAAAAGACGAAACATTAACAACCTACTCTATTACATAATATTACTAAATACATCAATTGTTCCGAAAGACCCATTCTACAAAATAACGGAACGTTAATAACCTATATTATTACATCAATTGCGACCAGGAAAATGAGATAGCTTCGCAGGGAATTCGGGATACCTAAGCCCATAGTCAAAATGGAAGTATCCGGACCCCGACATACAGTCTCCAATAGAAAGAGTTCAAGAACAGCAGCTTCACAAAGAATCCGCAATACCTATGTCCATAGTCAAAATGGAGGTATGCGAACCCTTAAAACATCAACTTCAGACAAAAGCCGAGGCAGTCTGATCCGAAGATTGGTTACCGGAGGGATTCTCAGTGTG
Source organism: Artemisia argyi (assembly GCA_030686995.1). Lineage (NCBI taxonomy): Eukaryota > Viridiplantae > Streptophyta > Magnoliopsida > Asterales > Asteraceae > Artemisia > Artemisia argyi. The sequence continues at coordinate 46,224,931 of CM060699.1, read as the reverse complement.
AGATTCAACCACCGGCTCTTCAACTTCCGTAGCAGGAGCAGGAACCAAGGCTATCAGCTTGTCAAATTTTCGATAGATGGTCTGGCGGATCTTTTGGATGAAGGGGTAGTCCTGGGAGAGGGCCTGATCATATAATGAACAATATTTGTCATCGGCCTCCATATCCATCCCTTCGACCTCTCCCAACAGCTTAGCCGCCTTCTCCGGCTCATCAAATAGGCCAGCCACATCTATTAACCCAGACTGATAATACAAGTTGAAGGGTTCTGCCAATGCCGTCCGGAATTCATGACTACCGAGAAAACGGTGGATAACCTCCGGAATGAACTCGTTGATAATACGGTTCCTCTCCACTTCGGCATTACCGGCGGCTATAGCAATGTCTTGCTTCTCTTGATAAAGCTCTTTGTAAGCTTTCTCTTCATCAGTTAATTTCAACTTAGCATCAGACAATTGACCCTCCAACAACTTGATCCTTTCAGCCTGCTCCCCAGAAACCTTCCTCCATTCCTCCTTCTCCACCTCGAGTTGAGAGACCCTATCTTCTAGACTAGCGTTCTCAGCACGCAACTTCTGAATCCCCGTCGAATTCACTTTAGCACACTCTGCATGTTTGTCCTTCAGATTCTTCAACTCCTCGGCCATCTCCCCAAACCTCTTCCAATTATCATCAAAGGTCTTATCACACACCTTATGAGTTTCGGACAGCTTTTGATGCTCACGAAGAAGAGACTCAAAACGAAAGATGAGATCTGCTTGAGCCGTAGCATTTTTGCCCAGTAACAACCAAGACCTTCGGAAAGCCTCACCATCGTCTTGACCATCCAAGTACTTCTCCTCACCCAGGGTGGCCAAATTGATCATCATATCCCGACAGACATTCGCATTGTTCATACGAGTCCCCCTCTTCACCACCTACGCAGGAACGAAGGTAGCATCATCCTCGTCATCCCCCTCTATATCTACCTCAATATCCTCCTCCTCCATCAAAACCTCCTTCCCCGGACGCTGGGAGGCACCCTTCGAACCCCCTAAAAATAAAGAACTTTCGTCAATAAATGATAAAAACAAGTCAAAGAGAAATAATTATGGGCAAAAAGATTATTCACAAAGACATACCGGATGAGAGATCTTTTGGGTGCACCGAACGGATGGGCTCCGGTTCCTCGACCCCCTCAGCAGCGTCCAAATCAATGACGTGGTCAGCGGACAGCTTGCTTTTCTTGTGAAGCTTGGAAGAAAGACTCCCTCCGGCTCTCTTCGACGGAGGTTTCTTGGAACCCAGCTTTGCGGCCTGCTCTTTCTTTTTATCTTTAGCAGCCAACACCTTGTCGTCCGAAACTTCGACCCTCTTCAGCTCCTCATCCTTCTCCGGAACCTCATTGTTGGAGGCCAGAGGGCGAGTAACATGCATCTTACGTCCCTGCCCCTGCGAAAGTTGATCCCCTTTCACCACATTCACGGTCTTTCGTAGAGGTGGTTTCTTCAAATAACTCGACATGGTTACACCTGCGGATAAACAAAACCTATCGTTAAACATGAAAAAAGATACACAACTTAAAAATTCATATTTATAACAAAGGCTATACCCCTCCCCTGCTCATCCCTCAAAGCCGGACGGAAACCGGTAAATTCCCAATGATCCGATAGGCCCAAAGCATATAAGAACGCATGAGGAACTTGGCATGGCTCAATGATCGTCTCGGCCAGCCTTTCGGCATGAGAAACATCGTACTCATTTCTCTTGGGAAACGGATCAGACACATCCGAATCCGAATGCCTCCAAGGCATAGCAAAGGGAATAGCTCTCCTATCAATCAAGAAAAAGTGATACTTCCAACCCTTCAGACAGGAAGGAAATTCCCCGAAACAAATTTTCCTATCCTTGTGCACACGTTTTTCAAAAGAAAACCAGCAACCCTGTTTGCTGAGTTTATAAAAGACGCGAAACAAGGGAGTAGTAGGAGGAATGTGCATGCTCCGGGAATACACCTAAAAAAGGGTAGCACGATGCATACCCAGCGGAACCAACTGAGAAATATGGACCTTAAAATATTTGATAACATCTAAAAGAAAAGTAGAAAAAGGAACAGTAAGGCCTCCGTCAAAGAAATACTCCGCGTATAAACCAATGGCATCCGTAGGCAATCGGTCCATCGTCATACCCGACGGAGGTACCCTCGGATGTAAATCCTTCGGTATCCCAAAAGTCTCCACTACGGCAAGTACTTCGCCTTCGTCCATCGAAGACGGCCTTAGATGTATATCCTTCTTAACGTGGGAATCCTCCGGCATGGATACATCCTCATACTCAAACGACGCGGTAGATTCCGACATAATGAGTCCGATAAGGAGAAGAGTATATCCAAACACAAAAAACTAAACGGACTAGGACGTACCTCAAAGACGATGAGAATAATCGTTCGGAATACGAAAGAAATAGAATGTGTCAGAAGTCTGTGTGTGTGGAGAAGAAAAATTACAGTGGTGTAAATGAGAAAAAAGGAACTATTTATAGACGGTAAAAATTAGGCGCGAAACGACACGTCACCCGTAGGGCAAACGTGTCTCCATCCAAACCGTATATCATGAAGAACGTACACGTGTCCCAATCCAGAGGACGCAGTAAAAAACGACGGCGCACCTTAAACGACACATTAATTACTTTTGGCACTTTGTACACGACTCTAGCAAACGACGAAGCTATGACTTGCCCTCCGGAAAATTACAAAAGTAAACTAAGTATCACACCATTGGCATAACCAATACTATGATACTGGGGGGGACATGTTGGCGTATGTACCCTCCGGATTTAGGCCGTACAATTAAATACTCTCCGGATCTATATCAAACAGGGCGTACCCAAATGTATTTAAACAAGACAGACCAATATCCAAAGGGTTGGGAATGTCCGCATGACCTAAACCTTCCGGAGGTCATGACCATTCGGATAAACCAGTAAGTACATGAACCAAAGTACAAACAAGTACACAAAGTATATGATAATGGAGCATAAATTAGCAAACATTAAGGAACTAAGTACAAACCAGCCTGGCAGCCTGGCACTCCATATTGAAGGCCTATAAATAGAGAGAAAATCTCCACTTAAAGGTTAACTAATTCTTTCACTCTCTAACTTCATATATACTTTCTTCCTCTAAGAACATATACTTACTCTCACGCCGGAGGTTGGTCCTGGGATACATTCCCGGGGCGAGACTAACGGACGTACCTGTTTTGCAGATATCCGAAGTAGCCCACTACCAACAAGGATCACCCCGAATCCGGAGGACCAATCCAGAGTCCGAAGGATTCATCTCGCTTGTCTGAAGTAGGAGCAAACTTTTACTTCAACAACCTGGTAACTGTTTACTTGGCATGCTGGATATTACGGCTAAAACGACCATTAAGTAATATGAAAAGCATGCAACAAACTAGTTGTATTCTATTTACATAAGTTTTCAAGATCAACATAGCCCAGAAATGTCATCTTCAAAAAGCTCATGGGGTGCCAATATCAGTAAGTTGTCATGGTTAAACAAGAGGCAATTTTCACTTTTTTGATATACAACTCATTGAGCTCATGGGATGTATGCTATCAAATCTATATCACCCTCGCGAAACTCCTACGAGATATGGGGCCATCTAGTGTGGTGGGTCTGGTAATATGTGTTTGCCCTCGGTTACTTATTTTCATTTAGCAGCCAATACTAGATTAGAGGTTACCAAACGAATTCAGTTCAATATTAGAGAAAGTAATTGATAATACATAGACTTGACAAACCAAAATAAAGAGAAGAAAATTATTAAGGGAGAATTTCATATATACCCACTAAAACTCAAAAACTTGCATATTTCGCCAAAATACAAGTTTTCAATGCATGATGTACAATGCAAGTTAAGCATGTTTTGGTATATATGCAAATATGCAAGTTTTAGTGGGTATATATGCAATTGCCCCAATTATTAAACATATCAGCAACCAAAAATATGTCCCAAGAGAAAGAGCACATAACGGCTTTATTATAGATATCGAATCATGCAAATTAGCTGGTATTAACATTACAACAAAAACATCTATTTCCTTCACACTTGAAACATACTAATTTTAACTTTGGAGGTATAAGCGTTTTGCAGAGCTTTTCACATTTATCAAGTGTACAATTTTCAGAACTAAGATGGCAATAAAGGGGAGGCTGCAATCTCAAGATAGAATTATGAGATGGAATAAAGATCCAAATATGAAATGCCCATTGTGTAAAGAAGTGAAAGATTCACACAGTCATTTGTTCTTTGAATGTGAATATTCTAAGGATATATGGGAAATTATGAAGGTTAAAATGGAGAATGTATGGATGCCAAATTCATGGGAATCACTGATTGAACAGTATGCTAATGAGCCTTGCAACAATACAATTGGGAGCGTCCTCAAAAGAACTGGATTGGCTACTTGTGTTTATCAAATATGGAAGGAAAGGAATTCAAGATTATTCACTGGTGCTGAGATTGATAAATCTGCATTATTGAAGATTATTGAAGACAATGTTAAACTGCAATTGATGAGCCTTAGAGTAAAGAAGACAGTCCAAGTTTTAAGAATAGCTCAGAGGTGGAATGTGACAATGAATTTTGCAAAGAATTGAATGAAGACTATGAAACAGTTCTTATAAGGGGAGTTTGGTTCAAGGAGAAAATGAAAGTTTTCTCTTTGTCCAGGTGTATCTGAGGGCCTTGTAACTTGTGATTATTGAAAGGATGGATGAATAACCAATCATTCATATTAGGGGTGCTTGGAGTGGCAACTAATCTTGAATTGATTGCTCTGTTCATTCCAGCTCAGTAGATAATTACATAAAGTAGGTTGCCAAAATTTTGGTGGAGTGCCAACCTGATGATGCCCAATCTCTGGTTTTCATGGTGATGTAATATGGAAATTAGAGAAAGGGAAATGTATTCAAGGTGGGATGTATCCTTGGGCAACTCTGTACACATGAGTGAAGCCTGAAAAGGATGTAGCTCTGTGTAGTTTGAGACCCAATGGAACAGGAGTTTTGATTTTTTATTGATGATGCCATTAGCAAGAGCCTCTAGTGTCATATGTATGGGCTGCATATGGAACTAGGTAGGGTGTTTGTTAATGGAAATGTAGTCAATGAATAGATATTTCTCCATGGTTGCCTAGATGTTAGCATGTAGTTGCTAAGTCTAGATGAATGGTGAGCTTTAGAATCAGTTTTGTTTTCCTGAATATATGTCCTGAATGTATGGTCAGTATGTCTAGTAGTTTGATTTTGTATCAGTCATATGAGCTTGTTCATATGTGACTGCTTTGTATCTCATTGTAATTTGTTGATTCATAAGTTAATAAAAGTTCACCATTTCAGGGAAAAAAAACATGATAAGAAGAAGGTTCAGCTTCTTCTGTGCCTGTTGCGCAACAAAAACAATACAAGATGATGTTAGACGATATAATAACAAACAAATGAATTAATACGATCGACAAATGTCTTAACATTACCACATTGTGGGCATTCTTTTTTAGTGAAGCCAACCAAACCACCAATCATCAAGTTTGTAGTTAACATGTAGAAGATGAAAAAACAAACCAAGCTGCTTTTTTCCATTGTGAAAAACTTTTTGGAGATAAAAAAAAGTTTGAGAAAAAAAATTTGCTAGTATGATGAAAGACTGAATGAGGCATACTTTTATATTTGGAATTCTTGATACTTCTTCCTAGTTCTTGCAATCAGATACTTCAAGTTTGAACACTTTAAGTCCTTGATCTTCCAGACCCCTTAACTTGATATTATTAACCTGCAATGACACTTAAAACACATATACTAAACCATTTATTAGAGTTAGCAAAAATACCCCCTCACATTACCTGATTACCAAGTCGATAATGTTATACACGCTTAATATTTTTTTTTAAAGAAAAACAAAAGCAGTTACCAATCACACATTTAATGCCAAGATATTTTTGTTAAGTCATCAATCATTTCCACAATCCCAATTGAAAGCTATTATTGATTCGATAAAAAAAGTTCAAAACCCCGAGCTCTCTTATATGTACAAATAACTCTCCCCAAAATTTTAAAAATATATGTTCAAACAATCAGTAACTTAACATTCACATGCTTTCTAAAAGTACACATGCAGAAATAAAGCAAAATACATCTTCCTAATTTGTTGTATTCAATTTTTACCCCCACATGCATGATGAGGATACAGCTAGCTTTCTGCTTTCACGTAGCTAACTTACTATAAAAATTTCTATTTCATAAAATCGGCAAAATGAAAGAGATGATATTATTGTTGTTTCTTTGAAATAGAAATAAGTTAGCATCCACAAATTAGATCACATTATTGTATTATTGCATAGTTGCATGGATATGCATGTGTAATCATAATTTTCATGTTTTTTTTTTGGGTAAAAGGTCAAAACGACCCGGTAAATGTATTACTCCAAAAAACAGTTAAGTACAAAGGATATGAGTGAAGCCCCATATCTCAGCCTGTTACATAGGCGATAAATCATACATAACAAGGTGGACAGCTAAGAAGCTTAAAAATAAAACTAAAACTAGTGCTTATGACATGCCATAAGCACTTAAAACTCAAGAATAAAAACAAACAAGCTAACCAGCAGCTACCGTGAAAGAAGAACTTTCACATGTAATTGGATTAGCCGATTCTTCATTCACATGTGTAACATGTTCTCCATCTTCATCTTCATCATTCACCAATGCAGCATACGAATTAGATGTAGTAATGTTACCTTCCTTAGAAGTAGACCCAGTAGACTTCAACATAGACGATGATTTAGATGTATTACCCTTAGTATTAGCTCCCTTTATAGGTTCCCTAGCTGTCACCTTCGGCTCATATCAGACATTATGTGTAACCGATGGACCAACAAACTGATTACCATTGGTAGACTTGGCTTTACCTCTCTTCTTTTTCTTACCCACCTTTTGGAAACCATCGTTATTTGGCACCATAGTAGGAGTTACAACATGTGAAGTATAAACAACAGGAGGACTCACCACCTTGTTAGGACATTGATCATGAATATGACCAAATATTTTACATATACCACACCTAGGAGGCCTCCATTCATATTCAACACGAATAGTCTCTTTAGAAAAACCCTCCCCAGAAAGTGAAGGAAAACCAATAGTAACAACCTCCACGAGATCAACTTCAGAATTGACCTCAATAAGACACCTAGCAAAACTACTTCTACCCCACGAATCCTTACACATATAAGTAGTGTAAGAGTCAAACATAACAAGTTTACCAATAAAAGAAGCAATCAAACTAATACCATCCTCTTCAAAAACTTGAAGAGGAACATCATGAAATTTAACCCAAATCGGAATGCTAGTCAATTCTTCCTTTCGCAAACAAGTATCCGTAGACCATTTCTTAAGAATGATTGGAGATTTGCATATCATCCAAGGACCACCTTCCAAAATAGCTTCTACACCAACCAATGTATCAAATTTGAAAAAGAAGAAACCTTTGGAATTCATCATAATCCTTTTTAGGCCATGTTTCGCCCAGTTATTCCTAGCAAAGTATTCACTGGAAACGCCATCCTTTTTCCTATAAAATAGCCATACAAAGTATGTTCTAACCGTGAACTAACCTTTTCAACCACTTTGCGTGGAATAGAGATATTAACACCTTCCAATACCGGTTCAGCAACTAGGGTATTAGATTTAGCATTCTCAACAGCCATAAAATCCTCCCACAATCCATAGATAGCATCTATAGCCATTGATCGAATATCACTTTCCAATTCAGCCCACACCGGACATTTACCAGCATCCAAATCTTTAGTGAAATCATCAACATCCTTAAGTGTTTTAAGCGAGACACCAATCAAAGCTTCAATAAAATATTGGTTGCTCTTAACTGATGTCGTAGCACTAGATTGTCGAAGAAACGAATCCAGTGTAGGCGGATCAAGAACACTTGATGTGTTTACATGATCAACAGCATTTGTAGACACATGATTCACATTCACATCCTGAACATGAGGAGATTCAAATATAGGCTGCGTCGCCACACCTGTAACATCCTTAGGTTGAGACTTCTTTTGTTTCCTAAAAGTCACCTTCGACAAATCAACAGTAGCCCTATTATCTTCAGCCATAGGGCGTGACAAAGTATTTAGCTCCTCTCCCAAAACATTCGTCATCATAAATAACCAACCTGAAATGACCAATCTGATTACCCAACGACACACGCAGTAGCACGCACAGCACACAAACAATCCAGGTATTATTGATGACGAATGAGACCCACAAAACCCTAATAACAGCAGTTAAACCCAAGAAACGGAACAAAGACCTAAGAGAAACAAACACTACGAAGTAAACCAAACGGGATTAAACAAGTGTAAACCCTATCAGTTCAGATCAAACGCAAGAATCCTTAAGATAATGGTAACCGATTAGGGTTTATGATAAAAAGAATAGCCTTCAAAAAAAATAATCCTAAAAACGAAGAACAGACCCAAAATCTATGCAAAATCAATTGAATGGAGATGAACGAATGATTATAGATCAAAACCCAACACCATACAACGTTAATAGCAAGGGAAGATTGAGCAAAAATCGTTTTCGGGTTCATAATGGGCGGTGGCTAGGGTTAGGAGTAGAGAGAGTTTTTCCATTTTTTTCACAGGTAGCATATAATATATACATCATAATTTTCATTTGATAGCATCTTTATTGGATACAACTCTCATCTACAGCGTACAATAATTAGACACCAGTAATGATACGTGCACTAACACTGAGTCTTCATGCAAGATTAGCAACTTGCCAATATACCTCATGCACGTTTAATGTTTCCATATTTTTAGTTCCCACGTTTAATTAATTGATTAGTTCCATGCATGTTTTCTATTTTGTAGGCTATAGTAGGTAGTTGTTTAGAACAGGAAGTTGTATTTCCTATTATAAATTGTAATGAATTGTATCAGTAAAAGCTTATGAAATGAATGAAAAAGAAACTTAGTTTCAAGTCTTTTCTTTCTATTGTTCTTGGAGTCTCGCCTCCTCAAAAGGCCTTATCATCTCCTCTTAATTTATTTCTTGGGATATTGACCATCTCAAATCGTTCACTTAACAATGGTGCTTTCATCGACTTGAATTTAACACAACTACCACTACAAGAATCAGGAGGACGGGTGACGAAGACAATCCCGACGACATTGTCGTCGGCATACTACACTAAGCGACAAAAAACAAAACCAGCCTGTGTTGAGTTGATAAAATCCCGACGACATGTCGTCAGTACCATATTCGCCAAACTAGACTTTTCCCCCGCCTCTCAATAATTGCGAATAATTGGGCGGGAATTTGCCTCGCCAAGATGGTACCAACGACATGTCGTCGGGACCATATTAACTAAAAAAATTAACGTAGTTAGCGTTTGATTAGCTTTAAACGTTATAATTAGTTTTAACACAACCATGCACCTGCTGCAACACAAGGTAAAAGTGTAGGTGTGTCGATGTGTGACAACTCTTCGGAGGAAGCGCAAAGGCTGCTGGATTTCCTACCGCATTATGATTCCCAAGACCAAGCACATCTAGAAGGAGTACTGGTGACAGCAGGATTGTGTCCGAAGGTGGTGACAGCAGGATGAGATGTATCGGGCAATTTTTCTAGTATTGGGTCCAAAGGTAATAAGAAGCAGTCAAATGCAATTACAACATGTAAAATCTATGACACGCAAGCAATACAAATCATTTAATTACCTACTTTACAATGTGCCCATGCATAAGGTAATTTTGTGGCGTGGAGTGCTTCTTGAATTTTCGGATTGTTCAAATATGCATCAGTATATTTAGATTGACATTGGTCGTACTGCGTTGGTTTCTTGTGCCATTCTTTCTATAATCAAATTAGACCATGAGAGTTTAAGTTGTTAAAAGCAGAATTTACTCACTATAGTGGAAAAGAGGGAATGCTAAATATTGCCATTTCATGTCAAATGTATTTTGAGAAACTATATACAAATCATTTGTGAATGTTTAAGCCCTTTTAAGTGACAGAAAGAATGTTGTTCATCAAATGTGAACTTGATTACACTTGGATGCTTTTTTATGCAATGTTCTTTAAAAAAAACCTACTACTTATTATGTAAAAATGAACAAATGATTGCAGCTATGTATCACGATCTTTGTTGGCTCGGAGTGGAAAGTAATACATACCTACTATTACTGAAGAAATTGGATTGAAGGAAGCGTAGAATTACACGAATCAGTTCAAAGTATATGAAACCATATGATATTACTGCCATAAACTATTTTAGGGAGTAGGGACATTATAGGACGCCATTTAGCTATAACACTGAAATTTGACCAAAAAACACAGTTTCATAACATCCATTTGAATACCTAAAATTCATGCTTATAAAAACAAAAATAAAGAATAATGAGAGATAAAATCATACTTTCTTTTTCATTAGATATTCAAAAGAAAACCACAAATGTTTTAGAAATCTGAAAGGCTGATTTTAGTGTCGGAACAACAGAGAAAAAATGTGCCTTGATTAATACTATATATTGTAAATGTAATTAGAGAGAAGATAAAAGTGAAAGATGAAATGATTTCTTGTTATTGAAAAATGAATCAAGCAGTACATTATATAGCTATTACATGTTTGACTAAACTACTTTGACTACTAACTAACTGTAACTAACTATCCTTCTAGAAGCTACTAGAAACTATTACAAGTTATCATTGTATCTCTGCATAGTTTGAACTTGAGTAGCTGCTGAGTTGCTTGATTAGTTTGGACTGAATGTACTTGATGATGTTGTGTAGCTTGAACTGTGTCTCCTTTACCCCCCCCCCCCCCACACACACACAAGTAGGCAGTGTGTATGGATCACACATGCCATACTTGGACATACAATTGTAATATAGAACTTTGCATAAGCCTTTAGTTAGAACATCTGCAGCTTGAAGTCTGGTGGGAATGAAGACTGGTAGTATAGAACCTTCCTTGATTTTGTCTCTGACAAAGTGACAATCCAACTCAATGTGTTTGGTTCTTGCATGATGCACTGGATTGGATGCAAGGGCAATAGCAAAGGCATTGTCACACTTGATTCGAATTGGACTAGGAAGAGAAATGTGTAGATCCTTGAATAAACATTTTAGCCAACTAATCTCACAAGTACAGTCAGCTAGTGACCTGTATTCAGCTTCTGTAGATGATCTAGAGACAACTGATTGCTTCTTTGCTACCCAAGAAATTAAGCATTTACCAAGGAAGACTGCATATCCAGAAATAGATCTTCTTGTTGTAGGACAAGAGGCCCAGTCACTATCACAATAAGCTTGTAGAGTAGGTTCAGTGTTGGAAGGAAAGTAAAGTCCTTGACTTGGTGAGAGCTTGATGTATCTCAGTACCTGATTAATGCCTTCATATGAGTGGTTCTAGGAGCATGAGAGAACTGACTTAGATGTTGTGCTGCAAATGAAAGATCAGGCCTTGTTATTGTGAGATGGATTAGCTTGCCAACTAGTGTTCTGTATTGTGATGGATCTGACAGAGGTTCTCCATCAGTGTTGTTGAGGGTTACTTGTGGATTCAGAGGAGTGATTGCAGGCTTAGTGTCAAGTACATTGCCAGCTTGTAGGAGCTCAAGTGCATACTTTCTTTGTGTCATAGCCATTCCATCAGAATTTCTTAGAAACTCAATACCAAGATAATAGTTTAGAGGACCTAAATCCTTGATACTGAAAGCTTGGTTGAGCTGTTGTTTGATAGTGTTGATGACAGATTGGTTGTTTCCAGCTAGTATAACATCATCCACATAGACAAGTAAAGCAATGAAACTGTTTGTGGAAGTTAGTGTAAACAATGAAGTATCAGCAGAGCTTTGTATAAAACCCAAGGTAAGAAGAAAGTCTGTCAATTTGTTGAACCATTGCCTATTAGCTTGTTTGAGACCATATAAGGACTTCTTCAACTTACAAACTGAGTTTGGTGGAAAAGAATGATCATAGCCTTGTGGGATTGTCATATATACTTCTTCATGGAGATCACCATGAAGAAAAGCATTATTGACATCTAATTGCTCAATGATCCAATTCTGATGAACAACTATAGCTAAGAGAGCTCTAACAGTTACCATTTTGGCTACAAGAGCAAAGGTTTCTTTGTAGTCAATTCCTTCCTTTTGAGTGAACCCTTTTGCAACTAATCTGGCTTTGAACTTTTCTACTCTTCCATCAGCATGATACTTTATCCTAAAGACCCATTTGCAGCCTATGGGTAGCTTTTCAGGAGGAAGGAGAGTGATTTCCCAAGTATCATTTTCTTCTAGTGCATGAATTTCCTTCTTTATTGCCTCTACCCATCTAGGATTCTTAACAACCTGGTTATAGTTTTGTGGTTCTGTTGTGTGATTTATTGTGAAGATTAGATGTCTTTGTTTTGGACTGTGAATGTTGTTGTAGTTTATAAAGTTAGAAAAATGATGTTTGGAAATGTGGTTAGTTGTTGACTTAGGTAACTTATGATGATAATCATTGAATTTGGTTGGAGGTTTCTGTGTTCTGGTTGAGACCCTAGTAGGTATTAGTGGTGGTGGTAGATTGGGTGCTTGAGTATTTGTGGTTGTGTTTGGGTGAAAGTCAGATGGAGTTGTGGTTGATGTAGGTGGATGTGGATCTGTCACATTGGTGGTTTGTGGATCAATGATTGGTGAGGATTCTACTGAGTGTTGTGATTCAGTGTGTTGTAAGCTTGATGATGTTGTAGTGGGTAATGGTGAGTGTGTGTGTGAGAGTGATTTGTTTCTTCATTTACAGTTGTGGGTGGTGGAAAAATAGGAGTAATTGGCACTGGTTGACTAGGCTGTGGACAAGGTTGTGAAGGAGGTGGATCATGAAATGGAAATAATGTTTCATTGAAGGTTACATGTCTGCTTGTAATGACCCTGTGTGTTTTAGGATCATACAAGATGTATCCCTTTTGATTGCTTAGATAGTCAACAAGGATTGATGGAATTGATCTTTAATCAAATTTGTCATTTGTGTTTTGGTGAACAAAAGCTCTGCAGCCTATGACTTTGAGATGTGTGAGGTTGGGTGGTTTGTTGTAAAGTATCTCAAAAGGTGATTTGTTGTTAATGACTCTTGAGGGTAACCTATTTATGATGTAAGTAGCTGTGAGAATGCAATAGCCCCAAAGATGAATAGGAAAGTTTGCTTGAATTTTGAGTGCCCTTGCAATTTCAAGATGTTGTTTGTGTTTTCTCTCTACCCTAGCATTTTGCTGAGGTGTATAAGGACAACTTGTTTGATGATTGATTCCATTTTGTGAGAAAAATTTTGAGAGTGAAGTGTTTAGAAATTCTATTCCATTATCTGTTCTCACAGTCTTTATTGTTGTTTTGAAATGATTTTGAACATAGAAACAGAAGGTTTTGATGTTTGATACTGCATGTTGTTTTGATGGCATTAAATATGTCCAAATTGCTCTTGCATGATCATCAACTATTGTTAAGAAATATTTGCACTTGTTGATTGTTGTGTGTCTATAGGGTCCCCACACATCAATGTGGATGAGATCAAAGAGAGAAGTTGCATAAGAAGTGCTTTCAATAAAAGGTAGACAATGTTGTTTAGCAAGTGGACAAACATTACATTGAAAATTTGAATTATAATGAAATGAAGTATTAAGAGTTTTGATTTGTTTGAGAACTGTTGGTGAAGAGTGTCCAAGCCTAGAGTGCCACAGGTGTTGATTGCTGGTGATGGTAAAAGCAGTGTGTTTGGTTGAGACAGATGGTGCTTTGTCAAGCAGGTAGAGACCATTACAAAGGCTGCCAAGAGCAATCCTCTGGTCCTGGTCCTGAAAGATGCACATGGTTGCAGTTAGTATGAGTGAGTAGGTTGTGCCTTTTAGAAGTTGACTAACTGATATTAGGTTATATGAGAATGTTGGTATGTACAAAACATTGTGAAGAGTGATGTAAGTGTTGATTGTGACAGATCCATATTGAGTGACTTTTGTGTTTTGGACATTTGGTAAAGTGACATAAATAGGTGTAGTAAAATGCTTGATGTTAAACATAAGTTCAGTTGAAATGGCTATATGATCTGATGCACCACTATCTATTATCCAGGCTACTATGAGATCTGTGATAAGTGAAGCAGTAAAGTGTAGAATATTACTAAGATGAGAATAGAATTTACCATTGCTGAGCTCCTTGTTGTTTTGCAACATCATCATCATTTGATTCAAATGATTTTGCAATTGGTCCATTCTAGCAGTCATGTGAAGATCAGGAGAAGGGGTAGGTGTAGCCATTTTTGGTTGAACATTGAGAGTCTCCACATCATGTGTTTGACCAGTCACCATGTTGACTTGTCTGAGATTCCTTGTGTTGTTTTGTTGCCTGGGGGTAAAGGACTGTTTGGCTGGAAATTTGTCATAGAGTGGGTGACCAATAGGATATCCAACAAGTTTGTAGCATTCAGCCTTTGTGTGTTCTTCCTTACTGCAATTCCCACAATAAACCCCCTTTTTGAATGTTGACTTCCTCTCAGTAGATGTGGATGATTCTCCCCTTGAATATCTCTGTGTGTTTGTGTAATTTCTTTGATTGTTTGAGTGTGCACAAAAACTGAAGAAGTGTTTGGTTTAGGCAAAATACCTTCCCTTTGTTTCTCTTCATGTCTTACCATTCCATAAGCTTTCATAACTGTTGGTAAGGGTTGCATCAACAAAATCCGACCCCTAATGTTAGCATAGCTCTCATCCAACCCCATTAAAAATTGAATCAGTCTCTTCCTTTGATCCCTCTCAACATTCTCTCTTCCATTATCACAATTACAAGGACAAATGCACAAATGTGGCAATTCTAATGCATATAGTTCATCCCAAAAACCTTTCATCTTTTGATAATACACTTCAATAGCATAATTAAGCTGTTTCAATTGAACTAATTCTTGAGTTAACTGATAAATCCTATGACCATCAATCTGTGAATATTGTTCTTGCAACTCAAACCACAACTTTGAGGCAGAATTGATAAAATTCAAGTTGTTACTAATTTGCTCAGCAACAGTATTCAAAATCCATGAAATTAGCATGTCATTGTTTCTCTCCCAAAGAATTCTTGTAACTGAATTGAGACTGGGCTCAGGATACTCACCTGTAATCAACTTCATTTTGTTCTTAGCATTTAGTGCAATTACCATGGATCTCTTCCAAGAACTGTAGTTGTTTGAACCAGTGAGCTTCTTTGAGATTAAAATCAAGCCAGGATGATCAGTTTGATGTAGAAACAATGGATGATCTGAATTGATTGTTCCATCAGTTGTAGTGTTCATGGATGATGTATATTGAGATGATGCCATTTCTTGATTATTTGATGATTCTGATGATGTTGATCGTGACTGTAACAGTTTTGTGAAAACAGAGTGAAAAACAAAGTATTATTGTGTGGATTGTGAAATCAATACAGTTTGAGATGAATTGAGTGTGATTTTGATTGAATTTGATGATGAATATGATAAGAATGTAGTAAGATATGATGGATTGCAATGGAGAATGATGGTAGAGATGATAGAAAAATTGGCGGGAAAAGTAGTTATGGTGGAAAGTTTGTTAGAGTCACCGGAAAAATCAGTTATGGTGGCCGGAATCAGTTGAGCACCACTATTTGTGGTGGCTCTAATACCATATTGTAAATGTAATTAGAGAGAAGATAAAAGTGAAAGATGAAATGATTTCTTGTTATTGAAAAATGAATCAAGCAGTACATTATATAGCTATTACATGTTTGACTAAACTACTTTGACTACTAACTAACTGTAACTAACTATCCTTCTAGAAGCTACTAGAAACTACTACAAGTTATCATTGTATCTCTGCATAGTTTGAACTTGAGTGGCTGCTGAGTTGCTTGATTAGTTTGGACTGAATGTCCTTGATGATGTTGTGTAGCTTGAACTGTGTCTCCTTTACTATAGATGAAATACTCCTCGCACCAAACAATATTTCCGAGTAGAGAATTGGCACACTAATCAAATTTGGATGCCTGAACAGATTTGCATAACTAAAGTTAAAAAGAGAACCTACCTCAGGAATTTTTAGTCTCCTACGTATGTAATAAATTATCATCAATATCAACAAAGATAGTAGCGTACATGGTGTTTCCCTTCATTAGGGATGGTGATGTAAACTAAATTTATGTTTAGGAAGAAGTTTTGAGTTTTCTTAAAATCTCAAGTAAGCAATAGTAAATAACTGATCGAGCAACAGAAGGACGAGAAACAATCACCTATATCATGAAGGTGTGCAGCAAGTTCAACCTGCAACAGCAGTAAGATAGTCGTCATAAATTGTCACTTTATAGTCAAGCAACTTAAACTATAAATGGTAAACAAAATTAGATTACGATTGTTATCTATGTTGATATAAATAATGTCTAAAAACATTATTAACATTTATCGATATCTCTATGTTTTGATAATCACAAAACGTAAACCCATTGAGCTAAAAATTATGACATAAACAAGTATTTAGAGATAAATATTCACTTTACATCCAAATCACTTAAGGTATGAATAAACAAAGTGTTTAATGCATTTTATGATCAAAGGAATTTTTATTTTTATAAACCTTACATTTTTTTAAAGTGGGACAAACATTTTAAACTTATACAAAATATTTTTGTATTTATAAGAAATGTTTTATTTAAAATAAATATCTTGAATTCAAATTTCTACCCTAAAAAACGGCTATATTCTTCAGGAAAAACCTTCCCCACAAAAAGACAAAAAATCTGAAGAAAAAATATTTTTTTATTAGGCGGCCCCTTAATTAATTAAGGGGACCGGCTAGTAAATTAAGGGGACTGGCACCCTAATTAAGGGGACCGCCCACGCTCCCAAACATTATTAATTCCCCTATAAATATTGGTTCATTCCACAGATTTTTCTCACCTGTTGCACTCCAAAACTTTCTGTTCTAGATCTCCATTTCTATTCTCTAAATCCTTTGATCATACATACATAAATCTTTGTTTCAAAGTGATCCAAACCTCAACCTTTCAAGTGCAAGAGAAAAATACTTCAATCCTTCAAGATAAGAAGTATTACAACTTGTTGTGACCTCCACATCCAAGTTGTTAGAGCATCATCCATTATATCTATTTCTTTGTGTAATTTGTTGTGAATATTTGATAGAAGATAGATTAGCAAAGTGTGTAGATAGAGAGATTGTGTAGTAGATAGTTGTGAAGTAGAGAAGTTGGGAAGTAGATAGTTGTGAAGAAGATTGTTGTGAAGTAGATAGTTGTGAAGATAGATAGGTGTGAAGAAGTAGTGTTGTGATTAAGTAGTGACTAGGTGTGAAGAAGTTGTGTAGAAGGTGTGAATAAGTTGTGACGAAATTGTGGTGTGTATATTGGTGTGTAAGGTTTTCTTCGCCATAAGGGAGCTTGTTGACATAGTGAAGAAAACTCTCGAGCAGGTGACTCAGGGAGTGGAGTAGGGCAAGGAAGGTGTCCTTGTAGCCGAACTACTATAAATGCTTTGTCTCCCGGTTTGATCTTTCCATCTCTTACTTATTATCTTGCTTATATCGTTATTACTTTTGTAGACGTAGTAGTGTATATATATATATATATATATATATATATATATATATATATATATATATATATATATATATATATATATATATATATATATATATATAGTTGCTCATATAGTGTTAGTGTTGATTTCACTTAAAGATCAAACAAAAGTTTCATCCACAAAACAAAGTCTTTACAATCAAACTAAAAAGATAACATACATATAATTGATCATTTAGATCAAGTATAATTTTCATACAACATATAATTAAGGATTACATAATAAACGTTTACTTACTTATCTCTCGTATATAGCTATAATTGTTTATATTATGCATGTGTTGATTTCACATACTTAGCTTGCATTATTATTATTGTTCATACTTAGATATAGTTGTTCATATTGTTCAAGATTTGAGTTCACATAAGATCGAATCAAAGTTTTAAAAGTAATCAAGGTTTTAAAACTAAACTAAGTTTTCATAATAAAATTAAAAAGACGTAAAACTATTCAAACCCCCCCCCCTTCTAGTTTTCCACAATCTACTAAACAACCGAATATTTATGTGAATAAAGATAAACTGAGCAGGCTCAACCTCTAAAATAAATAAAAAAGAAGTCTTTACATTTTCTTGCATCTTACACAAAAGTAGATCTGAAAGTGAATTAGCTTTCTAACCATTGTACTCGTAAGAATTTTTCACACAAGCTATAACTACAAGTATGGTCCGGGAATGTATGGAAATTGTTTATCTGCTTATTGCATTTTTATACACCACATATTCGGTCTTGAGTATTTATATAAAAGCAAATTGCTTATTATTATCTATTTATCTTCTTAGTTGAGTGTGAAATAAGCAGTTTGGCAGTTGCTTATACTCAGAACTGTATTATCAATTAGAAGTTGTTTAGGATTGTTTATTTTTAGGCAGATACAAACACCATTTTCTCAACTGATAGCTTATTCAAAGTTAACAACAACTATACTTTTATTTAATATGATAATAATTACTTTATCAAGTCTATAGACAGATTACAATAAGCATGAGTATTAACAATCATTAAACAATAAAAATGATAGTGTGTGTCAAAACACATACAACTTGGAGTAATGAATCTAGGAGGTTTTCTCCGTGAGATCATCTCCTACTCTAATTAATCATTCTACATTTTTTACTGTTTCACTTTTCATCACCATTCTCTTTTTTACTTTTTACTTTTTTTTTTCTGCTCCACAAAAACTCTTGGAAATGAATAGGGAATGGCGATATTTATACACTATAGTGAAAAACCTACATTACACATATCAATAAACCCTAATGAGCCCAAACTTCACAATCGGCCTTGGGCCATCTAATCTATTGTGAGTATTGTCTAACAATATGCACTTAGGAGTCCATAATCTTAGTTATCGACTATATACATATAAAATTCTACATGGTATACATACTCCAAAAGGTTTGATGCCGAAGTGAACCGGACTTTGTGCATCTTTTTTATGTGGTGACTTGATGCCGAAGTGAACCGGACTTTGTGCATCTTTTTTATGTGGTGACTTGATGCCGAAGTGAACCGGACTATGTGCATCTTTTTTATGTGGTGACTGACTCTTCCGTTAATCTATATTTATACTACATATCTTTATCTTTACTACATAAAAAGAAAAAATAGTCAAACTTGAATTATTGACTTTGTTGAATTGTTGAATTGTTAAAAAATGAGTAAGAAAAGTATTGAATGTTTAATGCAATTAATGCAATATACGAAATGTTGAATTTTTCCAAAATGTTGAATGGGTAATATACAAAACCACTTTTCGGAAAAAAAACATATTTTATTAATTTTTGAGAAAAATATGCAAAACCAATTTTCGGGTGTAACCGGGTTTCAAAAATATAAAAACCGGTTTTATTTGACCCGTTTTTCGATCGAAATCGGTTCAACTGGTGGAACCGGCTGGGTCGAACCGGGTTTCAAAACATTGTATTTAATCTCCAAATCCTCAAACTTTTATTATTTTTCGTTTATAAACCATAAACTTTTTTTATCACTACAACTATCTGCCGCTATAAGATCCTGTTGTTATGCACGGGTACTCGTCTAGTAAAGAGTTTATGGTCAAATGTGAAAAAGTGGAAAAGTTGAAATGTTGAAAATTGTCAAAGGTGAGAAAACTCAATAACAATGATGCAAAGGAAGTATTGAAACGCTGAATCTATGAAAGGAAAATATTGAATCAGTAATTAACCAATTCAAAAATAGCTAATCAGTTACAATTGTGCAATTAATTCAACGCATTCAATCCATGCCCTCCGATTCAAAAACACCATTCATATTATTAAAGATGTAAAAATACCACACCTATCATAATCGTTCTATGAGATCATTTGATTCATGTGCACTGCATAATCGTTTTATGGTACAGAAGAATTGGTAAGTAGCGATTCTATTGTAATATATTTAGGGTTTCGGTTTATTACTTACATGTTACAATTAGTTTGAATTATTTAGGGTTTACAAGTATTAGTCACATATAACAATTATTATGTCTTGATCCAGTTATAAGATATTTTCATTGATTATATTCAATTTAATTTTGTTTTACCACGCTAGAAATTTTTTTGGGGATTAACAACCCTAATCACGTTACACAAGAAATGAGTTGTAAGTTTTTCAATCATGTGATCTATTTAATTGTATAACTATAGTGATTGGGTAAATAATATCTTTCTCATTTGAACTTAATTGTTGTCATTTGATAATCTTTTTGGTTTTAACAACTTAAATGCATTTGGACTACAACCCTCAAATGGATTTACAAGCAATGGATAGATTTCACAGAATTGGGCGGACAAAACCGGTTCATGTGTATAGGCTTGCAACTGCACAATCTGTTGAGATATTTCATACATTTGATCTTCCTTCTATATTTGTTTTCGCAAGATTAACATATGGTGTTGAATAAAATATTAATAGGGCCGATTTCTGAATCGAGCTTTAGTAAGTTGAGCCTTGAGCATGTGGTGATTGCCGAAGGTCAAATTCCACTGGAATACATTTTGTACATTTGCTTTTTGCTTTGTTTACAGGTGCATAGTCTTAGGGATTTTAAAGTGTTTTGAGGTGGACTGAGTTTGGTAAACCGTAGGATATTTATGATTACATGTGTGGTTTTATTTAATATGGAATACATTAATTTAAGATGACTTTTAACCTGTTTGCATATTTTTCAAACAAATCGTTTACATTATGCATTTGACCCGTTAGAGATAACATATGATCCAAATCAACCCATTGATCTGTAGACGGGACGAAATAGCTAGCCCTACTGCCCACGTATGTTTTGTCATGGTAATGCACGACTCTCTTTTTCTGTAGAATATTAGGGGTTTCGTGTTTTTTATACAGTTTGTAATTTGTGTATGTTATGTCATGTCTCTTTTCTAAAAACTGAACCATTATGTCTCTTTTATACAAACTACATGGTATTATTATTATTATTATTATTATTATTATTATTATTATTATTATTATTATTATTATTTAACAAATTGTATCATTTATAAGTAAATGTATAGGATTATGTGATACATATTGATCAAAACCAACATAAGACACAAACCAAATCATTTGTTTTGTCTCTTTTATACAAACTGAACCACCTACATTCTTTGGCCTATATGTCCCATTATTGAAATTTATATACTAAATAGAGCGAATATATACTCATGTCCTATTATGTCATTCTATATTTGTTAAAACATTAGCACTTTAACCCGTTAAAACATTCACACTTTGACCCGTTAAAACATTCCTTCATGCTATAATGATATCAAGAAGGTGATTGTTGTAGTTGGACAGATTGTTAGAATAGTCATGGCGTAAGTCTAAATTGATGGCTAAGTTTTTATAGTGAGTTTATAGATAGGGCTGGTGAAACCGAGGACCATGCTTCATATCATTATTGCAGACAACCGAGTGAACATCTTGGAGACCTGGTATTGTACATGTTTATAAATAATGAGCAAAGTAGCTTATGAGACACATTTTAGATGCTAAATACGTAGTTTGTGTTTATCGATCAACCTGTTAGGATAAAAGATACATATTTATAGCTTTCTGGATGTTTTCCAAGGATTTTATGTTGCGGGATATAATTTCTTAGCTATATTGACCATTGGGACGTCGTACACTAAATTTATTCGCATGGCTTTATATATAGATAAACTAATGGATAATGGAAAACCAAAACTTAGTATCTTATCTGTCAATTTTTTACCATAACAACTAAGCCTTGCAGTATTAAGTTATTCAATTAATGTAAAAACGAGTTTTAATTTTGGTGTGCCTAAAAGTTCGATAGCCGTGCAGGTTGTGAATTATCTACTACGAGGGTGGATAAAGAACCTCGAATCACAAGGTTTGGTTGCATTGCCCTTGCTCGATGATGAAAGTGGTCGGTGTGATGTTGCAAAGGATTTGGAATTCGTGTGAGGCGGAGCAAAAAGATCGGTCATGATAGTATTTCACGAATCAGAGTCGGCAATCTGGAGCAGTTTGAGTTAATTTTTCAGCAACCAATTAGAAAATCTCACCATAAAGTTCAGCTGATGGAGATAATCTAGCACATGTGCATAATGTTAAATACTTGAATGTTTATAGTGTAGTAGTATTCATATTTTAGATGTACATAGATGAAACTAATGAAATACATAAACCTTTTTTGGATCCCATCTATGTTACTAATTTCTTTGCATGTTACAACCGTTTGCAATCACATTTTGATCATTAAAGTTCTATTTTGAACGTTATACGAAACACTTACCACAAAATTGCATATCGTTAATTGTCTGTCGCTAGAAATTCCATTGCTATGCATCGGTACTCGCCAAGTAACCTCATATGAGGTATTGAATACAAGTTCTGATGACATTTATCAATAGTTAGAGCACACGTTGTAGTGGTTGTATAGCATGTTATAGGTGCCAATTCGCACCTATGGCGTCCCTATATGGCATGTTATATTGCTCCGCGCCGTTGTGTTATAGGTGACATAGCCACCCCATTCACATTCGTTATGCCTTTTATTGCGGAAGGTGCTTATGTTATAAGAGTGTTATATGGTACATGTTGACGTGGCAACATCTTTGCCCAGTGAACCTTGCTCTCCTAGGATTGAACTTAAGACTTTTATTTTTTATTTTTTATTTTTTATTTTTTATTTTTTTTTCCTCAAAAGTCCTAATTAACCAACTCTTATACATATTCAATATATTGATTCAAGTCAAGAAATAACATAACCTTAAGGTTTCATACTTTCCTTTGCACATGTTCATTTAGCTATTCGTAAATACACATGTTCGTTTACGCTATCTCAGATGTGCAATGAAGACACCCGAAAACTTGTTTCTTTGAATGTTTGTGTCGTCTATTTGCTAGATTAAACTTAAATAAACAGACCATGCTTTTGTCAATCCGATTCATTTATGATACTATATTGGAGGTAATAAAAGATCTCAGGTGCTAAACCACGCAAAATAGATTATGAAAACCACCCTCGATTATTATGTGGACTTATATAAATCATGATCAATTGATATTTATATCATTGTAGCATTTTGTATTTGTTCTCACAAATTCTAAAAAGGTACAGTTGGCATCTTTTGATTGGACAAAAAGTGCTTAACAAGTTGAAGTGCCTCTTTTGGTTTGAAAGTAGGTACTTGATGTCCTGCTCCTCTGATCGTTACATACATCAATCCATCATATGTTATTGTCCATCCACCAACCTACAATTACATTGCCAAACATCATATTATCATTGATTTTGTGTAACGTGACCATTTTATTTCAAAAATAAAAGAAGAGTAATGCTAAATTACCTGACTCTTACTGTACCATGGAGTCCATTCTTGAAGTGTTTTCAAGCCAAGTTTTCTCAATGAGAGTCTTGTTGAGGTTACGGGAATCCTTCCGTCGGTATCTCCACTAAAAACCCAAATACGAATACCCCCGGCAGCAAGTTTTTTTAAAACCGGTAGCATAGATCCAGGAGCATCGCTCCAAAATGTTATGGAGTCACTGTTTAAAGCATGTAGCACGTTAGAATCAACAAATACACTGGTTTAATTGGTCAAAAGGGATTTATCGTTTTTAATTACCTACAATGTGTCCATGCATAGGGAATTTTCGTGGTATTGGCATGGAGCGCCTCTTGAACTTTTGGATTGTTCAAATATGCGTCGGTATATTTTGATTGACATGGGTCGTACCCCGTTGGTTTCTTGTGCCATTGTTTCTATTAACAAGTTAGACCATATAAATTCTCATTAACTAAGAACTGTGAGTTTTAGAAGCAATATGGAAGTCACAAAGAGTCACTAGAGTGATATGTTTTAAGGGAATACTAAATACTGTAAGAGTACTCACATTCTTGGAGAAAATCCGAGGAGAAACATTGCCGAGTATATGTGCACGTTGAGTGGAATTGGGGGTAGTATCAACACAGTCCGGTGCATACAAGCTATACATGTCAATAATTTTATAAACGTCAAAATATTCATTCAACGCTGTATCACAATCGTTGTTTGATTTGGGGTCACTAAAGTTGCATTTAGCTTTGACATCATTATACACACGATCCGATATCACAGCATGATCCCAAGCATAATTAATCATTCCAGTCTGATCAGTTTCATCATCTAATAACGCATTTCCAATCTGCATTTTCGCGTGTCACATATGTTTCCACACCAATAAGCAATATAGTTTGAATTAAGGGAAAGCATACTAACCATAAATCCCTTAAAATTAATGCGATCTTGGTTGGAAATGGTCTTGTTTTTATCGAATATAAGCTCTGCTAGCTGTGGAACATAATGCCCTATGAATACAAACATGTATGTTATAAGCTTCTTCCGTTAATTGTACTTTTATAAACTATGTTTAATAACAATGATTTATCGTTTGAATATATATTACCAGCATAACTTTCACCAGCAATGTAGAATTCATGGGACTTGTACTGTGGAAATCTTTTAAACCATCTAAGCAGAAATTTGTACGAGTCTTGGGCTGTCAAATGTCGATCATTAATTACAATTGTTACCTAGGAGGTTAGGATGTATTAACCAGGCGTGTAACATTATATAATGTTACATCTAGCTATTTATAGTATGTATGTGTGTATGCTATTCGTACACATACATATGTATGCCAAATATACCTGTAACTTTGTCACCGAGTTGTTTAATGTCGCTAGTAGTGTTGGTGTATGAGAATCCGACACCAACTGGGGACTCCAGAAATAACAAGTTGGCAGCTATGAAAAAATAACATAACAAGAATGTTATATCTTTGTAAAATTGTAAGTAAAACAGGTATAAGTTATATATTTGTTCTTTCCAAATACTCTTTTCAAGTATAAGTCATCAGATGAGATGATCATATAACCAAAAGAACACACAACGACAACATCTTAAATGTGTGTTCTTTTGGTTATATCATCTTACTCTAATGTGTGTCAAGTTATGTAGCTTTCATAAACGATACATAAAATGACATTCACATTAATACCACTGGGGCGTTGGTCCAGTGGGTGGGGCTTTCATTCTTGAGTCCATTGACTCGGGTTCGAATCCCATCCCTGGCACTTTGCTCCCAGATAGGTACCCACCTCCGCAAAACCTATAGGCTCACTGGAGAGACTTTGTGGATAAGAGCTCAAGAGTCCGAGAGTCTCGGCTCACTCCAGTTGGTGCCCCACTAGGCCAGGAGAGTTGCCCGGAGCTATTCCTTGTGGGGTGGACAATGGCTGGTGCCAAAAGGCACCCGGGGTCAGGGTGTTTCCGCCAATCTACACTTTTTTTGTGGACATTCACATTAATTAGCATGAGGTGTTCTTATGGTCTCACAAAATAAATGTTAAAAATTTACTCCAAACATATGGATGCATCATGTATGTACAACAGTACAAGTACCTTTGTTCCAAGCTTTACTGTTTAAACGGAGCTCTGGTTTGTCCTTTTGTACTACAAATGGTCCTAACTCCTCCATCCCCCCAAATCCAATTGATGAACATCCTGGACCTGTACGTAGTGACAGTTAAAACATAAGTAAAAATACCATCATCACAAATCTTCAATACATCAAGATTTATATACACAAAAGCAAATAGTAGGTAGATGTTGTGTCAACAATACCAAAAACCAAGGTATGCAGTTTATAATGGATAGCTAGTATATATAGTTTGTATCTTAGTATATAGGCTAGTGGTAGTGGCCCGGAAAAAATCGATCGTGTGTATCGATCGATCGATAGTTCGATCGAGCGTGGCCATTGTGGGAAATCGAGCGCCGGACATTTGGATGCAATATCGATCGAGTTGCCGATCGATATTCCACAAACTTTTCAAATTTATTCCACCTTTTGTAGCCGTTTGGTGCTAAAAAAAAAAAGATGATGCAATATGGGTTGCCACTGTGATGAGAGAGATGAATATGGGTTGAAGAGAGAGAAAGCTGAGGTGGCAGCCGGAAAGATGATGCAATATGATGCAATATGGGTTGCCACTGTGAGTAGCCTAAGTATAACCTTCTTGCTCTAACTATTTTATACAATCTTGAGTTAACTAGGTTGAAACACCGACTCGACACAAAGCTCTTATGAGATCAACGTGATCAACTCTAGCTGTATGATGCCAAAGTTGTTATAAATCTTAAACACGCGTACGCATTTTAGATATAAAATTAGTCATAGAAATAATTTTCTTAAACTATTTTCTTCTAGTATTCTAGGAATTTATAAAAGATACGTGACATGTTCATATAATCCTCATAATATGATCTGAAATGTCAAAGTCATAAGTCTGAAAACTTTCAACATGATCATAATAAAGATTTAAATCGAATCTAAGACTAATGATTTCATGATAATATAGACAAAAAGTGGCAACATATACATGATGTCATGATGAGTTGTTTCTAGGGGTGTTCATCGGTTCGGTTATCGGTTAATCGGTTTATTCGGTTCGGGTTGTTCGGTTAAAAAAAATTTTTGGGTCATAACCGAAAACCGAACCGAACCGAAAATATCTATAACCGAACCGAACCGAGAACCGAACCGAAGTTCGGTTCGGTTATGGGTCAAAACCGAAAACCGAATTTTTTACTTAAATTACACTATTTATATTTTTTTTTGAATTTAATTATATATATTTTTGGCAAAAAAAATATTTCAAGCATAAAAAAGTGTTTTTTTTATATTAGTATTAAATTTTAATGGATATTTTTTATATTTAAAATAATATAAATATATATATTTATATAAATTCGGTTTTCGGTTCAGATAGCTAAACCCATATCCAAACCGAAAACCGAATTTTTAATTTGGTTCGGTTCGGTTTTAACAAGTTCGGTTCGGTTATATATTCGGTTCGGTTTTATTTCGGTTCGGTTCAGTTTTCGGTTTATTCGGTTAATTAACCGAACCGTGAACACCCCTAGTTGTTTCAAGAGGGTAAAACGTGATGGGCTTTTGTCAGATATTGTATGGGCCTAAAAGTTGACCAGCTTTTTATTGGGTCAAAAGGCCCTTTACAAAGAAACGTCACTTTCTAGTTTCTATGACAACTAGTTTGAAAGAATTATTAAAAGGGGACAACGATGTGGCATCACATGCTCATATTGTCAATATATTGAGCTATAATATCAGAACTAATTATTCATTTGTTGAGACGTTAGTCTGTATATGGATCATAAATCGTTTTAACAATGACTGCCTTTTAATGAGACAACAGAAAAACAAACACAAAAAAATAATGTGATTTGCATATTTCATTTTTTGATTTGAACACATAACTGTACAAGCAGATAATGCAAGATATGAGTTCGTTACAATCATGTTAAGCATAAAGAAAAATGTCTCAATAAAAAGAAAGAGAGTGCAAATCAATTCTCCAAACTAAACGGGTTTTAGTAGATTTGAATGAGACAATAATTGAGACTATTTACCCAAGAGTTACGAGTAAAAGACATGTTGTATTCGGGTTGACTTGTGAATAGTAAGTTTATTTTTTGACAAGACAACTTATTTTGAACGATTTAGATACGAGGGTTACTAATTAGATTCAGTTTGTAAAAGGGAAGAATTTTTGAATCCACCTTTCTTAACAGATGATGATGTGGTTTTCTTTGTTCGGGTTATCTGAAGAAGAAGAGTGTTTGTAACTCAAATGAACGTGTTCTAACCGAGATGTCCTGTTTCCGAATCCTTTCTCTGACCATCTCAGTACATGTAATCTAGAGAGATTCACCAGGATGTTGGTTTGTCACTATACATATGTGCTTTTCATTAACACTGTGTTTTCAAGTTTTAAAACGAATGAAAAGAAAAGAATAGGAAAAGGAAAATAAAGGAAAAAAAATAAAGGAAGTGTTGGTTCGTATGTTCTTGAGATAAATGAAAATAACCAAAAGTCATGTTTTTAAATTAGAGGAAAGGGAGATAACTTGTTAAAATTACATGTATTTCCTTGAGTTGTTATTGCCAAAACTTTTAAAAGGGCTATATTGGTCTTTAGACAAACAAAATATATTAATGTTCCTTTTAATTTCCCATTCTCCTAAATATGGGGTGAATATCTTTTAAGTAAAATTTCTCTCATTTTCCTCTCCAATTCCATAAATCCTTTCTTAAAAATAAACTTTAGAACACAAAAAAGTAATTTTTTTTTCTTTTTTTTTTTTTTTTTTTTTTCTCTCAAATTTTAACTCAAGAACACAATATAAGATAATACTGTTATATATCTTGTCATAAGAAAGACAAGAATAAAACTTAGAATAGGAAGTTTGGATGCATCCGACTTAAGTTTTCAAAGGGAGATGGGGTCATTGGTGGTTTACAGTTTACACATTGCCTATTAAATGACACAACTTGTAACATTAAATTAAGAGTAATAGTTGGTAGTACTACTTAGTAGTATTTCGTGTATATAGATGGTGTATATGCCTTATTCATGAGAACATGCATACATACATCTCTTATATTGAGTGAAACACACATCCACAAAGACACATGGTGAGAGCAACTCTTTGAGTAATGTTACAAAAGTTATAAATGGAAGAATAAAGCAAAGTGGTCACAATAAGATAAAAAGGGGACCAAATACTTTGGTACATTCTGTCAATGATAAATGCTCAGTGGTGTAAAATTGCAATATACTTTTACATTTAAACTATTCTTTAGAATCTGTTTAGTTTTTTGTGGTTGCAAGCATGAGGAATTATACCCTACCCTTTAAAGAAGATCCTCACATAGAAGAACCTAAACTCTAACAACCATTTTTCGATAAGTTTAGATGCATGTCAATTCATTGTCCACTACTAAAGAGAACACGTCGGCTAGTCGAAACAGAATTTTATTCTAAACCAAAACCGATTTCTTTAATTGGAATTGTGGTCATAGTTAGAAAGACAAATAGAAACTAACAGATTTTGACATGTTAGTGAAAATTGACTTCCATTCCATAAATCTTTTGTTCTGACCCATTTTTAGGACCATAAAATCCACTAGCTTCCCCCCCATTCACATGTTCAATGTTATCGAGAACGTGTTTTACTAACACTAACTTTATACTTTTATATATCTATATTTTGATTATTATGTTTAGATGCTTTTGCAAATTAAAAAAACCTCGACTTTTAAGAAAAGTTTGTAGTAAAAAATCTTTTCAAGTCATTTGTTTGAACTTGTATATAATTATGAAACAAATTAAATTTGGAACCATATAATTGACTCTTAGTATCAACACAAAGAGAACCCCACACATACAATGCTTACAAAATAATTCAGTCATTAATTATATTTGTTTTGCTGTACATTTTCATTTCATTCATAACATATTAGTATTTCCTTATTTTTTTTTTTTGCAAAACATCAAACTAGGTTGCGTCATGCATGACAAAAGGGTACCTAATTAAATTAACATATGATGCAATTAGGCAAATGTAAACATTCAACACGTACATTTACTTTTTCTTTCTTAAACTTGATTAATTAATTAGTCACAATGATATTGTTATTTTATTAGTGTTTGTATAATGATTCTTAATGTTTTGTTATCAAATCCAGTAAGATATAATTTATAATGAGATTAAAAGACAAGAAAGATAGAATATTTCCGTAACTTCTTATATCCAAAAGACCAAAATGTATTAATTTTGCAGGAAAAGTTAAACATCTATGCATTTAATTATTAGTTTGGCTTCATATATTCTTATCGGGATCATGGCCAAATCACAATTGGTGTGCTAACACTCAACCAACCAACAAGTTTTACAATAATAGCAACGATAAGTTTGTATAATAATTAAATTAATATCACATTCATTTCAAAATACTAGAACGGTACCCGCGCCTAATGCGGCGGCGGATACCGTGTGATTATATTTTGCGTTATTGGGTTAAACATTTAGTTATCTTCATGTTTTATAAGTAGAGATAGTTAAACTAAATAATTTTAGTTTGAACAACAAACCGCTTCCTAACCAACTTGCTACTTAACAAATTAATTTTGAAATCTTTCCATAATAAGCAAGAAAAAAAAGTCTGAATTTTAAGCCTTTTTAATTATAAAATAGTTACAAATGCATTATAACTTTTAAAATATATACAAATATGTACACTAAGTGTATTGTGCATTTGTGCCTACTAAATTCTCTTTAGTTGGTTCAAATATGAAATGGATATTTATTTTGAGACAAATTAAAATAAAAATTCTTTTATTATGAGGATTAGTAAGTGCATCACCGATTCAATCTCAAAAACCCACCACCATGCATCATGGTGTTATAATAGCGTTTTACGTGTAGGGGGAGGGGGGAGGGGGTATCCAACCCATATTACGTGTGGTCTAAAAGAACATGAAATTATATTACATCTATTAATCTAGTTTAGCATATATAATATATAGGCATGCATATAGTTTTCCATAAATCCTAAGCTACACATTTGATCAAGGTTGTCACTGCGAGGCTATAGTAAAGGTGCACGGGGTCTTACCGTCTAGCAATTGGTACTCCGCATCTTCACGAAGAATTCAATTTCACTAGGTCCATGTCGAAGACAACGGGGTAGTCGTTACACCATTCATGCAGGTCGTTACTTATACGATAAGGAATTTCGCTACCTTTGGACAGTTAGAGTTACTGCCGTCGTTTATCAGGCTTCCATTAAAAGCTTTAATACTTCTCCTTATATCAGACTCTACATCATGTTACCACTTAGCAGAGTCCTGATAAGCAGTCGCTACCCCAAGACGTTGGGTTGGCGCTAGAGCCATGCGTGTAATGGCGGAGCTACTTGGAGACAAGGAAGGGTTGAGCCCCCACATAAAATTTTCACTTAGTGTATTTTTATTTAATTTCATATGGTAAAAACATATATACTGATCTTTGGCCCTCCTACAACACAAAATTACTTTGTCGGCCCTCTCACAAAAATTTGTCTAGCTCCGCCACTGCATGCATGAACATTAATACATACTTCCACCCCCACGCGTGAAGGTGAAAAGGACATGAAATTGCTGGTGCACACCCCCAATTGAAATATATTGTTTGTTTGTGTTGTATGGTATGTTCATGTTTAAATATAATATACGTAAATGATTGACAACATGTTAATCACTGTACGGGTAAAAGTGACATAAATGTGATAGAAATAGGACGTCGTAGAGACAACTACCCCGGCCATTACATCTACTCTAAGGTCATTCTCAAGGCATGTATATCGTATATGGAATGGAATTTGTATTGGCATCAAGACAATAGCAAGTTGATCATGTGGATGTTGTGTTATTTGAAAATTATGGATTTTTGGTTTCCACATGCTTCTAGACTTCTAGTAACTCTTTAGACATTTATGTAGAATTATTGTTCGCTAACCTTTTGAGGAATCAAGAATACAAAAGGTACAAGCCTAAAGAAGAGATTTTGTTCAAGTATAGTCGTTGTTCGCTAACCTTTTTACCAATACAGTAACAAATTTTAACCGTACGTATACAAAAATAGAAAACTAGTTTTTTACTACTGTACTATATAACGAGCGAACCTGGGTATAAAAAGTAAAAGGTGAAATAAAAATTACCCCCAACAAATTTGGAATATTTCCTATTATCAACTTACAAATGTTTAACCATTTTCATGTAATGTTCCGGTCATATTACAAAAATAACCCAGAATTTTGTTATCTAATGTAACAACACTTAACAAACATATTGGTCCACAAGACCACAAGTACTTCTTGCAATCAATATATCTTACAAATTAATCTCATTATTTTTACTGAGTTTAATTAAAAACAAGTAAAAGAAAGAGCAATGTTACCTCCATTTAGCCATAAAAGTAGAGGCTTCTTTTGTGGGCTTTCGGCAGCTTCAAAAAACCAATAAAACAGTGCTCTACCATGGGTTTCATTGACAGTAATATATCCAGCATACTGCTTGAAGCTAACTCGAGGCTGACCTGGAAGACCGATAACTCGATCAAGGTCTTGCTCGAGCAATGCTCGCCGGGTGGGTTGCTGGCCTGAAACGGCTGCAACCCACCTGAAACTAACTAGTGAAATGATGAGAAAAAAATAGCATGTCCTTGAGGTGCTCATTGTGTGAAGTGAGTGTGTTATGAAATGATTGAAGGACAGTTTGTATGATTTATATATACAAGTTGCTATTTGACCATAAATGTATAGGTAGCAAGTTTCTTTTTCATGGGCATCAAGAAAATATCTACTTGACACCCTACTCAACGACAACTTGTTTTATTTGTTTTGATTTTCTTTTCTAATAATATGAAAATTTGGGTTTGAGTAACTATGACACTTCAATTAGTCTTCAAGTCATTCATGAGAAAATATGTAAATTTTGATTGGATTTTATACTAATTATGTCTAACATATAAAAGTTTGTTATAAGAAAAATAGGCTAAGTTGTTAGAACTATATTGAAATGTTAACATTTACGATATCACAAGCTATTCAAAATATTAGAAACTTCAAGTATACACCAGTTATGTAGCAACGATGAAGAGAGAAGAGATGATAAATTGATAATGTTACAACACACTACATATACAACTACAGTGGTCCGATAACGTCGATAAATTTATTTCGGACACCTAAACATATTTTTCTTGATCAAATACCGAACTTACTAATTTATTTACCAATGGCTTGAATTTTTTTTTTTTTTTTTTTTTTTTTTTTTTTTTTAACGGCGGATATATAGGGTATGTTTGGCGAAAGTAATTGTTGTTGGTGCCGGAGATTATAAAAAGAGATTATTTTTATAATCTACATGAAGTAACATTTGGTTTTAAGACACTACTACACAAAAGCTTAAATAGATCACTTCTAATAGAGTGGTTTTCTTAAAAACCGATCTAACAAATGGAAAAAAGGGGGAAGTAAAATAAATAGATCGGTTATTTGGATAAAGACTGATCTTACTAACTTTTAGTTATACAAAAGATTAAATAGATCAGTTTTTTCTAAAACAAATGATCTATTTAATTTTGAGAGGGATACTACTTTTCATTTCCTCCCTTCACCAAAA
Organism: Artemisia argyi; assembly: GCA_030686995.1. Lineage (NCBI taxonomy): Eukaryota > Viridiplantae > Streptophyta > Magnoliopsida > Asterales > Asteraceae > Artemisia > Artemisia argyi. Next base: position 46,191,698 of record CM060699.1, on the reverse strand, counting down.
TTACCACTTTTCATTTGCCGCTTTACCAAAAATTTATACACACAAAACCCTACACCATATCCCCAAAATCACATCCCAGCCACCACTCTCACCAAACAAACCCTCCATAACCCTCCAATAGTCTGGTTTCTCACTTCATCACCACACCTTCAATTTACCAAACAACTACAGAACCCTAGCCGCCATACCACCACACCTCTGCCACCACAAACGACATCACCATCGACGACATCACAACCAAAACCCAACGACCGCTGCCACCACTGTAGATGGACAGTACGACTCTTCTTAGGTTATCGATCTTATTTTTTATTTTATGGATTATTATTTATTTAGGTTAATTTGTTGTTTATATGGAATTTTTAGTTTTATTATGCTCATGTTATGGTCCATTTGTTCATGATTTACTTTACTAAGTTTGTACGTATGTTGTATTAGGAAAGTTGGGGTGAAATCAAGATTAAGGTTATAAATTGATAAAATTTGTGAGATAGTAATCTGATGTTTGTGTAATTGGTTATATGTTTACTTGAGGATAAAAGTGCTAGAGCTTATGATTTAGCTGCACTTAAGTATTGGGGTCCTGCAACTCACATCAATATCCTGGTAGCCTTTCGCTGTTTTCTTTAATCTGTAAACTATGTAATTTTACCATCTTAAATATATTATTTGGTTATGTATTTATCAGTTAGAGAACTATGAACAAGAAGCTGTAGAAATGAAGAACTAGGCGTCGCAAGAGGATTCGGGCTGGTTGTGTATATGGGTCACAACGGTAATGCTAGTTGACCTGGTATTCTTTTTATCCAAATCCTTTTAGTAACATGTTGTAACACCCCAACCCGATAAGGGTAGAAGTGCTACATTATGGTGACATATCAAAGCAAGTACAAGCATACATCTCAAGTAATACAAATGAGTATCAAAGTTACAAGGGAGACTAAAGTACAAGTACAAAAGAAAGTAGTACAAATACTAAGTCTGGAATGTACAAAAGCTACTACTAATCCAAAAGCTATCAAGGTAAAGTCTTCTAAGTCCAATGCTCTCTCCACTTATAACCCAGCTTCCTACTAAAACCTGCCGCAGGAAAAGAAATGCGGCTGAGCTACGAGAGCCCAGTGAACAAATATGAAAGTAACAAGCAATAGAGAATGATATATATAAGACAATGGAAAGATAAAGTAAAGCATAAAGGAAGTACAACCGAAGTAAGAAGAACCTGTATTAAAGTTGTAAAGGTGTAAGGTATAAAGGTATAATGGTCAGGTCAGTTATCCACCACGAGCCCAAGTCAAGTCAAGTATCAAGTCAAGTCAAGTAATCAAGTAACCATGCATCCGGAGGGGAGACCTCGGGATACCAAGTATAATATGAGGGGATACCTCCAAGGGTTGGAGTAGCTAGCTCCCAAGATGTGAAAGACGTGTATCGCACACACCGTCAGTCACCAAGTAATATATAATGTAGTCCAAGTCATAATCAAGATGGCCGTAGCCCAAGCAAGTAACAAGTCAAGACAAGACTAGGATGTATCCATACGCCCCTGCAGGCCAATAACAATCATAGCAGTAGTCGATAACAAGATCAGGGACGGTGGGGGACATCTCTCTAGCCCCACTAGAGTACATAACATTGGTGCATCAATGCTATGGTTGTGGCTACTCCACAACAAGTAGTAACAAGTATAACAAGTGGTGGCTCGTAGTCTCAAACTGTGGGTCAAAGGTCAAGTCAAATATCAAGTGTACAAGTACAAGGTTCATATCAAGTGGTTCAAGTCAAGAGTCCATATCAAGTGGTTTAAGTCAAGTTTCATATCAAAGGTTCAAGTCAAGATTCAAATTAAAAGGTTTATTATCAAGGCCCATAGTAAAAAGGTTTAAGATGGAAAGGTTTATACCAAGGTTCATACTGAGAAGGTTCATGTGGATTTCTTGTTTAAGGTTCAAGGTAAAGGTTCAATAGTGAGAGAGTACGTAGAGTTTAGTGTAAAGATCATGTCATAAGTTCAAGTAGAGGCTCATATTAGGTTCCAAATAAAAGTTTATGGCAAGGGTTCAATTCAATGTTTATGTCAAATGTTCATTTAAAAGAAATCTTTTAATAATGGTTTTCATGAAATAAAGGTTTTCAATAAGGTAGTCCTTAAAATAAATATTCATAAAATTAGTGAAACTTCATATAAAAGTGGTGTTACATAATGTTCATAACCCTCATTTTAAAATAGTTTTTCCTCAAAACATTTTCATAATATAATTACTAGAAGTTTTCACATCCGGTTATATTATTAAAAGCACTTTCAAAATATCAAGGGTTATATCAAGTCCAAGTCAAGGTTTGAATCAAGTATCATAGTATAGGTTTTCAAGTCAAGGTATAAGTCAAATATCGAAGTAAGTGATTTAACACAGGGTTCAAATCAAGGTTCAAGTCAATATTATCATATCAAGTTTATTATGTCAAGGGTATCATGACAAGGTTATTTCAAGGTTCAAGAATCATAGGATAAGTTTCAAGCAAGGTTCAGTTTTTTAAAAAGGATCATAGCAAGGTTCAATAATCAAGGGAACATAACAAGGTTCAATAATCAAGGGAATATAACAAGGTTCAATAATCAAGGGAACATAACAAGGTTCAAGATATCAAAAGAATAGGAAAGACAAGAGTGCATGAGAAACCTGTAGATAGGTCAGAATATCTGTACCTTGGTTCAAAAGCAACAAGGGAAACAAGGAAAAAGGATCATAATCCCGCTTCACCGGACCTATACGAATTAGTAATAGAAGGTCACTCTTAGGTTAACATAATTAGGTTACCCGTTTTAGTATACTTTCCATTTTTAGTAACTTTTCATAAATAGTAACTTTCCAAAATTAGTAGGTTTCCAAAATTAGTAAGTTTCCATATTCAATATTATTCCTTCAAGATTTTAATTAAGGTTTGGACAAGTTAAGTGTTCAAGATGTCAATTTTGCAAGATTGGAGTTTAATATGACAACTTCCCATATTTTAGGGTTTATTATACAAATATGCCAAAGTTCAAGCAATTTTCCATATTTATCACATTAGTTCAATAGTTAACAATAATTACCAATCACTCCCGTGAGTTTACAAATATTACAATCAAACCCTTAATTTACATTATTTCCAAAATAAGTCCTTATTAATATTTATTTTACAAGTATAACCATATTTAATTCAATTAACACTTGTAACCCTTAATTTATCAAAATTATATCATTTCAGCCCTCAATATAATATTTATTCAAAACATTCCCTTAACTTTCAATAATTACACGTTTAATCCTTTAATTTAAATAATTACCATTTATATCCTTTTAATTATCAAAATTACAAACAAGTCCATATAATTACCAAATTTACACCCTTAGCACCCCAATATGATTATTTACAGAATAACCACTTAGTTTTCATAATTTACAAAAATGGTCCCTCTATTAAATTAAATACAAGTCTAATTAAATAAATGCATATAATTATATTTTTGGTCCTTATAGTTACAAAACTCACACTTTTCACCTTCTTCATAATTTTTACAAGTTTCCCCTGGTCTTACAAGACTTACAAAAATAACCCTTATGTTTCAATATTTTCAAAAGGCACCCTCATACTTTTTATTATTCTAACCGATTACAAATTAAATTCACAAACACAAACTCTAATTCTTCCCCAATTTCATAACATGATAATTACTTCAAATAACATTAATTAAGATTACAAAAATCTGAAAACCCTAGTTCTATAACCATTCAAACCCTTTTATATTTTTATACAATCGGTAATAACAAATAATTATCAATTCGATTTCAAGGCTTCCCAAAATTACAAATACATTTTATTAAGGTCTTATAAACATGTTATCATCTCAGAAAAATAATGATAAGCCACGAAAAATTATATATCAATCGGATCAATATTTGCTATATTTTAGGGTTTACAAATAGTTTAATTCTATATGACCTGTTTTAACGTGTATGGATCATAACCAACATTTTATTTGGATCATATATGATGTAAGGAGAATGACAAAAATACCAGAAAGTTTTTATATTTGTCGAATGAGGTGTGGAGAATTAATACCTCTCGGTTAGGATTTTTGAACCAAAAACAAGAGCACACGAACCACGATCAATCCCTAGCCTTCACTACTATTTTTACAGCCTTCTACACCTTAGAACAAGCCCAATAAAAATGGAAAACACCTCTGGAAAATTATTATGGCCGCCATGTGTATTTTAGAGTGTTTTAGGGTTTTAAAATTTTATAAAATGGAAAATAGGTAACAAATAAATACAAAGATGATGAGGGTGTGATAAGGGCCGGATTTGGTGCTATCAAGGGTGAGAAAAATCATAAAATTATTCTCTCCATAATTAGAACATATATATCCTCTTATTAAATATTTTGTACAATATATTAATTCATTTTGGACCCTTTTATTCCTTTTAGGCATGCCAACTATTTTTAGTACAATGAAAATGATGCAAATATTCAAGTAAAAATAATGGTGATCATATGTTGCTTAATTCCAAGTGTTTAGGATTTATTTGGTATTAATTTAAGTGTTTATTGATAATTTTAAATTACAAGGGTATTTTGGTAATTTTGCACGTTTGGAAAATTTTAGGTTTTACACATGTATTGTGTCATATTCTTTGAAAAGTTTTAGTACGGGGTATTAAATTAACGCGTACAAACTGGGAACGCCAAGTAAGGTATTACAGTAGGTTCTTATCTTTTTCAGCTTCCTCGAAATGATATTCTTTTTATAATTCTCATGTCTACTTATATGTATGTAGGCAAAAAAGGCGATGAATAGGGTGTATGCTACCAGCATTCAAACCACTATGGTCTCATTCTTAAAGGAGAGATGTTTTAGAACTGGTTTATTTACGTCAACCATGATAACTTTCTTAAAGGCGTTAATTGGTATTCTTATTTATTTTGTCTTCTACTAATTAATAAGTCATACTTTATATTATTATTAATGTTGTTGTTTATTGTTAGGTCACCGGATGGTTCGTGTTTTTTGACGAGTTCTGATGATAAGACTCTCGGTGTATTTACATTGTAAGTATTATCAGTAACTTTTTTGTGTTTAAGGGGGGTTGTTTGGGTGACCTTATTACTGCTTACCAACCATTATAAGCGAATAAACTTCAGCTGTAAATTTGGTGCTCTTTTAGGCGTTCAACTACCTTGTAGTTTGTACTCGGATTGAGTTTTGCTCGAGGGGACACATTTTGATAAATTTTTGAAACTAAGTTTTAATCTCAATGACTTCTTAATTTTAGTATGCATTGTTCAGGTTGCCAAAATAATTGATTGAATGGCTGCAGTAGCGAGTAATAGAAAACAGGGCTCTATATGCATTTCAAATAGAGTCCCCTCCCCTTTGTGCCCGTATGTAAAACCGGGCTCTATGACCATTTTCAACCGGGCTCTATGCCCTTTTTTGTAGTAGTGGTAGACAACAAAATGATTGTAATAGTGATAGTGTCTTTATTTTTATTTGTTTTCTTACTTCTTCACAGGAATTTCACTTTGTCTGCCCAAAGATAAAGCCTGCAAAGATTCTACTTGCTGCATTTTCCGCTGAAAAAACATGAGTTGTGGCTAACCGGTTAGGGAAGGAAATGTTTTGTTCAGAAATTTGTGTGTTTGGTCAGACAGTCACTTACGGTTGTCTCCTTTAATTTGCAGAATTTCATTCCGCTTGCTCGAGTCTTGAAGTCGCATAAGCAAGCTCTCAAAATTGGTAAAATAGCATCTACTCCCACTGATCTCCCTATTACTTTGAAAAGGTTCAGAAACTTGAGTGTATAGATGACTGGTACAGAGGGTAGAAGCTATTGATTCCCTTCTAAGGAAGCTAATGCTGGTTACAGAATCAAATATTGTCAGGTAATGCTTTTAATCATATATGCACCGTGAACTTATTGGCCACTTAGGCATTTAATCTGCAAGCCTGCTACGGCTAAAAAGCGTTCGTTTTCTGCTAGGTTCACACGTAACTCATTGTCGCCAACTTCATCTGCAACTCCACCAACACTCATTCGTACGAAACCTATTTTTGGTGCTCCTGCTATTGGCATTACTTTGTGCATTTTAGCTCCAATGGGTCAAACGGTATGTAGCAGATCCTTCTATGTTGTCAATATTCATGTATGCAGCAATCAATGAAGGTTACAAAGATTGTAGGCGTAACCAACAAGCCCGAAAAGACAAACGACCCTGAAGAATAGGACAAACAACCAGCCACAAATCTTTTGTAACTCAACTTTGTAAAAATGGACAACTGTACCAAATAGCTGCTACTAATGTTGATAATGTAATAACTGTAGGAACAACGTAAGTACGTATGCTAACGTAAAGTGCCTTAGAAAAAATTTCGGCACAAATTTTGAATGATCTTTGCAGCAGTACTGCAATAAAATCAGCCTTTACTATCCATGGAGTAGTGTAAGCACTGATGTGCCTATTCCTTGTTCTAATGAAAATCTGATTTTTTTTTTGTTTGAAAATTCCTTTAATAGATCGGCTATCATGTATTGACTGATCTTATTGTGATGTTAATAAGAGCGGTTATGAACCGATCTATTTGTGATCCCCTCAAATAGATCACCCTTAGTTAGAGTGGTTCAAAACCGATCTATTTGAGGTGTTTCAACCGATCTATTTAACGTTTTTTGTAGTAGTGAGAGATTATGAAAGATTATTTTTTTTAGAATCTCTTATAAGTTATGTCTGCCAAACAAAGATTATTTTTTAAGTAGCTTATTTTTTGAAAAAATAAGCACAATCTCCCAACAATCTTGTGTGCCAAACATAGCCATAGAGAAAATAGCAGGAAGCTAGAAGAAGATTACAAAGGCTTTAAAAGCCAAGAGTTCCAACAGCTAACATTACGCCCTCTATTTTTTAACCAAAAAAAAGAAAAAGTATGAATGGAATCAAAGAGATCACTTTTCCTAAACAAGTGAGAGGAAAAAGTAACACCGTTGCGGTAACGCCATAAGCATCATAACAAATCCACAAAAATGACGTACACTCTATCCTTAACATCTCTAGAGGCTCTCCAATTTTCGAACCATTGAAAGCAGCCGAACCAAGAACAAAAAGAAGGCATATCTATATTGGTCCATCTTCTAACAAGGCGCCAAACATCAGAAGCAAGGTCACAACCAAAGAAAACGTGATCCACCATTTCAACCACATCATTACACATTGGGCATACAATGGCTAGAATATCAAGGCCTCTCAAAGATTTAGCCGAGTAGGAAGCCTATCCAAAAAATACACCAAACAAAAATGTTTACCTTACGAGGAAGAATATTAGAACATCGCGTGCTTGGAGAACAAGAAGGGAGCATACAAGAATCAATATGAACACGCGTTGCATGAACCGAAAAAAGACCGTCTCCATCAAGACTCCATCTCCACGAGTAAGGCTCATCAAGGATCTAAACGTGACCCAAATCCGAGACTAGGGAATCAAGAGCAGCTTCATTTCTAGAACCCTCGACTTGCCTCTTCCAAGTCCAAACCCATGAATCATTTACTCTACGATAAGAGAGTAAGCAGTCCTCGTTTGTATCTAGATGAAATAATCTGTTAAACCTAGACATTAAAGTACCATTGCCATTCCAAGGATCTTTCCAAAAGCGGATAAAAGAACCATTGCTCACTTTACGACTAAGAGTATTCATCGGGAGAAGGTTATGGTTATGAAGCATTGAATAAGTCGAAATGATGGATGCCGAAACGCCATTACAGTAGCAACCCTTAAGATCAACACCCGCTTCCACTCCGTGAATAGCCACAATGACCCGAGCCCATAAAGAGTCAAGATTATTAACAAGACACCATCTCCATTTTTTGAGAAGAGCAAGATTGAAAGCTTTTAGGCTACCAATATTCAGCCCACCCTTTTCAAACGAAGCCATGACATTTTCCCATTTAAGCCATGGCATTTTTTTTTCGCCGCTACCTCCCCAGAAAAAGGAGGCCCGTATCGCTTCAAGGGAATTAAGAATTGATTCAGGGCATTTGAAGATTGACAAATAGTAGATCCCAAGGCTTCCTAGAACTGATTTAATAAGGATAGCGTATTTGCTTTCCAAGAGGAGAGTCTAGCTCGAAAGATCTACCAAAATTTGCCAATTGGAAAAGAGGTTCATGTTCGCTCCAAGAGGTAATCCGAGATAAGAAAAAGCAACCGTACCCGATCTACACCGAGTATCACGAGCCATATCTTCAATATCTTGAGGGTTCAATCCAAGACTGTAGACGTTAAATTTAGAGACATTGATTTTGAGGCCTGAAGTAAGATAAACACGTGAAGAACGTGGATAATATAAATCATATTTTGCCTATTCCAGTCGGAAATAATCACCACATCGTCCGCATAAAAAAGATGAGATATGTTATATCCTGAGTCTCCTATTGAAGCCCCTTGAATAAGACCCGAAGAGACCGCATTTTGTAATGCGATGTGAAGTTAACGTTGATGAATCATTGGAAACATTAGGCTTTAGATTTACGAGGCTTTACGAACCCGTGCGTTGCACAAATTGTATCTAATTGTCAATTGCCTAATGTTTGAGTAAAATTATTGAGTTGTTACCGTGATGATGAGGCTAAAATATACAACAATGTATAACTTATAAATACAAAAACAATCTACTTTGAATAACTGACTAAATTAGCATGGGTCTGAATGCACGGCTAATGTTGTTGAGTAATTGACTAAATTCGCATGTGATTCACACAGCTTTTTGTACCAGTTGTTGAGTAACTGACTATTGTCCCTACTCGATCAGCTTGCTGGTCAAAACGGTGTAATCTCTTTCGTTCCTCGTGTAATATTAGAAGCAATCAACCATAGTATCTTAATAAAACTCTACTTTGGTCGTATGCATTTATGATTATATAACAATATGATAGATGTGGTCTAATAGTGAATGCTTTAATCTAATTAGTGATTTCCATTAATTAAGTCCGATCAATATCACTTAATTAGGCAATTAAAAACATTAATTAGAAAAAATAAAAAACTGTTTAGAATGAAGTATATAGGTTATGTAAACATTTACTATAAGTTAAGGAATTGAATAAAATTACTTAAGTTCCATTACGTTACTGGATCACATTGACTTGCTAGAAACTTATTCATGTTTAAGTGTGATTTTCATTGCCTTATTATTATTATTATTATTATTATTATTATTATTATTATTATTATTATTATTATGCTTAAAAAAATCTGAACTTCCATTTTTCATACATTGTATGTCTTGACTTGGAAGGGGTGAGACTTATTTCTTTTTGAGAGAATCACTTTCCGTAAATTTCTGATTTTATAAAACGGGGCCCTTTTATTTTAACTTGCTATCAATTCAAAATCATCTTTTAAAACAAAGAATAGGTCAAATGTATTTTCTATGGGTTCAACAATACTCTTGTATAAATTCAAAGTATAAAAACACAAATTAGTAAAGAAATAAAATGCTACATAGTGATGCTAACAAACAAAATTGTTGCCAACTACTTAACTCATTTGTATTTAACGTTGTCTTCATAGGTCAACTTTTAATTTGCATGGTCCAAAACCATCCACAATCAGTGGCATTGAACCTTTCATGTAAGTCTTACGCTCCGTTCTCGAGTTATTTTTTAAAAGGAAAGAAAAGGAAATGATAGGAAATTGAAATTTTATTGTGTTCTCGAGTTTTTTTTGGACAGAAAGGAAAGGAAACAGGAAGGAAATGATAGGAAAATTCTAGTGATTTTCCTATAAGAATTTTCCGCCCAAATACGGGTGGATTTGGACGGAAAGTATTTTACACTCGCACTATTTGGTATATAATGACCAATATAACTTTCAATATTTACTCATATTCGACTCTTATGATAAAATGAACATATCTAAAAGTGCATAAATGTAATTATGTCTCTTTTTCTTTCTTTTCTTCCCAACTCGAGAACACAACATTATTTCATTTCCTTTCCTTTCATTTCAACTCAAGAACACGAAATATAAAATCAACTTTCTTTCCTTTCCTTTTCATTTCTTTTCTCTTCTTTTCACATCATTTCTATTCCCACCTAGAAAAACTCGAGAACGCAGCGTTAGGTTATTTTATGTCTGAATCAAGTTTTGAAAAAAATCTAAAGACGGTGTCTGATTAGCTCTGTTTATCAGCTTATTATTAAGTTGAAGATAAGTCAATAAGGTCTAAAAATTGGTGTCCAAGATCTTTTGTTGGTTTTCAATGCTGTTTTAGAACTTTTAACTTATTTTGAAGCTTTTTGCTAACTTATTCTAAGGTCTAAAAATAGCTAGTTCAAATCCGATTTGTCAGCTTTTGCTAAAAAAAACCAAAATCTGTCTCAATTAGCTTTCTTATCCGCAGTCTACTAAGCTCAAAATAAGCCCATATTGTATGAAATTTGGTTTACAAGCTTATTGGCTGCTGTTACACGTTGTTTCACTGTTTTTATGCTTTAGCTTATTGTGTACTAGCTTATGCAAGTGCTTAAAGTAATACCTTTGGTCTGTTTGGTAATCAACATAGGCTCTTAGAGTAAATATTGCTTATTGGCTTCTTAGCTTATTAGGATAGCTTATACAGGTTAGATTGGCTTATTTAGGTTGCATTATATCTTTAGTAGCTTATTTAATTTAAGCCTTTAGCTTTTAGCTTAGATTAAGCATTTTCAGTTTTCAAATTTTCTTTTCAAGCTTTTAGTCATAACTGTTTCAATCTTTGGCTTATTCCTAGCTTAACTTTTACTTTTAAAAATTTTGTCTTTTTTAAAGTTGTTTATTTTTACAAGTTTTAATTTTAAAAATAAAAAATATATATATATATATAATATATATACTATTGGTTTTGCACAAATCACTTGTGAAACTTTATATTTTATGTTTTTTATTTTATATTTCGTAGCTTTATAACAAAAATAAAAATAAGAAATTAAAATGGGTATTGACATCTTTTATATAATAAAACAAAACCCCTATTGGGAATTTTTCATTTCAAAAAAATGGATTCATACCTTATTTAGTAATAATTTTATTTAAAAAAAAATATTATTTTCTTATTAGGTAATATTTTATATTTATCCATAATATAAGTAGAAGATAAATAAAAAAAATATAAATAAGATACAATTAACAGTAGGATTAAAATTTTTAAATAATTATCTTTAATAATAAAAAACTATAATTAAATATCATAAATCAAATAAAACAAAGATTAAATTATTTGTTTTTTAATAAATAAAAATATATGATTAAAAAAAAAAACACATGCGCGAGGATTATAACTAGTAAATGATACATCCATTCTCTCATATAAATCTTAAATCATATCTTTAATGTAGAGAAGTAATCAATATATTTAACAGCTCTTTCCTAGTTGTCATACATGTTCTTTAACTACGATAATAATTATTTACTATTTAAATTATAATTTTTACATATAAATGTGAAGTTTGAAATACTTGACATTGCTTTTCCGTGAGTGAAGGCCACGGTTCTACCTTAGACTTTATAAAGCTTAAAATAATATAGAATCAAGTACAATATTGAGATATTGTTCAAAAGGTTTAGATTATTTATCTCACATATTACTCCAACTAACATAACGAATTTTATACAAAACATCTATTCATGATATATCATATTTATTGCAAAATAAGTTTTACATTTCTTAGAGCATTGGGTACCTTAACGTGAACCCACGTTATTCATTAAAATTCCGGCGTTATTGGGTGCGTTAAGGTACCGGGGGCCGGCGTTATTGGCACGTTAACGCGCTAAGTTATTGCAATGACGCATCGTTATAGGAAGAAAGGGGAAGAAAGGGATTTTATAATTCAAAAAAAAAAAAATCATTTTAACCCCTAAAAAAAGTGTAGCTTGTGATTTCTATCTTTTAGTAAAGAAATATAGTAGATATCTTTAGTCTTCGGTTTACACTAGCAGATTCACAATCTGTTTATTAAATTTCAACGTTAAAGCAACATTACACCAAGTTACAAACGATAAAGGAAACAAATAAACACGATACGGAAAACACAAAGACACGATACGTAAAACAGAAAAACACGATACGGAAATACTTAACATAAAACACCATTACTCATCATCTCTGTCCCATGCCCTCGTGTTTCTCAGAATGAACCACACATATTGATAGTATATCCCTCTCCCATAGCGTTCATAATAAATTCGGTTTGCATTGCTGTGACGACAAGGGTCTTCACTTGTACGCAACAACTCTTTGTAAATATCATTATACCTACAACATTCAAGGTTGATTCTACTCCATTGAGCCGTAATACTATTTTTATTACGGTGCTCACCATCAGTCTGACCGTTGAACCTTTGTGTAACTTCATTCCAAAAAGAATGTCCATTCACAAGGTCTCTAGAATCGTGAACTTCAAGCCATACGTTACCTAGCAAGTATTCTTCTTCCATTGACCAACGATTATTCATTGTGAAATGCTTTAGGAGTTTGTGAAGAATACTATTGTATGGTGTGTTATTTATAGAGATGATAGAATTTTGAAAACCGAGCGGGATAAAAATCAAATTTCAAAATTCAAATTTGAAAACCGAGCGGGATCTTTCAAACATTTAAAATTCAAAAGTTCGTGGGCGGGATTGTTTTAAACGTTTAAAATTCAAATCAATGGGCGGGATTTATGAGCTTATTTAACACCCATTCACAGCTCATTATTGCTCACACAATTCACACATAATTCTCTCACAAATCATACATAATTCACAAACAATTCTCTCAAACAATGTCTCGCAAAGACTTCTCCCAACAATTCCCAACTCACCGTGACTTCTCCCAACAATTCCCAACTCACCGTAACTTCTCCCAGCAATTCCCAAGTCACCATGACTTTTTCCAGCAATTCTCAAGCTCCAACATGATACCGAATGAACCGGTGAACACTCCACCGGAAGACATCTTTCCGGTATTCACACCTGATACGTGGGAATCGCACCAGGCTTTACCTCTCGAGGGATCTCAAGAAGCTTACAACCCCCACCAGGCAGTGTACCTGATCGTTGTAGTATAGTATAGTGACAAGTACCGGGGGATTGATCGTTCAACTCAAGAATAGTGTCGTTAGGATTAGAAAGTCTCTTAAACTAAGTCTAGAGGTGAGGGATGATTCTTTTTGTATTTTTATATTTTATAAAAGCAATAAAATCTCGGGTTTTGGAAGAGTGGGCGGAATTAGTTGCTAATCAACTAACCCAATTTACTACAAATGCAATTAAAATTAAGTAACAAAAATGAAATGAAACTAATTATACTAATGTGGTGTAAAAAATGATGGGGAAAGTTGTGTTTACTTAGGTTTCATTACTCCCTAGATATCTTTTACAGGTTGAAAGCTTGTTACAATTGCATGGATGACGGGTCGTATTCCTTAATACTAGTCGTAGGGCCGTACAATATTCCCTAACTCTATAGGATCCTACTTTACTCCTATGTCGAGCCGTTAGAAGCTCCTAACATGGGATCATTAGAATTCTCCTACGCATTAAATACAACAAAAAATCATAGTACACCTCTGATCATGTTTCTTAAGACGTTCAAGCATGTTACCAATGGAAGTCGGCCAGTTTTCTTAAGCCTAACATCAAATACAATCATCCGTAACAACTATAAACAAACAATCAACCCATAATTAACATCTAGGTTTCACTACATCTAAGCAAACACAAAAGAGATCTAGCCGAGCATGTTAAATTGAAGACAAGTGTAAGATATATTCAAGCAACACATAGACATATTGATTGAATTGAAAGAGTACTTATCTCAAATTGACATGAAAAGTTCAAAGGGTTGAAACCCTTGAAAAAGCTGGAAAAATTCGTCCTAGGGTTTTTCCCTAAAAGTTGCACACTAATGAATGAAATTTGGAAAACTATATATAGATAATACAGGGTGACGGCGTCATGTGTAAACATGTGACGCCGTCAACTCACTGCCCATAATGAAATCGGATTGCCTAGATCCACTTTTGACGCCGTCATGTGTGATTTTGTTCTGGGCCGTCACTAATACTTGGACCATGACGGCCTTGGGTGACGCCGTCATCTCCTATGTACAAAACTTTCTGGATCGTCACGTGTATCATCCACTTCTACCTCTTGTATTACTCTTGACGCCGTCATTAAGGAATATGTGACGCCGTCAGGTACTGTTCCCAGCAAGGAAAATTAAGACTTTGCCGTTTTCTTCACTTTTATGCTCCAAAAACGTCCAAAATGCTTCCTTTTTCCAGATTTCACTTCAAAAGTACCTAAAATGACAAAAGGAACGATTTAGGGCAATATTTGATCAAATAAATTCGAATCCGGGCTAAAATGACCCCTGAAAAACGGTTCATTTTTCGCCTCATCAACACCAGATAATGAACCGGTGCCCAATCCACCGGATGTCCAACAGCAACCCGATCAACTGGTGAACAATCCACTGGTGGCAAACCAACCCATTTGGAGAGGGTGGAGTGATGAAGAACTGTTTCAGCAAGATATGCAAAAATTGTTACGTGTTCAAGCAGAGGAAGAAGATGCAGCAAGAGCTCTTGAGGAGTACTTAAGAGCTAAACAGGCTCGGAGTAACCGTCGAGCAGAATGGCGAATACAAAATGGATTGCCCCGTGTACCATCGAGCGAGGATGATTCGAGTGCCTCTTATTCGAGTCACGAGGGCTATGTGTTTGATGAACGTTTTTTTAATAATCGTAGTTTATTTAACTCGTAGTTTATGTTTAAGTATCGTAGTTTAATAATTGTATTTTAATTAAGATGTTTTATGTTTAAGTATCGTAGTTTAATTAAGATGTTTTCTTTTTAATAATTGTAGTTTAATTAAGATGTTTTATGTTTAATTATTATAGTTAATGTAAGTTGTGTTTTATAAATGTTTATGTTATTTTTAAATGAAGTATTTGTTAAAGTTTGGGGTTGAAATTGAAACTAATTGAGGTGAAGGTGAGTTATAAGTAAGTTGGGTGTTTTTTTGGGAGTTATTGTGAAAAGGTAAAAGCTGATGTGGCGCTGACGTGACACTGATTTATTGAATAACTCATGGGACCCAATGCTCTTAGAGCATGCCCATGCGTAACGTACTGCTCCACGTTAAGGCACGTTAACTTGCGTTAAGGCACGTTAGCCGCTGCGTTGACATGCGTTAAACCCACGTTAACGTGGGGCGTTATGTGGCTAACGCCACGTTAAGCGTGTTTTCTTTTCTTTTCTTTTCTTTTTCTTCCGATTTAAATGATTTAAATGGGTTTTTGTTGGGTTTTGTGTGTGTGTTATGTGTGTGTTTCAGTGTGTGCTTTGTGTGTGTTATGTGTGTGTTTCAGTGTGTGCTTTGTATGTGTTTGCAGGTTCACAACAAAGAAGAAGAGAAAACATTTGGAAAGTTACATTTTAAGTCATTGTGGTTTTCTTATGGGTTTACACAGATTTTTTTCTTTTAGTCCTTGAGTTTTTGTGTATTTTTTGTGTATTAGCAGTTTGGTCCTTGTGGGTTTACACAGATTTTTTTTTTTTTTTTTTTTTTTTTTTTTTTTTTTATTTATGTAACAATTCGCAATTTCAGGTTAATTACTATTCCCGGAAAATTCACTATTCACTTTTACTATTCATTTTTACTATTCATTTTTCCCGAAACTTTCCCGAAAGTTGATTTTTATTTGATTTTATCGAGTGATAAATCATTTCTATGGCAAATTAAAAGTTTGACATTCATAAGCTCATTTTCGTGAAAGTTATTAAGGAATTACACGGAATTACACGTTTTAGGGTAAAACGTCAATCAGAAATTCTACGCACAACGAAATTCAACCCCGTCAGGTGACCCCACATCAGAAAAATGTTTGACACACTCATGATTTATTTGAGAATTAATCGTGACTGAGAAAAACATGACCAAAGACTTCCCAGCAGGTCACCCAAGCCTGTACTAATCTCACATGAGCACGCTTAACCGTTTGGGCGATTAACCGTTAGACCACAAAACGCGTTTCTAAGACTATTTGAGTTTTCAACTTCTTCGAAAAAGTCAACATATTCTTTCCCTCCTCCATTGACCAAAAATCATCCCTTGATGTTATAAGTCATTTCGTGATTTTTAGGCTTACGGTTTGATGTCTAAAAGACATTTAATACCAACCGACACTAGACTGAGCCCAGTCTAGACATTATAAGTCATTTTAAATCATTTTTATCACATTATAAAAGTAACATTTTACTTTTCTCAATTTTACGCAATATTCGTACGTTTTACGTATTACGCGTTTTAGACCCGTGTTTCCAGTTTTTAGCAGGGTTTTACACCCAAATGGAACCTACCACTCATTTTATATTTTATTATGGAACTTATTGACATGTTTATCAATACTTTCAAGTTCCATAATTTTACGACACCCGGTTTTACGTTTTGAGGCTTAATCATTTACGATTGGCATTTCCCGGAGTCAAAACTAACCAAGTATCTTGGATAATACCAAGAAAAGTCCACACCCTTGCTCTCCAAGCTCATGAACAGCCTTGGAGGGGGGATTCACCACCCATGTGGCTTGATCTTATGCCTTGTGTCATGAGATGTGAACATGTGTTCA
Source organism: Artemisia argyi (assembly GCA_030686995.1). Taxonomy (NCBI): domain Eukaryota; kingdom Viridiplantae; phylum Streptophyta; class Magnoliopsida; order Asterales; family Asteraceae; genus Artemisia; species Artemisia argyi. The sequence continues at coordinate 46,175,003 of CM060699.1, read as the reverse complement.
ACTTGGCCTCCAAGTGTTGACTAGTCAACAATGTAACCTCCTCATTTGCATATAAATGCTTCTCCTCCCACTCCTTGGCCATTCCAACGACCCACACACATAAAAACACACCATCATCTCATCCTTAGCTCATTTACTTCAAGTTCCATCCAAGAAATCAAGTGCAATATCCATACATAAACCCTAGTTTAGTTTTGATTCATCAAAACTACTTCAAATCCTTAGAAACTTTGGTGATTTCTCTTGAGTTTGAATCCACTCAAGTCACCTCAATTTTCATCATCTCTCTTTCAAGATTACAAGAGTAGAAAGATTGCATGAAGTGAAGTGGGTTGAAGCAAGTCTATCAAAGTCCTATCCTTACATGTTAACTTCCTTTCATCTTTGAAAGCCAAAAGTTGTGAGCCAAACCCTAACTTGATTCTTGTTAAATAATCATGTTCATGTTATTTACATATTATTTGTGCTATATTATGTCTTGTATTAATGTCCATGATGTATAAAAGTGAGCAAAACAAGTTATTGTTATTGATTGTTACAACAAGTTACTAAAACAAGTAAACTAGTGACTTTCTTGGTAAGACCTGATTAAAATGGTAAAAATATGATGTTGGATCATTACATATTACAGTAGAGGACCTAACAAGGAAACCGTAGCAATTTGAACCACCTAAAACGAGTATACGAGTCAAAAGTTACGCCCATTTGAAGTTACCAAAACTTTGCGGCAAACTGCCAAATACCATTCTGATCAAATTTGGGTTTTGAAAGTCCCACTTCTGGTCCGATTCATCAAAAAGTTAAAACACGAAAGTTGTCCGGAACGACGTTTTCGTTCAGGAATAAAGAAGCTCGAGCCCTGAAAACGCTTTTTGAGTGATAAATTCTTCAAAATCTTAACAGCCCATTTTTAGACCAAATTCATTACATATAAGTTATGGTTTATGAAGACCAAAGGGGTCTTATGACCTAAATCATGACCACAACCATGGATAGAGCCAAGGTTGAGTCTCAAGACCATGGAACAATGACCAAAGGTCATGGCTAGGCCATGACGAAATGACCATACAAGCTTACCAAGGCAAATACATGAATTAGAGAAGTTGGCGATAACTTGAACATACAATTTGGATCTACTTCATCTAAAGGAAACCATGAGATTTTACCAAGAGAAAATGGTCATTCAAGACTTATGAAACTACCCCTAATAACAATCTTCATGTACAAATAAACTTTCCTAAGTTTATTCAAATATCGGACATGTAACCTTTCGGATCAAAACTTATATCTATATATTTCATCAACTACTACAATAGTAGGGAGCCTCATGTGAGGAGTTCATTATGTAAGCCGTCGAGTTGAGTTGTGGATTTACGAGTTAAAGTGTCCTGGCTCCTCGAACGCTTACTAACATGACTTCTGAATTATGTCGGCCCGAACGGTAGTAAGCGATATACAAAACATACATGTTTCATGAATCTTCTCTTTCAAAGACTTACACTATACATCATACCACATCATGGACTAAATGCAAGATATATATATATATATATATATATATATATATATATATATATAGGCACTACTTCATATTCTTTACTCCGATCTTAAGTCACAACATTCTATTATAGGTTGCTCGTAGAAACCTTCACGATTCAACCGTTACATTCATTACTGGCTATCTTACTTAAGGTGAGTTCATAGCCCCACTTTCGATTACTTAATTGTTTTACAAACCCTTGGGGGGAATACATGCTATTTATAACCGAGCACAATGTTTTTAAATTGTATGCTTACCTGATTGTTTTATTATCACTAAGTACCAGCCTTGCTAAACCGATATCCTTTATTATGAACCATTTAGTCACTAGCAATAGTGAGCGCGAATATTATTAATAGGCCTATTGGGATTGACGAATCCCATTTGTATTGACTAAGTTCAAACAAATGCAATAATATTTGAGATTTAGGTATGTTAGCAAAGTACCTACCGGGATAAATCTGCCGATCGATATTGGTACACGTTAACGTTATGGTGTCATAAGCTTAGTGTATAATACATGTTCCGGGCGTATAATAACGTAGCCTACCTGTTTTGTTTTCCAAACATTGGTGTGAGCCTATAACTCACACTACCAACATATTGTGTTCAATCGATTTAACAAACTCTATGAATATCACTCAACCTTTGTGTTGACCTCTCAAGCATGTATTTCAGGTTCATGACGATCAAAGATGGAACGGAAGGGCACGGATACTCAAGAGGGCTATAAATTTTGTTATCATTCAAAACTCATTTATTATACATCGTAAACATGGAACCAATTGGGACCTCATTTTGTAATCTCTGATATTTATACAAATTTGAATGATATACCTTTTAAAACGACTCAATTGGAGTTCGTTTTCTATTATTGTGACTATTGTGCCGTCGAGTAACACCCAGTTCGAATTCCGCTGCAACCATGAATTGGGGGTGTTACAGATTTGTACCAGAGCCATGGTTATAGAGAAACGGGTCTAATTGAGACCTAAACTATAACTACAATCACAAGCAAAAACATTTTTATAGCCTTCCACTCTCCGTGTCTTCCATCCTCCAGACGATTATGGACTTAGTAAGCATGTTATGCTACACAAACATATTAGTATATTCATATATATACCCCTTTTGAGCATTTCCCCGTAGATATTTTATGCTACACAAACATAATTGCATATTAATATATGTACCCTAAACATAATTGAGCATTTCCCCGTAAGCATTTTATGCTACATGAACACATATAAGTATATTGATATATACACACTAAGCATTTTATGCTACATGAACACATATAAGTATATTGATATATACACACTAGGCATTTTATGCTACATGAACATATTAGAATATTGATATATAAACTCGGTTTATTTTCAATCATTTATCTAAACAATGGACTAAACATATCTGTGTATGCCTATTCTAAGGCATTTCGGCACAGCCACACTCTCCCAATCATGTTCCTACTCCAACATTATATGTCCAAGACATTGTAACTGATTGCAATGGTCTCATTCATTTTCCAAGACATTGTGAGATACAATGCTCTCATTCATTTTTCAAGACATTGTGAGATACAATGGTCTCATTCATTTTTCAAGACATTGTGAGATACAATGGTCTCATTCACTTTTCAAGACATTGTGAGATACAATGGTCTCATTTATTTTCCAAGACATTGTGAGATACAATGGTCTCATTCATTTTCCAAGACATTGTGAGATACAATGGTCTCATTTATTTTCCAAGACATTGTGAGATACAATGGTCTCATTCATTTTCCAAGACATTGTGAGATACAATGGTCTCATTCATTTTTCAAGACATTGTGAGATACAATGGCCTCATTCATTTTCCAAGACATTGTGAGATACAATGGTCTCATTCATTTTCCAAGACATTGTATGATACAATGGTCTTAATCATTTCTCAAATGTTTTGAGTCACACAATGACCTAACCTACTTCCCAGACATTGTGAATTGCACAATGGTCTAACCTACTTCCGAGACATTGTGTTTTGTGCAAATGGTCTCTAGAATTATTCCATCACATCATCAATATCATTTCTTATGATATCAAAAACCCGTCACAATCTATCGATTTCAAAACAAGAAATATGAGATTTCTAAAGGACAAACTAATCCATCATCGACAAAAGCTGAACTTTCTCTACATTCATCAAAGTTTTCTTATGAAACCTTCATTATTAAAAGTTCGTGATCCTGGCCAAGTATGTTCTATTTTAGAACTACTTAAAACTTCCTTTCCATACGTATCTACCCTTACTACCTTCTATGCAATGGAATATGAAAAACATACGTTACAAGTCTTGTATGGACGGGACTTGCAACTTAAGGGTTTGACATCGCCTTTGTTTAGTGGACAGTTTCCCGAAAGCAACGGACATATCAAAAGTATACCTAGTTTAGGTATTTGAAAATTTTATCGAACCTTGGCTAAATATAGACTAGTCACCTATATTTAACCTTGGGACAGTGGAATATAGTCTGACTAACTATATTCGACTTAAAATTTTCCAATACTGAGAATAGTTGTACTAGGGTTATGTTTAGATTGATTTCCTACATGAACACGATAAACCACCAGAATACATTAAAACAATCTAGAGACACGATAGTGCCTTACCACTCAGCAAGATCTTAACACCTTATTTGTATGATCTAAATTCATTCTTGAAAATTTTCATTTATGAGATAATCCGAACGACTATCTTGGGATAGTTATCAATTCTTCTCTTCATCCCGTGGAAGTACCATCCTGTTTAGGATACCATTCCGTCATAAACTTTTAAAAATCTCTTAAGATTTTTAAAGCAAACTCAACATCGATACCTAAGAGTATTAATGTTAAGCATACACTACACACTTTTGTTCATCAACATATCACATCATTATCTTCACAACCGTTACAAACACAAGCTCATTAACAGATCTTGATGCACTTTTAAAGCTCAAATCATCCTTAGTTACACCACAAGCACCCTTATCAGCTTTACAAGATTGAATATTCATCTTGTACTTTTGGAACACCAGTATCATCTCGTAATACACTACCTTGTAACTCACCGGCTAAGTATGAATGTTGTGTTGGGAATTCTTGAGTAGGATGATTTATAATATCCTTATTTGAATGGATTGGGATGCCTTTTCATTTAAATAAAGAAATTATAAATCATCGAACCATACGTTTATATTCCTTTAGTTACATTGTTTGGGATGCCTCTCTATGTAAATAAAGAATTATAAACAAGTGGGCTTGATTATATCCGAAATAACATAAGTATGAAGTCAATAAACACTAGATACAACAACAGATTACCTACTAGGCTATGATTGCAACGACTATCCCAATTTCCATTAGTACGAGGTTTACATTTTGGTTTTCATAATGATAGTGCAATAACAAACAAACTCATTGCGAGGCCATGTAACCATATGCATGTGCAGTCGTACCAAACTCATTACGGGGCCATGTAACCATACGCATGCGCAGTCGTACCGAACTCATTGTGAAGCCATGTAGCCATATGCATGGGCAGCCGTACAATTCAAACAGGACTTGGTCCAACCACATGTTCAACGCTTATTCCATGATTCGATTCTTATATCAATTGTTATTGATACTTGACAACTATATCAAGTTCTATTTGATATTCAACTACTATATTAATTCCTATTAATATCCGACTGCTATATCAATTTCCTTTGATATTCGACTATTACCATACCTTTCCTACATAAAAGGAAGCCTCATCCTACACCATACACCGAAATGACAAATCAAATTACATCACTGGTAATTCCAGACTCTAGTCCTCATAAGTAACCACACCTTTTCATCGACATCACTCCAACATATGACACACAAAGAACTTCGGGACGAAGTTCCCCGTAAGGGGTAGAGACTGTAACAATTCGCAATTTCAGGTTAATTACTATTCCCGGAAAATTCACTATTCACTTTTACTATTCATTTTTACTATTCATTTTTCCCGAAACTTTCCCGAAAGTTGATTTTTATTTGATTTTATCGAGTGATAAATCATTTCTATGGCAAATTAAAAGTTTGACATTCATAAGCTCATTTTCGTGAAAGTTATTAAGGAATTACACGGAATTACACGTTTTAGGGTAAAACGTCAATCAGAAATTCTACGCACAACGAAATTCAACCCCGTCAGGTGACCCCACATCAGAAAAATGTTTGACACACTCATGATTTATTTGAGAATTAATCGTGACTGAGAAAAACATGACCAAAGACTTCCCAGCAGGTCACCCAAGCCTGTACTAATCTCACATGAGCACGCTTAACCGTTTGGGCGATTAACCGTTAGACCACAAAACGCGTTTCTAAGACTATTTGAGTTTTCAATTTCTTAGAAAAAGTCAACATATTCTTTCCCTCCTCCATTGACCAAAAATCATCCCTTGATGTTATAAGTCATTTCGTGATTTTTAGGCTTACGGTTTGATGTCTAAAAGACATTTAATACCAACCGACACTAGACTGAGCCCAGTCTAGACATTATAAGTCATTTTAAATCATTTTTATCACATTATAAAAGTAACATTTTACTTTTCTCAATTTTACGCAATATTCGTACGTTTTACGTATTACGCGTTTTAGACCCGTGTTTCCAGTTTTTAGCAGGGTTTTACACCCAAATGGAACCTACCACTCATTTTATATTTTATTATGGAACTTATTGACATGTTTATCAATACTTTCAAGTTCCATAATTTTACGACACCCGGTTTTACGTTTTGAGGCTTAATCATTTACGATTGGCATTTCCCGGAGTCAAAACTAACCAAGTATCTTGGATAATACCAAGAAAAGTCCACACCCTTGCTCTCCAAGCTCATGAACAGCCTTGGAGGGGGGATTCACCACCCATGTGGCTTGATCTTATGCCTTGTGTCATGAGATGTGAACATGTGTTCAACTTGGCCTCCAAGTGTTGACTAGTCAACAATGTAACCTCCTCATTTGCATATAAATGCTTCTCCTCCCACTCCTTGGCCATTCCAACGACCCACACACATAAAAACACACCATCATCTCATCCTTAGCTCATTTACTTCAAGTTCCATCCAAGAAATCAAGTGCAATATCCATACATAAACCCTAGTTTAGTTTTGATTCATCAAAACTACTTCAAATCCTTAGAAACTTTGGTGATTTCTCTTGAGTTTGAATCCACTCAAGTCACCTCAATTTTCATCATCTCTCTTTCAAGATTACAAGAGTAGAAAGATTGCATGAAGTGAAGTGGGTTGAAGCAAGTCTATCAAAGTCCTATCCTTACATGTTAACTTCCTTTCATCTTTGAAAGCCAAAAGTTGTGAGCCAAACCCTAACTTGATTCTTGTTAAATAATCATGTTCATGTTATTTACATATTATTTGTGCTATATTATGTCTTGTATTAATGTCCATGATGTATAAAAGTGAGCAAAACAAGTTATTGTTATTGATTGTTACAACAAGTTACTAAAACAAGTAAACTAGTGACTTTCTTGGTAAGACCTGATTAAAATGGTAAAAATATGATGTTGGATCATTACATATTACAGTAGAGGACCTAACAAGGAAACCGTAGCAATTTGAACCATCTAAAACGAGTATACGAGTCAAAAGTTACGCCCATTTGAAGTTACCAAAACTTTGCGGCAAACTGCCAAATACCATTCTGATCAAATTTGGGTTTTGAAAGTCCCACTTCTGGTCCGATTCATCAAAAAGTTAAAACACGAAAGTTGTCCGGAACGACGTTTTCGTTCAGGAACAAAGAAGCTCGAGCCCTGAAAACGCTTTTTGAGTGATAAATTCTTCAAAATCTTAACAGCCCATTTTTAGACCAAATTCATTACATATAAGTTATGGTTTATGAAGACCAAAGGGGTCTTATGACCTAAATCAAGACCACAACCATGGCTAGAGCCAAGGTTGAGTCTCAAGACCATGGAACAATGACCAAAGGTCATGGCTAGGCCATGACGAAATGACCATACAAGCTTACCAAGGCAAATACATGAATTAAAGAAGTTGGCGATAACTTGAACATACAATTTGGATCTACTTCATCTAAAGGAAACCATGAGATTTTACCAAGAGAAAATGGTCATTCAAGACTTATGAAACTACCCCTAATAACAATCTTCATGTACAAATAAACTTTCCTAAGTTTATTCAAATATCGGACATGTAACCTTTCGGATCAAAACTTATATCTATATATTTCATCAACTACTACAATAGTAGGGAGCCTCATGTGAGGAGTTCATTATGTAAGCCGTCGAGTTGAGTTGTGGATTTACGAGTTAAAGTGTCCTGGCTCCTCGAACGCTTACTAACATGACTTCTGAATTATGTCGGCCCGAACGGTAGTAAGCGATATACAAAACATACATGTTTCATGAATCTTCTCTTTCAAAGACTTACACTATACATCATACCACATCATGGACTAAATGCAAGATATATATATATATATATATATAGGCACTACTTCATATTCTTTACTCCGATCTTAAGTCACAACATTCTATTATAGGTTGCTCGTAGAAACCTTCACGATTCAACCGTTACATTCATTACTGGCTATCTTACTTAAGGTGAGTTCATAGCCCCACTTTCGATTACTTAATTGTTTTACAAACCCTTGGGGGGAATACATGCTATTTATAACCGAGCACAATGTTTTTAAATTGTATGCTTACCTGATTGTTTTATTATCACTAAGTACCAGCCTTGCTAAACCGATATCCTTTATTATGAACCATTTAGTCACTAGCAATAGTGAGCGCGAATATTATTAATAGGCCTATTGGGATTGACGAATCCCATTTGTATTGACTAAGTTCAAACAAATGCAATAATATTTGAGATTTAGGTATGTTAGCAAAGTACCTACCGGGATAAATCTGCCGATCGATATTGGTACACGTTAACGTTATGGTGTCATAAGCTTAGTGTATAATACATGTTCCGGGCGTATAATAACGTAGCCTACCTGTTTTGTTTTCCAAACATTGGTGTGAGCCTATAACTCACACTACCAACATATTGTGTTCAATCGATTTAACAAACTCTATGAATATCACTCAACCTTTGTGTTGACCTCTCAAGCATGTATTTCAGGTTCATGACGATCAAGGATGGAACGGAAGGGCACGGATACTCAAGAGGGCTATAAATTTTGTTATCATTCAAAACTCATTTATTATACATCGTAAACATGGAACCAATTGGGACCTCATTTTGTAATCTCTGATATTTATACAAATTTGAATGATATACCTTTTAAAACGACTCAATTGGAGTTCGTTTTCTATTATTGTGACTATTGTGCCGTCGAGTAACACCCAGTTCGAATTCCGCTGCAACCATGAATTGGGGGTGTTACAATTTAAATAAAAATGTAAGTAAATTTTTTATTTTTAGTTATTTGTTTGATAAAAATGTAATTTGTTTTAATTTGTATTTTTTTTAAATAATTGGAAAAAATGATAAAAGTGGCGCTCAAAATGTTGAGTTAAGGTGAGTTAAGGTTGAGTTATGAATGGGAGTGTTTTTTTGTGAGTTAAAGTTAAAGTGGTAAATCTGATGTGGCGCTGACGTGGCGCTGAGTTATAACTTAACTCAAGTTACGATTGTGCATGCTCTTAGGGTGTGTTTCTTTTTGTGAAGTGATACTTACATCACTTTTTTTATGCACACACCACAATGTTACATCATTAATGCACATGTTACAACATGATATATACATAATTGTGGTGTGTGCATAAAAAATAGTGGTGTAAGTATCACTTTTCTTTTTTCCCTTAGCTAAGAGATATGGACTAGATGGGTCCACACAAGCATTTAATAATGTTTCTTTTTTAACAGACATAGGCCCACGTAAGACCCACATAGTCCCTTGGCTAAGGAAAAAAGAAACACCCCTTAATACAATATTTGCATGTAACAAGCAGAACATAAAACTATTAAAATGAAGATATCAAGCAGTCTAATCATTGAATAATATAATATCATGGTCAATTGTTTTGTACATAAAGGTTTGACCGTCTCTTTCAGCATCTTCGCTGTATGCAAATCATTCAATTTATATTCAATATATCGGATATTGTGGACACTTCTCGCTAATATTTTTCTCTTCAAAAGAAAGAAACGTAAGATACATACAAGAGTAAATTGCAAAAATTGTCTCTGATATATGTTCAAATCCCAAGTGAAGTCCTTATAAAAGTGGTGTTAGTACTTTATAATATTGATATAACATAAATACCTTCTTTAGCTATTACTTAAGGGGTGGCATCGTAGTCGGTAATGGCTCGGGAAGACTCGGCATGAATTGGCAACACATAACCACTCCATCGGCATGGGCAAATCGGCATTTTGATCGGCAAGGTTTACCGAATCGGTAAAACCTTTGCAATTACCCTCTTTAAATCAACAATTCACTTTACCATATTTTCTTCAAATCACATATTCACAATCACATATTTTCTTCAAATCACCAATTAACTTTAAAAATCAATAACATGGATCCAAAGAAATCCCAACAAGGTTCAACATCAAAAGGTCGAAGTCGTGGTCATGGTCGAGGTTCTCGACCAAATCCCGTCCGGCCAAATGTTCAAGCACAACCACGTGGTCAAGAAGCCTACTATCCCCGACCTCCACCACAACCTTACTATCCTCAACCTCCACCACAAGTCTACTATCCGGCACCTCCACCGTTGAATCCAAGTCACTATAATATAGCAATGACAAGCGAGTTCAACCCTTTTAATGACTTTCGAGACGGTCCACCAAGACGTGAACAAAGTGTCGAAAGAGAATTACCGTTATACGATTATGAAGATGATGAAGATGAAGTTATTCCCGAAACCCAATTCCCAAATCCAATCGGTATACTTTTTATTTTAAATCGTTATATATATGTATATATTTTTTTTAAATAGTTATACTTTTTTTTAAATCGTTATGTATAAATTTTTTAAATCGTTATATATTTTTTTTAAATCGTTATAGTTTTTTTTTTTTTTTTTAATCGTTATACTTTTTTTTTTAAATCGTTATAGTTTTTTTTAAATCGTTATACTTTTTTTTAAATCGTTATATATATATATATATATATATATATATATATATATATATATATATATATATATATATATATATATATATTTTAAATCGTTATACTTTTTTTTAAATCGTTATATATATATTTTTTGCTTTGTCTTAGGTGAAGAACAAAATGATGATGACGTTCAAGCAATAAAAAATCCGGGTAAAGTGGGAAAAAAGAATTGGACGACCGACGAAGAAGTATTTTTGGCAAAAGCTTGGGTTCATGTCTCAACATGCCCAAAGGTCGGGAATTAACAAAAGTCCGATAGCTTTTGGGGAAGAATTCTAGAGCACTTCAAGCAAAATGTGCCGGATACTTTACGAACATTCCATGGGTTGAACATAAAATGGAAAAATATGAATACCGAATTGAATACTTTTAATGGCCTATACATCCAACAAGTAAGTTTTAAATTATATACTTTTTATAATTTTTTTTTCTTTATATTTATTATTTGTTTAAATTTATACTTGTTTATTTTAATTAGTAGTGTAAATTTAAATTATATTTCTTATTATTGTAGAACCGATGTCGTGATAGTGGGTGTGACGATCTTAACGTGATGAGAAATGCATTGGCCGATTATAAAAAGAAAACCAAAGGCAAGAATTTTAGTCATATTGAGGCGTGGGAGGTAGTTAGGAAATCGGACAAATGGTTGGAACAACCAACCGTTAGTCAAACATCTTCGTCTAATACGGAGAAACGAAGAAAGTCTTCGGAATCTAGCAATGACAATGTTGAGACTATTATTCCGGATCTAAATGACGACACAACTCCTACACGGAAGAAAAAAGGGAAAAAGGCCGAAAACGAGTCGATAAAGAAGAGTATTGAATCGTTAGCAAATTATGTGGCAAAGAAGTCACAAATAATGGATGAGAATGTTGAGAAGAAACGTGCGAAGGAAGAGTTGACAGAAATGTTAATGGCGGCACAACTAGAAGGGGTTCAAGAAAAGAATTTTTTTCGAGCAATGAAGTTCTTCAACGACCCCCATGATACCATATTTGACCCAACAATGCGCGACATTATGATTGCAAAAAAACGTGAAGTCGCGGCCAAATATGGATGGCCTTGCAATTTTTAGAAATTGTTTTGTTTTTATTTTCCTATCTATCATGTAACTTTTTTTTTTTTTTTTTTTTTAATTATTAATGAAATTTGAAGTTTTTAATTTAATTGTTAAATATAATTATGAGTAAAAAAAAATGTTTAGGCATGGTTAGGCAACATTGCCACTAAACATATGGACTTAGGCATCATTAGGCATGAAATTAGTTGGCTTAACATGATTGGCTAATTACAATTATTTTTTAGGCATCATTAGGCAACATTGCCACCCCCTTACTCCCCCGTCTCATATTAATTGTCCGCTTTTGACTTTTCGAGTTTTTTTTTTCAACTTTGACCTTAAATATTTTTGTTTGCATTATATGATACTTGATAAAAATTATGTCAATAAAAAAATACATTTAATACTCAATTCATTCATATATTTTGCATCATGTATTATATATCATAAATAAAAATATTTAAGGTCAAATTTGATAAAAGAAAACTTTGAAAATTCAAAGTGGACATTTAATATGGGATGAAGGTAGTATATGTTATATGCGTTAATTTTTTATTTTTTATTTATTTATTTTATTTATTTATTTTTTTTCATTTTCTTTAAAACTTGACACATTTAAGTATAATAAAATTCTAATACAATGTACTAAAAATGCGAGTTACCATGAAAGCAAAAATAAGGCAAATTCTTTCAAAAAGCATCATACTTGCCACAAATGTTACTTTCGTGTACTGAACACTTTTTTTCATTATATGGGTACTGAACTTTCATTTTTTGGACTTTTTGAGGTACTTTGTGACGATTTTGCCCCTCAAATTATTAAAAATCCAGGGGTAAAAGTGTCACAAAGTACCTAAAAAAGTCCAAAAAATAGAAGTTCAGTACCCATATAAAGAAAAAAATTTGTTCAGTACACGGAAGTAACATTTGTGTCAAGTATAGTACATTAATAAGTTATTTGCCCATAAAAATACTATATAACAAACCAAGGACTAATGGTGTGAATAAAAGACCATGAGGGACTAGAACTGAAACAAAAATAAAAAAGTAAAATCAAAAATGAAAAAAAAAAATTATATATTGTGGCTATCCTTCATCATCTTCATTACATGTACCATACACACACTAAACACACACAGTAGAAAAAAAAAACGCAAACGCAAACACAAAAAGACACCCCAAACACACATACAAACACGATAGAACAAACCAAGGACTAATGGTGTGAGAAGACCATGAGGGACCAAAACTAAAACAAAAATAAACCAATAAATTCAAAAATGAAAAAAATAAATATATGTGGCTATCGGCTATCCGTCATCATCTTCATTACCACACGACAAAACACACACGCACATACAAACACAAAAAGACACACAAACATACATAAACAAAATAATTGGAATTTAAAAAAAAAAAAAAAAAAAAAAAAAAAAAAAAAAAAAAAAAAAAAAAAAGCCGTTGTGGCCGTAGTGAGGAGCCGGATAATGGTGCTATGGCGTCAGCCACAGCGCCACAGGGAAAAAACTTTATGACGCGTGATACGCCACTACACCAGAAACTTATCTTTTTAAAATGCAAATGCCGTTCTTGTGGGAAATCTTTAAATTAGATATCGTCCCTATCTTGAAGTGAAATAAGATGCCCTCGCTTTCAGTGAGGCTTTGTTATTACACTTTGGGCATTTTCCTCATTTCAGTTTAGGCCTTGGATGTACGATATTAGCACCAATGGTTTTCAATAAAGGCGATGTCTATGCTTTCGAAAAAATAAAGATTGCGCTTACAATTTGGACACAACAAACGACTTTGCAATTGCAAGCATAGATTTTGTTCATCTCAAACGCATAGAAAAATTTATTTAGTCCAAATTCCAAAACTTTACAAAATTATCGAGGAAAATGCATGTTTAAATCTTTGTATGTGCATGATCATTTTACATCGTTATTACTATAAGGATCTCGTTAGGTTTTACAAACCCGTTTAGGCAACACTAGATTCACTTGATAATGTCATCCCATTGGAACTTTAATAATAGCTCATGTCGAGTGCAACGTATGACAAGCAAATTATACCATAGGTATAGTCCGCTATATCAATTTTTGTCCTATAACATCTATATAACATACAACTGAAAAAATATCATCACTCGTAATCAAATTTATTTAGGGTTATTAGCATAAAAAGACATCATTCTAGCTACTTTTTATTATTGTATGTTGTGTATTTTTTTTCCTCAACTTGACACTAATCTTTTGAATTCGTGCTATTGTGTGTATTTTGTGACTATTTTGTCATGTAAAATGACCATTTTACCCTAAAAAATCTTGAAAAAAATAAGGGTAAAATGGTTACAAAATACACACAATAACACGATTTTAAAAGGTTGGTGTCAAGTTGGAAAAAAAAAAGTAGACAACATACAATGACAAAAAATGACAAATATAATGTCTTTTTGTGCTAATAACCCATTTATTTACTGTACATTCAAAATTAGGGGTTTTTGCATATATATCCTTTCGAAAATGCATAATTGTATATATATCCAAAGCATGCATAAAAACCATTGCATTATGTGCATAAAAAACTTGTACAAAGGATATATATATGCAATTATTCACTTTGGAAGGGATATATATGCAATCTTGCCTAATTAAAAAGATAGCTAGATGACACCCGCTATTAAGTTTATGAAAGTGTATTAACGAGCACCATGGTATGCATACGGCGGCGCCATAGAACCTATAGCGGTGCTATAACGCACGGTACATGCCCTTTACTCTCAAAACAAGTGAATGATGGATTATTACCAATTCTATAAATCTACTGATAGTAAGGTATGAATGTGTGTCGTTGGCTCTTTGGCTCGTTGTATGTATCAATAATAGTACATTCCCAATAACTACTTGACACATTTGTCTCACATGAATACACTTTGATACTGTGTCATATATATGTCGGTTGGTATGAAGAGTAGTGGATATACGAGTAGTTCTTTAACACTTCCATTTAGTATTTATTTCTATTCTCAACATTTTCTAACAAACTTTAAATAGTATTGAATTATGAGAAAGGATAATCAAGCTGGTGAAGGTCTTCTTCAACAATGATTATAGCCATCATCAAGCTGGTGAAGGTCGTCTTCAACAATGATTGTAGTCATCTAATCAAGTGGTTTGATAGTCAAATGGTTACTAATGACGTATAATCTATATTTGGGCCACGAGCCCAAATGATAAACATCACTAAGGCCCAAACCCACCATGAGTGGACTATCATAACTTGGGCCGCATAACCAAAGAGATTGGGCTCACGTAAACCCAAGCCAAACCAAACTATTTATGGTCTAGATAAGGATCTTCTATCTATGGATAAAGATCCTTGGACCGGATAAGCACCATGCGTGCGAAATGTAAGGAGCACGAAACCTACGAGGATTCTGCGCCTATATAAGGAATGACATAATTCTCATTAAAGGTACGATTCACAAACCCTAAACTCTTTACGAGAACCCTAAAACCGATTACTTACTCTCACGCCGGAGGATAATCGTGGGAGACAATCCCACAATAAGCCTAACGGTGTTTGTTTGTTTTCTTAGTGCGCAGGTTTCAAGCATTAAGAGCTAATTGGTACAAGAGCAAGAGCCCAAACTAGGAACGCCCAACTTTTGTATCAACAAGTGGCGCCATCCGTGGGACCAACACTAAGAACTAAAGAACTAGAATGACGAATAATAAAAACTCAAGCCAGCGGACTCCGCAGTTGGAGAAAACACGTGACCCCCAGAGGAAGAACCAACAAGATTCGACCTCTAGGCAGGCTTCTGGGACAACCAGTGCGCCTGGTCACCAAGAAACGGGACAAACCCTACCTCTCCCAGCGGTAGAATTGCCTATAAGGACTACCCAAGCCACCACAGTAGTCCCAAGCGTTGAAGAACTTATGCGCACCCTCTTCAATACTCCCCACCAAACGGCACCTATAGTGGACAACAATGTGCCGCCTGACGCACCTAACCGAGATAGGGTGCCCAATACTGAGGCAGATATTCTTGCAGCGAATGAGGACACACCTGACCTAACATTGAGTAATTTTGTATCCCAAAATTACGAAACTCTAACCGCTCTCATGCAGAAGAAGCGAGGAGAAGGTCAAGTACGAGCCTGCAAGCCCGGCTCAACTTTGGTCCTGAACGCGAAGTATCGCCACCGCGCCACCTACGAGGAAGACGCGAAAATAACGAAAGACGTACCACTATCCATGATAGGCTGGGTACGATATCTGACTCACAATATTCAGAGGAATATGAAGACGGCGAGAGGCGCACCAATGTTCATTCCAGACTTGGTAGGCGAAGGATACAAGACAGATTAGGACCTCAACATTCACCAAAGCGAAGGTTCCTCCAGGTCTGGGAGCAAAAGAATTCACGACAGATTGGGGAGGAGAATATCCCCAAGCGAAAGCCCCTCAAGCTCTTCCTCTGAAGGAAGCCGGCGCAAGCGCCGCAAAAGAGATTACTCTTCCTCCAGTAACTCCTCGGACAACGAGGATAAGGAAACAAGACACTGGAAGTCTAGAGGAAGACGTCGCGAAGAAGAAGACGAAGACATGTCTCTTCCGTGGCGTCGCCAGAAAGTTGATGCCTTTACAAGGCGTATCAGCGACTACTCTAATCATAAGAAAAGGCGCATGCCCACTAACGTTAAAACATATGACGGGACGGGTGATCCTGATGATCACCTAAAAATTTTCGAATCCGCCGCTACTATCGAAAATTGGCCACAACCTGTGTGGTGCCATATGTTTAACTCCACGTTAGTGGGGAATGCGCGCATGTGGTTTAGCAAGCTTCCACGAAGGAGCATTGGTGGGTTTGAAGAATTACGAAAAGCATTCCGTTTAAACTTCACCCAAAGAAAGAAGTGCGCTAAAAACCCTGTGGAACTAGCTAGAATAAAACAGCGCCAAGGGGAATCAACCAGCGCTTATATGGAACGCTTTAAAGATGAGTGTATACACGTAAAGGCGTGTCCCGAAGTCCTAAAAATCTCAGGGTTCATGAATGGGATCAATAACCCAGAACTCATTAGGAAGTTAAACGACAAGGTTCCCCAAACCTTCGATGAACTAATGAAGCGCACAAGATCCTTCATCCAAGGAGAAGCAGCTGCTGCGGACAGTAAAAAAGGCTACTCAAATTATAGGCAACAAGAACAGCCTCGGAGACAACCCAATGATCAGAGCAGCAACCACAACAAGAATTATCGCGGTGGACGAGATAATGACAAGTATACCCCTCTCACAAAGACTCCGAGGGAAATATTTGTAACAGAAGGCGCAAAATTCCCAAAACCTCCACCAATGCGCACCGCAGAGGACAAGCGTATAGGGAATGGATACTGCGAATACCACGGCCAAAAGGGCCATACAACCAACGAGTGCGTCCAGCTACGACAACTAATTGAAAAATTAGTAAAGGAGGGTAGAATAGATCACCTCGTAAAAAACATTAAAGAATGGAAGGACAAGCAAAGGAATGGAGGCAAGAAAGAACCTCCCAAAGACAAAGCGGACATCATCTACATGATACAGTCATGGCAACGCAAGACAAAACAAAAAGTCAGTCAAAAGTTCTCTCCAGAAAAGGAGATATCCTTCCCCACTCTAGCTGCGGACAACGCAGTAATAGAGCCATTGACCATTGAGATACATACTGGGGGACATGACATCCGCCGCATGTATATCGATGGAGGAGCATCCGCGGATATTCTGTATGAACATTGCTTTAAAAGGCTACGACCTGAGATACAAAGTCAGCTGATACCAGCCACGACGTCACTGAGTGTATTCACAGGAGAAAAGATATGGCCTATGGGGCAATTACGCTTACTTGTAGTTGTGGGCGATGAACAACACTCTACAGCGACATGGATAAATTTTATGATAATCAAGTCTCCTTCACCGTACAACGGCATCATTGGGAGACCCGGAATATCATCCATGCGCGCTGTACCATCCACAGCACATGGGATGCTCAAATTTCCAGTAGAAGGAGGGATTGTCACCCTCTACAACACAACAGTACCACCTAAAGAATGCAACGTAGTAACCAGTGAGGTGGAGAATATTCCAGAACAGCGCGCTGCAAAAATACCAAACTTAAAGGTCGCTATTCATTCTGATTACCTAGATCAACAAATATCGATTGGAGGATCTTTATCTGAAAAAGGTAAAGCAGCTGTGTGCGCACTCTTGCAAAAGAACCTGAGCATCTTTACGTGGGAACCAAAGCACATGACCGGAGTGCCACGCTCTATTACAGAGCACAAGCTACAAATCCGACAAGGATATCCCCCAATACGACAAAAGAAGCGCGGCCAGGCTCCAGATCGCGCAAAAGCTATCCTGGAAGAAGTACACAAACTTGTAGACGCAGGCATTATGCGCGAAGTATACTATCACGACTGGCTCTCTAATCCAGTGATGGTAAAGAAGAGCGATGGCAGTTGAAGGATGTGCGTGGACTTCACAGACCTCAATAAAGCATGCCCACAGGACTCCTATCCACTACCAGAGATAGACTGGAAGGTAGAATCCCTGTGTGGATATCCTTTTAAGTGCTTCCTAGACGCATACAAAGGGTACCATCAAATCCAGATGGCAGTGGAGGATGAAGAAAAAACAGCCTTCCACACAAGTCAGGGGGTCTATTGCTACACAAAAATGCCTTTTGGCCTTAAAAACGCAGGCGCAACATATCAGCGATTGGTGGACATGGCTTTTGAAAAACAAGTAGGTCGAAACTTGGAAGTCTACGTTGACGACCTTGTTATCAAGAGCCACACAGAGGAAGAATTGGTGCGCGACATCGAGGAAACGTTCAAAACATTGGGAAAAATAAACATGAAGTTAAATCCCAAGAAGTGCACCTTTGGCGCGACAGAAGGCATGTTCCTTGGGTACTTAATAGAACCTGATGGTATCAAGCCTTGCCCAGAAAAAACAAAAGCTGTTATTGATCTCCCCTCACCGCGCACACTGAAAGAAGTCCAGTCATTAAACGGAAAGCTAGCAGGGCTAAACCGTTTTTTATCTAAGTCAGCAGACAAATCACTCCCTCTCTTTAAAACACTCACGAAGTGCACAAAAAAGGGAGACTTTCGTTGGACTGAGGAAGCAGAAGAAGCCTTCCAGCAGCTAAAACAGCACCTGGCATGTAAAACCCAGAATTTCTGAACATGTAAAATACCCAAAATACCCTTCAATCTAAAACTATTGAAAGACGAACAATAATCTAAGACATAACATTATATTTTGACCTAAGTATTAAAACGTTAATCATTAAATATTTTTTCGACATATCGAACCTATAACTTATAATAACATTAAAAGTCACATAATTTATACACTAAAATACATATCACACATTAATATGTTGACGTACCGATTGGGATTTTGTTTTTTCTTTTCGTGCACAACATTTTATTAGAAGATATGATTGAGTCTTTTGAAATATGGAAACTATATCACCTCACCTTAAAGCTTGGTCAAATCTCTATCAAATTCCCTAAGCAGCCGAATCATTCCCTATAACCATTCCCTAAAACTCGGCACCTTATTTCTAACCATATTCCCATTAGCTGCTCATTCTAAAAACTAAAATTATACACATTCTCTACACATACAAAACCCTAAATAACTAAACATTATGGCTGCCATCTCATCTAGTGCGAGGCTGTGAAGAAAACGGGTACAACAAGGCGGTGAAAGGTGTTGTTGATCGTGGGATATCTTGGTTCGAGGAGTGGTGATCGTAGGTCACAGATTCGAAGGGAGTTATTTGTTGTGGAAGTCGACTTCGGTTTGGTTTTGTAGCTTCTCGGATATTTTTCATCCGATCACACAAGGAGAGTTTTTATTTCGGTTTGGTCTCGGTTCATGATCCTTATTTTCTGCCTATTTGAGTTACCAAGGGTACCAAATTCAATCCTTAATCTTTTCTTTCCGTTTGGTCTATTCTATGTACAAACCATATCGCATGAAAACTTGAGAATCGGCTAAAGGACTGCACATGAATAACGAAATGAAACCATATAAAATCATGAACACAACACATGAAATAACGATTTGAGAAGCTAGCATGCATGGGAGTATATGTGAATGACCTTAAATGTGCAACATGAGATCATAAAATTTACTCTAAAGACTAGTTCACAAATAACTGTTTGACATGTAATTTTGTTATCTGTTTATTCGATTAGGACCTGATTATTAACGTGATAGAATAATGAAAAGCATGTATGGTTGTGTCGTGTTTTTTTTTTAGGTCAACAAGGGGTAACGAGAAAGGGTAATGGTTTTGTGTTACGGTGTGAGATTGGAGTCGAGTCGATTTCGGGTCGAAACATGTTAAATATATACGTGAAGCTATGCATGCATGTACGTATTTCATTTTGGGTTGAAAATTAGATAAAAAGTGCATGCATGAGTTGATCGATCAAGCCAGCAAGAAATGAATTTCTGTATTCATGGTGTCATTTTTTTAAAACTAGTATATTGCATGAGTGTGTGGCATATTAGGGTATTCACTTTTGAAACCAAATACAGCTAACAGTAGTATACGGAATTTTGTTTTTATGAAATGGTATATGAATGGACTGTGGTAAATGGATCATGTTTTATTGTTTTGGTGTCGAATGCGTAATTATATATATGCCGTGTGTATGTGTGAACATGAAACGATGTCAAGTTTATAACGAGTCATGTATGGTTTATTAAAATCTTGGGTCGTCACGGCATAAATATTAATATCGGGGGTACGTTACTAAATTATATAAAATTGTAATGACGGGTCCAAAATTATTATCTTAATATTAATTTATTAAAATAAACTTTAAAATAATTTTATTTGACTTTTAATATTTAATTTTGATAATTTACATTTTAGACCCTAAACTTATAATATTGACATTTTAAAACTTAATCTATTATATTGGTCATTTTAACCTTAAATATTATTAATTGCCCATTGTAACCTTTAAGTATTAAATTACTAATTCGGGGAACTTACTAAATGAGGAAACTTACTAATTTAGGAAACCTGCTAAAAATAGAAAGTCACTTAAAATGGTTAAGATACTTAAACTGGAAACTTGCTATTTATGAAAGTTACTAAAAATGGAAAGCCGACTAAAATGAGTATCTGATTTTAAATAAGTTATCAATAATAAGACGATCATTAATTCGTGTAGATTCGGTGAAGAAGGAGTTGCTTCCGATCTTTATGTTTTCTGTTATGTTTGCACTTGCGGTATAAGGTACAGATATTCTGACCTTATCTCTTAAGGTTTCTCATGATTCGTTCTCATCTTTGATATTGGCTTATGATATCTTTAATATGAGCCTTCTTAGTATGGCTTTCTTTGACTTATGCTCTATTTGACCTTTGCTATGAACCTTTACTATGAACCTTTGATATGAACCTTTGGCATTTGAACCTTTGATATTTGGACTTTGATTATGACTCTTTGATGACTTAGACATTTGACTTTGATATGATATGCAATTTGAACCCTTCAGTTTGATACCCGAGCCAAGTTCGTTTCCTAGCCATGAAGGTAACATGGCCGTGTCATTGATGCACCAGTGGCATGACTCACGTGTGGGTGAGTGATTTCTCACACCGTCCCCACTTATATGATATGCGCGCTTTATGATTATTATGACTATTATGATTTGTTCGGGGGGCGTATGGATTGCAATCCTAGGTTCGCTTTGTGTTCGATGGATTTGACATGATTATGATTATAATTATGATTATTATATGTTCGGTGAATGTGCATGGGTGCAATCCGTGTCTTCACATTTTGGGAGCTAGCTACTCCATGGTTACTATGATGTGATATGTGATATGATTTGTTCGGGCTCGGGATTTGATGACTGACCCTACACTTTGATTCATTTTGATTACCTTATCTTAGACTTTGATTTGTTACTGATCATCTTACACATCTGTTATCCCTTGATTATACCTTATGTTTTCCCAATGCATCTTACATTATATCTTTGTTCGTTCGTTACCTTTTGTTTCCATTTGTATATATCTATTCACTGGGCTTTTTAAGCTCAGCCGCATTTCTTTTCCTGCGGCAGGTTTTTAGTAGGAAGCTGGGTTATGAGTGGAGAGTACTTTTGGACTTAGAAGACTATTCGTTGATAGCTATTCCGGATTTAGAGTTGACTAGAAGAGATGTTCATTACCAGACTTAGTATTTTTTTGTTAGTCTCATTTGTAACTTTGTACTTCAGTATTTCCTTTGTAACCTTTGAGATTCCTTTGTATTACTAAAGATGTATGCTTGTGTTTGCTTTGATATGTCACCATAATGTGGCACTTCTACCCTTGCCGGGTTGGGGTGTTACATGGCATAACTCCCCAAACTTGTCGCACCGCGACCAGGGGAAGAGTTAATCATGTACTTATCTGCAACCCACGGAGCAGTCAGCGCAGTACTATTGACAGATAGGAACTCCGTCCAAACACCCATATACTTTGTAAGCAAGGCATTGAAAAAGACAGAGACTAACTATAGCGCCATGGAAAAACTGGTCTTAGCGCTAGTATTCGCAGCTAAAAGACTGCGCAGATACTTTCAGGCGCACCCAATAGCTGTGATCACTAATACGTGGGAATCGCACCAGGCTTTACCTCTCAAGGGATCCTGAGAAGCTTACAACCCCCACCAGGCAGTGTACCTGATCGTTGTAGTATAGTATAGTGACAAGTACTGGGGGATTGATCGTTCAGCTAGGAATAGTATCGCTAGGATTAGAAAACCTAAATACTAGTTCTAAAGATGAAAGATGATTATTTTTGTATTTTTATATTTTTTTTAGAAAGCAAGTAAAAATCTCGGGTTTGAAGGATTTGGGCGGAATTAGTTACTAGTCAACTAACCCAATACTAATATGCAATCAAAACAAAATACTAGAAATGAAAATTAAACTAAATTATACTAAAGTTGTGAGCAATAAGTGGAGAAAATGTGTTTACTTAGATTTCACTACTCCCTAGACATCTTTTACACGTTAATTACTTGTTATAATTGCATGGATGACGGATCGTATTCCTTAATACCATTCATGGGGTGGCACACTTAACTCCCCAATTCTATGAGCTCTTATCTCCTCCTACACCATGCCCAGCACAACTATAGGGATTGTAAACAGTGGCTCATGCATTAAATACAACCAATAAAGACCTAGTGCGTGTCGGTTCATGTTTCTTAAGACGTTCAAGCATGTTACCAATTGGAGATCTGCCAGTTTTCTTAAGCCTAACATATAAATCATTCATCCAAGACAAGAATAAACAAGTAATCAACACATAATTAACATCTAGGTTTCATTAGATCCAAGCAAACACAAGATAGATCTAGCCTAGCATGATGGAATTAAGACAAGAACAAGATATAGACAACCAACACATAGACATATTGATTGAATTGAAAGAACACTTATCTTAATTACACATGAAAGGTATCAAGGGCTTGGAACCCTTGAAAAACCTGTAAAATTCGCACCAAAATCGTACTAGGGTTTCTCCAAAACTTCTCTCCTTTTAATGTGAAAATTAGAAAACTATATATAGGAAAAGGGGTCTGACGGCGTCAAGACCATCCTTGTGACGCCGTCACCTCGCCGCCAAAACTATTCTCGGACTGCCTTGATCTACATTTGACGCCGTCAAGTGATAATCATTTCCAGGCCGTCATGACTTTTACTCTTGACGCCCTACTTCGTTACGCCTTCAAATCTGTACTGGATCGTCATGGAATTTTGCTCTTGACGCCGTAAGGGAGTTACTCTTGACGCCGTCACCTACTGTTCCCAGCATGGAAAATTAAGACTTTGGCGTTTTCTTCACTTTTATGCTCCAAAAATGTCCGAATTGTTTCCTTTTCCAGATTTCACTCCCAAAGTACCTAAAATCACAAAAGGAACGATTTAGGGCAATATTTGATCAAATAAATTCGAATTCGGGCTTAAATGACCCCCTAAAAACGGATCATTTTTCGCCTCATCAAATACCCTTACACTTGAGATTTGCTTGTCCTCAAGCAAATGCGTTTTTATTCTACTCAAAATACAAGTTAGGGGTCATTTAACACTAATATAAAAGTAATTACAACAAATAATCGTTCCACTAAAGACCAATAGACAAGCACGGAGGTCATACACTAGCACCTCACAAATAGTGTTTCGATACTCACATCTCTCGGGTGTAATAAAGTATAAATCACAATATGGAAACGGAAGATATCTCTCACTACCTGTCATAGCAAAATAGATTACCATAGGCTTGGGAAAGGATCAAACCTCCACCACATGGCGTAAGCACCTAAGATAAACTATCAAAGAGGTCTTTTAAAGGGTTGTAACGTTAGGTGTAGGGATATGAAATACACGGTTTTGTTGGATAAAGGAAGTTTTATTGGTGGCGAGTTAACAATCTTGGTCAATTACATGTACAATATGGCGTTGCTAAGCCAAGATTAGACTCGACTTAAGCTAATAAATGAAAAATAACAAAAACATAAAATGAAGATAGAATAAAAAGGGATGGTAGTCCGTATGTTTTTCTCTTTTTTTTTTTTTTTTTTTTTTTTTTTTTGCATACCCTACCATCCAAAATAATACATCATAGGGAATGGGAATTCCCCTTACACTTGAATCTTTACATACTTTACAATAAACTAAACTAATGACTCGAATTAAGAAAATCAAAACACTTGGAGCACTTTTAAGATTAACGTACATATGGGGGTAATAATATTATGTTCTTCCCCATTACTCCATAAATTAAGTACTTACCCATGAGTCCCAATCATCCCAAAACAATATGTACAAGGATATGACTCGACTTAGCAACCATGTAATCAATTAGATAGTTAACTTAGGGTTTAACAAATAACAATAATGCACTAAAAATGAGCGCATACACGGAAGGCTAAGGCGATTTGGTTGTACATTTAAGTGGGGTGTAACAAATTCTTCCTTTAAGTAAAATGCTTAAAGTTAGAAACGAAAAGATAGGCTCGGAGGGGTGTACTAGGGGTATCGTGTACTAAAAATGAGTACAACGCTAAGGGTGTGGGAAAAATTAGTTGACTTAACTAGCCAAGTAATATGACTTAAATGGTCAAGTAATCATAATACGGGTTTAACACAAGGGTGATCCTAATGCCTCTTATCATGTAGTAAATCCTACTACACGAATGTAGTCTTACTAGCGGTCTTGGGATGCATCACTAACGCAAGTTCTAGAATCTAAATGCTACCGGTACACTCATAAGCACTAATAGTAAATGGTTTTCCTATCAAATCTAAAGGCGAACCTCACATATTTGGGTGGAAAATTTTTCTGAATATACGGTTATGTGCTAGTCATACAATCTCCTATCCATGAGACGCTTGCTATGGCTAAAGTTTCACTCCTAAATGTTGTAAAAAATTTTAAATTTGGCGCTAAAATTGCACTAACAAGTATTTCTCATAGTTTTATTACACATCTACCATTAAACAAAACAAACTCAAGCGAAAGTGCATATGTAAGGTATCATCTTTTTACCCTCCCCTTACACTTAAGATGAACATTGTCCCCAATGTTCAAGTAAAGAATGTAAAAGTGAAAAAGTAAAAGAAATGAAATCAAATACTCCCCTGATTCGCTCAGTATGGATAATAAGGTGGTCAGGTTAAATCTTCCTCCAAGAAAATGAACAATCAAAGCTTCCCTTCCAGAATATAAATCATCTTCTTGTCATACACAACCTGTAAAACCTGAGAAAATAGACAAAACAACCTCGCGTAAAATCGGCGGCATCCTATATAAGTTACTAAATCCTAGAAAACAAGATAAGATATAATGCTTGTGGAATGAAGTTTGCAGATTTCCTGGAGATTATAAAACTTAATAATTCACAAAAACCATAAGACTCCGTTAGAAAAACAAAACCGGTAAAATTTCCAGATTTTTACACTTGACGCCGTCAAGAGTAAACTCTTGGCGCCGTCAGGATTGACCTGCAGAAATTCTTATGTTAAGTTTCCGGAAAATTTCTGGAAAAACTTGGTCCTACTTCCTGGAAAATCCTGCAAAACTTCATTATGACTCAATACAAGCATTTGACTCTAACAAATACGAATATACATGTTCATTTAATATTGTGGAGAATTATGATCGGTTTGTTTCTTGAAAACATAATTGGGGTTTCCCCTTACACTTATCTTTTGCAAAAATACTTTTAGGTGGAGTTAAGACTAGGCCAAAACAACAAGGTAAAGTATTTCCACTATTTAGTTTAGAAACATGATCTACCAACAATAAAAATTAAGCATTCATACGGAAGCAAATAACAAACAAACAAACAAAATCACACAAAACATGGGTTGCCTCCCAAGAAGCGCTTTTCTTTATTTACGAGTCTTGTAGCTAGACTCAAGGTCATGGGTTACTACGTCTTCCTATCCCGCAAAATGAATGCGGTTTCAAACATCTTAACCAATCTCTCATCTTTCCTATACTCGGGGCCTAAAGCTAAACATTTCGAGTAATAGATCTCTTTCCTTTTGTAACCTCCAAAGTTTCTCTCTTCCTCACTCTCAACCTTAATCACGGGGATGTTGTCAACATCGAGATCCTCAACTTCTTTAAACCTCTCTTCTTTATGGGGCATCCTATATCTAATGTTTTTCTCTTTGGTTGCAAATGTGATAGTGCCCTCATCGTGGTTGTAAATCATTTTAGAGGTTTTGACAAAAGGTTCTCCTAAAATAATCTGACACAAAGATTGATCAATAATTCCCCTAACATCTTCTAAGATCACGAAGTCGCACCTATAAACAAAATCCCCAACGAAAACATGTAACCCTCTAACCCGCTCAACAAAATTACTCATGCGATTAGGGTTGTAAGGGTCCCGCCTAGGTTTCAATTTTTCGTTCATGATCCAATTATAATAAAGCCTAGACATGATGTTCATTGGTGCCTTTAAATCGATATAGGTGTGTTCTCTAAACATATGACCAATCATGCATGGGACCTTAAGATTTATAGAATTATGTTTCCTAATCCACGGGCGTTTTCGGTACTTTGCCGGGCAAGGGCATTTAAGGAGGAGCTTATGGTACCTCAATTCCTCAAGGGTTGGTGTGGAACTCTGAAATATTCTGTAATTATCCCATGGCCCTTCCCCACAAGTGTGACTCCCTAGCTTGATTTCACATTCATTCATCGCATTAACCTTCCTTATTTTATTATTTTCCGTTTTAAGTTGGTTATGTTGCAAAATAACTTCCTTGGGCGAGGTGAATCTAGTTAGGAAGTAGGAAGCAAGATCGTCCCAAGAGGAGACGGATCTTTTAGGGAGTTGGCATAACCATTGAAGAGCCCGACCATGTAAAGAGAACTGAAAGAGGGCTAAGAGTTCCCCTTCTTGATTATCAACACCTAATCCTACATAATTGGTAATTTTTAGGTAGTCCTCAAGGTGTTGGGTCGGGTTTTCGAAAAAGTACCCATAGAATGCACACCCGTCTTGCACCAATCGAACGGTGCTGGATTGCAAGCAGATGGTCCTTATAGGTGGTTGGATTGGTTGTGGTAGGTTTTGTGGGTGGTTTTGTTGCAGTGGGTTGATGGGATCAAGGATGTTCCCGTTGTCCATGATGTCGGGTGGTGAAGAGTTACGAACAAAGACACAAAGAAATGAGATAGACTAAAGAAAACCTAAAAATAAAAATAAAATCTTACTAGAAAGGAATCTAGCAAGTAGACCTAATAAAAAGAGATTCTAACCTAGACAATAACTATT
Organism: Artemisia argyi; assembly: GCA_030686995.1. Lineage (NCBI taxonomy): Eukaryota > Viridiplantae > Streptophyta > Magnoliopsida > Asterales > Asteraceae > Artemisia > Artemisia argyi. Next base: position 46,147,338 of record CM060699.1, on the reverse strand, counting down.
CCCCGGGCTGCGGCGCCAAAAACTTGATACGTGGGAATCGCACCAGGCTTTACCTCTCAAGGGATCCTGAGAAGCTTACAACCCCCACCAGGCAGTGTACCTGATCGTTGTAATATAGTATAGTGACAAGTACCGGGGGATTGATCGTTCAGCTAGGAATAGTGTCGCTAGGATTAGAAAACCTAAATACTAGTTCTAAAGATGAAAGATGATTATTTTTGTATTTTTATATTTTTTTTAGAAAGCAAGTAAAAATCTCGGGTTTGAAGGATTTGGGCGGAATTAGTTGCTAGTCAACTAACCCAATACTAGTATGCAATCAAAATAAAATACTAGAAATGAAAATTAAACTAAATTATACTAAAGTTGTGAGCAATAAGTGGAGAAAATGTGTTTACTTAGATTTCACTACTCCCTAGACATCTTTTACACGTTAATTACTTGTTATAATTGCATGGATGACGGATCGTATTCTTTAATACCATTCATGGGGTGGCACACTTAACTCCCCAATTCTATGAGCTCTTATCTCCTCCTACACCATGCCCAGCACAACTATAGGGATTGTAAACAGTGGCTCATGCATTAAATACAACCAATAAAGACCTAGTGCGCGTCGGTTCATGTTTCTTAAGACGTTCAAGCATGTTACCAATTGGAGATCTGCCAGTTTTCTTAAGCCTAACATATAAATCATTCATCCAAGACAAGAATAAACAAGTAATCAACACATAATTAACATCTAGGTTTCATTAGATCCAAGCAAACACAAGATAGATCTAGCCTAGCATGATGGAATTAAGACAAGAACAAGATATAGACAACCAACACATAGACATATTGATTGAATTGAAAGAACACTTATCTTAATTACACATGAAAGGTATCAAGGGCTTGGAACCCTTGAAAAACCTGTAAAATTCGCACCAAAATCATACTAGGGTTTCTCCAAAACTTCTCTCCTTTTAATGTGAAAATTAGAAAATTATATATAGGAAAAGGGGTCTGACGGCGTCAAGACCATCCTTGTGACGCCGTCACCTCGCCGCCAAAACTATTCTCGGACTGCCTTGATCTACATTTGACGCCGTCAAGTGATAATCATTTCCAGGCCGTCATGACTTTTACTCTTGACGCCCTACTTCGTGACGCCTTTAAATCTGTACTGGATCGTCATGGAATTTTGCTCTTGACGACGTCAGGGAGTTACTCTTGACACCGTCACCTACTGTTCCCAGCATGGAAAATTAAGACTTTGGTGTTTTCTTCACTTTTATGCTCCAAAAACGTCCGAATTGCTTCCTTTTCCAGATTTCACTCCCAAAGTACCTAAAATCACAAAAGGAACGACTTAGGGCAATATTTGATCAAATAAATTCGAATTCGGGCTTAAATGACCCCCTAAAAACGGATCATTTTTCGCCTCATCAATCACGGACCAGCCAATCAAACAAGTTATCTCTAAACCTGACGCATCAGGACGGCTACAAAAGTGGAGTGTGTTGTTGAGCGAGTATAACATCACGTATAGACCACTGATGAGGCGAAAAATGAACCACTTTTAGGGGGTCATTTAAGCCCGGAATTGAATTTATTTGATCAAATATTACTCTAAATCGTTCCTTTTGTGATTTTAGGTACTTTGGGAGTGAAATCTGGAAAAGGAAGCAATTCGGACGTTTTTGGAGCATAAAAGTGAAGAAAACGCCAAAGACATAATTTTCCATGCTGAGAACAGTGGATGACGGCGTCAAGAAGAAAATCTTGACGGCGTCAAGAGTAAAAGAGGTGACGGCTCAGAGAGAACGTGAAGGCGTCACCCAAGGCCGTCACGTGTTAACTGGTCAAAACTTGCGCGCGCGGTAGCTGACACCGTTTTGGCCATAACTTTTGCATATGAACTCGGATTTGAGCGATTCAAAAAAGAAAACGATCAGGACGAAAAGATCTACAATTTGGTGAAAAAATGGTCATGACGGCGTCAAGAGAACGAGCTGACGCCGTCAAGCCTTGCCGACAAAAAACATGCCTATAAATATAACATCATAACTTCACTTTTTGTAAGCCCAAAACCCTAAGGTCGATTCCTGGGTTTAGGTAGGTGTTTTTCCAGAAACTTAGAGGGTTTCAATCATTCCATAAACATCATGTATTGGTTTGTTGATTCTATCTTAATTATGTTTTCCATTATCATTGTTGATTGCTCTTCTTTGATGATGTTTTGCTAATTCACCTTGTGTCTACTTATGATTGTGTGAAACTTGTGTATAATTAATTAGATCTCATTGATTTCTTGTTGATGTTGTGTCTATCTCCATCAATGAGGGCTTGTTGATGTGTGTGTCTATCTCCATCAATTAAGGCGTGACAACTTCAATAGATCTAGTTGGTTTAGTTTATAATTCTTGTTTCCTATTGATTCTTGTTTTGATTGAATGAATTCGATGTTAGGCTTAAGAAAACTGGCAGATCTCCATTGTGTAACTTGCTTGAACGTCTTAAGAAACATGAACCGATGTGTACTAGGTTTTTATGGTTGTATTTAATGCATGAGCGAATTCTAGTGATCCCATGTTAGGAGCTTCTTAGCCGGCTCGACATAGGAGTGAAGTAGGAGCTTATAGGATTGGGGAAGTAAGTACACCACTCCATGAATGGTATTAAGGAATACAACCCGTCAATTCAAACAAGCTTTTACAATTCAATAGGTAGAATTGGATAGCTAGCAAGGAGTAACATATCATGGGTAGACATGCTTCACTTATCTTGTAGAACCTTAATTTAGTTTTCTTGCACATTAGTTTAATTAGTAGCTTTTGGGTTAGTTGATTAGCAACTAATTCCGCCCCTCCTTCCAATACCCGAGATTTTTACTTGCTTTTCCTAAAATATAAAAACATAAAAAGAATAATCCTTCACCTTTAGACCTAGTTAGATTAATTTCAATCCTAACGACACTATTCCTAGCTGAACGATCAATCCCCCGGTACTTGTCACTATACTATACTACAACGATCAGGTACACTGCCTGGTGGGGGTTGTAAGCTTCTCGAGATCCCTCGAGAGGTAAAGCCTAGTGCAATTCCCACGCATCAAGTTTTTGGCGCCGCAGCCCGGGGAATAGTTATTGTTTAGGTTGAAATTTATTTTGATTAGGTCTACTCATTATATTCCTTTTTAGTGAGATTTTTATTTTCTTTTTATTAGCTTTCTTGTAGTCTATCTTTTTCTTTTTGCCCGTTGTTTGTAAAACCATTTTCACTTGTCACTATGGCAGATGAAATTCCATTTAGATCACTGACAATAGAGGAACAACTATATTTCACTAATAGATTTGATTCCTATCATTCCAATGATTTTTTGTGTGATCTTTATGACATCCAAGAGGAGTTGGGGGTAAAGTTAGATGGGTTTGATGAATTTTATGCATGTGTGATTTCAATTAGACGATCATTATCAGGATCAATTCCTTTTAGTGAGACCCTTTGGAAGAATTTCGAGGAAAGTTTCCTAACCGTGAACCATAAGTTGAATGAATTGATGAGTTTGTATCCGTCAGACTTTGAGGAAACAAATGATGTGATGGAAGAGATAGTAGAAAACCCAAGCCCACTAAGTACCCCACAAGTCCTAGCATCATTTGAGGCATACACACCGCCCGTGACTTACCCGGAAGAAGTAGAAGAGACTATAGGAACCCCAATAGAAGTAGAACCCTTGGACCAGGCACCATTAGAGGATATAGGTTTGAATACTTGTAGTGATAACCTTACTCCTAGTTCTAGGGAATTTCCTAATGTTGATGAACCGGAACCTCTACCTTTACACAACTTTCCATCCTTAGATATACATCTAGGAGACAAAAGAGGAACCGACCCACCCATCAACCAATATTATCCGGGTAGTTTTAGGATGAAGGAAGCCATTCACTCACCCCCTTCACCTCACGTGGCATATTTCCACCCTAAGGGTGTGTATCGCTACTTCCACCCGCACTTAATTCAAAGTGTAGGGAAAACCTCCCCTATTTCCGTTAAATAAGGGTAGAGTCAGGCTCGTGACTCGAACAAAAACAAGCGCTTCTTGGGAGGCAACCCATGTTTTGTGTGTTTTTATTTGTTTGTTTGTTTGTTTATTTGATTTTATTTGTTTCCGTATGCATGTTTTATTTTTATTGCTTGTGGCTCATGTTTCAAGGTCAATTGTGAAAATGCTTTATTTTGTTTTTAACTTCGTCTTAATTGCATATAAAAGTATTTTGCAAAAGATAAGTGTAAGGGAGATCCAAATTTGTTTATAAGAACGAAATTGAGCATGAACCACAACAATATTAAATGGACATGTGTATTAGTATTTGTTAGAGTCAAATGCCTGTATCGAGTCATAATGATATTTTGCAGGATTTTCCAGGAAGTAAGACGAAGTTTTTCTAGAAATTTTCCGGAAACTTAACATAAGAATTTCTGCAGGACACTTCTGACGGCGTCATGAGTTTCCTCTTGACGGCGTCACGTGTAAAATTCTGGAAATTTTGCTAGTTTTGTTTATATCGGAGTCTTAAAGTTTTTGTTAATTCTTTAGTTTTATAAACTCCAGGAAATCTGCAAACATTCATTCACAAGCATTATATCTTTAATTGTTTTATTTCTATTCCTAAGTCTGGAATTACATCTAGTTGTGAGTTTTCTTTGTTCGGATTGATGCTTTGGGTTTTTGTGTTTGTTTTCTCAGGTTTTACAGGTTATGTATGACAAGAAGATGATTTATATTCTGGAAGGGAAGCTTTGATTGTTCATTTTCTTAGAGGAAGATCTAACCTGGCCACCCTATTATCCATACCGAGCGAATCAGGGGAGTATTTGATTTCATTCGTTTTACTTATTTCACTTTTACATTCTTTACTTGAACATTGGGGACAATGTTCATCCTAAGTGTAAGGGGAGGGTAAAATGATGATACCTTACAGATACACTTTTGCTTGAGTTTGTTTGTTTAATAGTAGATGTGTAATAAAACTATGAGAAATACTTGTTAGTGTAATTTTAGCGCCAAATTTAAATTTTTTTACAACATTTAGGAGTGAAACTTTAGCCATATCAAGCGTCTCATGGATAGGAGATTGTATGACTAGCACATAATCGTACTTTCAGAAAAATTTTCCACCCAAGTATGTGAGGTTCGCCTTTAGATTTGATAGGAAAAACATTTACTATTAGTGCTTATGAGTGTACCGGTAGCATTTAGATTCTAGAACTTGCGTTAGTGATGCATCCTGAGACCGCTAGTGAGACTACATTCGTGTAGTAGGATTTAATACATGATAAGAGCCATTAGGATCACCCTTGTGTTAAACCCGTATCATAATTACTTGACCATTTATGTCATATTACTTGGCTAGTTAAGTCAACTAATTTTTCCCACACCCTTAGCGTTGTACTCATTTTTAGTACACGAAACCCCTAGTACACCCCTCCGAGCCTATCTCTTCGTTTCTAACTTTAAGCATCTTACTTAAAGGAAGAATTTGTTACACCCTACTTAAATGTACACCCAAATCGCCTTAGCCTTCCGTGTATGCGCTCATTTTTAGTGCATTATTGTTATTTGTTAAACCCTAAGTTAATTATCTAATTGATTACATGGTTGCTAAGTCGAGTCATATCTTTGTACATATTGTTTTAGGACGATTGTGACTCATGGGTAAAGTACTTATTTATGGAGTAATGGGGAAGAACATCATATATTACCCCCGTATGTACGTTAATCTTAAAAGTACTCCAAGTGTTTTGATTTTCTTAATTCGAGTCATTAGATTAGTTTATTGTAAAGTATGTAAAAATTCAAGTGTAAGGGAAATTTACATTCCCTATGATGTATTATTTTGGATGGTAGGGTAAGAGTGTATGCAAAAAAAAAAAAAAAAAAAAAAAAAAAAAATCGAAAAAAAAATCAAGAAAAAAAAAAGAAAAGAAAAAAATAGAAAAAGAAAAAGAGAAAAAATATACGGACTACCATCCCTTTTCATTCTATGTTCATTTTATGTTTTTGTTATTTTTCATTTATTAGCTTAAGTCGAGTCTAGTCTTGGCTTAGCAACGCCATATTGTACATGTAATTAACCAAGATTGTTAACTCGCCACCAGTAAAGACTGCCTATATCCAACAAAACCGTGTATTTCATATCCCTACACCTAACGTTACAACCCTTTAAAAGACCTCTTTGATAGTTTATCCTAGGTGCTTATGCCATGTGGCGGAGGTTTGATCCTTTCCCAAGCCTATGGTAATCTATTTTGCTAATACAGGTAGTGAGAGATATCTTCCGTTTCCATATTGTAATTTATATTTTATTACACCCGAGAGATGTGAGTATCTAAACACTATTTGTGAGGTGCTTGTGTATGACCTCCGTGCTTGTCTTTGGTCTTTAGTGGAACGATTATTTGTTGTAATTACTTTTATATTAGTGTTAAATGACCCCTAGCTTGTATTTTGATTAGAATAAAAGCGCATTTGCTTGAGGACAAGCAAATCTCAAGTGTAAGGGTATATGATGAGGCGAAAAATGAACCACTTTTAGGGGGTCATTTAAGCCCGGAATTGAATTTATTTGATCAAATATTACCCTAAATCATTCCTTTTGTGATTTTAGGTACTTTGGGAGTGAAATCTGGAAAAGGAAGCAATTCGGACGTTTTTGGAGCAAAAAAGTGAAGAAAACACCAAAGTCTTAATTTTCCATGCTGGGAACAGTAGGTGACGGTGTCAAGAGTAACTCCCTGACGTCGTCAAGAGCAAAATTCCATGACGATCCAGTACAGATTTGAAGGCGTCACGAAGTAGGGCGTCAAGAGTAAAAGTCATGACGGCCTGGAAATGATTATCACTTGACGGCGTCAAATGTAGATCAAGGCAGTCCGAGAATAGTTTTGGCGGCGAGGTGACGGCGTCACAAGGATGGTCTTGACGCCGTCAGACCCCTTTTCCTATATATAGTTTTCTAATTTTCACATTAAAAGGAGAGAAGTTTTGGAGAAACCCTAGTACGATTTTGGTGCGAATTTTACAGGTTTTCTAATTTTCACAATAAAGGTGAAGAAAACGCCAAAGACTTAATTTTCCATGCTGAGAGCAGTGGATGACGGCGTCAAGAAGAAAATCTTGATGGCGTCAAGAGTAAAAGAGGTGACGGCCCAGAGAGAACGTGAAGGCGTCACGTGTTAACTGGTCAAAACTTGCGCGCGCGGTAGCTGACACCGTTTTGGCCATAACTTTTGCATACGAACTCGGATTTGAGCGATTCAAAAAAGAAAACGATCGGGACGAAAAGATCTACAATATGGTGAAAAAATGGTTGTGACGGCGTCAAGAGAACGAGCTGAAGCCGTCAAGCCTTGCCGACAGAAAACATGCCTATAAATATAACATCATAACTTCACTTTTTGTAAGCCCAAAACCCTAAGGTCGATTCCTGGGTTTAGGTAGGTGTTTTTCCAGCAACTTAGAGGGTTTCAATCACTACATAAACATCATGTATTGATTTGTTGATTCTATCTTAATTATGTTTTCCATTATCATTGTTGATTGCTCTTCTTTGATGATGTTTTGCTAATTCACCTTGTGTCTACTTATGATTGTGTGAAACTTGTGTATAATTAATTAGATCTCATTGATTTCTTGTTGATGTTGTGTCTATCTCCATCAATGAGGGCTTGTTGATGTGTGTGTATATCTCTATCAATTAAGGCGTGACAACTTCAATAGATCTAGTTGGTTTAGTTTATAATTCTTGTTTCCTATTGATTCTTGTTTTGATTGAATGAATTCGATGTTAGGCTTAAGAAAACTGGCAGATCTCCATTGTGTAACTTGCTTGAACGTCTTAAGAAACATGAACCAATGTGTACTAGGTTTTTATGGTTGTATTTAATGCATGAGCGAATTCTAGTGATCCCATGTTAGGAGCTTCTTAGCCGGCTCGACCTAGGAGTGAAGTAGGAGCTTATAGGATTGGGGAAGTAAGTACGCCACCCCATGAATGGTATTAAGGAATACAACCCGTCAATTAAAACAAGGTTTTACAATTCAATAGGTAGAATTGGATAGCTAGCAAGGAGTAACATATCATGGGTAGACATGCTTCACTTATCTTGTAGAACCTTAGTTTAGTTTTCTTGCACATTAGTTTAATTAATAGCTTTTGGGTTAGTTGATTAGCAACTAATTCCGCCCCTCCTTCCAATACCCGAGATTTTTACTTGCTTTTCATAAAATATAAAAACATAAAAAGAATAATCCTTCACCTTTAGACCTAGTTAGATTAATTTCAATCCTAACGACACTATTCCTAGCTGAACGATCAATCCCCCGGTACTTGTCACTATACTATACTACAACGATCAGGTACACTGCCTGGTGGGGGTTGTAAGCTTCTCGAGATCCCTCGAGAGGTAAAGCCTGGTGCAATTCCCACGCATCAACCACGCACTGCAATCAAGGGGCAGATATTAGCTGACTTTATTGTTGAAAAGCCAGATACCAATACTCCAACATCGATAAGCAAGACAGAGTTACAAGAACCTTGGATTCTATTCACAGACGGATCCTCATGTGTGGATGGATCAGGCGCATGCCTCATCCTTACTAATCCGGAAGGAATGGAGTTCACCTACGCACTGCGCTTCGAATTCACAGCCACAAACAATGAGGCAGAATACGAAGCCCTACTCGCTGGACTGCGTATTGCAATTCAGATGGGTATACGCAACCTAGAGGAAAACGTGGATTCCAGGCTAGTAGCTAACCATGTGTTAGGTGAGTATGAAGCCAAGGATGAACACATGATCCAATACCTTGGAAATACCAAGTCCTTAATTCAGAACTTTGATAGGTTCACAATCAAACAAGTACCTAGAGGGACAACAGGAAAGCTGACGCGCTTAGCAAGATTGCATCTACAAGCTTTGCGCACCTATCAAAACAGGTATTGGTAGAAACTCTAAAAAACAAATCAATCTTGGAGATGGAAGTATCCACGGTGATAGAAGAACAGGATCCCACGTGGATGACACCTATCATCGAATTCATTAGCAAAGGAATCTTACCACAAGATCATAAGGACGCTCGAAGAGTACGACGCACAGCGCAGAGATTTGAACTAAGAGATGGCATCCTATATCGACGTTCATTCCTACAACCTTGGCTCCGATGCGTTGGACCTCTTCAAGCAGATTATGTACTCAGAGAAATCCACGCTAGATCATGTAGCATGCACTCAGGACCACGGTCCGTTGTGGCGCGCGCTCTGAGATCAGGATATTATTGGCCTACTATGCACCGTGACGTGCGAGATATGATAAAAAAATGCAGCAAATGCCAAGAACACAGGCCAATTCCGCGCCAACCACAACAAGAGTTGATGAGTGTTTGGATACTCATCATTTTTGGTCAATCTGAACTGCAAAAACATACAAAAACACTAAAATATGCATCAAAATACTGAAAATATTCCAAAATTGTGTTTTATATGTTTTAGATGCAAAATGAGTAAAAACAGATAAAAAGCGTACAAAGTTTGCATAATTGGCAGTTTCAGTCCCCCAACTTTCAAAAATTGGCAAAAATAGTCCCTGAGCACATATTTTGAAAGAAAAGTCACCAAAGGTCTTTTTGTAATCATAAATTGTCATATTCAGTCCTTTGGTGAAAAATATCAAAAGTTTTGAGAATTTACAAGTTTGGTCCCTGAACTTCATAATTTTGTCAGATTTGGTCCCTGGGAAATATTTTTGGATGGAAAAGTCAACAAGAGTCTTTGGAAAATCAAAAGTTGACAGAAATGGTCCTTGGATGCAAAGTTTGGAGAAATCACACTTTTAACCCTCAACTTCGTAAATTTGGCATAATTGGTCCCCGGGTGTGTTATTTTGGAAAATATTAATATTGGTCCTTGTATTATTCTTATGTGGCAAGAAAAGTCTCTTGGTTAATTATGGAACAATACCACACCAACCCCTTCAAGATTCAGAAATTACATGAATGGTCCTTGTTAAATCCTAGTTACATACCAAATGGACCCTTGCTATTGTTTTGATCCAAATATAGTCCATCCAAAAATACAACCTGATCCACCTTATATCTCCAGCCCACTCCCCTGATCCACCGAAAGCCCACCAACAAATCCAACCCAACCCCCATTTTAAATAAAAATAGCACCAGGGTCAAACTCGTTGACCTCCCCCTTCCCCTTCCTCCTTTTCACCGCCAAAACCCAGACTCCACCACTGCACCTCTAACACTTTTGTCCCCCCCCCCAACACCTGCCTATCAGCCTCCCTACTCCACCACCTCCCAAAGTCAACCCCAACATCCCCAACACACTTGTCCCCTCCTCCACATCATCTATCCACAACGCCAATGTACAAATTAAGGGCTGTGATGAAGCACTACCAATCCAATGGTGGGGTTTGATCCAAAGATGCAAAAGGGAGACCAGCTCAGCTTTTATCTAAAAAAGAAAGCACAAACAGGAAGCACAGGGGGAACCCTAATGAATTTTTAGTATAAATATGTCTTTTGTAAGCCAATTTTTGGCAGTAGGTAGTAGTAGTGTAGAATTAGCTTTAGTTTAATTTTAGTTGAGCTCTTAAACCTCAGTTGTAATCTTTTTTATTCAATAAAAGTTTAAAAACCTTGTTTATGTATAATTGTCTGTCTAACTCTGCTTATGTTTATTGCTTATTTACTGTGCCATTATTGTCCTTTTTCCTTGTTCATAATGTTTAGTGTGAGTTTAATGCTTAGTCAGTAGTTTAAAAGAAGTCTAAGATTAGGTCTGGGTGTGGCCTGTCCATCCATGCTCAACTCAACTTATTGCTTATAAGCATGCCTGATAGTTATTGTTTATAGGTTTTTAGAACTTAGTATGGTTAGCTTATTACATGTGCACCTAAGTTTCAGCTAGTTAAGGTCTCACTTAGCTTAGATTTCAAAATAGTTTGCTGCTTCAAGGGGTGTTTGGATCATTGTGGTTTGCTGTTATCATTGTTGTTTCAGAGGGTACTAGTGGTTTAGATACAAAACTTAGATTGCATTTAGGCATAATCAAGCATAATTTTAGTTAGTAACTACTTAAAAGTCAAAATCAAATTGTTTCATCAAGTATTAGTATAACTATTAGGTAATTTAGTTTGTACAAGCTTATATTTAGTTACAAGAGTAGTTTAAACAAGCTTATTTCAGATTAATAGTAGCTTATTACTTCATTAGTAGCCAATTAGGATCAATCAAATTTCACTTTAGTCAAAATTTCAGTCAATTCAAAAAGTCAAATTAAATTGATACTCAGTTTTTTTGACAGATTATTGCTAGAGTCTCTAGGGTTCACTTTTAAATGGAAATACTTTTGGATTGCTAATTTTACAAGCTTAACAGTTAGTGAAACCAAAACAAAAAGAAAAAATTGGTTTGGATGTTGTCTGCTTACTGGAAAAGTACCTTATAGTTGTCTGTTTAGCTTAACATTTCCCCTGCACCATCAGTGATCAACTAAGGTTAAGGCATTCATTAGGTAATCTAAATAGTTTGGGGAGTGTTATTTTCTGGTGCATTTGACATTTCTGTTAGTCAGTAGAAGTTTTGCCCCATTTAGTTTGTACCCATGAGCTTATTTGCTCAAGTTTATTAGCTTATCAGTTTAGGTGGTTCAACCAAGGTCTGAATTCAAGATTAAGGGCTGCAATTGAGATTAGGTGTTTGAAACCTGAGATTAGTGGTTGATTTAAGTTCCATTATACTTGAAGTTGTTATTTCAATTGACCCTTAGCTTATTGCTTATCTGTTTAGCTTGTGCATTTGTTCTAAAACATCCACTAAGGACCTGTTGTCACAGTCCCACTGCCCTTCTTTGACATGCTCATATTGAGCTCACCTGTGGACCCCACTTCCCTTTTCTGGGCTTATTTTGTAGCTTGTCAGGTATGCTTATTGGATCACCACTCTTCTTGGATACCTGAGTTTACTTGGTGGGTCCCATTAAGGCCTGCAGTTGAGCTTGTGGGCTGTTTGTTTGTCTGTGAGTTTGGATTGCTTATTAGCTTATTGTAAGCTTTTCCAGTATGTTTTGCTCTTTCCTTTAACTTATTTCATGCTCATCTCAGTTGTTGCTTGCTTATTCCACCTTTTGTATGAAGCTTATAGCTTATTGTCTAGCTTTTCAAGTTTAAAATTCCACTTTGTAGCATATTAGCTTAACTGTTGAGAATATAAGCTAGCACAGAGCTTATTTTTAAGTTCCAATGTAGTTTCCTTCATAAAAGTTGTTCATTTACAGTAGTTTAATAGATTTGTGTAAGAAAATTTAGAAAAAACCAAAAATAAATAAAGTGATAGCTTCTATTTAAGCCAATTTGGCTTATTTTTCTGCTTATTTATAAGCAATATCTATTCTTATATTTTTGTTGAGTTCCTGATAGTTAAAAATAATTTTAGGAATTTTTCTAGATTTTTCTCTTTTCATAGGCTATTTTTAATAATTAATTAATATTAGATAATTAAATAGTATAAATAGTTTTTATTAAGTACCCCTATGTTTTTATATTTTTCCTAGGTTTTAAATGTCATAAAATATTTTTAGAAAAAGTTTTAGAATTTTTACTATTCATTTGCTATTTTTCTTTAATTTAGATAGTTTAATTAGTAATTAAATCTTAAGTTAATTAATAATAAATAGAGAAAAAGTAGGCAAAATATATTTTTAGTTTTAAAATTACTTTTATATTATTTTAGAATTTTTAGGATTAAATTTTCATTTTTCTAGCTTAAATTCATAATTAGTGTATTTTAAATATTATTAATTAGTTATTAATTAGTGGTAATTAATTAAATAGTGTAAAAATTAATTTTAATTTTCTAAAAATTTTCTTATATCATTAGGATTGTAAAAACGTAATTTTCATATTCATAGGTATTTTATCTCTCTAAAACTCGCGTTTTATTTCGTACATTAACGTAACTTTAAATTAAACGTACGCGTTTTTAGACTTAGCTCACGTTTTTAGTGTATCTGATTATCAGTAATTGTTAATATAGTGTTTCTAAGTTATTTTCATTCCTCATATCTTAGTGTAATTATACGAATCACTTAACCCCTTTTCTGTCCAAATTCACCCGATCACAAACCCGTTTTGATACCATCACACCTCGTCGGGACATAACGACCCGGGGAAACCCTATACTTCCACAGAGATTGATTCTAGGCATTTTGACTTAGTTGACCATTCACCTGGTCAATTTAGGTTGACCGTTGGGAGCTAATCAAATTTTGGCGCCGCTGCCGGGGAGGTTGTGTGCGTATCCAAACGTATTTGAAGATTAGTGATCTTTGGATATTCATTCCTTTGTATATTTACCATCCTTTGTTCATATTTTCTTATTATAAAAACAAAACTGTTCACGAAAACATTTTAAAATCAGTTTTCAACGAACACAAAAAACACAAAAAGATTTTCTTTATCATTTGTATAAAATGTCTTTCCAAAAAACCAAAAATATTCATTTTTACCCTCCTACCCTTTTGATTCTTCATTCCTTACCCTCCCAAACCTTTTGATTCTTTCTATGTCTCACCCACACCTTCTGATTTGCCAATGGTGTGGTAATTCTCGTAATGGTGGTAATTGCCCCAGCTGTGGCATGGTAGAGTCAGGAAACGGGTCTGTCTATAACCAGAATCCCTATTCCTACCATGACACCACTGATTTATTCCATCAGCTACCACACCATGAGACTCAGCAGTTTTATTGTTGTGAGTACTATGGTGGTTCACACTACAGCTCTGATTGTCAATCGGGAAACACGCTTGTCTATGAGCAGTTTCCTGATAACAATTATGACTCTAGCACATACCACCCACAGTCACATCAGTTTTACTGTTGTGATTACTGTGGAGGTCCACACTCTAGCTCGGATTGTCAAACAAGGAATCCATTTCCTTGTAACAATTACGACTATTCGTTTTCAGACCCACCTCCACAGTACCAAATGATTCACACAACTCCTCATGATACTGAGCAAGACCTTTTACTAAAGGCTCTTGAGATATTGAAAGAACTTAAGGAGGAGTTAGTTACTACATCATTTCAAGACTCTCGTGAGAAATCTATGGCAGAATTACTTGCTGAAGAACGAGAGGCTAGAAACGAAAAGAGTATGGAGGAATTACTTGTCGAAGAACAAGCAGCTATAATACGTGCCAAATTTCGTAAAGCTGCTCTTCTCGATTGTGATGATGATAGTGATAATGAAGATACCCTTGATATCCTTCAATTTTATAAGGGTTCGTCAGATTTATCATTTGTGATTTCTCCCATTGAAAATCAGGGAGAAAATAATGAGACGGAGAAATTACTAGCAGAAGATCAAATGGAACTTGTACAATCCATGAATGCTAGCTTCTCTCCACTCCCTCAGTCTGTTGTTATCACACCCGAAGTTCACACTCACTCTCTAAACATGGGGGATGAGCATCTTAGCACTGTTCCTAATAAAGAATCGGATGAATTAATAAAGTCTAGTGTTGAGATCCTTGTCCCAATCCCGAGAGAGTCACAGGGAACTTTTGATCAAGTGTGTGATATTCCTTCCCCCCCTGATAATCCGAATGATCAAATTGAGACTGTCTCTGATTCCAGTGATGATTGCTTATCTTATGGAGACATTGAATATGTTGATGCATCCCTTCCCCACTATAGTGTTGACTTTCCTCTCGAGGAGTTCGCCGATGAACTCACTCACACCAATCCACTTCCATCGGGATGTGATGATGATCTCTTTGATTTCAAAGATGATCTAGAAGAAGTCGAAGCATTCCTTGCCCTAGATAGTTCAACTTCGTATGAAGTTGATGATAACTATCTTGATTCTGAGGGGGATATTCTTTTCCTTGAAAGCTTATTGAATGATGATCCATCACTCAATTCCTATCTCAATACCGGGCTTAGTGATTCACACACTGATGAAAATTCTTTATCTTATGGAGGCATCAGTGATATTGATGAAATACCTTCTGAGCCCATCATTGATCACCTCATCATGACTCCTCCGGAGTATGATGGCAAGAAACATCATGAACGGGGGGAAAGATTCTCAATCATGAGAATTTGTATTTCTATGACAAATTATCCCACCCTCCCTCCCGGGATGTTTTCTAGCCCTAAGAGCTTAACCGACAAAATCCAAATTCAGGAAACTAAACCTGATCTTGAGGATGAGCATCTTCTCATGATTGTTCTCATGACATTCTCGATGACTTCCTCCCTTCTTCACTCCTTCGGGAATGAAGATACCATCTTTGATCCCAGCATTTTCAATTACCATTATCTTGAGCCGGGTACTTATTTCATCGGTGTGGAACTTTCACGTGCTTCAAATGTTTGTCCAAACATCTCGAATGAAAGTCCGATGGAGATTGTATTTTCCACATCATGCTTCCCCAAGAACAAATGAATTCGGGGTCGAGTCAAGCTAGCGACTCGGTAAACAAAAACAGTAGCATGCTTATAGGGTTTTAACCCTAAGTGTGGGGGAGTTACCCCTACTGTGGTTACCAATAAAGTGAAAAAACTGGTGTTTCCACATTTAGCTTGTAATGTTGCCCTTTTACGTTCAAAGAGTCGGCATAATAGCCGGGACTTTGAATATTGAGGACAATATTCATTCTAAGTGTGGGGGGTATTCTAGCGAATTTTATCACATTTTACTATCTAGTACCCCTGTTTTTGACCAAAATTTTAAATTTTTTTTCACTTGTGCTTCAAAATTTTTGTGGTTATCAGTCCGCCATGTCTAAACGACAAAAGGATTGGCTAATCCAGGAGCAAACGGCTCTTGGTAAAGATATATCAAATCCGTTTATGGCTTGCAATTTGCCCAAAATTGTATGGTATCTCAACTCGCCATATCCTAAAAAGTGAAAGAGTTGGATAGCCCGCAAGATTATGGCTTGTGGTAAAGGCAGTGGAAAAACCATAATTGGTAATCAGCTCACCAAGTTGTTGACTATTCCATCAAGAGTTGGCTAGTCCAGAAGCAAACGGCTTTTGGTAAAGACAAATCAAATCCGTTGACAGCTGGTGGTTTGCTCAAAATCACATGGTTATCAGGTGGACCATAGTTCTTACTTGAACTGAAATATTTGGCTACTCCAGAAGTAATGGCTTTTGGTAAAGAGATTAAAATCCATTAAGTTTTCAAAACAGTTTATTGCTAGGGACTAGCAATAATTTAGTGTGGGGGATTGATGAGTGTGTGAATACTCATCATTTTTTGTCAATCCGAACTGCAAAAACATACAAAAACACTCAAATATGCATCAAAATACTGAAAATATTCCAAAATTGTGTTTTATATGTTTTAGATGCAAAATGAGTAAAAACAGATGAAAAACATACAAAGTTTGCATAATTGGCAGTTTCAGTCCCCCAACTTTCAAAAATTGGCAAAAATAGTCCCTGAGTACATATTTTGAAAGAAAAGTCACCAAAGGTCCTTTTGTAATCATAAATTGTCATATTCAGTCCTTTGGTGAAAAATATCAAAAGTTTTGAGAATTTACAAGTTTGGTCCCTGAACTTCATAATTTTGTCAGATTTGGTCCCTGGGAAATATTTTTGGATGGAAAAGTCAACAAGAGTCTTTGGAAAATCAAAAGTTGACAGAAATGGTCCTTGGATGCAAAGTTTGGAGAAATCACACTTTTAACCCTCAACTTTGTAAATTTGGCATAATTGGTCCCCGGGTGTGTTATTTTGGAAAATATTAATATTGGTCCTTGTATTATTCTTATGTGGCAAGAAAAGTCCCTTGGTTAATTATGGAACAATACCACACCAACCCCTTCAAGATTCAGAAATTACATGAATGGTCCTTGTTAAATCCTAGTTACATACCAAATGGACCCTTGCTATTGTTTTGATCCAAACCTAGTCCACCCAAAAATACAACCTGATCCACCTTATATCTCCAGCCCACTCCCCTGATCCACCAAAAGCCCACCAACAAATCCAACCCAACCCCCATTTTAAATAAAAATAGCACCAGGGTCAAACTCGTTGACCTCCCCTTCCCCTTCCTCCTTTTCACCACCAAAACCCAGACACCACCACTGCACCTCCAACACTTTTGTCCCCCCCCAACACCTGCCTATCAGCCTCCCTACTCCACCACCTCCCAAAGTCAACCCCAACATCCCCAACACACTTGTCCCCTCCTCCACATCATCTATCCACAACACCAATGTACAAATTAAGGGCTGTGATGAAGCACTACCAATCCAATGGTGGGGTTTGATTCAAAGATGCAAAAGGGAGACCAGCTCAGCTTTTATCTCAAAAAGAAAGCACAAACAGGAAGCACAGGGGTAACCCTAATGAATTTTTTGTATAAATATGTCTTTTGTAAGCCAATTTTTGGCAGTAGGTAGTAGTAGTGTAGAATTAGCTTTAGTTTAATTTTAGTTGAGCTCTTAAACCTCAGTTGTAATCTTTTTTATTCAATAAAAGTTTAAAAACCTTATTTATGTATAATTGTGTGTCTAACTCTGCTTATGTTTATTGCTTATTTACTGTGCCATTATTGTCCTTTTTCCTTGTTCATAATGTTTAGTGTGAGTTTAATGCTTAGTCAGTAGTTTAAAAGAAGTCTAAGATTAGGTCTGGGTGTGGCCTGTCCATCCATGCTCAACTCAACTTATTGCTTATAAGCATGCCTGATAGTTATTGTTTATAGGTTTTTAGAACTTCGTATGGTTAGCTTATTACATGTGCACCTAAGTTTCAGCTAGTTAAGGTCTCACTTAGCTTAGATTTCAAAATAGTTTGCTGCTTCAAGGGGTGTTTGGATCATTGTGGTTTGCTGTTATCATTGTTGTTTCAGAGGGTACTAGTGGTTTAGATACAAAACTTAGATTGCATTTAGGCATAATCAAGCATAATTTCAGTTAGTAACTACTTAAAAGTCAAAATCAAATTGTTTCATCAAGTATTAGTTTAACTATTAGGTAATTTAGTTTGTACAAGCTTATATTTAGTTACAAGAGTAGTTTAAACAAGATTATTTCAGATTAATAGTAGCTTATTACTTCATTAGTAGTCAATTAGGATCAATCAAATTTCACTTTAGTCAAAATTTCAGTCAATTCAAAAAGTCAAATTAAATTGATACTCAGTTTTTTTGACAGATTTTTGCTAGAGTCTCTAGGGTTCACTTTTATATGGAAATACTTTTGGATTGCTAATTTTACAAGCTTAACAGTTAGTGAAACCAAAACAAAAAGAAAAAATTGGTTTGGATGTTTTCTGCTTATTCGAAAAGTACCTTATAGTTGTCTGTTTAGCTTAACATTTCCCCTGCACCATCAGTGATCAACTAAGGTTAAGGCATTCATTAGGTAATCTAAATAGTTTGGGGAGTGTTATTTTCTGGTGCATTTGACATTTCTGTTAGTCAGTAGAAGTTTTGCCCCATTTAGTTTGTACCCATGAGCTTATTTGCTCAAGTTTATTAGCTTATCAGTTTAGGTGGTTCAACCAAGGTCTGAATTCAAGATTAAGGGCTGCAATTGAGATTAGGTGTTTGAAACCTGAGATTAGTGGTTGATTTAAGTTCCATTATACCTGAAGTTGTTATTTCAATTGACCCTTTGCTTATTGCTTATCTGTTTAGCTTGTGCATTTGTTCTAAAACATCCACTAAGGACCTGTTGTCACAGTCCCACTGCCCTTCTTTGACAAGCTCATATTGAGCTCACCTGTGGACCCCACTTCCCTTTTCTGGGCTTATTTTGTAGCTTGTCAGGTATGCTTATTGGATCACCACTCTTCTTGGATACCTGAGTTTACTTGGTGGGACTCATTGAGGCCTGCAGTTTAGCTTGTGGGCTGTTTGGTTGTCTGTGTGTTTGGATTGCTTATTGGCTTATTGTAAGCTTTTCCAGTATGTTTTGCTCTTTCCTTTAACTTAATTCATGCTCATCTTAGTTGTTGCTTGCTTATTCCACCTTTTGTATGAAGCTTATAGCTTATTGTCTAGCTTTTCAAGTTTAAAATTCCACTTTGTAGCATATTAGCTTAACTGTTGAGAATATAAGCTAGCACAGAGCTTATTTTTAAGTTCCAATGTAGTTTCCTTCATAAAAGTTATTCATGTACAGCAGTTTAATAGATTTGTGAAAGAAAATTTAGAAAAAATCAAAAATAAATAAAGTGATATCTTCTATTTAAGCCAATTTAGCTTATTTTTCTGCTTATATATAAGCAATATCTATTTTTATATTTTTATTGAGTTCCTGACAGTTAAAAATAATTTTAGGAATTTTTCTAGATTTTTCTCTTTTCATTTGCTATTTTTAATAATTAATATTAGTTTTATTAATAATTAATTAATATTAGATAATTAAATAGTATAAATAGTTTTTATTAAGTACCCCTATGTTTTTATATTTTTCCTAGGTTTTAAATGTCATAAAATATGTTTAGAAAAAGTTTTAGAATTTTTACTATTCATTTGCTATTTTTCTTTAATTTAAATAGTTTAATTAGTAATTAAATCTTAAGTTAATTAATAATAAATAGAGAAAAAGTAGGAAAAATATATTTTTAGTTTTAAAATTACTTTTATATTATTTTAGAATTTTTAGGATTAAATTTTCATTTTTCTAGCTTAAATTCATAATTAGTGTATTTTAAATATTATTAATTAGTTATTAATTAGCAATTAATTAGTGGTAATTAATTAAATAGTGTAAAAATTAATTTTAATTTTCTAAAAATTTTCTTATATCATTAGGATTGTAAAAACGTAATTTTCGTATTTGTAGGTATTTTATCTCTCTAAAACTCGCGTTTTATTTCGTACGTTAACGTAACTTTAAATTAAACGTACGCGTTTTTAGACTTAGCTAACGTTTTTAGTGTATCTGATTATCAGTAATTGTTAATATAGTGTTTCTAAGTTATTTTCATTCCTCATATCTTAGTGTAATTATACAAATCACTTAACCCCTTTTCTGTCCAAATTCACCCGATCACAAACCCGGTTTTATACCATCACACCTCGTCGGGACATAACGACCCGGGGAAACCCTATACTTCCATGGAGATTGACTCTAGGCAGTTTGACTTAGTTGACCATTCACCTGGTCAATTTAGGTTGACCGTTGGGAGCCAATCAAGAGTTAACCCTCATCACCTCACCATGGCCATTCTATAAATGGGGCATCGACATCGCAGGCCCTTTCCCAGTTGCAGCGGGAGGGCAAAATTCCTCATCGTAGCCATAGACTACTTTGCAAAGTGGATTGAGGCAAAAGCAGTGGTGAGCATCACTGGAAACCAGGTAAAACGCTTCATATGGGACAATATTGTATGTCGTTTTGGGCTACCTGGAGAAATTATCTCAGACAATGGGAAACAATTCTGCGACAACCCATTCAAAGATTGGTGCGCACAATTGAATATCACACAACACTTTGCTTCAGTGAAACACCCACAAACCAATGGCTTGGTTGAACGCGCGAATCGCAGCTTAGGCGAAGGAATAAAAGCGCCTTGACAGACACAAAGGAAAATGGGTGGACGAGTTATCACATATTTTATGGGCGCATCGCACCACAATCAAAACCAGTACCGGAGACACACCATTCTCCCTTGTCTATGGAACAGAAGCCGTCATACCGGCTGAAATTGGAATGCCAACTATATGAACAGCAGAGGTAAACGTCACAACAAATGACGAGGAGCGGCGCATAGACTTGGACTTGCTGGAAGAAAGGCGCGAACGTGCAGCTATACGCGAAGCAAAGGCTAAAGCAAAAATGAAGAAGTATTATGATGCAAAAGTCAAACATACTTCCTTCAGGCCAGGAGACTTTGTATACCGCGCTAACGACGCAAGCCACGCAGAAGACACAGGCAAGCTTGGACCCAAATGGGAAGGACCCTATGAGGTCACCGAGGCACTAGGTAATGGTGCATACAGGTTGCGCGACATGGAAGGTCACGAGCTGGCGCGCACTTGGAATATCTGCAATCTCAAAAGATGCTATCTTTAGGAAAGGCTACGGCCCACAAACAGACAACTTTGCACTTTAGTATGTGCCCAATAATTTTTTGTCGTTTAACTTTCTTTTCTTTATTAGGAATTGTTTTTTATTTTTCAAAAACTTGCGAGTATCAATAAAACGTTATGGTTTCTAGCTAACTCCATAACACATTTTACTTTATTGCATACATTCTTATATGTGTCAATATTGTTATTTTGTATCTTTGCCTACATGGCGTGCATGCACTAATTAAGACCCACGATGGCAGAAAGGATGAGTAAACATACTAACTAACTCGTTGAGTAAGAGGGTTGCAAACCCATCAACATTGGATCACGCATCCTTGCTAAGCGCCTTACCTTCAAGACGTTGATGTAAGTTTTCCTTGCGCACCCCACGAAGGATGCGCAATATCACGTACACTGTACAAGCTTAGCAAATTATGAGCCAAGACTCTTGGTCATTTAATAAGACTTTGCGAAAATGATGCAAGTCTATTTTCATCCTTACGATTTATTTTAAGTCACGCACTTAATTTAAACATAGGTTCCAAAAAAGAGTATCTTAATTGATCTTTTTACATAAAGGATAACAATTCAAGAACGGATACCATAACACAAGATACAACTTGTTATTTATACGATGCCATACATTTACAAGTTACAAAAATTTTACACGCTATGACGGTGCTCAGGACTATTTTCTGGGGCAGCGGAGCTTCCTGCCTCTTGGAGCTTTCTCAAAAGTAACTCATCCTTAGGCGATACGGTCGCTACGCTGACTGCAACTTCATCTGATCTGGGAATATGCGCAGCGCCCACACCACATAGGATGGCCTTACCCTTAACACCCTTTTTCTTGGCTGCTCTCTCCGCGTGCAGTTCCAAAACCTCCTTAAGGGGAACCTCCTTCTCGAGAACGAAGGGGTTCAATATATCACGCGGCTGCGCAAAAAGGGGAACCTGCAGCTGCAACTCGTCAGGCTTTAAAAATAAGTCTGGCTGCGCCTCTGCATCCTCCAAGATATGTCGCCCCAGGGTTAACCCCTCCATAATTAACTTTATGGGGTAATCCTGGTCGCGCTCCAGCCGCGCAATATGGGGAAGCTCAAGCAGCTTCATCCCCTCCATAGCCTTCATCAGCTCGTCATAGGCATCGGCATTATAACCGGGCACCTCAACAAGTGCCACGGTCAGCAACTTCGCCTCATGGAGCTCCTCCATAGCTTGTGCCCTACCACGCTCCACGGCGTATTGCCTTTCCAAAGGTCTCCACTACCTCCGGGGACTCTAAGGTGCCCATCGCAGCCAGGCGCAAGCCATGACTGATCAACCACCTACACACGCAGAAAAAGGATGCATTAGAAGCAAAGAGACAAATCAATACATATAGTAAAGCAACATTGCGGAATATACAAAAAACGTACCTGCGCTCAGCTATTGTAGACATAAGATGCGGATATAATTCCTCATCGTATTCTATACTAAGGTCGCGCAGCTTCTCCTCCTGCTCCTTCAATATCTTCTCCATGCGCAGGCGAAATTCGTCAATATGGCCAAAGTGCTCGGCCTTTTTCTCCTCAAGATACCTTACCCCCCAGGTAAGGTTCGCCTTGAACTGATGCAGTTCCCCGCGCGCATGTTGCAGCTCAGCCATCATGGTCAACTTTTCATCAGTGACCTTGTCCGCATGCGCCTTGACGGACCCTACCTCCGCTTGCGCCTCAGCTAGCTGTGCACGGAGCAGGGCAATCTCCTCGTCCTTCTGAGCGAGAGTGCTGCTCTCCCTAACATACCGCGTCTTTAACTGAGTGACCATCTCAGTCTGACGCTCAGCAGCAGCAGCTAGCTCCTCCAACAACTGCTGCATAGATACCTCTCCAGCTACCTTCACTGTCTCCTCCACGTTTTCATTCTGGGGAGGGACCATGCTTTCCACAAAAGCTGCATCACCCTCTGCAGCTTGGTCACTACAAAGCATAAATAGAAGGTTAGAGCATCTACAAAAAAGTAAAACAAAAAAATAAGACAGAAACGACATGGATATCACTTACAGAAGGGGCAAAGCCTTTGTCATCCCCTTATCAGCGCCAGTGGCGGATGTGTCATCTTCTGCGGATGACTCTTTATCCGCGATAAGATGGCGCCTCCTCTTGAAAGTTCCAGTGCCATCAGCCTCTCCTTTGCGCTTTAGATTCTGCGCTACAATCTCAGGCTCCAGCACCTCCACGCTGTCAGAAGACTCAGCCTGCAACTTCTCACATGAGCAGGCTCCCCAGTAGGAGGCACGCTCTGCACAGGCGTCGCAAGCAGAGGAGGTGAATCTTCAGGCCCAGCTTGCCCCAACACAGTTAGATGCCCAGCGGTCGCATCCAGAAGTGGCTCCTCATTTTCCCTCAGAGGACGCACACCAACCGTCACCTGCTTCGGCTTCTCAAGTTTCACCACGGCGAACAAATCCATCTCTGCGCAACACATGAGCAAATAACAAAAAACAGATTAGTTATTGAAGGTACGTATACAAGAACACTTACATTATTTGAAGTGAACAAATAAAAGGGACAAGCACCCACCCCGGCCGCTCTCATCAATAAAGGTTGGCACCTCGTCAGAACCATGGAAATAGTTGCGACTCAGCCCCATGTGAACCAAAAACTCCTCAGGGTAAGGGTTAATGGGGATGCGGTTGGCATCAATCGTATCCGCATCCGCTATGCTATACGAACCGGGTGCAGGGCGCCCATCCCTTGGCAGCGTCTCTTGAGTATAAAACTCAAAAGGCGCAGGAAATACTCTATCATCTACCCATAAAAAATTTTTCCCTCCAATCCCTAAGAGAATCCACCTTCTCCGTATAACACTGAAGGCGTTCGCGAAAGATACCCATCCATGCGACCACGTTGTGCGGTAAAACGCACGGAATAGGTCAACAGTCGGGTTGACAGCAAGCAACCGACAGTTTATTTCAAAATTGGATACTTTTGCCACACCTATACAGTGCAGCTGTGAAATATGAAGGCGGTAGTGGTTGAGCATATTGCTAAAAAATATGGATATGGGTACGCGCTGGTTCGCATACTCGAAGAAGCGGGTATATAACCCTATTTTTCCCTCAGGGAAATCCGCGATGCACGCGTTAGCCTCCGATACAACCGGATGCACGTCAAGAGGATTGAAATAATCCGAGGAGAACTGACGCAGTTCATCCTCGTCCATTTCAGATGGAAACTCATGTAATTGACGAACCATTTCTAAGAGAATAATAAAGGCACGTTTTCGCGGTTACCTAATAAAAACAATTGCTTTCTTTGCAAAAACGCTTTGAAGAAATGTTAAAATGGCGGAAGTGTGTTTTTTACTGTGTGTCCTTCAGTAAATGGGAGGCGATATTTATATAGGGTTACAAAAACCCTAGCATGTGAGCCACGTGGAACCCACTATCCTAATCGTGTGGCTAGAAGACGATCGGGTACATGCACTTTTTCCCATTTCCCGATAAACACGTGGACACTCTCCCCACTTCCCTAGGTATTTTTTGATAATATTAGTGACTAGATACATTGTTTACCTTATTGGGCGGTAAGTTTTCCCGCCACACTTACCGTTGCTTCAAGAAGTCTAGTATCCGCGGCTAGCAAGCCGCGCACACTAGACTGGGGGGACATGATGACGTATAGTCTATATTTGGGCCACGAGCCCAAATGATAAGCATCACTAAGGCCCAAACCCACCATGAGTGGGCTATCATAACTTGGGCCGCATAACCAAAGGGATTGGGCTCACGTAAACCCAAGCCCAACCAAACTATTTATGGTCTAGATAAGGATCTTCTATCTATGGATAAAGATCCTTGGACCGGATAAGCACCATGCGTGCGAAACGTAAAGAGCACGAAACCTACGAGGATTCTGCTCCTATATAAGGAATGACATAATTCTCATTAAAGGTACGATTCACAAACCCTAAACTCTTTACGAGAACCCTAAAACCGATTACTTACTCTCACGCCGGAGGATAATCGTGGGAGACAATCCCACGATAAGCCTAACGGTGTTTGTTTGTTTTCTTAGTGCGCAGGTTTCAAGCATTAAGAGCTAATTGGTACGAGAGCAAGAGCCCAAACTAGGAACGCCCAACTTTTGTATCAACAGTTACTTTGACTATTATTTCGGCACGTTGCTAAACACATTTATAATAATTACTAAAACATACATTTAACAGGAAGTGTTAGTCCAAAACACTATAGCAAAAAGCTACAGTAATTTATACTCACATCGCTACAGTAACGGTCGTTAAGTACTTAACGGCCATTAAGTACTAACGACCGTTAACTTTGATTTTTTTAAAATTCCGCCTGCAATTGGTCCTTCGTCTTACAATTTTTTTACAAATTTAGTCCTTATAACTAATAGTCGTTAAGTGCACTAACTACTTTGGCCAAACACCCCGCGGCAACGCGCGGGTGATCCACCTCGTAAATATAACATTTATCAGGATATGCTCCCCCAAAACATTGTAGCTAGCGCTACAGTGCACGCTACAGTGCACAACTCTCACACCCAAATAGTGAAATGTACAGTAACTAACGGTCGTTAAATACTTAACGGCCGTTAAGTAGTAACGACCGTTAACTTTTTTTTAAATTCCGCCTGCAATTGGTCCTTCGTCTTAGAGGTTCGTTGCAAATTTAGTCCTTATAACTAACGGTCGTTAACTGCACTAACTACTTCTTTGGTAAAACATCCCGCGGCAACGCGTGGGTGATCCACCTCGTTGGTAACAAGATATTAAGATCTTTAGGTTGTAAACGAACCAAACGTTCAATGAACATTTTATGAACCGTTTGGTAAAAATCCGTTTGTAATCATTTATTTATCAACTGAATGAGTATGAAAAAAATTCGCGTTCGTTTAGTTAAATGAACGAACTATGAACATCCGATTACACATTTGTTAATGTTCGCTTATATTCAATCATTTATGTATATTTATTTGTTTATGTTCAAATTTCGTATATTTTCATTAAATACTTGTCGGTGTATAGGAAAACGAAGACACAAAAAGAAATGTT
The DNA here is from genome assembly GCA_030686995.1 of Artemisia argyi. NCBI lineage: Eukaryota > Viridiplantae > Streptophyta > Magnoliopsida > Asterales > Asteraceae > Artemisia > Artemisia argyi. The sequence continues at coordinate 46,121,172 of CM060699.1, read as the reverse complement.
ATGTATATTTTTAGTATTTTAAACTTGTTTTATACTTTTATATGTTCTTTGGTGTTCGTTTGTTTATGTTTGTTTAAAACCTTAACAAACGAACATAAACAAATATAAACAAACTATTTTCTTAACTAACAAACATGAAAAAGAATTCGTCCGTATAAGCGTTCATGTTCATTCATTTGTCCGATTAAACTTAAATGAACAAACACGAACAAGCCCTCCGTCTGTGTTCGTCTGGTTCGTTTACAACCCTGATCATAGTAATAGGTTCAAATACATAGTCCGGTTAACTTAGTCGAGTGCAATTTTTGATCAAGTTTGCTCGAGGCAGAAAAATCGACCATTTTCTTAGCAATCTATCTAATATAATAAACGCGAGTTTTGTACTACCCTTTAAAGCAGTTAAATAAATTAATGCGCTGATGTGTCTGAAATATGATTGGTCTATTAACTTGGAAAGTGCAACTGTGCTTAAAGCAACATAACTCTTTTCTATTGAACACACACAATTACTTCTTGACTACGCCCCATGTGCTCCACTTTGTGTAACTTCCTCCAAATAATCATCCAAAAATAACTCCAAAAATCAGTTTCCATTGAATAATTAATTTCATAGCAATCAAATATACCTCCAAATATAAAACACATAGAAGTCAAAGCTTCTTGAGTAAGCCCCTTTTCAAACCCATTTAATCACATTTAATCCGTTACAATTGAACATTAAATTTCATTGCTGTCAAATATACCTCCAAAAATAACATATGGTTTTAATATTTTTGGCATTGATTCAAACAATGAATCATAAACCCATTTCATATATTAATCTCGAGTCCATTCCAGTCTCATCTTAAACGCACCACAATTCAAAAATCAAAAACACCAGTTTCATCTCAAATCAGTTCATGGTTCCAAAATAAAAACTGGGCAAGGATTCTACAGATTCAAAAAACAACAACATAGTTAAAAATGGGCAATGGAATTATTGGTAAGTACCGATTTAATTATAATATTAGGGTTGATTCAATTATAAGATATTGCAATTATTTAGTTTTGATTCAATTATAAAATATTTTCCATTGTTTATGTTCGTATTTAATTGTTTTTTACCAGAACCCTAGAAAAAATGGAGAAAATTACTCATGTGCATGATTTATGTAATCACTCATCTACTTTTTTCATGTATTAGGTTTAGTTTTGAATTTCATATTCATTTGAAGCTTTAATCATTCATCTACTTTGTTTGCATTTTAGGTTGTAACTGTTCATTTGGAATGATGCGGGTTTGATGGATGAAATAAAGGTAAAGTCTTGATTTTTGTCATATGTTTTTGTATCATTAATTCATATGAGATAAATTTTACGATTACTTGACAATATGAAACCAAGTGTTTAATGAATACACAATATTACCTTATGAGTGTTTAGCGATGTAACTTTTTGTCTTTGTTTTTGGTTGTTCATCTCATCCATGACCAAACATTTTATTTTGACGAAAGGCACAAGAGAAAGCTCAAGGAATTTGGTGAGATTATATTGCACATGTCTCATGGTTTCTTATGTGACTATATATTTCGTGATCATTATTAATTTCTTACTTCACCTTTAATATCAAAGGATAATACTGTTATTCTTGATGGGGCTGGTGACAAGAAAGGAATTGAAGAAAGATGTGAACAAGTTTGTATCACAATTGTTTCCTGGTAGATAAGCTTATCGTATTCTCTATTGTGTGCCTAATATTGTTATGGTATGCTGGTACAGCTAAGTTCATCGATCGAAAGCAGCACTTCTAATTAAGATAAGGAAAAGCTCCAGGAGAGATTAGCAAAGCTTTCGGGTGGAGTTACTGTTTTGAAGATTCGTTTTAATTTATTCATATTTAGAATTGGTAATGATGTTGCTCATAAAGTGTTAGCAGGATAGTTATGTTTGTTTAAATCTTGATTTAGGTTTTGTTTCATAGTTTTTATCGAAAGATTACTATGAAATAAGGGTATTGTAAAGCTTTATATTGATTCGAACCAAAGAAGATTAAAATAAGGCCTTGCCATTGATGATATCAATTTCTGTTTAGTGAAACAAGAGTTGTACTGCATGTTTTTGTAGTTCATACGAAAAAAGATCACTACTTAAGATGATTCTTAGTTTCGTTTTCTTGCAATTTAGACAGTGATGAGTACATGAAAGAATGAGTTCAGCTATAAAAATGGATACTCATTCTTAGCTTGGTTTTGTTTCTTCAGTTTAGAGTTGTGCCCCATGCATCTATAGTAGCTTATATTAAAGACCATTGCCTCACTCTTTTAAATCCTTTGTTCTATGTATTTTGTTTTTGTGATTTTGCAACCTTTCACATGGATGGTAAGATTGTCAACATTCTATGGTCTTTACTATACAATTAAATAGAGGTAACAATTATCAAGACATAAATAGGTTGCTTGGTTTCTAATTTGACAGTTTCTTTTAATCTATTCTGAGCTAAACTTATTTAAGTCTTACTTGCTTCAATTTGTACAAATTATGAAGAGATTAATAGGTGGCTTGGTGAGTGTGCAAAATTTTTCTTTCTCTCTGTTTTCCGAAATAGTAACACACAAGCCTCCTGTTTTCATAAGTTTTGACATTAGTTGACATAAATTATAGTGATTCTTTTTGGCTTACACTCTTCTTTTCTATTACCTTATTGCAGCTTGGAAACCAACCTGAGCATGCATTGTCTTATGGAATTGATCAGGTTTGTCAAGCTTCACCTAACAACAACTTCTTGCACATGTGGATTTTAGTCTTGACCACTTTTTCTTTTGGCAAACGGGTCTCACTTTAATGATTCCAGTCCACCTGCATCATTTTTTTTTAAGATTTTTGTTTTGAATTTTTAATACATTTGATGATTAAGAATGTAAATTGTAAAGTACTTTTAGCATATGGGCTTTTAATGAAGGTGGTGTTTGATTTTGTTGTCTTTTAATGTAATAAGTCAATGCAAAAGTGTGAATTATGATGTACTTAATATCATGGCTTATTAATGTGTAGGCATTACTTCTTATATATTATGATGTGAGAAACATGACCATAAACAATTGAGGTCACTGGTGTATTGGTGATTGTGGTTTAGGCTCACTATTAGTGCAAAAGCATTTTCACAGGTGATAGTGATAAACAACATATAACGAGTGTGATATTTAATCTACATTTAATGAGTGTGATATGATTATTTTAGTATCTTTAATCTACATTTAATGAGTGTGACCTGATTGTGTTTTGTGGTTATAGCTGCTGTTGCGTATGAGGTTAAGCCTTTAGTAATTGAAGATATTGAAGTTGCGCCACCACAAGCTGGTGAAGGTCGTGGTTAGATTTTGTATATCGCTTTGTGTCATACTAATGCCTGCACTTGGAGTGGCAAGGTATGATTTTGATAATTGTTTTTGTTGAAGTCGAATTTGTAAGCAGAAACTAATGTTATTATTCGTATTGATTATTTATTATAACTTATGCGAATAAATTTGTGTCACTTGCTACCTTTCCTTTATGGCTAATTGATTTGTAACATTTTCATTAAGTTAATTTTCATGATATATAGGTGTCACTTGGGAAAACTACTTAGGAAATGGCAATTCATGATGCACTTATGGAAGAAGTTGTAGGTCTTTCTGAGATTAATTCTGCTTATGCATGATGTATTCCACACAGAGGTAATTTTTGTAGTTCTCACTGATGCTCAGAGCCGAGGTGATTTTTCTTATAAATGTGTTGTAATCAATTTGTAGGTTAGCTTCAACTTGAGATTCACCCTTGCTAAAGCTATGTTAGCTTATGTACATCAAAGAGATAATTGAAGTAATTATATTAATACATAGAGTCATTGTTGTGGGATGTATGAGTTTTCAATAGTCCCACTTAGTTTGTTTATTAGTATCAATGAATATCTTTCTTTCAATGAATTTTCCTTCGATTGTTAGTTGCATTAGTTCCATTTAAAAGTTACTCCCAAGTACGTTGGTCAGTTGGAGTGTTCAGTGATTTGCCAGAATAAATTACACAAGGCAAGAAATAAGAAAACTTACCACACATGGTTGGTAACATTGTCTATTTCACGTTTATTTACTTGGTAGAAATATCAATATCAAGTAGGTAACATTGTTTATGTTGTTTTAGTCAAAATAAACAAACTTATGAAGCAACTATAATATATAATAAGCTGGATCATAGTATAATGAATTATAAGGGTAGGAGACTTTCCATTTGTATCTTTGTTTAGTCTGAAATTGATATTGGATATTTGACATATGAAATGGGATTTTTTTATAGATGATATATTTATGCTTTGGAAACATAATTAAGGACGTCAACTTTTTGATAATACATGATACATGTAAGAAAACATACCGAATATTAAAGTAAAAGAATCTCAAAACCTTTTAGTAAGTTAAATGTTAACTCAAACTAAAATAAGCTCTAAGTTACACAAAATGGTCTATGTGGTTTGCGTTGACATGCTCTTAAAATGTGTTTAGAGATTCTGAAATGGTCGATGTGGTTTGCGTTGACATGCTCTTAAAATGTGTTACTATTCTAACAATGGAGAAATTAAATTAAGAGGATGCATATATCATTAATGTGGTTCGGTTCTTCTAATTCTCATCATGTAAGTTTGATACGAGTTGCTAACGTTGTCTAATTTTAAGTTTTTTTAAGTTTGATAATGTTTATTAGGAGTGTTCTATTACTATTTCATTTTCTTAGTATAGATACCAATTTGGTAACTTATCCTTTAGTTTAGTTAAAATAATTTTTTTTTAAACTCGTGTATTACTATATAAATGACATATTTACCTTTTTTTTAACATTACATATCAGTACCAACAACTCCATTTTAGTTTGACTTTTGTTTTTTTTAGTATCTAGGTGTTGACATAACATGGACTACTCAAGTGTTTGACGTTAACATCATAAATTTGATTTCCAAGACTAATGACCAGTTGGAGAAGACGATACATGCACATTTATTTTCTCAATAGTTATAAACCAAATTGTTTGTCGTAGACATATTACTTATTTTTCTCTTCAAAAAAATTATGGAACATGTTTACATTTGTTGTTCTTTATTTCTGTATCCACTCACTCAATTTCTTGATGAATAATTTCTTTAAAAACCCCGTGAATCCACGGGTCTATAAGCTAGTCATTAGATAACCTACAACCTAATTATATATAAAAGTTAACAAGTAAATCATTGTTTTTTCTTTATTTAAACGGTTATTGTTGTTTCATATCATACAATTCTTATATTCTAATTAGTTCAGTCTAATAAATTTTCTTATTTTCACATTAAGGTTTGCTTTCTTCTTACTTATTTTCGAAGTTGTCGAATAGCGATTAGAATGAATGTTGTTAGTTGGCCCACCGAAAACTGAAATTCTAGCTCCGTTACTGATTTTGAAATGTGGTAATTGAGAATGTACACTCTTCTGTTTTCATTACTTTCTTATGCACAAATAGAGGTTTAAGATTACATGAAGTTATTGTGTTGATCCTAACACGTTTTAACGTAAAAGTTAGCAAAAATGCACAAGAGCAACATGGAAACAGAAATGAGAAGCCACCAAGTTGCCTAGCAGAGACACAAGAGAAGCACCGTTTAATCATTCGTGTGTTGGCTGAAATCCAATTAGAACGAAAAGGTTACCCAAACCAAAACCCCCCAAAAGATAACCATTTAACGCTAAACAAATTTAAGTTGGTCGGGTTATTCGGGTCCCATTGAAAATCGCCAACCTGCCTCTAACCATGTCAAACATCTTTAATGAAGATTCATTCACACTCTCACCAACAATTGTCAAAACTGCTAAATTTGTATCATAAGCTGGACAAATTGAAAGTCACATCCAGCGTGTAAGTCAAACAAATTATGGGCAACATTTATAACGAAAACTGAATCCCTCGAAAAGTCTAAATTATTGAAAAGGACATCATTCAAAACCAATAAACAAGTGGACAAAAATGAGACAAAACATGTCATCTAAGACTCAAAAACATTCTGAAGTTGTTGTAATTAGCTCCGAAGTAACATAACAAGATATATTAGATATGTAAGTCAATACTTTACAATCAATATATAATGAATGTTTGTAATCCTAATCATCAGCAAAGACCGTCTTAGTCCCTGTAAAAAAAGGGCAACATGAATTAGATTGGATCGATTCTAGCTGTAAGGGTAAATAGTTCAAACAAATTAAAGTCGGGCATGCCTAAATACATCATGTCTATTTCTTTTTTTGACTTTCAATAAATAGTTACTTTTTCAAATATGTTAAATATCCTAAGCCTACTTTTTGAAAGGAAAAAAAAAATGATTTATTTGGGTTCATTCGTTATTGTGTGACTTCTGACCCGCTTGACCCGTTCAGGCTGTTTTAAAAAAAAATAAAAATAAAAATAAAAATAAAATTAATTTTAACCATTTGACAGACATTAAGTATAACCAAAATTGACCCATTTACTAATAAATGGGTCTAAAATTTCGCGTCTATGAAAGAATGCATGCAGCATACCTTTGGCCTGTGTAGTTATGCTTGGTTTATTAGGTCCTCTTGGTCTAGTAGGTCCGAATGGTCTTCTAGGTTCACGGCTTCTGTTATCACTACTAGGACGAGGTCTTTTACCAGGACCTCTCATTTCTTTCCTATCACTGTTGGGGGTAGGTCTTGGACCTGCACTATCATCTCTTGGCCTAGCTTCCTCCACATTTATCAATTTACCTCCAACTTTAGATTGATCAAGTTCCAGTGCTTTATTGAACCCATTTCTCTCCGCAAAATCAATATAAGCATATCTGTACAGAAATGAAAACCATTACAAACTAACATTGTAGATACTCAAACAGGACACATTAATGATATAGATTTACAAAAAGAAGTACACTCGACTAAAACAGGACACATGAAAAAATATTTGGTATTTAACGCAAAAAAAGAGACCCAAATTAAAATACACAGAAAAAAGACAAACCCTCTAAGATCCCCAGAGTCGTAATTTTTTGGTATGGAGGTTCTTGTAATCTCTCCACAGTTTCCAAAATGCTTTTCGAGGGCATTCTTAACCTGAAAACAGATTATGATATATTCAGCAGGAACTCATGTTGAATTAAAGTACTGGAGTAGTTGTTACTGTTACATGAACGTACATTGTCAAGACCGCCCTTGGTATCAAACCCGCGTACAAATACCGTCCCTTGACACTTTTTGTAAGGCTTTTCATTTCTACAGTTATATAGATGTGAGTACAAAATTTATTACATATATTCAATAATATAAAAAAGTGTAAATTGTCATGAAACTATACCTGCTACCAGGAGTGAATGCACCTCTTTCCCTTGCTAACTCGAGTCTTACTGAACGGCCCATTAAATCTTTATTGTTTAGTTTCAGAGCCTGGAAGAATGTATAATCATTAGTCATCATAATTTTAGCAACAATTATCACTTAGAATCTTAGGATAAAGAGGGTCTAAATCATCATACGTAACATCTGATGATGTATCTAAATAATGTGGAAAAACTAAGTGGGTGTTTGGTTGTGTGTTTTGAAGATAATTATGTATTGACGCTCTACACACGTTTTGTGGAAAATCATGCTCAATTGTTCAAACACTTTTGTATTTATCAACAAGAAAACTAGAATAATCATACATAATTCCAATAACTAACTGTATAAAATTATTTGATAACAATGAGATACGCATATTAAAGCAGAGCAAATAGGTAATCTGACTATTTCTTAAAAGTTGAGTTTTGGGTAACTAGTATGGAACTGGATATAAATAACCAGATAATCAGTACTATAAAGCACAAACTTACCTTCTGAGCCGCTTCTGCAGTGGCAAAATCAACGTGCCCATAACCTGCAAATCGGTCGTCTCTAGTGGAAAATCTGACCTCAACAACTTTACCAACATCTTTGAAGAAATTCCTCCTATGGCAACAACAAGTACTTGTCAGAAATGATGCAATATAAAATAAAATTGCAAAAGACAAGCGCCAAAAAGCACATACACGTCTTCTTCTTGAATTGAGAAGTTTAAATTGGCCATAAACAATGTCTTGGATCCTGTGGCTTGAGGAGTGACTGGAGTTTGAGGCTGCAGTTTTTAGCATGTATTAAGGCGATGAAACCCCGTCCAATCATAGCATCATACAAAGGAAAAAAAATGCAACTATAGAACTACCGTTTTTGTTGTTGATGGAGCGTCAACCATTTCCACATCAGTTTTCTGCAAATTAATATTGTAAATTATAAGAATAAGGGATTGCACGTATATTATAGTGTGCATGCATCTGTATGCAAAATCAATCACATAATTATACACATGACACCTAAAGACAATCCTTGGTGCATGCCAGTCACAAAAATTTGAACCATCACATACCTTTTGCATCTCTGGCTTAGATGGCTCCTCATCAGAACTCTCATCTGAGCTCTCTTCCGACTCGCTACTCTCCTCATTTGCGAGTTTTGTATTGGGTTTTACATCTTTAGTAGGTGAAGACTGTATAATTCAACGATAAGTCATTAGATGAGTGATAACACAGGCATATTAGGCTAAAAATGTAGTGGTGGCAAATTTGATCCACTAACTAAAATATGGGTCAACTAGGGATTTCATCCCTAACTACGAGTCATATAGGTTAGGCTTAAACATTATCTGTTTATGATATTTAAAAAATGGAATGAAAAAACGTGTGGGTCAGCCCTAGACTGACCTGTTTTGACCCGTAATAGAAATTTTGTAATAGCTTTAGCACATTCGTTGTTTATGATATTTAAAATAGGTACGAAATTGAGTGGGTCAGCCCGACCTGAGCCATTTTGAATCATATGCTCCATAAATAGGATGCTCTCGTAGTTTTTAAATACTATAAACAAAATAAGTCAAAAGATTCAAACACAACAATAACCTTCAGCTTTTTCTTCTGAGGCTTTTCCTCTTCATCATCAGATGAACTCTCGTCTGAGCTATCCTCTTCACTATCAGACTTCTGTTCACAGGTTAGAAGAACAAACAAACATTACAAACTATATATACTAACTATATACTGATCCATTTTGAGTCACAGGCTCCATAAATAGGATGCTCTAATTGTTTATAAATACTGAAAACCAAAATAAGTTAAAAGAGCCAAACATGGCAATAACCTTCAGCTTTTTCTTCTGAGGCTTTTCCTCTTCATCATCAGATGAACTCTCGTCTGAGCTATCCTCTTCACTATCAGACTTCTGTTTACAGGTTAGAAAAACAAACAAAGATTACAAACTATATATACTGTACAGCATATAGCTACTATGTAAAATAACAAAGAGATGTTTGCACGTGACGAGAGAGACAGACCTTCTTAGTTTCAGCAATTGCAGCAGGTTTTTTGGAGGGAGCCTCCTTAACCTGAAAAATTTAAACATAATCACCAAAAAATAAATAAATAAATAAAATAAAATAAAAATTGATTCATCCAGTGAAGCATGATCCAAAACATTGTTTCTTTATGATAAATGACCAATATATATATATATATATATATATATATATATATATATATATATATATATATATATATATATATATATATATAATTCTTGGGCAAGAAGTGTTTCGGGTCAACCACTGACAAATCACTCAACCCATGCATCTTTTCACTCCGTCAGAATCACAATCACTATCATCCGAATCATCAATGTTACAAGAGTAAAAGTAGAGATATTTAGTACCTCGTCATCAGAATCATCACTTGAATCATCCTCAGAATCATCACTTGTATCTTCCTTTTTAGCAGCAGTGGCTGCCAATTTTGGTTGAGCTACCACCGTCTCACTCATCTATACATTGAGTTTGTTTAAAACCATTTCTAATATTGTTTCATACTCTAAAGTAGAAACCAACAGAAAAATGTAATAGGAAAAGAACATATATCGGGCCAACATACCTCCTCAACAGAATCACTGTCATCTGAGCTAGATTGCACCTTGTTTGGTTGCTCGGTAGCCTTGACATCATCAGAGTCACTCTCTTCTGAGCCACTGTCTTCAGAACTATCGCTTTCATCTTTCTTTGCATCCGCAACTGATTCACTTTTAACAGCGACAGATGCTGACTTCTTTGTTTCCTCCTCCTATACATATGCAAATCATTAATTTAAAAGATGCAAACTAATCATGTATGTGCACCATATGAGCCGCAATAAACTAATGTAAATATGTGTAAATTATGTGGGAGCACAAAAGTTACACGATTTATTATAAACCATGACTCATTATCATCCTAACTAACAGAAGCCTAACCCTTTAATAACACATGTAAAAACAACTTACATCATCGGAGGAGTCAGAAGAATCAACATCGGATGAGTCAGAAGAGTCAGCAGGTTTATTTTCCGCAGTGGTACCCTTCTTGCCCGCAACCACGACCTTTTTATTTCATTAGTATAGCAATGTCTCAGCAAGGATATAAATTGAAAGCAAGGATGTAAATTGTAAACACCCAAAAGAGAAAAATATGTTGATGCTAAGCAATTCCAAAATAAAAAGTATAGTGATGAAGAAATATAAGAGCTTATTATTAGATGTTGGACCTTCTCTTGTTCCTCTTCAGACTCTTCTGAGGAACTGCTTTCTTCCTTCTTAGAACTCGTCTTTTGAGTCTTATTCTCAACCTTCTTTTCCACAACAACCTGGTCCACAGCATCATCAACCAATCAAGTGTTACTTTTGTCATCAAGTCTTTGTGTGATCAGTGCAATTGAAGCATATTATGAAAGAACATGAACGAGCAAAATATAAGAGCTCGAGTTTTTTTATACCTTCTTCTGTTCCTCCTCGTCAGAAGAACTACTATCTTCTGATGAAGTGCTCTTCTCTTTCTTAGAGTTTTTCTCCTTAGACTTTTCCTCAACTGCTTGGGCAAACCCGTCGTTAACTGCCTTCTGCTTCTTTTTATTCTCTACTTGCTTCTCAACAATCTCCTCTGCATCTCTCTTACCTATACTTAGGAGACAATCCATTAAAACAAGACAAACTTTCTGTTTATAAATTTCAAGAACAACGAAAACCTAACTAACTAAACTACCAAAAACTTATTCCAATAACTAACCAAAGTTTTAAACATACTAAAAGAAAACAAATATACAGAATTTTATACAACAATTTTTTTAAGGAATCATATATAACAACAACAATAGCTTTTTTTGAATTGCGGATATTATTAAAAGAGAAAGAAGCTAGCAAGGAGCTAGATACAAAATCCAAACATCCCAGTTTACACATCTACAGCTTATCCAATTGTAAGATAATTGTTGAATCTCCTTGAAGACCTCAACGCTAGATTGGGATTTATCTGTGAACACCTTACGTTCTCGAATTCTCCACATAACCCATGCTGATGTGAATAAGACAACTTCAAAGCATCTTAACTGAAGAGGCTTAAAAGAAGCTTTTGTTCTTGGGCTTAGATTCCGAACGAAATCAATTATGTTCAAAAAACCGTTCCCACCCGTATCTTGTGGCAAACAGAGAAAGAAGCTAGCAAGGAGCTAGATACAAAAGGCTTAACTAATAGAGTCTATACATGCTTCTAGAGGATTATCAATCCAAACATCCCAGTTTACAGTCAAGATTTTACATCTACAGCTTATCCAATTGTAAGATAATTGTTGAATCTCCATGAAGACCTCGACGCTAGATTGGGATTTATCTGTGAACACCTTACGATTTCGACTTCTCCACATAACCCATGCTGATGTGAATAAGACAGCTTCAAAGCATCTTAACTGAAGAGGCTTAAAAAGGCTTTTGTTCTTGGGCTTAGATTCCGAACGAAATCAATTATGTTCAACAACAATAGCTAACTGGCATTAGGGCTATGTCTAAGAAAGGGGGGAGTCTGTACATGTTAGCTAGCTAATATAAGAATAACAGGCTTATGAGCTTATGTAAATTTGGATAAGCTATATTATCCCCTTTTTTCAGCTTATGAGCTTTATCAAATTAAGCTTATATCTTATTTAAGGCCAGAATCTAAACTCGATAACCTCTTACGCCAAAAAAAGTTATAAATTTATATAAGCTTACAAACCCACTATACAAGCTACCACAAACACAACGTAAGGACATTCATTAATTGTAATACCTTAATGATAACCATTTTGAGTGGTTAAAATACCATAATAAGCATAACCTTGAAAGCTATGTTCTTCACAACTGTAATAGATATTCTAACCCATTACTTTATAACTGATACAATAAACAATCCTTTAAAAAACCATAATCCCACATGGGCAATATTTAAGAATTAAAACCCTAATTAATCATCGGACATGCAAACACACATAATATGCAAAAAAGTTATACAACGATTATGAACATAATAAAGCATCAAAGGAAGCTAACCTTTTTTCATCTTTTTATCCACTGGAGCTACGACAACATCAACTGAATCAACCTAAGCACAAAAATCAACAAATAAAAAAAAACAAATACGTTAACATAATGCATGGCTATGCATAACGACAAATAACAACTTTTTTTACAAAAAAAGTAAAACTACTGTACATACTTTGGTTGCAGATTTCTTTGCCGTTTTACCCATTTGAATGAATCAACTGAAACAAGGGGTTATGATTGTTGCAGTAAAGACAGAACGTAAAACCTTGATATTATATTATTTATAGATTTTAATTTTTACTAGGGTTTTAGTTGGGTTGATCATGAGCCCATAATTTTAGTTTATTATGGGCTTAAATGTTTATTAAACTTTTTTATTATTTTAAGAGTATCAATGTATCTCGAGTTTATGGGGCTGTAGCTTTTACTTTTTAACATGTTTGGTAAAATAAGATGAAGCTGAGCTAGGTGTAACATGACATTTAAGGACAACTAGTTGGAAAACCGCGCGTTGCCGCGGGGTGTTTTCTGAATAGGGAAAGTGTAATAACGGCCGGTAGCTACTTAACGTCAATTTAGTGACTAAGGACTGACTTTGCAATGGACGTATAACATGAAGGACCAATTATGTAAATTATGAGAGGACTAAATATGCAACGAACTTCTGAGATGAAGGACCAATTTCGTATGGATTTTTAAAGAAAATGTTAAAGATAACGATCGTTAGCTAACAGCCGTTAAATATCTAACAACCGTTAGTTATAACGCTACAGTAACTAACGGTCGTTAGTCCCGACCCGCCCCACCCAAACCCGACCCGTCCTAAATGGTTTCTACAGTGGCCATGTGAGGTGAGGCAAAATAGGAGTTGCCATAAAGCCCAATAAATGTATATATGATATAATAATTGAATATACAAATATAAAGAATGAGGGTATTAATGTAATTAGTCACACCAAAAGCTCAAGCTCATCTTGTTAATTATGAAGCTTTTATTTTAAGAGCTTATGGTATTTTAGAAGCTTTGTTAAGCTTGTCATTCAAACAAAGCTTATTTTAGAAGCCAATTTATATTAGAAACTCAAGCTTTCACAAACTCTTGGAAGTTGTGTGCCACAAATACTCTTAAACTTTTTTTTTAAAGCTATTTTGAGTGAGCTTGAGCTTATGGCGTATAAAAACTTTCAAGAGCTCGTCACGTATATGTGTTAAAAAAATGTTAGTATTTTACAAGCTAACTTATTTTAAAAGATAATATATATGTATATACTCCCTCTCACTCATATTAATCGTCATGTTTACAACAAATCAAAGTTTAGACAACAAGCCCTTACAATAATATCTAACCTAAATGCAAAACCAAGAAAACTAAACTTAATAACTCTCATTCAAAATAACTCTTTAGCTAACTGTTATGTTATAACAAGCATAATGCACGTCCTAATCACCGTCCCGATCAAAACCCCTAAAACAGTTTAAGCTTTTACCAACTAAATCATCAAACCCTAAATAACAATATTTATTTTTTGCATAAAATAAATTTCTTATCTAATTTTGTTACCCATTGTGTGCCTGATTTTTGCCCATATTAGCCATAAATCTTGCAAAGTGATAACCTGCAAGTTAAATTTTAGGAAATTACATGCACGAACAAACAACAAAAACCCTAACACCTTGTCAACTCTTTTAGCTAATTGTAATGATATGGCAAGCATAATCGCTTATCATTCCGTCCAAAACCCATAAAACAATTTAAGCTTTTTGCAACAAAATCAACAAACCCTAAACAACAATATTTTTTGCAAAAAATAAATTTCCTTGTCTAGTTTTCTTATATGCACCGTTGTGTGTGCCTGATTTTTGAAGAAAAAACAAAACCAAACAAATGGAAAATCAGATATAGTTTTCGTCTAAAAACATCGACAACCGATAATGGGAAAACAGGTGTACAACATGCAGCGAACCTTGAAATTAAATGGCAAATAACTGAAAATCCCACTAACAAACCCACTAACCTTATTTTTATCCCTCTAAGCCGACGGCTCGGCTTGGCGTGTGAACAGTGTCGGCTTGAGCCGCGGCTCTACAATGCACCCAAGCTGACCTACTCCCTCAAGCCGACTTCCCAATCGACGGCTTCAGAATAGTGTCGGCTTCAAGTTCCACTTCAATGAATGTTATATAGTATAATCTAGATAGTCTTAAATTTATTTTATATATACTACTAAAGGTATATACATAAGATATATAAGCTGAAAGTCAAACTATAAGTTAAGTATAAGTAAAATGATTTAAAAAAGTATTATGTGGCCCAAATATTAGAAAATGGGACTTGAGGGACCTAAGATGACCAAACTAATACCACATTTTAGATAAAGTCAATTATCCCTTGACTTCTAACTAAGGGTGAGCATCGGTCCAAAACCAGACCGAACTGAGACCGAATTAGACCAAAACCCTAGACTAAGGATCGGACCGAATGTGTTCGATCCGGTCCGGTCCAAGAAGGCATAATGGTCGGTTTTTATGTAAGACCGGTTTGGACCAGATCGGACCGAACCGAACCATGACCGAAATAAGGAAAATGTTGGGACCGTGACCGGACCGATGTTCCTTCGGTCGGTCCCGTCAGTTTTCTCGGTTTTGGTCGGTCTTGGGTCTGCGATGCTCAACCCTACTTCTACACACTCCAGAAATGTGGTTTATGTTTATGAGACGTAAGAACCAAAGACGAGGGAAAGAACAAAAATTTCAAGTAAGCAATTGAAGAAAATAGTCTGAACTCCTGAAATAAGTTCATATCAATCATTCTCCACAAGTGAGTAACTCCTAATTCTAGTTGAATTGGCGATTCAAAAGTTAGGATCCATTAGGTAATTTAAAGGTTTTGGGTAAAAAGAGTTTTGAGATAAGTAATGATGATAATGGTTGAATCATTTTAATGCAAATTGATTAAATTAGTAAATTTGGGAGTTTTAGCATATGATCATATGCATATGAGAGATGAGTGTGGTTATGTTAATGGGTTGTGTAAACCCTTTTTATCAGTTATGCATTATAGAGATGAGAAGTATTAATGACCATTCTTGTTTATGAATCAAGAATGTTGGTGTTTGGGTTTGAGGTAGATTAGCTATGGAACTAAGGTAAGTAAATTGGTTATATTGTGGAGTTATATGGGATTTTTTATTTTTATTTTTTTTTATTTTTTTATTTATTTATTTTTTTTAATGTGAATACTTGTGTTAAGGTTATGGAAGACATTGGATTAGTATGTTTGGACTCCCACAAACTATTCAGAGTCTGAGTTTTGTTCTAGTAGTAATAATAATAATAATAATAATAATAATAATAATAATAATAATAATAATAATAATAATAATAATAATAATAATAATAATAAGCTTTTTCGGGGTGCGTTGGATAATGTCCTTGCGCGTCCAGGGGACTTATCTGTATGGGTGCAACTCCTTATTCTGCCATCCTGTGTGTTGTCCACTTTTGTGCCAACAAACAGAGCTCAACGACGATCTGGTGAGAGAGAACGATGCCAACTCGATAGTATCTCGCGTGCTATTCTCAGATGGAGGGATCCTGTAGACAGGCTTCGTTTGGTGATGGATCGTTTGGCCGAAGTGACTCCATCTTTCAACGGGGGGAAGAAGTTTACGGATCAAGAAAGAGCCAACCTAGTTCAATGTAAGCGTAAATTGGGAGACAGGCATTTCACTGCTACTATTAAGGTGCTTATGTCTTCTGGTGTCGCCCCATCTACTCCCGACACCTTACAGGAGCTCGAGGCCAAACACCCTTTTGCCCCCCTCCGACTATGTCCTCTTCTTCTCTTGAAGAGGATGCACTTTTTGTCCACAAAGACTTGGTGTTTAACAGGATCCGTAGTTTCCCCAAAGGGACGTCGTGTGGTCATGATGGGCTCCGAGCACAACATTTGGTGGATATTTTAGGAGGAGCGGCGTCCGCTATCGCTGATGACTTGCTTGGGTCAATTACCAGAGTTGTTATCTGTTTCTCAGCGGAAAGTGCCCTATTCAACTAGGGGAGTATATTGCTAGCGCCCCCTTGACTCCCTTAGTCAAGCCTGGTGGTGGTATACGCCCTATTGCTGTTGGTACTGTATGGCGAAGGCTTGTGTCTAAGGTTGCTTCGTCTTCTATTGGTAATTCCATGAATTCTTATTTACAGGATTTTCAATTTGGTGTCGGGGTCCCTAGTAGATGCGAGGTAGTCCTTCATTCTGTGAATAGGCTCATTGAGTCTAAGGGTGGCGAAGTTGGACTTTCTATGCTTTTGGTGGATTTTAAGAATTCTTTCAATCTTGTCGATAGGATTGTCTTGCTTCAGGAAGCTAGGGTGCGTTGCCATTCCATTGCCCCTTGGGTTGAGTTCTGTTATGCACGTCCTCCTAGGATTTATTATGATGACTCTATCCTTTGGTCATGTCAAGGGGATCCGTTAGGCCCTTTGTTGTTTGCCCTAGCTTT
The DNA here is from genome assembly GCA_030686995.1 of Artemisia argyi. Lineage (NCBI taxonomy): Eukaryota > Viridiplantae > Streptophyta > Magnoliopsida > Asterales > Asteraceae > Artemisia > Artemisia argyi. Next base: position 46,104,245 of record CM060699.1, on the reverse strand, counting down.
GCACCCTTTGGTTAATACTATTAATCAGCCTTGTGAGCTTACCCTTCAGGTATGGTATCTTGATGATGGTACTATTGTTGGAGATACTCTCAAGGTTGCCAAGGTACTCGACATCATCAGGACAGAGGGCCCGGCCCGCAGTTTGTTTTTGAATGTTGATAAGATAGAACTTTTCTGGCCTGTAGAGGATCCTAGAAGTAGAGCAGATGGTGTGTTTCCTATGAATATTGCTCGCCCGCTCAATGGCGTCAAACTTCTGGGTGGTTCTGTTAGTTTGGATGAAAGTTTTTGTTGGGATTTGGCCACCAAAAGGGTCTCTAAAACCATATCTTTAATGGAGGCAATTACTAAACTTAATGATCCTCAATGCGAGCTTCTCCTTTTGCGGAATTGTGCAGGAGTTGCGAAATTATCTTACACTTTGAGAACATGCTCCCCCTCGTATTTATCGGAGGCCCAGGTTCTTTTCGATCAGACACTACGTGCCTCATTGGAGAAGATAGTTACTGCGTCAGGGCCGGGGTTTGGTGATTGGCAATGGCGGCTTGTCACTCTCCCAATAAAGCTTGGTGGTCTTCGCATCCTTTCAGCGGGAGATATCATCCATTATGCTTTTCTCGCTTCTCGTTTGCAAACAAGCGATCTACAGGATAAGATACTTATCAATACGGGCATTGATGCCCATTGTTGATACAAAAGTTGGGCGTTCCTGGTTATGGGCTCTTGCTCTCGTACCAATTCGCTTCTTAGTACTTGTAACCTGCGCACTAAGAAAATAAACAACACCGTTAGACTTATCGTGGGATTGTCTCCCACGATTAGACTCCGGCGTGAGAGTAAGTAATCGATTTAGGGTTCTCGTAAAGAGTTAGGGTTTTGTGAATCGTACCTTGAATGAGGGTTATGTCATTCCTTATATAGGTGCAGAATCCTTGTAGGGTTCGTGCTCCTTACGTTTCGCACCTATGGTGCTTATCCGGGTAAGGATATCTATTCCATAGATAGATGATCCTTATCTATACCGTGTATAGCTTATTTGGGTTTGGGCTTACGTGAGCCTGTTCACATCATTGATGCGGCCCAAGTTACAATAGCCCACACATGGTGGTTTTAGGCCTTAGTAATGTTTATCATGTGGGCTCGTGGCCCATATATAGACTATATACGTCATCATGTCCCCCCAGTCTAGTGTGCGCGGCTCGTAGCCGCGGATGCTAGACTAATGTTAACAGCGGTAAGCGTGGCGGGAAAACATTGAAATATTGCCGCCCATTTTAAAGTGCAATGCACCTAGTCATATATATTTCAAAATGAATACCTCGAAAATTGGGGGTTGTGTCCACGTGGCCCTCGTAAATCGGGAAAAAGTGCATGTACCGTTTCAGTTCTAGCCACACGTTTTTGTGAGTGGGATCCACGTGGACATCATCTAGGGTTTGTTACTCCCTATATAAGAGTCACCGCCCCATTTTTACAATCACACACAGTAAAACACACAATCACCATTGCTCACTTTCTTGAAAGCTATCTTTTGCAAAGAAAATAATCATTTCCTTAGGTAATTTTTGGGTGCGTTTTACTAGTGAATTAATGAAAATGGTTGCCCAGTTAGAGGACTTTCGCTATGCGATGACGGAGAATGATGTTACTCAGTTTACGTCTGACTACTTCATTCCTCTGGATGTGCGTCCAGAGGCTCCAGATGTTGACGCGTGTATAGCTGATTTCCCCGAAGGGAAAATAGGGCTATACACAAAATTCTTTGAGTACGCGAACTACCGCGTGCCCATATCTATTTTTCTGAGCGATTTGCTCAACCACTATCGCCTCCACATCTCACAGCTGCACTGTATAGGTGCGGCTAAGGTGTCGAATTTTGAAGTAAACTGCCGTTTACTTGCGATAGAACCGACCATTTCCTTGTTCCGCTCCTTTTACCACACGATGTGGTCAAATGGGTGGGTATCTTTTGCGAAGCGCCCGGGGGCACTTCAGTGTTACACTGATAAGGTAGACTCCCTAAGAAATTGGAGGGAGTATTTTTTCTGGGTTGATGATGTGGTCTTTCCATCGCCCTATGAGTTTTATACTCAGGATACATTGCCAAGGGATGGGCGCCCCGCACTCGGTTCCTATAGGCTGACTGATGCGCAGATTCTTGATGCCAACCGCCTATCCATTAACCCTTATCCGGAGGAGTTTTTGGTGCACATGGGGTTGAGTCCCATTTATTTCGGCGCTGCGGACGAGGTGCCCACTTTTATTAGTGAGGATGGCCGGGGTGGGTGTTCATCCCTTCTACTTCAAATTTTGTAAGTCTTTTTGTATGCGCACCTTTACCAACTAATCCTTTCTTCTTTATTGCTTTGTTTATGTGCGCAGAGATGGATCTGTTCGCCGTTGTGAAGCTAGAGAAACCAAAGCAGGTGACTATAGGCGTGCGCCCTCTGAGGGAAGGTGAGCAGCCAATACTGGAGGCGACCGAGGGTCGCTTGACCGTGCTGCCTGAGGTTGTTCCTGAGAATACGCCACCGCTCCAAGTGACGCCTGTTCAGAGCATGGCACCAGATCTGGAGGTGGCGCAAGAGGGAGAGGCGCGCGCTGAGTCGTCTGACAGAGTGGAGATCCTAAAGCCCGAGGAGGTGCTGAAGGAGGAAGTGGCGCAGAACATTAAGCGCAAAGGGGAGGCTGGGACCAGTGGCACCAGGAAGAGACAACGCCACCTCATTAGGGATGCGGAGTCATCCGCGGAGGAGGAGACATCCGCTCCTGGCGCGGATAAAAAGGCTGCTGAGGCCTCTCCATTTATGTAAGTGTCTGCGTCTCTATTATGTTTCTTGTATATTACTTGTCGCAATATTTACTAACTGTCTCTTTTATGTCTTGTAGGGATGATGCCGTGAAGAATGATGGGGTCTTCGTGGGTGTGGGTTCCTCTCCGCAGAATGAAAACAAGGAGGGGAAAGCCTAGGTTGGTGAGGGTGGAGAGGCGCAGCAGTTGATGGATGAGTTGGCTGTAACTGCTGTGCGCCAGGCTGAGCTGGTGGCTCAGTTGAGGGAGAAGTATGTCGGGGAGAGTAGTACTCTCGCCCAGAAGGATGAGGAGATAGCGAAGCTCCGTGCGCAGCTGGCGGATGCGCAGGCGGAGTTGGAGTCCTCCCGGGTGTACACTGAGAAAGTCACCCATGAGAAGTTGTCCGCCCTGGCTGAGGTGGAGGAGGCGCGCGGGAAGCTTCATCATTATAAATCTGACATGACTTGGGCTGTTAGGTTTTTGGAAGAGAAGAAGGTGGAGCACTTTGCTAACATTGCCAAGTTCAAGGAAGATATGATGAAGATCATCCAGCTGCAGGAGGACAAGTTGCGCGGCCTGAGCATTGATTACGATGAGGAGTTATATCCTCATTTGATGTCGACCATTGCTGAGCGCAGGTATTTCTTTTTTGTACTCTTCTTCTTCATAATAATTGTTGTTGCTATGCTTTTTATTAACACAAATTGTCTTTGCTGATGTAGGTGGTTGATTAGCCACGGGCTGCGCCTGGCTGCTATGGTGACTCTGGAGTCCCAAGAGGTGTTGGACGCCTTTGGGAAGGTGGTTCACTGTGCGGTGGCGCGGGGGAAGTCGCAGGCTATGGAGGATCTCCATGAGGCCAAGCTTCTGACCAAGGACTTGGCAGAGGTCCCTGGTTATAATGCGGCTGCCTACGATGAGTTGATGCAGGCTATGGCGGGGTTAAAGGTCCTCAAGTTTCCGCACATTGGAAGGTTGGAGCGCGACCAAGACAACCCCATAGATGTACTTATGGCGGGGTTGACTTTGGAGCGCCACCTTTTGGAGGATGCAGAGGCGCAACCAGATTACTTCTTGAAGCCTGATGTGTCGCAGCTGCAGATTCCTGTGTTCGCGCAGCCTCGCCACATCCTCAACCCATTTGCTCTTGAAAGGGAGATTCCCTTGAAAGAGGTTGTGGAGCGTCACGCGCAGAGGGCTGCCCAGAAGAGGGGCATTAAGGGCAAGGCAGTGCTGTGTGGCGTGGGTGCTGCTCACATACCTAGGTCTGATGGTGTGCCCGTAAGTGTTCCTACCGTATCTCCCAAGGACGCCTTGATTCTGAGAAAGCTTCAGGAGGCGGGGAGTTCTGCTGCTCAGGAGGATAGCCCTGAGCATCGCCATAGCGTGTAGGCTTTTTGTATAAATAATGAAGTGTATCCTTCCTTGTAATTTTTGTGTAAAAATATTGAATAAGATACCTTTTTGTTGATTAAGTGCGTGACTTAAGAAATATACTTGCATTGTTTGTTAAGTTTAATTATTTGACCAAGTGTCTTGACTTGTTAAGTGCGTGACTTTAAAAAATATACTTGCATTGTTTGCTAAGTTTAATTATTTGACCAAGTGTCTTGGCTCGTTATTTGCTAAGCTTGTACGGTGTACTTAATATTTGCGCACCCGTCGTGGGATGCGCACGTGAAACTTACCTCGACGTCTCAAAAGTAAGGCGCTTAGCAAGGATACGTGATCCAATGTTGATGGGTTTGCAACCCTCTTACTCAACGAGTGAATTAGTAGGTTAACTCATCCTTTATGCCTTCATGGGTCTTTAATTGGTGCATGCACGCCATGTAGGCAAAAATATAACAATATTGACATATATAAGTATGTACGCAATAAAGTGAAATACGCTATGGAGTTAGCTAGAAACCATAACATTTTATTAATACTTGCAAGTTTTTTGAAAAATAAAAATACAATTCCTAGGAAAGAAAAGAAAGACAAACACTTATTGGGCACCTCTTAGGATGCAAAGGTGTCTGCGTAATGGCCGTAGCCTAAAAGTAACATCTTTTAAGATTGCAGATGTTCCAAGTGCGCGCTAGGCCGTGACCTTCCATGTCGCGCAATCTGTATGCACCGTTGCCGAGTGCGTCTGTGACCTCGTAAGGTCCTTCCCATTTTGGTCCGAGCTTGCCTGTGTCTTCTGCGTGGCTCGCATCGTTGGCGTGGTATACAAAGTCTCCTGGCCTGAATGAAGTGTGTTTGACCTTTGCATCATAATACTTCTTCATTTTTGCCTTGGCCTTTGCTTCGCGTATAGCTGCGCGTTCACGCCTTTCTTCCAGTAAGTCCAAGTCTATGCACCGCTCCTCGTCATTTGTTGTGACTTTGACCTCTGCTGTTCGTATAGTTGGCATTCCAATCTCAGCTGGTATGACGGCTTCTGTTCCGTAGACAAGGGAAAATGGCGTGTCGCCAGTACTGGTTTTGATTGTTGTACGATGCGCCCATAGGACATGCGAGAGCTCGTCCACCCACCTTCCTTTGTGTCTGTCAAGGCGCGCTTTTATTCCTTCCCCCAGACTGCGGTTTGCGCGCTCAACTAGGCCATTGGTTTGTGGGTGTTTTACTGAAGCGAAGTGTTGTGTGATGTTCAATTGCGCGCACCAATCTTTGAATGGGTTATCACAGAATTGTTTTCCGTTGTCTGATATAATCTCTCCCGGTAGTCCGAAGCGACAGACAATGTTGTCCCAGACAAAGCGTTTGACTTGGTTTCCTGTGATGCTCACCACCGCCTTTGCTTCAATCCATTTCGTAAAGTAGTCTATGGCTACGATGAGGAACTTTACTCCTCCCGCTGCAACTGGAAAGGGTCCCGCGATATCAATGCCCCATTTATAAAATGGCCATGGTGAGGTAATGGGTGTTAGCTCTTGTTGTGGTCGGCGTGGTATTGGCCTATGTACTTGACAATTGCTACATTTCTTTATCAGATCGCGTGCGTCACGATGCATGGTTGGCCAATAATACTTTGACCGTAGAGCGCTTGCCACCACAGATCGCGGCCCTGAGTGCATGCTACATGATCCAGCGTGAATTTCTCGGAGTACGTAGTCTGCTTGAAGAGGTCCAACACATCTGAGCCAGGGTTGTAAGAAAGAGCGTCGATAGAGTATGTTGTCTCGTAGTTCAAATCGTTGCGCTGTGCGCCGCACTCTTCGAGCGTCCTTATGATCTTGTGGTAAGATTCCCTTGCTGATGAATTCAATGATAGGTGTCATCCATGTAGGATCTTGTTCTTCTATCACTGTGGATATCTCCATTTCCAAGATTGACTTGTTTTTTAGGGTTTCTACCAATACCTGTTTTGAGAGGTGCGCGAAGCTCGTGGATGCGATCTTGCTGAGCGCATCAGCCTTCCTGTTATCTCCTCTGGGCACTTGTTTTATTGTGAACTTGTCGAAGTTTTTTATCAAACCCTTTGTCTTTTCCAGATATTAGATCATGTGTTCATCCTTGGCTTCATATTCACCTAGCACATGGTTAGCGACTAGCCGAGAATCTACGTTCGCTTCCAGGTTGCATACACCCATTTGGATTGCGATGCGTAGTCCGGCTAGTAGGGTTTCGTATTCTGCCTCATTGTTTGTGGCCATGAATTCAAAGCGTAGCGCGTAGGTGAATTCCATACCTTCTGGATTTGTAAGAATAAGGCATGCGCCTGATCCATCTACACATGAGGATCCATCTGTGAACAGGATCCAGGGTTCCTGTAGATCTGTTTTGGTTGCAGATGTTGGACTGTCGGTATCTGGCTTCTCCACGATGAAATCGGCTAAGATTTGTCCTTTGATTGCAGTGCGCGGTCTATATGAGATGTTATATTCACTTAGCAGTACACTCCATTTTTGTAATCGTCCTGATGCGTCAGGTTTAGAGATAACTTGTTTGATTGGCTGATCAGTGATTACAGCTATCGGATGCGCTTGAAAGTATCTGCGCAGCCTTTTGGCTGCGAATACTAAAGCTAAGACCAGCTTTTCCATAGCGCTGTAGTTAGTCTCTGTCTTCTTCAGGGCTTTGCTTACAAAGTATATGGGTGTCTGGACGGAGTTCCTATCTGTCAATAGCACTGCGCTAATTGCTCCATGAGTTACCGATAAGTACATGATTAACTCTTCCCCTGGTCGTGGTGCGACAAGTTTGGGAAGAGATGCCAGATGGTGTCTAAGTTGTTGGAACGCTTCCTCCGCTTCTTCGGTCCAGCGAAAATCTCCCTTTTTTGTGCACTTCGTGAGTGTTTTAAAGAGAGGGAGTGACTTGTCTGCTGATTTAGATAAGAAACGGTTTAGTCCTGCTAACTTTCCATTTAATGACTGGACTTCTTTGAGTGTGCGCGGTGAGGAGAGATCAATAACAGCCTTTGTTTTTTCTGGACAAGGTTTGATTCCATTGGGCTCTATTAAGTATCCAAGGAACATGCCTTCGGTTGCGCCAAAGGTGCACTTCTTGGGATTTAACTTCATGTTTATTCGTCCCAATGTTCTGAATGTTTCCTCGATGTCGCGCACCAATTCATCCTCTATGTGGCTTTTGATGACAAGGTCGTCAACGTAGACCTCCAAGTTGCGGCCTACTTGTTTCTCGAAAGCTGTGTCCACCAGTCGTTGGTATGTCGCGCCTGCGTTTTTTAAGCCAAAAGGCATTTTTGTGTAGCATTACACTCCTTGACTGGTGTGGAAAGCTATTTTTTCTTCATTTTCGACTGCCATCTGAATTTGATGATACCCTTGGTATGCGTCTAGGAAGCATTTGAAAGGGTATCCGCACAGGGATTCTACCTTCCAGTCTATTTCTGGCAGTGGGTAGCAGTCCTGTGGACATGCTTTGTTGAGGTCCGTGAAGTCCACGCACATTCTCCAACTGCCATCGCTCTTTTTTACCATAACTGGGTTAGAGAGCCAGTCGTGGTAGTACACTTCGCGCATGATGCCTGCGTCTACGAGCTTATGTACTTCTTCCAGAATAGCCTTTGCACGATCTGGGGCCTGGCCGCGCTTCTTTTGTCGTATTGGGGGATATCCTTGTCGGATTTGTAGCTTATGCTCTGTGATAGAGCGTGGCACTCCTGTCATGTGTTTTGGTTCCCATGCGAAGATGTCCAGGTTCTTCTGCAAGAGTGCGCAGACGGCTGCTTTACCTTTGTCAGATAAAGATCCACCAATAGAATCTTGTTGTTCCGGGTAATCGGGATGAATAGCGACTTTTAAGTTTGGTGTTTTTTCTGTGCGCTGTTCTGGAATAGTCTCTACTTCAGTTGTTACCGCATTGCATTCTCTTGGTGGTACTGTTGTGTTATAGAGGGTGACAACTCCTCCTTCCACTGGAAACTTAAGCATTCCATGCGATGTGGATGGTACGGCACGCATGGATGATATTCCAGGTCTCCCAATGATACCATTGTATGGTGAGGGAGATTTTATTACCATGAAATTTATCCACGTTGCGGTTGAGTGTTGTTCGTCTCCTACGACCACCAGCAAGCGTAACTGCCCCATGGGCCAGATCATTTCTCCTGTGAATCTAGTCAATGACGTTGTTGCTGGTATCAATTGATTTTGGATTTCAGGTCGCAGTCTCCTGAAACAATGGTCATACAGGATGTCTGCGGATGCTCCTCCATCAATGTACATGCGGTGGATATCATGTCCTCCCGTATGTATTTCAATAGTTAGAGGTTCTACGACTGCGTTGTCCGCAACTAGAGTAGGGAAAGATATCTCTTTTTCTGGAGAGAATTTTTGGCTGACTTTTTGCTTTATCTTACGCTGCCATGACTGTATCATGTATATGGTATCAGCTTTTTCTTTGGGGGGTTCTTTCTTTCCCCCGTTCCTCTGTTTATCTTTTCCCTCTTTGATGTTTTTTACGAGGTGGTCCATTCTGCCTTCTCTTACTAACTTTTCAATTAGTTGTCTTAGCTAGACGCACTCGTTAGTTGTATGGCCTTTTTGACCATGGTACTCGCAGTATCCATTCCCTATGCGCTTTTCCTCTGCGGTGCGCATTGGTGGTGGTTTTGGGAAGTTTGCACCTTCTGTTACAAATATTTCCCTCAGAGTTTTTGTGAGAGGGGTATACTTGTCATTGTCTCTTCCACTGCGGTAATTCCTGCTGCGGTTGTTATTCTGATCGTTGGATTGTCTCCTAGGCTGCTCTTGCTGCCTATAGTTCGAATAACCCTTTTTGCTGTCCGCAGCGGCTGCTTCTCCTTGTATAAAGGATCTGGTACGCTTTGTTAGCTCATCGAAAGTCTGGGGAACTTTGTCATTTAGCTTTCGGATAAGTTCTGGGTTATTAATCCCATTCATGAACCCTGAAATTTTTAGGATTTTAGGACACGCTTTTACTTGTATGCACTCATCCTTGAAGCGTTCCATAAAAGCGCTGGTTGATTCCCCTTGGCGCTGTTTTACTCTTGCTAGCTCAACAGGGTTTTTAGCGCACTTCTTTCTCTGGGTAAAGTTGAGGCGGAATGCTTTCCGTAATTCCTCGAACCCTCCGATGCTCCTACGTGGGAGTTTGCTAAACCATGTGCGCGCGTTCCCTACTAACGTAGAATTAAACATGTGGCACCACACAGGCTGTGGCCAGTTTTCGATAGTGGCGGCTGATTCGAAAACTTTTAGATGATCATCAGGATCACCTGTTCCATCATATGTTTTTACATTAGTGGGCATGCGCCTGCGTTTGCGGTCTGAATAATTGTTGATGCGTCGTGTAAACGCATCAACTTTTTGGCGCCGCCATGGAAGAGACATATCTTCATTCTCTTCCTCGCGATGTCGTCCTCTTGACTTCCAATGTCCTGTTTCTTTATCCTCGTTGTCCGAGGAGTCACTGGAGGAAGAGTACTCTTTTGCGGCGCTTGCGCCGGCTTCTTTCAGAAGAAGAGCTTGAGGGACTCTCACTTGGGGATCTTATTTTCCCCAATCTGTCGTGGATCCTCTTACTCCCAGGTTTGGAGGATCCTTGACTCGGCGAATGCTGAGGTCCTAATCGGTCTTTTATCCCTCGACTGCTAAGTCTGGAGTGAACATTAGCGCGCCTCTCGCTATCTTCTGAGTATTGTGAATCAGATATCGTACCCAGCCTATCATGGATAGTGGCACGTTCTGCGCGTCTTCCCCGTGGGTGGCGCAGGGGTGATGGTTCGCGTTCAGGACCAAAATTGAGTCGAGCTTGTAGGCTCGTGCTCGCTCTTCTCCTTGCTTCTTCTTGCATGAGGGCGGTTAAGGTTTCATAATTTTGGGATACAAAATTTCCCAACGTTAGATTGGGTGTGTCCTCAGTTGCTGCAAGAATGTTTGCCTCAGTATTAGGCACCCTATCTCGGTTAGGCGCGCCTGGCGGTACAGTGTTATTCACTGCGGGTACAGTTTGGTGAGGAGTGGTGAAGAGAGTGCGCTGGAGTTCCTCAACGCTTGGGACCACTGGGGTGATTTGGGTAGTCCTTACAGGTAGTTCTACCGCTGGAAGAGGTTAGGTTGTTCCTGCCTCTTGGTGACCAGGTGCGCTGGTTGTTCCAGCAACCTGCCTAGAGGTCGAATCCTGTTGATTCTTCCTCAGGGGGTCACGTCTTTCTGACTGCGGAGTCCGCTGGATTGAATTCTTATTCTTTGTCATTCTAGTTTTTGGTTCTTAGTAGGGTCCCACGGATGGCGCCACTTGTTGATACAAAAGTTGGGCGTTCCTGGTTATGGGCTCTTGCTCTCGTACCAATTCGCTTCTTAGTACTTGTAACCTGCGCACTAAGAAAATAAACAACACCGTTAGACTTATCGTGGGATTGTCTCCCACGATTAGACTCCGGCGTGAGAGTAAGTAATCGATTTAGGGTTCTCGTAAAGAGTTAGGGTTTTGTGAATCGTACCTTGAATGAGGGTTATGTCATTCCTTATATAGGCGCAGAATCCTTGTAGGGTTCGTGCTCCTTACGTTTCGCACCCATGGTGCTTATCCGGGTAAGGATATCTATTCCATAGATAGATGATCCTTATCTATACAGTGTATAGCTTATTTGGGTTTAGGCTTACGTGAGCCTGTTCACATCATTGATGCGGCCCAAGTTACAATAGCCCACACATGGTGGTTTTGGGCCTTAGTAATGTTTATCATGTGGGCTCGTGGCCCATATATAGACTATACGTCATCACCCATGGCCCTTCATTTTAGCATGTCGTGGATACTTTCAACTCTACTTGCAACACATATATTCTCTCTGTCACCTCTGACGCTTCTGCCCCCCAAATGATGAAAACCTTGGCAAAGTGTTACTTTGGTGCCATTGAAAAAGACCTTGTTTCTAAGTACTCACTAAGTCTAAGACAGGTGGCCATTGTCAGTAGTATTCGTGCCTCACATGCACAGGATTTTCTTTTCACCATCCCTATCGACGGTTTGGGACAAAGGATGAATCATTGCCAATTTTGGTCTGTGTTATGTTATAGGCTTACGGTCCATATGTTCTCCGAAGGTAGTCTATGCTCGAGTTGCAATGTACACCGTATGGACCAATGAGGAGATCACGCGGTCCACTGCGCTAGCGAAGTGGGTTTAAAGTTCAGGCATAATTTGGTTCGTGATATCCTTGTCGATATATGTTCCAAGGCGGGGATCATGGTGCGCAAGGAGGCTCCTATGGGGTTTTTATCAGATGAGGGGGGAGTTACGTCCTGCAGATTTGCTATTATTCAATTGACTTCAAGGTAAAGATGCATGCTTGGATGTGACCGGGATCTCCCCATTTGCTGGTACCGGGGCGACTTCATGGGCTCCTCGGGCAGCTTTGAGTAAGGTTGTGGAGAAAAAGAAGAGAAGAAGTATGCGTCCAAATGTGAAGATAATTGATACAAGTTTGTTCCTTTCGCTTTCTCCATGTTTGGGGAATTAAAGGCAGAAGCTTTGGATATACTTTCTCGTATTAGGACTATTGTCATCAGCCACTCCAATAACGTTCAGAGGGGTGTCTTTATTTTTCATCGTGTTAGTTTTTGCATTTAGAAAGGAGTGGGAACACAGACTGTGTCTAGACTCTCCTACAATTTTATGTAATTTCTCATATTTTCTAATGAAAGTGGTGGTTAAAAAAATGATAATAATAATAATAATAGTAGTAATAATAATAATAATAATAATAATAATAATAATAATAATAATAATAATAATAATAATAATAATAATCGTAGTAATTTTTATATAATAAAATAAAACCCATATTGAGAATTTTTCATTTCAAAAAAATAGATTCATACCTTATTTAGTAATAATTTTATTTAAAAAAAAGATTATTTTCTTATTAAGTAATATTTTATATTTATTCATAACACAAGTAGAAGATAAATACAAAACATATAGATAAGATACAATTAACAGTAGGATTAAAATTTTTAAATAATTATTTTTAATAATAAAAAACTATAATTAAACATCATAAATCAAACAAAATAAAGATTAAATTATTTGTTTTTTAATAAATAAAAATATATGATTTAAAAAATTAAAAAAAAAAAAAAAAAAAAAAAAAAACGCGCGTGCGCGGGAATTATAACTAGTAATAATAATAACAATAATAATAATAATAATAATAATAATAATAATAATAATAATTGTCGAGTTGGTTTGGGGCGTTTCAAAACGAACCAAACCGTCATTACTAAAACAACATTTGGTTTTGGTTTAAGCAAACAAGAAATATATAGGTATCGTACATGGATGTTATTCAACTCTTATTGGTAAGAGTCATCTTATTATCATTTTGAAGCTAGTTTGGATAATATTCATGTTATGAGTCGATCAAAAATGCTATGCAAAACTGTTAAATTAGGCTACACATAGCATTCAGTTGTTCAATGTTAAATTAGACATAAAATCTACTTTTTGATTGATGGAAGTTTTTATGGAGCATGAACTTGGTCAATGACAAATGTTGACTACCTTTTAGATAGATCACTGTAGTAGTATATGTGCAGGTTTCGTTTATCAGACACATAAATATGTCTTAACTCATTAAATAAAAGCGAGCACGAAAAGTTTTTTAGCATGTCTTAACTTTCATTCAATGTAGCAGTCAGTTAAAGAGCTGTCTAGATGATTGCTCATAGCCATTCTCAAAAGGTTTACCAAAAATATTACAGCACCATGATTCTTAAACCCACAATACAATGTCTAATGTCTATCAGGTTTTAAAAGACTTGCTAATCATGCAATTTTTTTTCCCTAAAACACGCAAAAACGTAAACCACACAATTTGAAGCAGACGCCATTGCAATCATTTCTTTTTACCTTTGTTCTTCTTACTCTTCTTCACCTTGTTGTTTCCCTTCCCTTTCTTGTTTCTCACATCCTGAGTGTTATCACCGCTGCTATGATTTTCTGACATCATTTCCACTAGTGAATCTTCTTTACCAGTTTCTTTAACCTCAGTTGCGCAGCTGCTCCCTGACACAACTATATGCCCAACTTTTGATTCCTGACTCATGAAACAATTTTTCAAGAAATCATCTATCCTTGGCCTATGACATTGTAGCCTCACCACAGCAAGTTCCACACTCTCAAACAAATATCGATGCTTCACTTCTAGTCGACTGAAAATAATCCAACACCCAAGAAATCTTATAGCTAATCTAGTATGATCTAAACAATTAAAAGAAGCCACTTCAAAATATACAATAGTGCAAGTCTGACCTTGAGTCAAATGCAAACGAAAGCACCTTCAGACCTTCATCTACATTATGTACAAGTCTTTCATATTTGTCAAAACAAGATTCTTGATTCAGCCAGGCAATAGCTAATGTGCCTCTTATTATATCAAGTTCTTCCTGGCAATGAAACAGATAAATCAGAAGGCATCAAACTTACACTGCCGATAACATTAACAGAAATCATTTATGACAAACTTACCTTAATCATAGTTGCAGCAGATAATTTGTTCAGTGCCACTCCCTTCGTCCCATTTATAGCCTTGGATATATCTTCTAGAACATTCCAATTCAATTGCTGTTCCACACTATTCATATTCCTGTCAGTATGTGGTAACTTTTTTGAAGACGACACCTCAGGAATTGTCTCAGCGTCATCATTGTTTGATGAAGTGAAGACATAATGTTTATTTTTCCTTGGAAACAGTGTGTTCATTATCTCCTCTTTAGATTTTCTAAGGTCAACAAATATCGCACATGGAGCCTCAATTTTAGGATTCGCATTGTCCAAACTAACAATCACGAGAGGATCGTCTATGCTTTTAAACGCTTCTGCAACCACTTCTGGATTTAAGTTCATCTTATGATTCTTCCTTTTCCTTAGAAGCTCACGCACAAACTTCTTTGGGAGTAAATATGCAATACTGTCGTAATCACAGAGCAACTCCAGTAGTAGAGGACAACAATCTTTTACTTTCAGACATATTAAAGACAGTATCATAACCATCTTTAATACCAAAAGTGGATAATAAGAGCCTTCCATCTTTGATGTTTGGAAAAAGGATTTAGTTTTCCATGTACGGTAGAGAATTTGTTGGATTGCTTTAACAACATAGATTACTTCAGAAGAAGACGGTCCAATAGATAAAGTTGAAGCAGCGTGAATATGGGTAAATGATCCAACAAAAGTAGATTTTGTTGTGTAAAAAATTCTTGAAGAGAAAGATTGCATTAAAATAAGACGGTCCAACAGATACACGAGACTATGAGGTGTTAAGGAAGTGGCGTACTTCCCATCCGATCTAAAAGAATCTTCTAAAGCATAGAGAAGTGCTGGAGCAACATAAGTACCTTTCAACCCACCATCCCTAAATTTCTCAACAAATGATTTCCATTGAGGGTTCCTAGTTAGCTTATTTATAAGCTTCTCGTAAACTGCTAAGGATACTCTTGAACTAAGACATATCATAAGCACCCTCCCAAGAGATGTGACGTCAACCAATTGATCAATAATCTCCTCAAGTAAGTTCACTGAAAGATCAGTCTCCTTGAGGGTAACCAAGTCGTGAGATGCAGCATTGCGCCAGTCCAATGGAAACACAAAATCAAAGTAATTAAAAGAAATTTCAAGGAACCTTTGCAGCTTCCTTCTATCAGCATCTGTGGCGGCAACACACGGGTGATAAAAAAGAAACTTGGAAACATCACAAATGTGAAGAAGAGACGTGCATTGGTGAAATGCAGAACCATTTAACTTAGACTCATGGAGGGCTTCAAGGATTTCAAGTACTTTTGTACCCACAGATAGTAACTCCGCCCGCCAATAAGACCAAATAGCAAACAACTCTTTTTCATCAATAGTTACACGCTTCCCGTCTTTTTGAAGACCCTTATGACCATATTTTCTTTTCCAGTCACCATAATGACTCTTTTGAGCATAGTTTCTTACCCAGTCAGCATCCTTGTCAAATAACAGGCAAACCATATTACCATTTACATTATATTTATTCAGCCCCATATAGGTGAAACAGAAAACGTTGGCTGGAGTTCCAATTTTCTCAAAGTTATCAACTAAATGCTTCTTCCACAAATTCCAGTAAAAAACCAAAGTTCGAATAGAAACTTGCTTCTCAAAGATCTTATCACAGTGCTCATTTATATCAATGGGAAATTCGTCTTCCCACTCATACTTTGTGAGATGTACTTGAAAATGAGCATCCAATATTTTTCTAATCGACAACATTTCTCCCCTAAAACTACCAATTTCCTGGGAAGCACGCAAATCTTTCTTCAGCTCAGGCAAGCTGTTATGCTGATCAGAGATTACTTTAAGCTCACTACAAACAAATTCATAGAAATCTTCTGAATCCATTTTTGCAAGCGACTTTACTTTGTTACAAATTTCCTCCATCTGATCAAACTGCTTCAACGGCCAACCTGTGTTACCATTTCCCCATGCTGCTCTAAATAAAACATAAGAAATTAACCGCATCGCTGCCTCATGAAAATCTCCAGCCTTCTCCAAAAGGTCAGCCTCTTTTAGGAGATCACCCCATGACTTCGCCAAGTCAGCAGCTTCAACAAAATGACCCGATTCTTCTTCTAACAGCAGAAGGTCATCAAGGCAGCCTAACGACCTCAAGAATATACGTTTAGATTCGAGAGAACAAAAATCTCTGACAAATTTCATCATGGATTTAGGATCTTTATGCTCATAGTAGTCAAGAGCACCACTTTCTAAGAATTCCTGCTCAATTTGTTCTATTTCTTTGCTTCGAACTTTAACATCCTTTCTCCATGATTCTATATACTGCAACCCTCTGTCAAAAAGTTTTCCCTTTTTGCAAACTGACAAACAGTTGGAAAACTTATCTCCTTTGGCGTAAGCTTCTGCTGCATCACTATAGCACCCTGCCAGTGAGAAACACTCCGCTGCTGCATCCATTTTTCCACACTTGTACAAATATAGTTTTCCTGGACAGATACAACACTTAAAATTAGAAGTGGCCAAAATGGGCAGTTGTCAGTTTGGTAACGATTCAAACATGATCAGTCATTTTAAGTAGGTCAAAATGGGCATGGTGGGTTGACCACCTAACACTTCTTTGCTTACTATTCGTTTAAAGAAATTTAACATGATAAATATGGAAGACAAAAAACAACCGGATGGACGCATTTGACTTATTCCCTAAGTCAAAGCATAGATAGATCGAAAATGCCAATTCTAATTCAAATGATAGAAGCTGAAAAATTCCAGTGTTGATTAAATTAGTGTAAATGTGTTTATATTTAGGCATTCATTTAAGATTATATTACAGAAAAAAAAAAAAAAAAAAAAAAAAAAAAAAAAAAAAAAAAAAAAAAAAAAAAAAAAAAAAAAAAAACTACCAGATCTTTCATACTCCCCCAAATCATAATAACATAACGCAGCAGACTCGAGTTTTCCAACAGACTCGTATATTCCCGCTGCTTCTCTAAGATAACCTAAATAAGATTCATGGTTGGTTCCCCGTATTTGATCAGCTGATGCTCTGAGATCAGAAGCTTTGGCCAATTTCTCCCACATTGTGTCTCCAGCTCTTTCAAAACACAACGTCGCCATCACAAAATTATTTTCATAAAATAGCTGAAAAACATAAAAACATCATAAAAACATGTCAAAAAGGATTAAAT
This sequence comes from Artemisia argyi, assembly GCA_030686995.1. Lineage (NCBI taxonomy): Eukaryota > Viridiplantae > Streptophyta > Magnoliopsida > Asterales > Asteraceae > Artemisia > Artemisia argyi. The sequence continues at coordinate 46,087,310 of CM060699.1, read as the reverse complement.
AAACAGAACACAAGACATTCATAGTGGTAATAGAGCATAAAAAAACCTTTTTCCCACGTTCCCGCCACTCCTGAGGGCTACTTGCAACCCGCATAGCTTGTGCCACTGAGTCATCCAGCTTCCGTATTTGAACAAGTCCCTTCATTTTCCAGTAGTCAAACATTGGTTTGGAGAGCTCCTCTTTGTTCTCACAAATCCATAGCCTTTGTCTTGTTCGAGTTATGGCCACATACAATTGTTTCAGTTCAGAACACAAGAGACTATGTCTTGCTTCATCGAATGTCGGGAAAGACTGAGGAAGTTTATCATCTAGCCAGTTATGCTGTTTCATGTATCCATATATAACTCTCCACTGGTCTTTCAAAGGGGATGTCCCAAAAAAGTTGTACAGCAATACATCCTAAATAAATAGGGCAATCAAACATTAGAAAACATTATTGACAATTTGAGATCACTAAAATGATACTATCCTCGTAAAAGAAAGAATAAGAAACTGACCTGAAACTCAAGACCCTTACATTCCAATATAGTGAGAACAAGAGCTTGTCTTCCAATGTATTCAATAATTTCAGTTCTTGCACAATCGTCACGTACCAAAATAACTTGTTCAGCACCAAACCCCGCAGTTTCTCCACCATTTCTACTACCACCAAATATTGTCACAATTGCATTTTCATTGTTACAAGACTCCAATAAAACAGGAGCTTCCCCAGTTAAAGGACTAGTTTCAGGCTCTAAATTGTCAATTGAGTGAACAAAGTAACAATATAAAATGTCAATTACACTTTGAGCTAAATCGAGCACACCAGCATGCGTTCTAAAATTCTGTTTCAACTGTTTTATCTCGGATACACGCCCTTTTTCTTGTTTTCTAGATATTCTGGTGCTTAAAAACTCTCTATAGAACAGAGATCGTATATCTTGAAACCTGAAATCAATACCCCTTGCAATAGTCTGTGCAGTGTCACCCGCAAACATAAAGCCTTCTTCAACATTTTGGCAAATAAATTTGAAAAGAGAAATCTGTCTCATACTAAGATCTTGCACTTCATCGATGTACACAAAATCCATTCGGTCACCTTCATAATTCCCATTTGAAAGCCTTTGATGAATGTCATTAACAAAATCTCCCAAATCGAAGTCTCTCCTTTCACTTTTCATCTTTTCATAGGTTTTATAGAGGGTGTAAACAATCTCTCTGTTCTCTTTACTCAAAGTGGAAGTACGACTTTCGGCCAACAAAGAATAACCCTCATAGCTTAATTTTCCTTCGCTGCCTCCTTTTATATGAGATATAATTTCCGTGAACACTCTTGAGGGATCAAGTTTTTTGGTTAGATTTGAATTGAAGTGTGGCCAGTAAAGTGAACAAAACCTATCAAAGGTAACCTCCCTTAACCTTATAAAAGCTTGCAACGCAACATAACTTTCTCTTGCCTCAAGAAACCTTTCAAAGAACGAATTTCCCAATGTGCCATCCAACATCATTAAAAACTTATGAAATGTTATAACAAGAGGGTACATTTTCCCAGGAATTTCAATAAATGTGTCTGGGATATCACTTAACTCTGATGTAACATCAGCACCGTCAAGACTAATCCCTGCTGACAAATTCCTGTTACGTGACGTACTGTAAAATACATCAATTTTTTAAGTCAGAAAATAAATTTAAGCAAAAAAAATAATAATAAATAAATAAAGAGTAAGAAACAAGTTGTTTCGCACCTTGTTAGGTGGGAAATATGTTGTTTAACAGCATAACACAGTTTTGGGCTGAATGTCACAAAAAGCTGCCGAAGAACAGTCCGTTTGCTATTTTCAGGATCGTCAACAACCTCAGCATCTCTAATTTGGTTGCTTTCTGCTCCATAAATTCCTTCAGAGCCATTCCAAAAACGTTCTTCATTTTGGAACAACTTTGCCGTCAAAATAGTTGTTTTCCCAGTTCCTGACCGCCCAATTAAAAATGAACTTTTGCCAAACAATAATACGTCCATCTGTTCATCAGTCAATTGCATGGGTAGATCGACTTCTTTGCCAGATAGCAAATGGCACACAACTTCATACGACAATGAGTAAAATTTCTTCAGCAATAAGCTTTCACTCACTTTTGAATTTTCAACATAATTCCTACCACCACCAGAATTCACACTCTCTTCATTATGACTTTCATCGTTGACTAAATGACGAAATCGGATAATTTCTTGAGATGCCGGCCAACACCTAGGAACTTCCAAATTCCTGAATAACATTAGAACAAAACAAAATTATAAATAAACTGGAATAAGCATGTATTAACTATAATCACTACTACAACAGTAGTAGACGGAAAATGATCATACCCCTGGAATAGTTTTTCTGTGCAACGACCAATGTAATCTTCTGTGTAAGCAGAAAATATGTTCTCAAGTGGTTTTGTCAATTTTGGAATTTCTTCATAAGGTAATATATCCCAAACCTTCATAACTTGTACATATTGGATCTCCTTGATGATGTCAAGTGTGCAAATAATATACAGCCCTTCAACATTGAATTGTCGTTTTGAGGAATTCTCACGACACAAGCCTAAGCTTATGTCGTCGGGCCGCCAGCCAGTGGAAAGTCTCACTAAAAGATTCAAAACCAATTTCTTCAAGCGATCACATGTAAGCTTTCCAAATGATCTTCTAAAGTCATCACTGAAGAGAACCTGATGGCATAAAGTCCAACAAATATAAAGATCATATTGCATAATGATACATTTCGGTCAAAAAGAAACATACTGTAATAACCATTATTCAGGAATACCTTCCATTTTGCATATTCATAAAGTACATTGTTCTTGTTAAGCAGATCATCAACTTGTTCAAGGTCTTTTTCCACCTACAAACGATGTTAAGAACAAATAATTCATCAAGTTGGGAGAAAAGCATGTAATAGATATATTTACTAAAAGCATAATCAGTTATATACATAAACAATATGTGAGCAAACTTCATGATATTCTTTAATTTTTAAACCAAATGACAGTGCTTGGGAACCCTTTTTTTGAAACTGCTTGTCTGCTTAAAAGTAAGTTGGCGACCATGATTTTGTTGTAAAATAAGCAACTAAGTAGCTTTTTCCAAACACTTGAAAACGCTTCTCCGTTTGATGTAAACTGCTAATCTAAATCCCAAACACCCTCATAATCAACGATTTTCTGTCACTAATCAGGGAAAGAAAAAAACAGAAATGAAGTTTCCAGTCCAATATATATAGGATCGGAACGTTGACTTCTAGGTCAAATGGGTCAAAGTTTGCTGATCTTTACATATTTTAGGGGGTGTTTGACAAATCTTGATTTAAGCTGGTTTATGCATCCATATTTTAATTTAAAGTACTTATAATTTCTAAAATATCAGTTTATAAAAATCTTCATCCAAACATTAAGAAATGCTTATAGTTGCTTTAAGATAAGTCGATAACCACTAAAATAAAAAATCTCAAACACCCTTTACATAACATGACAATAAAACATGAATAAACTAGCTTTGTGCATACAAAGGGTGTTTAGGATTGCAGATGACTTATTTTATTCAACAATGTTATTACATTTTCGGTTAGATACAAGGGTAAAACGCCTTTTTGTTTTTTAATAAAAACTTATAAAAACCCCAAAATAAGCAGTTTGGAGTAAGTAGCCAAAATTCCAAACACTCCAAACTGTTTATATACATGAAAAAATTAAGCAATCCTAAACACCCTCACAATGAACATAACCTGTTTATCCAGAAACCAAGGGTATACAGATAACAGCATATACAACTTTATTAACAACAACAAAAACTAAAATAATCCCCAAGTTGCATACATTATTTATAAAATAAGCACACAAGCGAAGCAGTTTCGGTTATCCAAACACTCCAAGCAGAAACAATAAGGTTGCGTTTAGTTAGAGGAAAACAGCTATGTTTTCCACAAAAATGTTTTGTACAAAACAAGGATCGCGTTCAAATCACTTTATTTAAAAAAAAAAAAAAAAAAAAAAAAAAAAAAAAAAAAAAAATCCCACAAAACACAAATCCTCTATTTCCTAACTAAACAAGGAAAGTTACAAAACAGATTTTTGTTATTTCCTTGTTTTCCTTTGTAAAGCAAGCCCCTCCCTTCCCTTCCTCAAATCAGAAAATACAAACATCAAATAAACGCGTTTTCTATATTTTCAAGTGTTTTTTGGAGATAAATTTCCCTTCTAAATATCTACAAAATTGGAGATAGAAAACAAGAGAATTTTTCCTCCAACTAAACGCACCCTAAGCAATCCCAAACACCCTCACAATGGACATAAATTAACTGGTTTGTAGAATAAGCACAAAAACAATAACAACAGTTAAAAAAAAACTCATATTCCCCAAATTACATACATTATGTATGAAATACTTGATAACAAACAAAAAAAATTAAATTTCCAACAAACCCAGTAAAAACAACAAGTTACCCGCGGAGAGCCCGCGTCTTTGACTCAGATGCACGCGGCTTAACCCGTTTCCAAACCTTTTCCCCACAAACCCAGTAAAAAGCTAAAAACAAGAGCAAAATAATATAGAAAATGGTAAAAAGTAGAAAAAGAAAACAGTAAAAACAAAGAGACCTTATTCTTGTAGAGATCAAGAGACCATGAGAGAATCATCTTTGAAAACCCATCTTCATGACCTTCTCCTAAACAAGACCCTTTATCCATAATCACCTAAAAATGTAAACTTTATTCAAGTTTTTAACTAAAATGTGTGTGTTTTGTTGTTGTATTTTATAAAATATAAGTAACAAATGGGTTTTTTTTTATCATTAAGAAGAATAAAAAAGCTACTGCATTTAAGGAGTTTACTAAAAATAGTATGGAACAGAGCTGAAAGGTTTTAAAAATGAAACAGAATATGGCAAAGACTGATCACGCAATGTACAACGTTTACTGCATAGTGTACAGCCACCATATAGCAGGTTGAGTCTTAACGTTTCAATTTATTTTGTCTTATATTGGTTGTGATGATCAATTCGTGGGTCGCCACGTGTAGGGTATTTTTCTTTTTTCATATATTTTTTTGAACAACTCTTTTTGCAAAAAACATTAAAACCAATTACCAAAATAAACCTTATCCCTAGTGATTTTACAAGAAACAACTTTTTTAAGATTCCTTACCAAAATACGTCACGATCACCCTTCTCATTTTCCATTCGCCCATATCATCCCAAAATCAATAAGATTCGCCCCAAAATCGTTTTTCTTCCCTGCTATTGATGAAAACTGAACTTCTTGTATATGGAAGTTACAACTAGATGTTAGTTGGGTTGGGCCCATTTCGAATCGACATATTGACCTATCAACATTCATTCCAAAACTCCAAATTTTATACATCAAATTTTATTCTTATTTTATGCTGCAAAAGTTTATAAATTTAGTGGACTTGATGTTGGTATAATGTGGTGATGAGTTCTTGTTCTTGAAGAACATCACTAGGACACTAAGTCATCATGGATTCTTTCGTAAATTACTCAGTTCATTTTGGTTACACAATATAATATTTTTTCTTGATGGGATTATCTATATTTTAATCTAGTTTTCAAAGGGTTGGATTAGTTGCTAAGATATTAAGGCTACTTCGAAGACAAACCTGGATAAACTACTTATCAATTTATATGTATAAGTCCAGTTATGTATTCGCCTATGACCACTTAAGTCCACTTATGTCACCTCGTCTATGTGACATCGCCTACGTATTCGCCCCTCTCACCCCTCACCAAAAACGTGCAACCTCACCTCGCCCAAACATTCGCCCCTAACCTCGCCCACCCCTCATCCACAACCTCACCTCGCCCAGCAATCGCCCCTCACCTCGCCTAGCCTCGCATCCACAACATCACCTCGCCCACCAATCGCCCCTCACCTCGCCCAGCCTCGCAGTTCGCCCAGCCATTCGCCCTTTCTTCGCCCATAAGTCTGAATAATATATATATTGATAGGGTCGCCCACAACTAGCCTAGCACCCCTTCATACCACGTGTATGGTTATAAAGTAATAGGAATGGATCTAACGGATAAATATGCAAGAGTTCATTTTGGAAAATTTTATAGGCGAGGTTCATATTCGTAAACTAGTGTTATAAAGTGTTCATTTAAGAAATAACCTCTTTTGCATATATAGATAAGCAAAAAAAACTAGAGAATCAGATGCGAATATCGGAACCTAGAAGACCGAGCTCGATCCAGACCCGATGGTTCTAGTTCTGATTCTTGAATTTGAAAATTTTCGGTTCCTGGGTTGGTTTGGTTCAGGTCCACTGATTCTCGGTTCCGAAACTGAATACTTAATAATTCTAAAAAAGATGTAATTTGATGTACTTCTCATACTCAAAACATTTCATGGAATAAAATTGTTCCTAAAACCATGATCAAGTCAATGACACTTCTCGGTTGGATTTAACAAAACCGCAACTCAGTTTTGGTCCAGTTCTCTTGTTTTTTTTACACTTCCCTATTTAAGACGATGTGATTGTGAAAGACATGAAAGAACAATCAGAGAAACTAACCAAGAAATATAAAGGGAAACAAATGGTAGAACCATAAACGATTTTGGTTATTTAGTTGAACAAAGTTTAAACTATTTTGTTTTGTTTTTCAGATTGTTATGTGTCATTGTTTTGTTAAACATTTGAACAATGTGAAACTATAAAATGATTGCTTGTTTAGGTTTATATTTTAGTTGTTAAATGTTATTGATTTAACCGTAAATAGTTGCAAACGCTTAAAAAAATTAAATATATTTTTTTTTTGTTTTTTATTGGCCTAATTCATTAGCGCATTAGGCTTTTATTTTATTTTTTAGAAAATCAATTCCTAGGCAGGTAGACTCGAAGAACCAGAACCGAAAACTATTCGGTCCGGTTCTTGGTTCCTACATTTTACAAAATTTGGTTTCTGGATCCATCGGCTCTGGTTCAGGACCAGCGCTCATCCCTATTTGCATGTAGATTACCACAGCTAGTAGTATGTATTTTCAAAGACAAAAATACACCGTTGGTCCCTAAACTTTCCACAAAACATCGCCATGGACCCTAACTTTCCAAAATCGTCGTGGTGCGTCCAAAAGTTGAGATTTTAAGGCCGATTGCGTCCCTCGCCCTGTAATAATTACTGCAACGTATTCTTGGTGAGGGCAAAATCGTCATTCACTGTAGCGATCTAGTTTCTAGCCGTTGTAGAGTGTCCCAGTTCCCTATATTACTGTGAGTTACAATTGTTGATAAGGATTTATTTGATACGCTTTTAGGGGGTCATTTAAGCCCTAAATCATGTTTTTATGATCAAATATTGCCTCAAATCGTTCCTTTTGTCTTTTTAGGTACTTGAAACGTGATTTCTGGAAAATGGAGCATTTTGGAGCTTTTTGGACGTTTTTTATGCTCAAGAATGAAGAAAACAAGAAAACCAAGGAAAGTCAGGATTTTACACCTGACGGCGTCACGCTTTGGAGGCTAACGTCGTCGCCTTATGATGAGAAGTGGTGGATTTTATAACTAGACGCCCCAAAAGGAATTTGAAGATTTGCACCTGACGGCGTCAGGTGTTATGGATGCAAGGTCGTCTGGTGTTAAGCTAAAGAGAGACGGCCCAGAAGGATTTTAATGGGACGGCGTCAGGTTATTTGAGTAGGCCATCTAGTGTTAACTTTACACAACTTGCGCGCGAAGTAGCTGTTACCGTTTTGGCCATAAAATCTTCATACGAACTCGGATTTAGGTGATTCAAAAGGCCTCGGAATCGGGACGAAAAGATCTACAATTTGGTGAAGAAAAAAAGGTCTTGACACCGTCAGGTTATACGGGCTGACGCCGTCAAGAAGCTGTGGACAGAAAGTTGCCTATAAATACAACATTATAACTTCACTTTTTGTAAGCCCCCAACCCTAAGTCCGATTTTAGGGTTAGGGTAGGTGATTTTCCAATAGATTAGAAGGCTTGTATCATTACTTTTTCATCTTTGATCATTGATTGGTGTGTAACTTTTGGGAGATAAACCCTATACGATTTTCACAGCATATTTAGAGTTTCCAAGCCCTCTTTTCTTACATGTTCAATTGAAGATAAGTCTTCCATTTAATCATTCAATATGTATATGTGTTGTTTGACTAATTGTTTATCTTATCTTTCCATTAACATGCTAGCTTAATTTCCTTCGTGTTTGCTTAGTTCTAATGAAACCTAGTTATTAATTATTGGTTGTTGACTTGTTATTAGTTGATTTGGGTGATTGATTTAACGTTAGGCTTAAGAAAACTGGCTAAATCTCCTATACAGTAACTGACTTGAACGTCTTAAGAAACGTAATCGGATATGTACTACGATTTTAATGGTTGTATTTAATGCATAAGTAATTATCAATGAGGCCATGATAGGATACTAAACGTGTCGTCATAGGAAGAGATAGAAGCTTATAGAGTTAGGGAATGACGTACACAGCCCCACGAATGGTATTAAGGAATATAACCCTTCATCCAATCAACTGTAACAAGTCAATTAATCAATAAGAGATAACTAGGGAGTAGTTAATCTAAGTAAACACACTTTTCCCATTATAAGAGTTCACCAATTTACTTTTATGTCATTTTATTTTTAATTGTTAAAGTAGTAATTTTTGGGTTAGTTGACTAGCAACTAATTTCGCCCACTATTCCAATACCCGAGATTTTTACTTTGCTTTCATAAAATATAAAAATACAAAAAGAATCATCCCTCGCCCTTATACCTAATTGACATAGTTTTCAATCCTAACGACACTATTCCCCTAGAGAACGATCAATCCCCCAATACTTGCCACTCACTATACTACATCGGTCAAGTACACTGCCTGGTGGGGATTGCAAGCTTCTCAAGATCCCTTGAGAAGTAAAACCTTTTGCAAGGTTGCAAAACCACGCATCAATTTTATTGTCACTCATCATCCTTAATCTTTCCCCAAAACCTTTCCTCCTTCAACATGGTACGCTGCTGGTGTGGTAAGCAAGCTATAATACGAACTTCGTGGACATCGGCCAACCCAGGGCGTCAATTCTATGGTTGTCCTGATGAAGTAAGTGCGTTTTAAGATTTATTGTATTACCTTGCTTTCGCAAGTAGCAAAGTACATTGTAACAATGGTGGTTCATTAATGAAATGTCATATTAATGATTAGGGGTCTTCTTGTCAGTGGATAGGATGGTATGATCCTGAAATGTGTGCTAGTTCAAGAATGATCATACCAGGCCTTTTGAGGGGTAGAAATGAGCTCGAGGAAAAATTAGAAGTTGCTCAAGGTGATGTGTGGAAGTGGAAGATTTACCTGGTGCTCAGTTGGATATTGTTGTTTATGCACTTGGTTAACTTTTTAGCTTTAACGTATGATGGCCGTGTTTTGTGTTTTGTGGAAATGTAATTACTTGTTAGGCCACCTTGGTAGTGTTAGAACCTTTACCAAAACTATTTTGTACCAGTATGTTTTAAGTTTGGATTCTATTGAATGGTAGTAACATTGTCTCCAACATAGATATGAAGTTTAGTTCTTTTTCTGAGTTTACGTTATGGGTATGCAAATGCTTAAAAATTTGGTTATAATTGACTTTTAATAGTCAACATTCTTTTGAAGTTTTAGTTTTGGTTAGTTTTGCCTGTATCAATTTGTAGTAGCATATTATGTAGTCATACAGTTTGATATAACATACGTTTTACACAAGATACATATTTTGGACACAATTAAAATTCAAAAACATAACATGGTTCTGTAGATAATGCAATTGGATATAATTCCAAATGCATAAAATTTCATACTTTTCAAAGCATGATAATCAGAGTACATAACTTGTTCATAGTTAACATAAATAAATATTGTCTACTTTATTAGCATTATGGTGAGGGCATCATTCTATCCATTAAAGCCTGCTGCCTGGTCACTCTTCGGGTAGTATGCTGGGATGAAACAGAAACTGCTTGCACATTACTTGAATGGATCTAAGATTGAGACTGTGATTGATCTTGTTGCTGGGATTGACACTGGGATTCATCAATAGGTTGATCTTGACTATGAGATTGAACACCTGCAATTTCAACTTATTTCTCTGTTGCAACATCCTGCGTACCTTGATCTTGAATTCCAGATTGCACACAAGTTTCTTCAACTGCAATATCTTGACTTTCATCAACACCTGTACCTTCAGCTTGTTTATCTACTGCAACGTTGTTCCCTGTAGGATGTGTCTTCTTTGATGCAACCTTTTGAGGCACTTGTTTACCTCTTCCCTTAGAACTTGAACTATTTTGTTTTTTAGCGCCAGTTTGACTACTTTGGGTTCCACCATAGCCAATACATGTTTTTTCAATTGTGTCTAGCAATGCCACAAACACTACACCTTACACTCTTCCAAGCCTTAGACAGTTTACCATTCTTGACAATCTCTTCAGTTTCAGGAGCTAACCTTACTCTTTTTTTACTAGTTGAGTTAGTTGCATTTGCTTGAGTCTTTGGTGGAACAATAGTTGTTGGCACAGACGATTTTTCCCAATGCTCATTGCTAGTTATGGGGGACACATTGTGTTTGTAGGTTGCTTCCCAAGTGTTGAGATAGTAACAAGGATGCGCCCATGTTTCAACAGCTCCTACTTGTTGTCCATTTAAAGCCATATTCCAATTGGTAGCAACAACATGTTTTCATGGTAAACCTATAATCTCCCATCTTCTGCAAGTGCAAGACTTCTCTACAACATTAACTACACATTGGTCTCCCCATGGTCCAGTTACCTGAAACTTATCTCCCCCATTCCATAAAACATTATACCTAACCGCCTCTTTCTTAATACCTTCTAACATGTGTTGTGCAGTAGGTGTTAGTGACCCATCACTCTTCTCAATGACCTTCGCAACATGCATTATTCTCTTCATACATTATTCCTTGATGTATTCTAATGTTGTAATAATTGGTTTGTTTACACCCTCAATTATTTTCTCATGAAACACTTGACACATGTTATTAAGTAACACATCAGAATGAGGTCGCCCTAAAACAAGACAAATAAAGTTGTATTACTTATACATTTCATACTACTTTACCATATACCACTTAATTTACACAGTTAGATGACTTACATGAGAAATGTGACCTTGACCAATGGATTGGTGGTATCTGACTTAACCAAGTATGGGCAACTTGACAAAATGTCTTTAAAGCATCCATAGATTTCTCAAACTGTACAACAGTTGAGGCTGTTGCACATCTCCAAAGATGGTCTTTGAAGGCCCAACCTTGCCAATTAAATTCCATTTCCTCATGGGGTAAAAGCTATAAAATACCATCGTACTTTCAAAAATGTACCAAGTTGAACCATATACTTTTTTATTGCTTACTTGACCAACGAACTTTCAAATTTTTATTCGACTTGAACCATATCTTTTCTAATTATCCACGTGTAATTTCTTTTTATTTTTTTTAACAAATAAGATATGGTTCAAGTCAAATAAAATTTTGAAAGTTCATTGGTCAAGTCAGCAATAAAAAAGTACATGGTTCAACTTGGTACATTTTTGAAAGTATGATGGTATTTTATAGCTTTTACCCTTCCTCATGAATGCATCTAAGACAAAATCTATGCTCTGCATTTGGAAAAACTTCTCTTAATTCTGATATAATATCCTGTACAAAAACAGATATATTTACTGTCTGTTTAAAAAAATAGGAAATTCACATCATTTATAGTTTATGGGAGTACTTTTTTCATGTCAGTAACAAAAGTGAAAATTGAATTTGGCTCAAGTTCAAGATTGATAAGGCGAAAAGTGTACCGCTTTTAAGGGGTCATTTAAGCCCGAATTCGTGATTATTTGATCAATTACTGCCCTAAATCGTTCCTTTTGTCATTTTAGGTACTTTTGAGGAGAAATATGGAAAAGGAAGCATTTTGGACGTTTCTGGAGCATAAAAGTGAAGAAAACGGCAAAGTCTCAAAATCCTTGCTGGGAACACCTAACGACGTCAAGACTTCACACATGACGGCGTCAAGTTTGGCAAAAGAGGTGGAAGTGGAAAACACACGTGACGGCCCAGAACATTTTTAGTGTAATTGACCTGACGGCGTCAGCAAGGCCGTCAGGGTCATTTTGTAAGTGACGGCCAAGAGTTCAATTTCTACATGAAGGCGTCAAGACTGGATCTAGGGAATACGACCCTTAATTTGGTGGCGAGTTGACGGCGTCAGAAGCTACAACGTGACGCCGTAAGGATGTATTATCTATATATATATATATATATATATATATATATATATATATATATATATATATATATATATATATATATATATATATAAGGCGGAGTGGCAATACCGTAAATATCCCGTCTTTTTTTAAGATTGTTACTATCGTATTAGCTTTTTTCCTGAAAAAAATTAAAAAAATAAAGAGGACAACAAATAATTAAGAATCGCTGAAAAAATTTCAAAAAAAAAAATCGTTTTCATCGTTAAAGGTATTGTGATATCAGAATCTGATTTTGACTTTTTTACAAAAGTCAAGATCTGATCTTGACAATCAGATCTTGACTTTTGTAAAAAAGTCAAAATCAGATTCTGAAATTTTTTTTTAATAAAAAATTTAATATCACAATAACTTTTTTAATATCGTAAAAACTTTTTCTTAATAAAAATTGTTAATATCGCCGTAAAGTCAAGATCAGATCTTGACTTTTGTAAAAAAGTCAAAATCAGATTCTGAAAACTTTTTTTTTAATAAGAAATTTAATATCACAATAACTTTTTTAATATCGTAAAAAGTTTTTCTTAATAAAAATTGTTAATATCGCCGTAACTATCATGCTTTCTTAATATCAAAGTAAATTTTTTTTAATATCACTTTAACTTTTTCTTAATATCGTAATATCACGGTTCATTTTTACATGTAAAAAAGCTTAATATCACGGTACCACTCATAATATCGTTAATATCACATTAGCACTCATAATCAAAAAAGAAAAAAAGTGCTCAGAAAAATCTGAAAAAATAAAAAAAATAAAAGAACACAACTAGAGTAAGGATCGCTGAGAAGGAAAAAAAATCAAAAAAATCGTTTTCATGATCAATTGGTACCGTGATATTAGCGTCAGATCTTGAATTTTTTACAAAAAGTCAAGATCAGATCTGGAATGGGCGGTCCAGATCCATCCGCACGTCCGCACTAAAAAATTATATCCGCACGTGATCCTCACTATATATATATATATATATATATATATATATATATATATATATATATATATATATATATATATATATATATATATATATATATTTCCAATTTTTCAGTCAATATGTGTGGAACATTAGGAGAACTTTGGAGAGCTTAAACCCTAGACGAATTTTCTGTAAAAATAAGGGTTTCAACCCTTGTTCCATCCATGCTTAATTGAAGATAAGTTTTCCAATAATCATACGATATGTCTATGTGTTGTGTGATTCTATCTTATTCTTGTCTTTCTTTTAACATGTTAGGCTAGGTTTTTATTGTGTTTGCTTAGATGTAGTGAAACCTAGATGTTGATTATTGGTTGATGGTTTGTTTATGTTGAGGCAACATAATCAAGATCTCTTTATGTTTTAATGGTGACAAATAAACCATCAAAACACATAAAATAACAAATGTTAGCTCAAAATCGCCGGAGCCAATGTCTGCTCCTGGCGCGCTGCCCGCGCGTCAACGCGCGGGTGACGCGCCAGGAGTCTGTATGGTTCCGGGCGAATTTTGAAAGTCGGCTTTCCCCTTACCTAACAAATGTGGATCTTTCAATACAGGTATGAATATGTTATGTGCTTAATTGAGAACACTCGAAATGAGTTTTGAGACTTGAGAGATCCAACTTTTAAAGCACCCATTTATGGGAAAACGCCAACTCATGTTTTCTAGCTATAGCCTCTAGCCAAGGCTTTTCTAAACTTAGGGAGCTTATATATTTCACGTAACATCGTGTTGAAGCATCCATATGCTCATATCCCGTGCTTACGTCTTCTCTAATTACGTAACGGGTTTACTCCCTTATTGGTCAAACTAAGTCAAAGGTCACTTTGCGTAAACGCATCCTTTCCCACTTGGGTTATGCTTTACATCAAGGCAAAGCACTTAACTTGTTTGAACCAAGGTACTAGTTGAGAATGTCGAGTCGTGGAAAGTCACGAGATATGAAACTATGGATTCTCGACATTGTGTTATTTGAACTTATAAGTAACTTATGATTTTCTCAACTTATAATCTTAATTGTCTAAACCTTTTCCTCTTAATGACAATTAGATTATACCTTAATCTTCTCTTAATCCCATTTATACAAAAGACAAAACCAATCATATCCAAATCAAATATTCTCTTACACAATCTTTTACACCCTTACATATTCCCTTACACACTACATCTCAACCATCCAATCCCTTACAACACATCTCAACCCTTCATATTAAACACATGCCAATTGTTGGAAACCCTAATATGGCTCCTCTCATCCTAGCCATTGATTTCAAATTACAACACATCACAACCATCCATCCAACCCCTCATCTCTATATCATCACATGGGTTTGATCTCAACCATTGAATTCAAACTAAACTCATCTCAACCATCCATCCAATCTCTCTTATCTATGCCACCACATGTGATTGATCTTAGCCATTGAATTCAAACCAAAACAATCCCAACTATTGATCCACACTTACTCCCCAAGCAAAGGAGGCTCCCTTTGATCTCATCCATTCATTTCAAACAAACTCATCTCAACCCTCCATTTCTCCTTTCCCCCCAAGAAAAGCATATTCCTTGGAATATCCTCCTCAACCCTAACCTAAGCATGTTTGATCTTAACCATTCATTTCAAATGAGATCATCTCATCCATCCATATTCCCCACAGGCAAAATTCTTTGAAAACCAAGGGAGGCTCCCTTTGATCCTAGCCATCTAATTCAAACCATTTCATCTCAACCCTCCATCTCATTCTTCCCCCAAGCATTGGAATATTCCTTGGCATATTCTTTCTCTCTTTTCTATGCCATGTGAGGAGATACACTTCTACCCCTTCCAAATTACCCTATCTACACTTTAAACCCTTGGTAATTTGGTTTCTCTTTAAACACTTCACAAATGATTTTCCAAATTGGCTATTTGAGTTGGAAAACCTTAGAATGATTAATGTTAAGGTTTAGTGTGAAGTACAATTGGGGGTTTAGCAAGGTAAGGCATTTATAATGCCTGATGAGTGCTCAAACACTCATCATTTTTGTCGTATTTAAACTGCCAAAACATACAAAAACAATCGAAAAGTCATCAAAATACTAAGATTATCCCAGGGATTGTGTTTTATGTGTTTTAAATGCAAAATGAGCAAAAACAAATGAAAAATGATCAAAGTTTGCAATATTGGCAATTTCAGTCCCCCAAGTTTCAAAATTTGTCAAAAATAGTCCCTATGCATTTATTTTGAAAGAAAAGTCAACCCAAGTCCTTCAAAAATAAAAAATTATCAAAAATGGACTTTGGGTGAAAAGTTTGGAAAATCTACGTGTTTGGTCCCTGGAGTTTGAAAATTTGCAAAAAAAAGTCCCTGGGAATTTTGAAAAGTAAAAAAAAAATGCAAAAATGGTTTTTCGATTATTGAACTTTGCAGCAATGGTCCTTGTGAATACTTTGGGAAAGCTACAACATTAGCCCCTTATGTTTGGTGGAATTACAAAATTGGTCCTTCTTCTAACAAATACCAAACAGACCCTTTTTAGTTATTAAAATCCAAACACAAACAAAACCAACCATAGCCCAATCCCACCCTTATCACTCCAGGCCCAAACATCCTTCCCTAGCCCACTCCAACACCAGCCCACCTTCCTTATAATAAAAAAAAAAAACACCCCCGTTTTATTACTCCCTTCCCAGTCAACCCAAGTCAAACAACTCCTCCCCCCTCCCACTTGCTCACCTGCTACTACCAAATCCCCCCTCCTCCACCTCAGCTTCACCATCACTTGTTTCCCTGGCCTCCACCAAATTCCAAAACCAATTAATGATCCCTTGCCCTCACTCAACCCCAACCTGACAAGATAAAGAAACAGGCGCCAAAATCATTTTCAAAGGCTAAGATTCATTTGACTTATCCAACGGCTCCAAGGTGAAGTGGGATTCATTCAGAGGCATGTGGGAACCCTAATAGTCTCCTACAAAAGGAAAGTGGAGCAGCAGAGAAGGGTGTGTAGTTTTTTTAAGCTTATTTGTAATTTTCTAATTATTGTAAAATTTAATTTCCAAGTAGTATTTTCGCTTTTCAGTTGTATCTTAAGTTTTATCAGTGTAATCATCAACTTTTTAGTGAATGAAATCCAAGTTTTCTGTTAAATTCAACTTTTTCATACTTTATTGAAAATCTTATGTTTGTATGAATTAGTGTTAAAACTTGTTCCTATTGTTCCATATGGTCACATTTAGTCTCAGTTAAGGTTTTGTAAGTTATTTTGGGCATCAAACCTGTTTCAAGTTCCATTTTCAAGAAACTAAGAAAAATCAGTAAAAAAAATAAAAAAAATCAGAAAAAGAAAAAAAGAAAGAAGCAGTAGCATAAATGGATGAGGAGTATGGTTTAGAACCTCATGGGAGGTGTTAGGACATTTTTGAGTTCTTGGTTCATGGTTCTATTCTTGGAAGCATTTGTAAGCCTACTTTACAATTTCTATCTATTTACTATATAAGCTACTATCTTTGTTCATATTTGTGTGTATTGTGTTCACCTAGTGTATTTAAGTAATATTAGAACTTAATATTGTTTATAGGTTTGATTAATTCCATTGCTCTCATAATTGATAACTTAACTGTCATTTTTAGCCTTTTAGTGAATTTTAAGTAATTGTTGTTTTTGCTTCTGTTTATTAGACTAGTATGAATGCTTATAATTTAGTTTCATGGCTTGAATAAGCTCTCTGCATTAAATATCTCAATTGCATTTTCTTTAAGGGGTGTTTGGATCATAACTGTCTTGGGTAATATTGTTGTAGTTTTGTTGTGGTTATTGTTTTGGTATACTTAAGTAAGTCACATTAGGCCATTTACAACCTCAAAACCAAGTTTCAATCATAGGAAAGTCAAAATCATCCCTCACTCACCTTTGACAGTTACTGTTGGGGCCTGTGAGGATCAAAACTCACCAATTAGCTCTAAAATTGTTCTAGTAACTTGATTTAGGTCTATTCTAGCATAACTCATCATAACCAGTAGGAAAATTAGCTTTGAAACTCACCAAAGTCAAAGTAAGTAGTTTTCATTCAAAAGTCAAAAAGTGCCTTGGTCAAAAATCTCAAATATGGCATGAATTTTCATGAATTTTGTGTAAGATTTTAGGGTTTCAAACTTCTTGTGTGTATAATATACCAGCTGAACTCTTGATTCCTTGCATTTTTATATTTTTGTGAATTTTCTTGGTGGACCAATTTGCCCCTCAAACAAGGCTGCACGGGAAGGACATCCCCTGCTCAGATCAGACCCTCAGCAACACTACCACCTTTGGTGGTTGATTGTGGCCACCCCAGTGGGTCCCACAGTCCAAATTTGGGTTCTCCCAACCCCCCTCCTGGAAACCTTCAAGGTTTGACCAACTATTTGACCTTAGAACCTGTGAACCCCACTTGAAATCACTCCTCAAGTCTGTCCCATTTTCTGTCTAAGTCTTCATATAGTTAAGTGCTTATTCAGGCTTTTTGGCTTATTCAAGTTGCCTATTTGAGAAACTCTTGCTTAAAATTGTTCAAATAACTCAGTGGAACCAAAATTAACCATTGTGGACCCCACATAATTCCATTTGAGCTTAATTCCCTTCTCAGTCAAACAAAGTCAACTGTTGAACCATTAAGCACTCAAAGTGCTTATTTTCTGAGCTACATAAAAAGTGTTTTTGTAAAAGTTGTTAGTTTTTAGTGTAAAATTAGTTTGGAAAAAGAAAAAACTCAAAAAACCAATTTTAATTTTAGTGATAGCTTCTATTTAATAGAAATTATCTTTTTAATTTTCTTTTTAGCTTATTTATAAGCACTTTAGCATTTTTATATTTTTATTAAATCTCTTTTATATTAAAGTAATTTTAGAAATTTTTCCAGAATTTTCTTTTGTCATTTAGTGGTTTTTAGAATTAATTTTAGTTTAATTAATTATTAAATAATAATTAAGAATTAATTAGCATAATTAGATTTTATTAAGTAACACCTAGTTTTTATAATTTTTCTAGCTTTTATATAAGTTAAAACATTTTTATAAATTTTCTAGAATTTTTACTGTTCATTTTCTATTTTTTATAATATAATTAGTTTAATTGGTAATTAATAAATAATTAGAATAATAATTAGTAAATTAGTTTAAAAATACATAAAATCAACTTTTTATAATTTGTTAGGATTCCTGTGATGGTTAATTAGATTTATAAAAATCTTCTTAATTATCTAAGTCTTTTTAGTAATTTAAATCAGTATAATTAGTTAATAAATAAATAATTAGTAATTAATTAATAATAAATAATTAAATAGTGTAAAAATAAATTTTCTTTTTCTCAAAATTTTCTTTATTTATTTGGATTGTAAAAATAATAATTTCACACTCGTAGCCTTTTCAGTTCATCGGTTGTACTTTCTGTTTCGTTCGTTAGTGTACGTTTTTAATTAAAACGTACGTTTTTAGGTTTTAGCCTGTTTCTTTTTAATCTAAATTCCCGTAATCAATCACATAGCTTTCCTAAGCTATTTCATTTCATAATTCTCAAATAATTCTCATTACAACCCTTTTCTGTGAATAATCACCCGATCACAAGCACGCTAAAGCACAATCCACACCTCGTCGGGACATAACGACCTGGTGATACTCTATATTACCCGGAAGCATTGGTCTAAGTAGTTTGACCTTGTTGACCATATACTTGGTCAATTTAGGTTGACTGTTCTGAGCCAATCAAAATTTGGCGCCGCTGCCGGGGAGGTGTGCGCGTTTCTATAGCGTCTTTTGAGATTAGTGTTATTTCACCACAATCACGGTACAAATACCACCACTTTTGTAAATTTTAAATCAAAACATAAAAAAGTCATTAACACTTTTCCTAAAGTGTTAAAACACCAAAAAAAAAATAACAAAACAGATCGTAACGTTTTCTGAATCGGTTTTCTTTTAAGGTGATTCTTAAAGAAATACGATTTTGGTAAACGAAACGATACCAAAAATATTGTCCAAAAAGTTTTTCACTCATACACAAAACCCAAAAACATCCGTCTTTTCTTGTGAATAATAATCATACATAAAAATAAACCGTCGCAAACCAAGACAGAACACCTACCAACTGGGGGTGTAGACATAATAAGTTCCCAAACCAAAGATATAAAACTTGCCTTTGTATCCCTGTAAGTGGTGTACCTTTCTTAAAGAAGCCACTTGCTTGTGATTATTGGTTTAAGTTCACTGTGGATTTGCCTCGATTTTGTTTTGATTGGTTTTTATCTCTAGTGCATGCGCACTCGTTCTTCAAGGTCCACGAGCCCATTACGTGAGCTTGTTCGGAAACCTCGAAGACCTCGTAGACGTTCAGCACCAACAGTCGGATCTGAGATCCGTACTGTTGCCACACCCACTGTCACCATGGCAGAAGACCGCCCCATGTGTGAGCTTCTCCAAGCACCCATTGAGGGTTATGGAGATGCCATTGTTATTCCAGCCATCGTGGCTGATAATTTTGAGCTCAAAACCGGGTTACTCAATCTTGTAACCTCAAGTCAATTCTACGGTTTTGAGAGGGACGATCCTCATGCTCACATCCGATGGTTCAATAAAATCACTTCGACCATCAAGTACAAGAATGTCCCTTGTGAAGCAATAAAACTTCTTCTCTTCCCATTCTCCCTGGAGGGACAAGCCCGGATTTGGCTAGAAAAACAACCTCCTCGATCTATTGAGACATGGGAAGATCTTGTCAAAAAATTTGTGAATGAATTCTTCCCACCTTCCAAGACCACGAGTCTTAAGAACGAAATCACCAAGTTCACTCAGAAATATGATGAATCTTTTGGTGAAGCGTGGGATCGTTTCAAAGAATTACTTCGCAAGTGTCCACATCATGGTTTCTCTGAGTTGATGCAACTCGATACTTTTTACAATGGCGTGAGCCAAGCTGATCAGGATTCTCTCAATGCCTCCGCGGGAGGTAATTTCTTGAGTAGAACCACAAAAGAAGCTTTGCAAATCATAGAAAACAAGTCCAAGGTCCGCTCTACACGAAGCAAACCGATTGTTTCTCAAATCAATGCGGGTCTTTCCACTTCATCTTCTGTGAGTCAATCTAGCACGGATGCTAAGATTGACAAGCTCACTGAAGCTATTCAAGCTTTGATTCTCGCCCAAACAAAGAAAGTTTCATTTCCACAACATCCTCCACCTGCTGAGGTTAAAAAAGTGGAAGTCTGTGTGACTTGTGGTGGGCCGCATGCCTACTACGATTGCACAGCTACTGATGGTACTCCATATGAAGCTCATGCTGTAGCCGGGTCCCAAAATCAAGGAGGCAATCAATATCGCCCTCCTATGGACCCTAGCTATCGTCCTCATCATCATTATCCTGGACCTCCCGGTTTTAATCAAAACCAAAATGTCCAAAACCGTGGCCAAAATCAAAATAGAGTGAACCAAGGTTTTCAAAACCAAGGTAACTTCAATCAGGGTCACAGTTTTCACAATCAAAACCAAGGTTTCCAAAATCAAGGTTTCCAACATCAAGGAAACTTTAATCGAAACCAAGGCCAGGGTAATTTCAATCCGGGATATTTTCATGGAAACAACAACCCTAATCAGGGTAATTTTCAAAATCAAGGTCCCAATCCGAACAATTGAGCTCCAAATATTCCTAATCCGAATCAAGCCATTGTTCCAACCGGGCCTTCATATGATGAGTTGTTAAAGCAATTCATGAAGTCCCAAGAAGAGTTGAATAAGTTGCTGGTCAGCCAGATTTCTGATATCAAGAAGTCTTTAAATGATCGACCCTCGGGCTCAGGTACTACTTTACCGAGCAACACGATCGCTAACCCGAGGGGCGATGCTAAGGCGATCACAACACGAAGTGGTGCTTCATATGATGAACCCGCGATTCCTACTACCTCTTCTCCCTCTCCTCCAAAGGTAGTGGAACGTGAACCTGAGGTGACAAAGGACAAGGTGCAACCTACTTGCTCACGAAGTACAGCACACGTCCAACCTCAGGTTATTCCTGAAACCAGATGTAAGCCTGGAGTTGTCTTTGAACCACCAGAAACTCCAGTGGACAACCCTAAATCCAAAACTTCTATTCCTTATCCATCACGTCTCAGTGAACAAAAGCTCCGCGAAAAGGCTAATCACCAAATGGATAAATTTTTCCAAATCTTCCAAGATTTGCACTTTGATATCAGTTTCACGGATGCTATTCTCTTGATGCCCAAGTTTGCATCGACAATCAAAAATCTGTTAAGTAATAAGGAAAAACTCTTTGAGATGGCAAGAACTCCTCTGAATGAGAAATGCTCAGCAGTTCTTTTGAAAAAGCTTCCTGAAAAGCTTGGAGACCCCGGGAAATTTCTCATTCCTTGTGTTTCCGGGTATGGTTGAATGCTTTGCCTTGGCCGATCTAGGTGCTAGCATTAACCTGATTCCATATTCTGTGTGGAAGAAACTCTCTCTTCCCGAACTTACTCCCACGTGCATGACTTTAGAGCTTGCCGACCGTTCAATTTCTCGTCCCCTTGGCATTGCCGAGGACGTGTTTGTTAGAGTGGGAAAGTTCCATTTTCCGGCAGATTTTGTGATTGTTGACTTTGATGTCGATTCAAGGGTCCCTATCATTCTTGGAAGGGGATTCCTTAGAACTGGGTGTGCTCTCATCGATGTATTTGAGCAAGAGATCACACTGCGTGTTGGAACGGAAGCCATTACCTTCAACCTAAATCAAACTTAGAGATACTCCTCCAATTATGACTGTGAATCGGTGAATCAAGTAGATGTCATTGATGTTGCTTCTGAGGAGTATGCTCAAGAGATTTTAGGTTTCATTGATGATTCTTCGAGTGAAAATCTCACTCAATCTTCTCATCCCATCATAGCCAATTCTTCTCCTTCCCTCACTCCGTTTGAGGGAAGTGACTTCATCTTAGAAAAAATTGAGGCCTTTCTCAAAAGTGACTCGATTCCCGATGGAATCGATAGCCAAGAGATTGACCCCGAGAGGGATATTCTCCTACTTGAGAAATTATTAAACGAAGATCCCTCTCCTCTTCCTGTTCTACCACCAACACTTCATAAAGAGGAGGTCAAAAATGTTGAGAAAACTGATGACTTCCCTGAGGTTGAACTTAAGGACTTGCCGCCTCATCTTGAATATGCATTTCTGGATGGTGATGATAAATTACCCGTCATAATTGCTAAAGACTTAAGTGTTGAGGAAAAGGCTGCTCTCATAAAGGTTTTGAAGTCCCATAAACAAGCAATTGCTTGGCGACTCTCCGACATCAAGGGCATTGACCCTGAATTTTGTACTCACAAGATTTTAATGGAGGATGACTTCAAACCAGCAGTCCAACAACAAAGAAGGGTGAATCCAAAATTCACGAGGTTATCAAACAAGAAGTCTTAAAACTTCTTGATGTCGGATTGATTTACCCTATCTCGGAGAGTCCTTGGGTTAGCCCAATTCATTGTGTTCCAAAAAAGGGTGGCATTACTGTTATCACAAATGAGGAGAATGAGTTGATTCCAACTCGATTGGTTACGGGTTGGCGTGTCTGTATTGATTATCACAAATTAAATGACGCCACCCGTAAAGATCATTTTCCTCTGCCCTTTATGGATCAGATGCTCGAGAGATTAGCGGGGAATGAGTACTATTGCTTCCTCGATGGTTTCTCGGGTTACTTTCAGATTCCCATTGATCCGCAAGATCAGGAAAAGACCATGTTCACGTGCCCCTATTGAACTTTTGCTTATAAACGTATGCCATTTGGCTTATGTAATGCTCCGGGCACGTTTCAAAGATGTATGATGTCCATATTTTCCGACATGATCGGGAAAACTATGGAGGTCTTTATGGACGATTTTTCGGTCATTGGGGATTCGTTTCAATCATGTCTCTCCCATTTAGATAGCATGCTAAAACGTTGTGAAGATACAAAGTTATGTCTAAATTGGGAGAAGAGTCACTTTATGGTCAAAGAGGGCATTGTCCTCGGTCATAAAATTTCAAAGAACGGGATTGAGGTTGACAAATCCAAAGTGGATGTCATTGCAAAATTACCTCATCCCACAACCGTAAAAGGTGTTAGGAGCTTTTTGGGTCATGCCGGTTTCTATCATAGGTTCATTCAAGATTTTTCTAAAATCGCCCGGCCTATGACCCATCTCCTCGAAAAGGATGCTCCTTTTATCTTCTCCCCCGAGTGCATCGAAGCTTTTGAAACATTAAAGAAAAAGCTTACCGAGGCACCGATTCTTGTTGCCCCCGATTGGGACTTGCCCTTCGAGCTCATGTGTGATGCTAGTGATTATGCGATAGGGGCAGTCTTGGGGCAACGAAAGACAAAACATTTTCAGCCTATACACTATGCCAGCAAAACTTTGACCGAGGCTCAAAGCCATTACACCACCACCGAAAAAGAATTATTAGCTGTGGTGTATGCTTTTGAAAAATTCCGGCCATACTTGATACTGACCAAAAGCATAGTGTATACGGATCACTCGGCTTTGAAATACCTCTTTGCAAAACAAGATGTAATGCCGAGACTTCTCCGTTGGGTTCTCCTCCTACAGGAATTTGATATCATTATTCGTGATAAAAAAGGAGCTGAGAACACTACTACAAAAAAGTCCATAAACACCCCCTAATAAAGACCGGTCATAAAAATACCAGTATCTATAGTGTAAAAAAAGCGAAGATGGATAGCAGAAATACCGGTTTTCAAGAAAACACCGGTCTCTATTATTGAAAACGCATAAAAACCGGTCCTGTCCGTAAGACCGGTATCTTTGTTTAGTAAAAGACACTAGTTTTTTGGGATAGGACTGTTCTCTCTGTTTCGTATCAAGACACCGACTATTTCATTCAAGAGCTAGTCTAAATACTCGAGTTTTTAACTATAGTTTACACCCTCTTTATTTTTCTGCATATTTGAAGTTCAAAAATACCACCATATTGAATTAAATAAAGCTTTAATTTTTAAGCTGAACCTTTTTAAGCTCGATTTATTTTTTGTTATACTAGCCATACCAGTTAAAACCAAGGTTGCAAAAATCGCTAGGCGGTAGAGTACCGCCTAGCGATTAATCGGTTAGGCGGGGATTAATCGGGGATTAATCGGATTGGATTTTTTATATATAAAATTAAAAATTTTTAAAACTATATGCCCGATTTAGCCGATCTAGCCGCTTTTTTTTCCGATTTGGCCGATTTATCCTTGATCTGACCGATTTCTATCCGTAACCGAGTTGGCCGATTTATCCGATTTATGCTCGATATGGCCGATTTTTATCCGATTAATCGGTACGTTGACCGATATTTGACCAAACCGATTAATAAGGCCGATTAGTGAAAATCGTGGCGGTTAATCCCCGCCTAGCGATTAATCGGCCGCCAAGGCCGATTTTTACAACACTGGTTAAAACACAAATTGCTAAAGATTCTTGCCAAAAGTTCAATTGTAAATGTTAAACGCTCCTAAAAGTTCATTGCACACCGACTATATTTTTGTTATTATTTTTTATAGATGTTTTTGAAGATACTTAAAATTTTTGAACTTAAATATTTTGATAAACTCAAAAATATTTAATATTTTAGGCTATGTTTTTGTTCTTATTTTTTATAGATGTTTTTGAAAATACTTAAAATTTTCAAACTTAAATTTTTTGATAAACTCAAAAAATTGTAATATTTAGCCCGGACACCTTATTTCGCTCCCAATTGAACCCTACCGCCTTATTTTCCCCCAAAATGAAAGTTAATTTTTTTTCAATATCCCTCCCAATCTCCCACTAGCCCACAAAATGAAACCGTGCCACTTTCAGGTTTACATCGCCGTCCTTTCATATCCATTGCACCCAAATCAAAACCTCTACCAAATAATTTCAATCTCGTATATATGATGGTGATCACAGGTTCACGGCTTGATTGGTAACTGATGATGATTATGAGGTAGTTATATGTTAAGCATTATATTATTTATATGACTTCTGGAATTGATTTGACGATCCTACCTGGTATGTGGAGGTTTTTGTTCTCTTTTTATGATTGAGTATGTCAGTCAATGAATTAATTTGAAACCGTATCTTTTACTTCTTCTAAGGTATCCTCTTAGGCGACAGAACTGTTTACCCAGGATTGTCATTGACTACCAGAACTATTTGGAAGTACGTATTGCAAAACTAATTTGTGTTTATTATATTCTCAACCCAGTAGCAGTATCAGTTTATTCTTAGTAAATATAGTAATAGTTTTTTCTTTCAGGGTTCTTCAATCCTTGAACATACCATTTTCTCTGAAAACCGTGTTGTGTATTTACTGCTCCTGTGTTCCCTGCCTTTGCAGCATTGGTGCCTGTTGTTGATTTTAACGGTCATGACATCTGAAAATTTTGCATCATTCTTGGTGAGTTCCCCTGGTTTCATATGTGAAAAACCTTATTTATTATTGATATTGAGTGTTTATGGACTCGCCAAAGGAACTTGAGGTAGTATGTTTGTTTGAAACAGTGATATATATTTTATTGGAGGCTTCGACACTCTTGCTTGTGTTAATGTTAGTGAATACAAGGCTCGTCGACCTGACAAGATTGTTGTTGATGGAGGTGAGTTGTGTCAATACATGTTCCTATTTGCACGGTCGTAAATAATGATGATAAGTGTGTCTTTTGCCATATTCTCAAAGCCCATCAAAGAGTTGTTGTCATTGGAAACAGAGGTAGATGACACATCACTGATATCAATAGATAGCAAGGGAGCAGATGTTTGTCTCCATCTAGGTGCACAGGTAACTAGTAAAAACACCCTTTGTAAGACATGTTTTGTTGGTTGAGTTAATTAATACCATCTTTTGGAAACATTAGTTAGAGGGGAGCTTAAAGAAATAAGAAGATAATAAGCCCAAAAAGAGCTTATTAAAGGGGATGTTTATGTTTGGCTAAGTTTAATAGATTAAGCTTTTGGACATAATTAACGGGGTTTTGATAAGCTCTTTTCATTTCATTTATTGTTTATGGGAATCTTTACTTGTTGGTTATTTACTGTATTATTTACTACTAGTAAAGTAAGTATTGTGGTCCTCTTCATGGAGATGAGAAGCAAATAATAATGGGTCCTTAATATTTGAAGATTTCAATAACATGGCTACAGGAACTTTAATTCTTTATGCTAATTAAATGTTATATATAGGACTAACAAAAAAAAGATGCAACAGGAGGTTAATAAGTAATATATAACAACTTTCTTTTAAATGATAATGTATTATAATTAAGTCTAGCAAGCATTGGACCATATATCATATCTAACCAACTTGGGTCGGTCTTTATATTTCTATGTAGGATTCACTAATGAGAAAGCTTAAAAGCTAAAGAGTAATAGTGATTGGATTATGAAAAGCTAAGCCCAAAAGGTGGAGCCCTATGCCCCAACCCAAAACACAAGACAAAAATAGTAAGTAGTGAGCGACTAAGGGACTAAGGAGGGAGCCCGCTGGAATTCTTTCTTACAGCCTAATTTGTTGTTGCTAGTTAAATGAAGAAAGATATGTTGATTTTGTTGCTTTTTCAGGCAATCAGTAACAAGAAGATCTAGAAACAAAACCAATAGCAAATAGCAAAAGAATTTACCTCAGCTTCCTCCTTATATGTAGCATACTATTTATTTTCTACTTTCAAGCTAAGGTCCTTCGGTATAAGCCTACTATTCTTTTCAAGATTTATCTAATACATTTTTTTCTAAAATTTCATGTTATTTAATCATAAGTGATCACATCATATGCATGGTAATTAGCTACTAAAACAAAGAAACTAGCACATATATCATATTTCATCATCATCGTGTGATGTAGAAACTATTCTTCAAATGGCTGCTCAACCTTTTGTCATGATTTTCTTCAAAAGGAGGATCATTATAATTAAACCACTACCAATTCACCACTCCTGATATCTGGTGGCGTCTAGAGTGCTACTTCCGCCAGCCTTGGCTGGTCGCAATCTCATGGAACAGGTGGTCTATGTTTCTCACTAGCAGTATAGATAAATCTTTGCAACGGATGAAACGGGCCATAAATTTCTTTCCATGTTCATTTTTGTACAATGTTCTAGTTTCCTGAATTGTTATGACATGATTACGAAACTTGCAGATCCTATATTTTCTTTCTCTCCATTAGCTATACACACTAGGAACTTGTTAGCCGACCCAAGGTGTACATTGGTGGTGCAGGTTAGTATGCTTTAGACAAACCACATAATTATTAATCATCTTTGAGTAGCTCGTCTCTGTATATACCTAATTCATGACATTTAACCTTCAAAGATACCAGGATGGAGTGGCTTATCAAATGCAATGGTTACCAGTTTTGGTGATGTTTTCCCTCTTCCTGAAGATCAGCAGGTTGTTTATTTCACAAATATATAACTGTTATCTGCAACTCTAAGGTTTAGCGTTGGAGATTAGGGCTGAGCAAACTACCCGAACGGACCGGATCGACTGAGACCCAACCAGACCGCACCGGCCGACCACATTCAGTCGAGTCCTCGGTTTTGATTTTTTGGCTAATTGGGTCCTCGGTCTTGTCGGTCCGGTCCGGTCCTGGACCGATGCTCACCCCTATTGGAGATAACTTCTATTCTGTTTGTATCAGTGAGTAGTCACCCCTTTGTAGTGTTATGTACTAATATGTGTTAATCCCATGTTTGTTTCATGTTATTATAATTTGTTTGCATGAAAGACAATAAAAATTGGCGTATGTTTGGTTTTCTCTTCCAGGAATGGGCTCATAAGCAGTATGTGTTGCACCAGAAGTGTTACTTAAATTTACGGTCCGGAAGCCTATATCTGGAGTGCTGGTGTGATTCTTTACGTTCTTCTTTGTGGAATATCTCCATTTTATGCAGGCAAGACTACATAGTACTACTTACAATATTCTATCCCCTCTGATCGATTTCAAATAGGCATTTTCGTATTTATTTTGCTTACAGAATCTGAGGATATATTCGAAGAGGTATTGCATGGTAAACTTGACTTCAATATTGATCCATGGCCTAATATCTTTGAAAGTGCTAAAGAACTGGTCAAGAAAATGCTGGTTACAGACCTGAAAAATCATATAACTGCTCATGAAGTCCTTTGTAAGTTTCTTATTTGTTCCATCTTTCTCATTAATTACATCATCCAATTTAAGTGATTTCGAATCATTACTCAAACCTTTTACTGCTTTATGATTGAAGGCCACCCTTGGATCAGTATAGATGGTGTAGCTCCAGAAAAGCTTCTTGATCATGCATTCTAGATTCACTTAAGGATAGTGACCCCTTTGTAATGTTATGTACTAATCTATTTTATATTTCGTAGCTCGTTTTATTTGTTTGTATTTATTAAAGTTGGTTTTTTTATATATATTTTGACTGATGTTGATCTAATTCTTTTAATTTTCTACCATTTTTACATGCTATAATTTACTTCGTTGAATTCAACATTTTTGGTGTATTTAAATCACTTTATATATATATATATATATATATATATATATATATATATATATATATATATATATATATATATATATATATGTTGCATTTATATTTCTTTATAATGGTGAGCCAATTGTAGATTATGGAATTTCAAAAAATTGAAAAATTTCCAATTTAATTTTTTTTTAATAAAAAGATTTACAAAAAGACAGATTTTGATATAAAAATATATCTTTTTACTTTATATAAAGACAGGTTGGGTGGTTCTATAAAGACAGGTTGTGGGAGAACCGGTGCCAATATCCAATAAAAATATGTGTGTTTACTCTAATATGGAGACCGATTCTTAAGAGGAAACCGGTTTCGTTGCTACTAATAGAGACAGGTTGTGCAACCGGTTTCTGTATGTTTCGATCATGGAGATACCCCCCTTTAGAGAGTGGTCTCAAAACCACTCTTCATGGGCTATTTTGACCGGTTTTTATGAGATTTTTTGTAGTAGTGGAACCTAGCTGCTGATCATCTCTCCCGATTGGAAAACCCCCACCAAGATGTCTTCGAGAGGAAAGTAATTAATGAAACATTCCCTCTCGAGACACTCAATGCTGTTACCTTTCGTGGAGACTCTATTACCCCATGGTTTGCCGACTTTGCAAACTACCTTGCGGGTAACTTTGTGGTGAAAGGGATGTCGTCCCAACAGAAAAATAAATTCTTCAAAGATGTAAAACATTACTTCTGGGACGACCCCTATCTTTTCAAAATCTGTGCGGATCAAGTCATCCGGCGGTGTGTTTATGGCCAAGAAGCCACTGAAATTCTTAAGGCTTGCCATGCTGGTCCCACGGGGGGCCACCACAATCCAAACTACACCGCCAAAAAGGTATTTGACTCCAGTTTCTATTGGCCCTCGATTTACAAGGATGCCCAGGAATTAGTCAAATCCTGTGACGCTTGTCAACGTCACGGGAATATTTCACAAAAAAATGAAATGCCTCAAAATGCAATTCAAGTTTGTGAAATCTTTGACGTTTGGGGCATCGACTTTATGGGGCCATTTCCGTCTTCTCATGGCAACAAATACATACTCGTGGCTGTTGACTACTTGTCAAAGTGGGTTGAAGCGAAAGCTTTACCCACTGATGATGCCCGTGTAGTTGTGAAATTTTTGAAAGCTCTTTTCGCTCGATTTGGAACTCCACGTGCTATTATCAGTGATCGTGGTACGCATTTTTGCAATGACAAATTCGATAAAATCATGCAAAAGTATGGTGTAACTCACCGTATTTCTACTGCGTACCACCCACAAACAAGTGGACAAGTAGAAGTTTCCAATCGAGGAATTAAGAGAATTTTGGAAAGAACTGTAGGTGAAAATCGTGCATCGTGGTCGGACAAATTAGATGACGCACTTTGGGCTTTCCGTACGGCTTACAAAACACCCATTGGGTGTACGCCTTACAAACTTGTGTACGGGAAAGCGTGCCATCTTTCGATCGAGCTTGAGCACAAAGCCTATTGGGCTCTCAAGCATGCAAATTTTGACCTGAAAACTGCGGGTGATCATCGGAAAGTTCAACTGAATGAATTAAATGAACTTCGTGATCAAGCTTACAAGAACTCTTTGATCTATAAAGAAAAGACAAAGAAGATTCATGACTCAAAAATCAAGAACCGCGTTTTTAACGTCGGTGATCGAGTCCTTCTTTTCAACTCTAGACTCAAGATTTTCTCGGGAAAGCTTAAGACCCGATGGACTGGCCCATTCACTATCGCTAAGGTTTATCCTTATGGCACCGTCGAATTATCTCAAAATGACGGTCCGAATTTCAAAGTGAATGGGCATCGTTTGAAACATTACTTTGGAGAGGACATACCATCCATGGTTGTCCCGGATCTCCAAACTTTCCCCAAGGACAATTGAATTCGAGGATCGAGTCAAGCTAGCAACTCGATGAACAAAAACAATAGTACAATACGGGTTTTCACCCGTATCTCTGATTTCTTTCTACTTTCTACCATCTAAGTGTGGGGGAATGGCCAACCCCCCGCTGTTTGAAAATGTATATATGTATATAAGTTCCAAAAAAAAATGTATGCTTGTATGTAAATATAAATAAAGTGAAAAATAACATTTCCACAGTTAGCTTCGAATATTATCTTTTTACGTTCATAGATTCGGCATAATAGCCGGGACTTTGAATATTGAGGACAATATTCATTTCTAAGTGTGGGGGGGAAATTCTAGTGAATTTTATTAAAATATATCTTCTAGTACCCCCGTTTTTGGCCAAAATTTTCAATTTTTTTTCACTTTATTTCAAAATTTTTGTGGTTATTAGTCCGCCATGTCTAACCGACAAAGGGATTGGCTAATCCAGGAGCAAACGGCTCTTGGTAAAGATAACTCAAATCCGTTGACGGCTTGCAATTTGCCCAAAATTGTATGGTAAATCAACTCGCCATATCCTAAAAAGTGAATGAGTTGGCTAGCCCGCAAGATTATGGTTTGTGGTAAAGGCAGTGGAAAAACCATAATTGGTAATCAGCTCACCAAGATGTTGACTAGGTCCATCAAGAGTTGGCTAGTCCAGGAGCAAACGGCTCTTGGAAAAGACAAATCAAAACCGTTGAAAGCTGGTGGTTTGCTAAAAATCACATGGTTATCAAGTGGACCATAGTTCTTATTTGAATCGAAACATTTGGCTACTCCAGAAGTGATGGCTTTTGGTAAAGAGATTTCAAATCCATCAAGTTTTCCAAAAATATTGTTAGGGACTAGCAATAGTTTAGTGTGGGGATTGATGAGTGCTCAAACACTCATCATTTTTGTCGTATTTAAACTGCCAAAACATACAAAAATAATCGAAAAGTCATCAAAATACTAAAATTATCTCAGGGATTGTGTTTTATGTGTTTTAAATGCAAAATGAGCAAAAACAAATGAAAAATGATCAAAGTTTGCAATATTGGCAGTTTCAGTCCCCCAAGTTTCAAAATTTGTCAAAAATAGTCCCTATGCATTTATTTTGAAAGAAAAGTCAACCCAAGTCCTTCAAAAATAAAAAATTATCAAAAATGGACTTTGGGTGAAAAGTTTGGAAAATCTACATGTTTGGTCCCTGGAGTTTGAAAATTTGCAAAAAAAGTCCCTGGGAATTTTGAAAAGTAAAAAAAAATGCAAAAATGGTTTTTGGATTATTGAACTTTGCAGCAATGGTCCTTGTGAATACTTTGGGAAAGCTACAACATCAGCCCCTTATGTTTGGTGGAATTACAAAATTGGTCCTTGTTCTAACAAATACCAAACGGACCCTTTTTAGTTATTAAAATCCAAACACAAACAAAACCAACCATAGCCCAATCCCACCCTTATCACTCCAGGCCCAAACATCCTTCCCTAGCCCACTCCAATACCAGCCCACCTTCCTTATAATAAAAAAAAAACCACCCCCGTTTTATTACTCCCTTCCCAGTCAACCCAAGTCAAACAACTCCTCCCCCTCCCACTTGCTCACCTGCTACTACCAAATCCCCCTTCCTCCACCTCAGCTTCACCATCACTTGTTTCCCTGGCCTCCACCAAATTCCAAAACCAATTAATGATCCCTTGCCCTCACTCAACCCCAACCTGACAAGATAAAGAAAAAGGCGCCAAAATCATTTTCAAAGGCTAAGATTCATTTGACTTATCCAACGGCTCCAAGGTGAAGTGGGATTCATTCAGAGGCATGTGGGAACCCTAATAGTCTCCTACAAAAGGAAAGTGGAGCAGCAGAGAAGGGTGTGTAGTTTTTTTAAGCTTATTTGTAATTTTCTAATTATTGTAAAATTTAATTTCCAAGTAGTATTTTAGCTTTTCAGTTGTATCTTAAGTTTTATCAGTGTAATCATCAACTTTTTAGTGAATGAAATCCAAGTTTTCTGTGAAATTCAACTTTTTCATACTTTATTGAAAATCTTATGTTTGTATGAATTAGTGTTAAAACTTGTTCCTATTGTTCCATAAGCTCACATTTAGTCTCAGTTAAGGTTTTGTAAGTTATTTTAGGCATCAAACCTGTTTCAAGTTCCATTTTCAAGAAACTAAGAAAAATCAGTAAAAAAAATAAATAAAAATAAAAAAAATCAGAAAAAGAAAAAAAGAAAGAAGCAGTAGCATAAATGGATGAGGAGTATGGTTTAGAACCTCATGGGAGGTGTTAGGACATTTTTGAGTTCTTGGTTCATGGTTCTATTCTTGGAAGCATTTGTAAGCCTACTTTACAATTTCTATCTATTTACTATATAAGATACTATCTTTGTTCATATTTGTGTGTATTGTGTTCACCTAGTGTATTTAAGTAATATTAGAACTTAATATTGTTTGTAGGTTTGATTAATTCCATTGCTCTCATAATTGATAACTTAACTGTCATTTTTAGCCTTTTAGTGAATTTTAAGTAATTGTTGTTTTTGCTTCTGTTTGTATGCTCATTAAAGCTTATTAGACTAGTATGAATGCTTATAATTTAGTTTCATGGCTTGAATAAGCTCTCTGCATTAAATATCTCAATTGCATTTTCTTTAAGGGGTGTTTGGATCATAACTGTCTTGGGTAATATTGTTGTAGTTTTGCTGTGGTTATTGTTTTGGTATACTTAAGTAAGTCACATTAGGCCATTTACAACCTCAAAACCAAGTTTCAATCATAGGAAAGTCAAAATCATCCCTCACTCACCTTTGACAGTTACTATTGGGGCCTGTGAGGATCAAAACTCACCAATTAGCTCTAAAATTGTTCTAGTAACTTGATTTAGGTCTATTCTAGCATAACTCATCATAACCAGTAGGAAAATTAGGTTTGAAACTCACCAAAGTCAAAGTAAGTAGTTTTCATTCAAAAGTCAAAAAGTGCCTTGGTCAAAAATCTCAAATATGGCATGAATTTTCATGAATTTTGTGTAAGTTTTTAGGGTTTGAAACTTCTTGTGTGTATAATATACCAGCTGAACTCTTGATTCCTTGCATTTTTATATTTTTGTGAATTTTCTTGGTGGACCAATTTGCCCCTCAAACAAGGCTGCAGGGGAAGGACATCCCCTGCTCAAATCAGACCCTCAGCAACACTACCACCTTTGGTGGTTGATTGTGGCCACCCCAGTGGGTCCCACAGTCCAAATTTGGGTTCTCCCAACCCCCCTCCTGGCAACCTTCAAGGTTTGACCAACTATTTGAACTTAGAACCTGTGGACCCCACTTGAAATCACTCCTCAAGTCTATCCCATTTTCTGTCTCAATCTTCAAATAGTTAAGTGCTTATTCAGGCTTTTTGGCTTATTCAAGTTGCTTATTTGAGAAACTCTTGCTTAAAATTGTTCAAGTAACTCAGTGGAACCAAAATTAACCATTGTGGACACCACATAATTCCATTTGAGCTTAATTCCCTTCTCAGTCAAACAAAGTCAACTGTTGAACCATTAAGCACTCAAAGTGCTTATTTTCTGAGCTACATAAAAAGTTTTTTTGTAAAAGTTGTTAGTTTTTAGTGTAAATTTAGTTTGGAAAAAGAAAAAACTCAAAAAACCAATTTTAATTTTAGTGATAGCTTC
Organism: Artemisia argyi; assembly: GCA_030686995.1. Taxonomy (NCBI): domain Eukaryota; kingdom Viridiplantae; phylum Streptophyta; class Magnoliopsida; order Asterales; family Asteraceae; genus Artemisia; species Artemisia argyi. The sequence goes on along the minus strand of CM060699.1, from coordinate 46,052,972 downwards.
TATTTAATAGAAATTATCTTTTTAATTTTCTTTTTAGCTTATTTATAAGCACTTTAGCATTTTTATATTTTTATTAAATCTCTTTTATATTAAACTAATTTTAGAAATTTTTCCAGAATTTTCTTTTGTCATTTAGTGGTTTTTAGAATTAATTTTAGTTTAATTAATTATTAAATAATAATTAAGAATTAATTAGCATAATTAGATTTTATTAAGTAACACCTAGTTTTTATAATTTTTCTAGCTTTTATATAAGTTAAAACATTTTTTTAAATTTTTCTAGAATTTTTACTGTTCATTTTCTATTTTTTATAATATAATTAGTTTAATTGGTAATTAATAAATAATTAGAATAATAATTAGTAAATTAGTTTAAAAATACATAAAATCAACTTTTTATAATTTTTTAGGATTCCTGTGATGGTTAATTAGATTTATAAAAATCTTCTTAATTATCTAAGTCTTTTTAGTAATTTTTAGTAATTTAAATCAATATAATTAGTTAATAAATAAATAATTAGTAATTAATTAATAATAAATAATTAAATAGTGTAAAAATAATTTTTCTTTTTCTCAAAATTTTCTTTATTTATTAGGATTGTAAAAATAATAATTTCACACTCGTAGCCTTTTCAGTTCATCAGTTGTACTTTCTGTTTCGTTCGTCAGTGTATGTTTTTAGGTTTTAGCCTGTTTCTTCTTAATCTAAATTCCCGTAATCAATCACATAGCTTTCCTAAGCTATTTCATTTCATAATTCTCAAATAATTCTCATTACAACCCTTTTCTGTGAATAATCATCCGATCACAAGCACGCTAAAGCACAATCCACACCTCGTCGGGACATAACGACCTGGTGATACTCCATATTACCCGGAAGCATTTGTCTTAGTAGTTTGACCTTGTTGACCATATACTTGGTCAATTTAGGTTGACTGTTCTGAGCCAATCAATGCCAAACACCCAAAGCCTCGGGAATATTTTCCTGGGTGTCTGGCGCGCCTCCCACGCGTCAACGAGTGGGTGACGCGCCGGCCTCGGTAAAATATTCCCAAGTTTGGGTTTTGCCTATAAATACCATGCCTTGCCTCTTGTATTCCTCACCCCTTGCCATTATTCTTTCTCTCTAGATTCTTTCTCTCTAAACACTCTCAAATCTCTCAATCTCTCTACCTCTAATCTTGTATTCTTGATTATCACACTAACATCTTTGGAATAACACATATCTTTGCAAGGGAAGAATCACAAGAACTTAATCCACACTTGTGATTGTGTCGAGGGTCTTCTTTCTTATTCCCTTTCTATTACAATCGAGTCTCTAGGTTAGGTTAGGACTTGGTTGATAAACAAACATTTATTCTTTCACTTGTTTGTAAGGGAAGTCTTGTGTCTTGGTGACCAAGCCTAGATCATTAGGGATCTAGTTGAGGTTTGATACTTCCGGGTGGAAGTCTTGGTAGTGATCTTTATGATCCTTAGGTAAAGTCGAATCGTGAGATTCTTTGGGTGGTTTCCGAGGGCGGAATACCGTTGGTGAGTAACTCCTTCTTTGTGAGCATCGATATTGGTGAATATCGGTGGAGTGAATTGTAACGGTTTGTAGTCCACCGAAAGGATTATACTAGTGAATAGTATCGGAGTCGCGGATTCGCAACTGGACGTACGGATGGTATAAACCCCCCATCCCGAACCAGTTGATGAGGCGAAAAATGAACCACTTTTAGGGGGTCATTTAAGCCCGGAATTGAATTTATTTGATCAAATATTGCCCTAAATCGTTCCTTTTGTGATTTTAGGTACTTTGGGAGAGAAATCTGGAAAAGGAAGCAATTCGGACATTTTTGGAGCATAAAAGTGAAGAAAACGCCAAAGTCTTAATTTTCCTTGCTGGGAACAGTAAGTGACGGCGTCAAGAAGGAATTTCTGACGGCGTCAAGAGTAATTTTCATGACGATCCAGTACAGATTTGAAGGTGTCACGAAGTAGGGCGTCAAGAGTAAAAAGCATGACGGCCTGGAAAATGCTAACACATGACGGCGTCAGATCTGGATCAAGGCAGTCCGAGAATTATTTTGGCGGCGAGATGACGGCGTCACAAGATTTGTCTTGACGCCGTCAGACCCTATTTCCTATATATATTTTTCTAATTTTCACATTAAAAACAGAGAAGTTTTTAGAAACCCTAAGTACGAACTTGGTGCGAATTTTACAGGTTTTTCAAGGGTTCTAAGCCCTTGATACCTTTCATGTGTAATTGAGATAAGTATTCTTTAAATTCAATCAATATGTCTATGTGTTGGTTGTCTATATCTTGTTCTTGTCTTAATTCCATCATGCTAGACTAGATCTATCTTGTGTTTGCTTGGATCTAATGAAACCTAGATGTTAATTATGTGTTGATTACTTGTTTATAATTGTATTGGATGAATGATTTCGATGTTAGGCTTAAGAAAACTGGCAGATCTCCAAATGGTAACATGCTTGAACGTCTTAGGAAACATGAACTGATGTGCACTAGGTTTTATTGGTTGTATTTAATGCATGAGCCACTGTTTATAATCCCTATGATTGTGCTGGGCATGGCATAGGAGGAGATAAGAGCTCATAGGATTGGGGAGTTAAGTGCGCCACCCCATGAATGATATTAAGGAATACAATCCGTCATCCACGCAACTATAACAAGTAATTAACGTGTAAAAGATATCTAGGGAGTAGTGAAATCTAAGTAAACACATTTTCTCCATTTATTGCTCACAACCTTAGTTAATTTAGTTTATTTTCATTTCTTGTATTTTATTTTGATTGCATCTTTAGTATTGGGTTAGTTGACTAGCAACTAATTCCGCCCAAATCCTTCAAACCCGAGATTTTTACTTGCTTTCTAAAAAAATATAAAAATACAAAAATAATCATCCCTCATCTTTAGAACTAGTATTTAGGTTTTCTAATCCTAGCGACACTATTCCTAGCTGAACGATCAATCCCCCGGTACTTGTCACTATACTATACTACAACGATCAGGTACACTGCCTGGTGGGGGTTGTAAGCTTCTCAAGATCCCTTGAGAGGTAAAGCCTGGTGCGATTCCCACGTATCAAGTTTTTGGCGCCGCAGCCTGGGGAATAGTTATTGTCTAGGTTAGAATCTCTTTTTATTAGGTCTACTTGCTAGATTCCTTTCTAGTGAGATTTTATTTTTATTTTTTTAGGTTTTCTTTAGTCTATCTTATTTCTTCATGTTTTTGTTTGTACTAGTGTGGTCTTTATGGAATCTGAGAGTCGCCGTTTAGAAATTAGCAAGAGGCTTATTGCGCATAAAAGAAGAAAGAGAGAAGCTAACACATTTGAGAAATTCATTAAGCCTCTCCAAATGAAAATTGAGTTTACAGACTTCGCTCCAACCCCGGATGAATTGAGTTACCACAGGTTCCTCTTACAACATCCTTGCCCCTCAAAATATAGAAAGACACCATGGATTAGGAGGCATAACTTCGGGAACATAAAAATTCCTTGCATGATTGGGTACATGTCTAGAGAGCATACATACATTGACTTAAAAGCACCCATGAATATCATGTCTAGGCTCTATTACAATTGGATAATGAACGAAAGGTTAAGCCCTAGAAAAGACCCTTACAATTCTAATTGGCTATGTAACTTTGTCAGGAGAGTTAAAGGGGTACACATCTTTATAGGAAATTTTACTTATCAATGCGACTCTGTAATCCTAGAAGATGTTAGAGGCATTATTGATCCACACCTTGGAGAAGTAGTCTTAGGACAACCTTTTGTTAAGAAGACTAAGATGTATTACGACCATGAGAAGGGGATAGCTCAGTTTACTGATGGGATAGAGAAGGTCACTTTTATGATGCCTCACATGAAGGAAGAATTAAAGGGCATCAAGAATCTACAAATTGATGAGATTCGACCCTATGAGGTTAAGGAAGATGGAATTACTGATGAAGCCTATTATGAAAGGAGGAGAACTTACTATTCGGATTGCATGAATCTAGGCCCGGAATACAAGCGTGATGAGAATTGGGTTAGATGTTTTGAGTTAGCACAAAAGTGGGAAAGGAAAACGTAACCCATGACCTTGAGTCTAGCTACAAGACTCGTAAATAAAGAAAAGCGCTTCTTGGGAGGCAACCCATGTTTTGTGTGTTTTTATTTGTTTGTTTGTTTGTTTGTTATTTGCTTCCGTATACATGCTTTATTTTTATTGTTGGTTGATCATGTTTCTCAATTAAATAGTGGAAATACTTTGCTTTGTTGTTTTGACCTAGTCTTAACTCCACCTAAAAGTATTTTTGCAAAAGATAAGTGTAAGGGGAAACCCCAAATGTGTTTTTAAGAAACAAACCGATCATGATTCTCCACAATATTAAATTAACATGTATATTCGTATTTGTTAGAGTCAAATGCTTGTATTGAGTCATAATGAAGTTTTGCAGGATTTTCCAGGAAGTAGGACCAAGTTTTTCCAGAAATTTTCCGGAAACATAACATAAGAATTTCTGCAGGTCAATCCTGACGGCGTCAAGAATTAATTCTTGAAGGCGTCACGTGTAAAAATCTGGAAATTTTACAAGTTTTGTTTTTCTAACGGAGTCTTATGGTTTTTGTGAATTATTAAGTTTTATAATCTCCAGGAAATCTGCAAACTTCATTCCACAAGCATTATATCTTATCTTGTTTTCTAGGATTTAGTAACTTATATAGGATGCCGCCGATTTTACGCGAGGTTGTCTTGTTTGTTTTCTCAGATTTACAGGTTATGTATGACAAGAAGATGATTTATATTCTGGAAGGGAAGCTTTGATTGTTCATTTTCTTGGAGGAAGATTTAACCTGACCACCTTATTATCCATACCGAGCGAATCAGGGGAGTATTTGATTTCATTCTTTTTACTTTTTAACTTTTACATTCTTTACTTGAACATTGGGGACAATGTTCATCTTAAGTGTAAGGGGAGGGTAAAAAGATGATACCTTACATATGCACTTTCGCTTGAGTTTGTTTTGTTTAATGGTAGATGTGTAATAAAACTATGAGAAATACTTGTTAGTGCAATTTTAGCGCCAAATTTAAAATTTTTTTACAACATTTAGGAGTGAAACTTTAGCCATAGCAAGCGTCTCATGGATAGGAGATTGTATGATTAGCACATAAACGAATCATTCAGAAAAATTTTCCACCCCAATATGTGAGGTTCGCCTTTAGATTTGATAGGAAAAGCATTTATTATTAGTGCTTATGAGTGTACCGGTAGCATTTAGATTCTAGAACTTGCGTTAGTGATGCATCCCGAGACCGCTAGTGAGACTACATTCGTGTAGTAGAATTTACTACATGATAAGAGGCATTAGGATCACCCTTGTGTTAAACCCGTATCATGATTACTTGACCATTTAAGTCATATTACTTGGCTAGTTAAGTCAACTAATTTTTCCCACACCTTAGCGTTGTACTCATTTTTAGTACACGAAACCCCTAGTACACCCCTCCGAGCCTATCTTTTCGTTTCTAACTTTAAGCATCTTACTTAAAGGAAGAATTTGTTACACCCCACTTAAATGTACAACCAAATAGCCTTAGCCTTCCGTGCATGCACTCATCTTTAGTGCATTATTGTTATTTGTTAAACCCTAAGTTAAGTATCTAATTGATTACATGGTTGCTAAGTCGAGTCATATCCTTTTACATATTGTTTTGGGACGATTGAGACTCATGGGTAAAGTACTTATTTTATGGAGTAATGGGGAAGAACATCATATATTACCCCCGTATGTGCGTTAATCTTAAAAGTGCTCCAAGTGTTTTGATTTTCTTAATTCGAGTCATTAGATTAGTTTATTGTAAAGTATGTAAAGATTCAAGTGTAAGGGGAACGTTTATTCCCTATGATGTATTATTTTAGATGGTAGGGTAAGAGTGTATGCAAAAAAAAAAAAAAAAAAAAAAAAAAAAAAAAAAAAAAAAAAATCAAGAAAAAGAAAAAAATATATATATAAAAAAAAGAAAAGAAAGAAAAAAAAACATACGGACTACCATCCCTTTTCATTCTATGTTTATTTTTTGTTTTTGTTATTTTTCATTTATTAGCTTAAGTCGAGTCTAGTCTTGGCTTAGCAACGCCATATTGTACATGTAATTAACCAAGATTGTTAACTCGCCACCAGTAAAACTTCCTTTATCCAACAAAACCGTGTATTTCATATCCCTACACCTAACGTTACAACCCTTTAAAAGACCTCTTTGATAGTTTATCCTAGGTGCTTACGCCATGTGGTGGAGGTTTGATCCTTTCCTAAGCCTATGGTAATCTATTTTTCTATGACAGGTAGTGAGAGATGTTTTCCATTTCCATATTGTGATATTACTTTATTACACCCGAGAGATGTGTGTAACAATTCGCAATTCTAGGTTAACTTTTATTCCCGAAATTTTACTATTCACTTTTACTATTCACTTTTTACTATTCACTTTTCACTATTCATCTCGGAAATTTTTATTTCATATTCTCGTAAGTTAAACTATTTTAACGATAATCCGAGAGTTTGACGCTCGTCGGATCATTTCTGCAAAAATCACAAAGCCGTGTCCGAGATTTACTTTTAGGTTTAAACGTCCTTCCAGCATCCCGATATATCCATAAAACATTATAAACAATAGAAATATGATTTTCTATCATTTTATGACAATTCCAAAAGTTTTGGAATTTTACGTTTTCCAGTTCAGCGTTTTACGCGAATTACGCGTTTTAGACCCATGTTTCCAGTTTTTAGCAGGGTTTTAGCACCCGATAGAACCTACCACTCATTTTATATTTTATTATGGAGTATTTTAACAAGTTTAATCATTCCTCCAAGTTTCGTATTTTTACGATACCCGGTTTTATGTTTTGTGACGTAACAACTTACGGTTTGCATTTTACGGAGCCAAAACTAGCTTCATAAGCTTGGATAAGATCACCAAAAGTCCATCCTTGCTCCCCAAGCTTGGCAAACCGCCAATATGGGGGGGAGTCACCATGGTGTGGCTTGATCTTGACCATTGATCTCTAGGGTCATTACAAGTGTCTTAACTAACCATGGTTAAACTCTAACCCAATATATGGTTAACTATTTTTCCTACACTATAAATATCAAGCTAAACACATGAAATTCCTTGCACCACACCTTCTTATAACCTTCAAGTCCTAAAACCTAAGGCACTTTTCTTATATTTTGTAAGAAAGTTAACTAGTTTTTGAAAGAAAACTAGTGCTTGATCTTCAATCTTGGAAATTTTCTAAGAAAAGTTGTTATAACTTTAAAGTCTCCAAAAAGACGTCGTTATAATCTTCAAATAGCTTTGGACTTCAAGAAGGCGTCGTTATAATCTTCAAATAACCTCGGTTTATCATAGATTGCAAAGGGTGAAGCTTAAGTCTATCAAAGTCCTATCCTTACATGTTAACTTCCTTTCATCTTTGAAAGCCAAAAGTTGTAAGCCAAACCCTAACATGCTTCTTATTAAATAATCATATTCATGTTATTTACATATTATTTGTGCTATATTATGTCTTGTATTTATGTCCATGATGTATAAAAGTGAGTAAAACAAGTTATTGTACATGATTGATAAGACAAGTTACTATAACAAGCAAACTAGTGACTTTCTTGGTAAGACCTGATCAAAATGGTAAAAATATGATGTTGGATCATTACATATTGCAGTAGAGGACCTAACAAGGAAACCATAGCAATTTGAACCACCTAAAACGAGTATACGAGTCAAAAGTTACGCCCATTTGAAGTTACCAAAGATTTCCGGCAAAACTGCCTAAACCTTACTGAATCGCATTCTGACTTTTTGGAAGTCATACTTCTGGTCCGAATCATCAAAAAGTTAAAACACGAAAGTTTTCCGGAACGACGTTTTCGTTCAGGAACAAAGAAGCTCGAGCCCTGAAAACGCTTTCCGAGTGATAAAATTCTTCAAATTCTAAACAGCCAATTTTTAGGCGAAAGTCACTAGATTATGGTTATACTTTAAAAGGAACAAGAGGTCTTATGACCTATAATTAAGACCACCACCATGGCTAGAGCCAAGGTTGTGTCTCATGACCTTGGAACAAGGACCAAAGGTCATGGCTAGGCCATGACGAAATGACCAAGTAAACTTACATAGGCGTAAACATGAAACAAGAGTTGGCGATAACTTGAACATACAATTTGGGTCTACTTCACTTAAAAAGGAACCATGAGATATTACAAAGAGAAAATGGTCATACAAGACTTATGAAACTACCCCTAATAACAATCTTCATGTACAAATAAACTTTCCTAAGTTTATTCAAGTATCGGACATGTAACTTTTCGGATCAAAACTTATATCTATATATTTCATCAACTACTACAATAGTAGGGAGCCTCATGTGAGGAGTTCATTATGTAAGCCGTCGAGTTGAGTTGTGGATTTACGAGTTAAAGTGTTCTGGCTCCTCGAACGCTTACTAACATGACTTCTGAATTATGTCGGCCCGAACGGTAGTAAACGATATACAAAACATACATGTTTCATGAATCATTACTTTCAAAGACTTACAATATACATCATACCACATCATGGACTAAATGCAAGATATATATATATATAGGCACTACTTCATATTCTTTACTCCAATCCTAAGTCGCGACATTCTATTATAGGTTGCTCATAGAACCTTCACGATTCAACCGTTACATTCATTACTTGCTATCTTACTTAAGGTGAGTTCATAGCCCCACTTTACATTACTTCATTGTTTTACAAACCCTTGGGGGGAATACATGCTATTTTTAACCGAGCACCATGTTTTTAAATTGTATGCTTGCCTGATTGTTTTATTATCACTAAGTACCATCCTTGCCAAACCGAGATCCCATATTATGAACCATTTAATCACTTGCGAGGGTTACTTGCAAGTGAGCGCGAATATTGTGAATAGGCCTATTGGGATTGACGAATCCCATTTGTATTGACTAAGTTCAAACAAATGCATTAATATTTGAGACATTAGGTATGACGGCAAAGTACCTACCGGGATAACTCCGCCGATTGATATTGGTACACGTTAACGTTTTGGTGTCATAAGCTTAATATTTGATAATAACTGTTCCGGGCGTATAACAACGTGGCCCATCTTTGTTTTCCAAACATTGGTGTGAGTCTATTGCTCACACTACCAACATATTGTGTTCAAACATTAAACAAACTCTATGAATATCACTCAACCTTTGTGTTGACCTCTCAAGCATGTATTTCAGGTTCATGACGATCAAGGATGGCACGGAAGGACACGGATACTCAAGAGGGTTATAAATTTTATTATCATTCAAAACTCATTTCATGTAAATTGTAAACATGGAACCATTTGGGACCTCATTTTGTAATCTCTGATATTTATATAATTTGAATGATAAACCTTTTAAAACGACTTAATTGGAGTTCGTTTTCTATTATTGTGACTATTGTGCTGTCAAGTAACACCCAGTTCGAATTCCGCTGCAACTATGAATTGGGGGTGTTACAATGTGAGTATCTAAACACTATTTGTGAGGTGCTAGTGTATGACCTCCGTGCTTGTCTTTGGTCTTTAGTGGAATGATTATTTTATGTAATTACTTTTATATTAGTGTTAAATGACCCCTAACTTGTATTTTGAGTAGAATAAAAGCGCATTTTCTTGAGGACAAGCAAATCTCAAGTGTAAGGGTATATGATGAGGCGAAAAATGAACCACTTTTAAGGGGTCATTTAAGCCCGGAATTGAATTTATTTGATCAAATATTGCCCTAAATCGTTCCTTTTGTGATTTTAGGTACTTTGGGAGAGAAATCTGGAAAAGGAAGCAATTCGGACGTTTTTGGAGCATAAAAGTGAAGAAAACGCCAAAGTCTTAATTTTCCTTGCTGGGAACAGTAGGTGACGGCGTCAAGAAGGAATTTCTGACGGCGTCAAGAGTAATTTCCATGACGATCCAGTACAGATTTGAAGGCGTCACGAAGTAGGGCGTCAAGAGTAAAAAGCATGACGGCCTGGAAAATGCTAACACATGACGGCGTCAGATCTGGATCAAGGCAGTCCGAGAATTATTTTGGCGGCGAAATGACAGCGTCACAAGATTTGTCTTGACGCCGTCAGACCCTATTTCCTATATATATTTTTCTAATTTTAACATTAAAAACAGAGAAGTTTTGGAGAAACCCTAAGTACGAAATTGGTGCGAATTTTACAGGTTTTTCAAGGGTTCTAAGCCCTTGATACCTTTCATGTGTAATTGAGATAAGTATTCTTTTAATTCAATCAATATGTCTATGTGTTGGTTGTCTATATCTTGTTCTTGTCTTAATTCCATCATGCTAGGCTAGATCTATCTTGTGTTTGCTTGGATCTAATGAAACCTAGATGTTAATTATGTGTTGATTACTTGTTTATAATTGTATTGGATGAATGATTTCGATGTTAGGCTTAAGAAAACTGGCAGATCTCCAAATGGTAACATGCTTGAACGTCTTAGGAAACATGAACTGATGTGCACTAGGTTTTATTGGTTGTATTTAATGCATGAGCCACTGTTTATAATCCCTATGGTTGTGCTGGGCATGGCATAGGAGGATATAAGAGCTCATAGGATTGGGGAGTTAAGTGCGCCACCCCATGAATGATATTAAGGAATACAATCCGTCATCCACGCAACTATAACAAGTAATTAACGTGTAAAAGATATCTAGGGAGTAGTGAAATCTAAGTAAACATATTTTCTCCATTTATTGCTCTCAACCTTAGTTAATTTAGTTTATTTTCATTTCTTGTATTTTATTTTGATTGCATCTTTAGTATTGGGTTAGTTGACTAGCAACTAATTCCGCCCAAATCCTTCAAACCCGAGATTTTTACTTGCTTTCTAAAAAAATATAAAAATACAAAAATAATCATCCCTCATCTTTAGAACTAGTATTTAGGTTTTCTAATCCTACCGACACTATTCCTAGCTGAACGATCAATCCCCCGGTACTTGTCACTATACTATACTACAACGATCAGGTACACTGCCTGGTGGGGGTTGTAAGCTTCTCAAGATCCCTTGAGAGGTAAAGCCTGGTGCGATTCCCACGTATCACCAGTATATATCATTGTGTTCTTTACTTGCTTTATATACTTTGGTTGTAATAGTGGTTGTTGGATTATTTTACAGCCACTTGGTGTTCTCTTTGGCTTAAAGTTTTTAAACATCTAAAAAGCCTAAGAAACCATATTCACCCCCTCTATGGTTCTACAATTGGTATCAGAGCGGTATACTCAAGTTTTTGAGCGTTAAAGCCATCCCGAGAAGTCGTTTTAAGTCAAAAACTTCTTTCTCAAAAATCTAAAATCCTAACTAAGATTTTTTGAAAAGTAGAGTATTGATCCATGGCTCAAGAGAACTATGTTGAGGGGTGTTCTATGCAAAGACCACCTTTGCTAGAAACCGATGGGTTTTGCTTTTGTAAAACCCGATTCGAGACCTATGTTAGATCTAAAGATCTTGATTTGTGGGAAATTATCCAAAATGGCAACTTTGAGTTTATGGTGGAAGACTCGGAAACAAAGTTGTTGCTGAAAAAGCCACATATGGATCTTAATCATGATGAAAGGAGAAAGCTTGGCAAGAATGATGAAGCCAAGATGTTGATCTATAATGCTCTACCTCGAAGGGAGTTCGAGAGAGTTCATGTTTGCAAGACCGCCAATGAAATTTGGCACTCTCTCATCATCACTCATCAAGGCAACTCTCAAGTGAAAGATTGCAAGATCGATTTACTCATACAACAATATGAGAAGTTCTCGATCTCAAATAAATAAACCATTGATAATGGGTACACAAGGTTCAATGCTATAATCACTAGCCTCACGGCTCTTGATCCTAGCTTCTATAACAAGAACCACGTGAGAAAGTTTCTTCGAGCACTTCCAGTGAAGTGGAGGCCAAAGGTGACGGCCATAGAAGAAGCCAAGAATTTGGCGGAACTACCTCTTGACGAGCTCATTGGAAATCTCAAAGTCTATGAGATGATTCTTGAGAACGACAAGGCGAGACCAAAGACAAGAAGGAGAAGGTTAAGTCTTTGGCTCTTAAAGCTAAAGTTACTAGTACTCAAACTAGTAATGATAGTGATGGTCAAGAGGATAGCAATGAAGAAGATGATATGGATGACGAAGAGTATAATCTTATGGCTAAGAACTTTCGGAGTTTCTTTAGGAAAGGTGGTAACATTGGTAGAAGAAATCGGTTTGGAAACCGAGATAATAATGGAAGGAACAACTTTGGGGGGAACCGAAGTGGTGACAACAAGGTTGGTGAAAGCTCAAGACGCACACAAGGTTGTTACAATTGCGGAGAAAAGGGTCACTTCATAAATGAATGTCCTAAGCCGAAAGTGAACAAGGCATTCGTTGGAGGAGCGTGGAGTGATAGTGAAGATGAAGATCAACCAACAAATGACGCTACATGTCTAATGGCCCAAGAAAAATTTGAGGTATCTCTAAACCCTTCCTCTTCTAATAACTTAGATATTATCAATTTGTAAAAGGAGAATGAGGAACTAATTAAGAGTTATGATGATTTTAGAAAAACCCTAGATAGAGCTCTAAAATAAAAACGTCTTCTTGAACTAGAAAATGCTAAATCTAAAGAAAGGGTTTGTAAACTTTAAAATAAAGTAAAAACACTAGAACATTTGCAAAGAGATGTTTGAACCTTGTAAAAGTTGTGAAATACTCACACTTGAGGTTAACTCTTTGAATGAAAAAGTGTTGGAACTTCAAAAGGAATCATTAAGCTTTTCAAAATATAAAAAGAGCACAAATGATTTAGAAGAATTAATAAGTCGAAAATAAGTGTCTCAAGATAAGGGAGGTCTTGGTTTTTGCAAACAAGGTACAACCAATCCTATAAGCCTAACAAAACCTATAACATTTGTAAAGGCTAAAGAAAACGAGGTTCCAAAAATCCCCGAGGCTGACGCGCTGGCTGACGCGTCAACGCGCCATCAGCGTGCCAGACCTCTGAGGAAAATTGGATCTTCATTAAATGATGATATTAAATCAATTACTCCTCAACCTCCTCTTGTAAGTACTTGAGGTAATCAAGCTCCCATTGTAAGAAGAGAAAATCCAAAACAATTTTGTAACTCAAGCTCTCGCAATGGACTTGGATACTCACAACCTCGAGCAAATCATAGACCACTTTTGCCTATACCTAATATGAGATCTTCTACCTCATACAACCAAATACCATCTTTTCAAAATAACCAAAGAAGAAATTTTTCTAACTATGGTCGAAGATCTTCTCAATACCAATACAACAATTACCAAAGGAGAGACAACTCCCATTCAAACCAAAACTTCTTCAGACCACAAGCATATCATAACTATAGACCAAGTTATCAAACTCAAAATAACTATCAAAACAATCCTTGGTCCGCCTTTTCTAAATATGGTATTGAGAAATTATGTGTCTTGCTTCAAGACCCAAGAATGTTTAACTTGGGCTCTTTAAATGCTAACCAAAATGGACCCAAGAAACAATGGGTACCAAAGGCACGAGTTATACTTTTGTTGTAGGTTTGCCTCAAAAGTGATCTACAACCGGATGAGTGGGTAGTGGATAGTGGTTGCACTAAACACATGACCGGGAATAGAAGATTGTTCACATCTTACACGGCGAATAATGGCAATCAAGTCATTTTTGAAAGCAAACTTAACGGCAAAATTGTCGGCAAAGGTAATGTCCTTCATGACTCCATAGAAATTTCCAATGTTGAGCATGTTAGGGGTCTAAGTTTTAATTTGATTAGTGTAAGTCAATTATGTGATAATGATTGTGATGTCAAATTTACTAAGGTAGATTGCACTATTAGTAAAAATGGTGTTGTGTTAGCAAAAGGTCATAGGAGAAATAACTTATATACATGCAAGTTGGGTGATAATTCTAAGCAACACATATGCCTTACGTCCATGGTGGACAACTCAACGCTTTGGCATAGGAGGTTAGGTCACGCCAATATGAGGTTAGTCCAAAACCTAGCTTCTAACGAGCTAGTACGGAATTTACCAAAGTTGAGCTTTGAAAAGCATTATTGTGATACATGTCTAGGGAGTCAAGGACAAACCAATAATAGGAATATAAAGGAAGTGACAACTAGTAAAGTTTTAGAATTAATTCATTTGGATTTGTATGGTCCATCTCCGATCCAAAGTTATGGAGGAAACTTCTATACTTTAATGATCATATATGTTTATTCAAATTACACTTGGATATTGTTCTTAGAAAACAAGGATGGTGTCTTGAATAAATTCAACATTTTAAGAAAGAAACTTGAAAACCTACTTGATTGTTCAATTGCATCAATTAAAACAAATCATAGTAGCGAATTTGATAAAATGCAATTTGGAACCTTTTGTGAACAACATGGAATATCTTATAACATATCGGGCCCGTTCACTTCTCAGTCGCATGAGATTGTTGAAAGAACACATCGTAAGGTAAGAAAGATGAGTCGTGCAATGCTTGACGAGCAATCCATTCCACAAAAGTTTTGGTTTCATGCCCTAGATACCGCTTGCTACATTTTTAATAGAGTCTACATAAGAAAGGTAATTAATAAAACACCTTATGAAATACTTAGGAATAGAAAACCATCCCTAGAATACTTTGGAGTATTTGGTTGCAAAGTATTTATACTTAACACTAAAGAATATCTCACCAAATTCGACCCAAAGTCGTATGACGGTGTGTTCCTAGGATACTCTCAAAATAGTAAAGCATACATAGTGCTTAACAAGGAAACAATGAGGATTGAGGAATCTCTCAATGTGACCTTTGATGAGAGCATGCCTAAGCCTAAATCATCTCCTTTGGTAGAAGATGATGTGATCAATGAACCTTTAGTTCAAGATCAAAAAAGGTCGCCAACATTACAAGTTAATGTTTCGGATGAAGGCAATCCTAAGGAAGTGAGAGAAGCGAGGGGTCATCCTATACAACAAGTCATTGGTGACTTGAATAAAAGGACACTTAGGTCACAAAACAAACAAGTCTAAGTTTTGGCATGACATTTTTCAAAAAGTCCAAATTGCTTTGGATAGGTTTTGATGCTAAAACATGCATCTTAGGAGAACAATCTTTAGGTGCTATTTGAGCTTATGTGATTAAGGCTTATGTGGAGGCATGGATGGAAGATCAAAGAAATGTCTTCCAAGAGGAAAGATATGCATCAATTCATTATTCAAACTATGATTGATAAATATCTAAGATTCTACATGTCTATACTATGTGCTTGAACAAGAAAACTAGACACAAAATTATCTTGATTTATCTTGAAAATTTTGGATATGACAATTCTTCACAACTCACACTTGTGTTCAAGATGTTGTATCCAATTCTTCTTGTTTACTTTATGTGATAAACTACATGTTGCATGCTTAAATTAAATTGAATAATGCGATCTTGTAATAATTAAATGCTTGAAATTTCATGCATGGGAAATGATAGTAACTAACATGTGTATCTAGTCCACTTTGTCTAACTAGATCATTCATCTCTTGTTGAATATCTCTTCCCAATGCCGTGTGATCTAAGCATATTAGTACATGATTTAGATAGGTTGAACATCTTATCAAGCATCTATCATTAATAACATGACCAACTTTTATGTGTTTAGTATCCTAACTACCAACTTATCTCATCTATAAAAGGTGTAATCTTGCTTGCTACCATGTTAACAAAACTTGCTTAAAATAAATATCACTTAAAACATTCAAAATGGATATGGAGGAAGAATTTGTTGGGTCATCATACCACTTTAATGATGGTAGGAGAATGATGACAAGGGAAGAAGAGGAAAACATTGATTGGGACAACATTAATGGTGCGGATATCCCAATCGCGAAAGATTTCGTCGAACTTTGTTTTGTCGAAGATGATATTTGGGCCAAGATTGAAGGAAATCTTGGGGAACCCCTTAAGAATAATCACACTCGTAGGTGTGCGTGTTGCACTACCAATGATGTGATTGAGAGGAACATTCTCGCTTTACGTGAGGAAATTAGAGAACTACACAAATCTATCAACAATGACATGTTGGTAATGACTGCCGTTCTTAAAGATATCTCAAGAGTGTTTCTTCAAGAAAAGGATGAAGAGTGAAGTAGTAAAACCTTGCTCTAGTAGTAACAATCTTGGCCTTCTCACAAGCTTGTATGAATAAAATATGATAGGATAGAATGATGTTCTTCTTGTATGTCCTTCATTATATGTGTTTGATATTATGCTTGTATAAGGTGTTGTAGTTCTTGTCTCTAGCTTGTATTAGGAATTGTCTTTGTTGTATGCTTTATGCTTTTCTATGTGATATAAAATGTATTATGGCTTATATGAGAAAATCATGTTTGAATCATCTCTATTTTTATATAGTGCTCAACATTTGGATTATGGAGTCATCTTGGACACAAATATACTTATTGTTATAATGTGGACTAACCCATGTTACAAGTCTCCAAATGGTAACTTAACCCATCTTGGAACTTTAACATGTGAGGATTTCTTTGTTGGTTGCATGTTGTGATTTCTATGTGTAGCTAGGCCACCGCAAAGGTGAGGCTCTTGACCCATGGATCCCCGCCTTGAAACAAGGGGGAGCAACGATCTAGGGGGAGCACATTCGGTCCCGCCTTTTTGATTTGACAAAAGGGGGAGAAAGAAAGCAAGAGCGTGAAGACCATTCAAGAAATATTAAATGCTTCACCAAATTACAAGGCAAAGGTCAAGACGCAAGCTACACCAAAGGCGCGCTTTGTCTTCGCTAAGTTTGGTAATTTTATTTGCTTTCGGTTTTTGTTTGTCATCATCAAAAAGGGGGAGATTGTTGAGGCAACATAATCAAGATCTCTTTATGTTTTAATGATGACAAATAAACCATCGAAACACATAAAATAACAAATGTTAGCTCAAAATCGCCAGAGCCAATGTCTGCTCCTGGCGCGCTGCCCGCGCTTCAACGCGCGGGTGACGCGCCAGGAGTCTGTATGGTTCGGGCGAATTTTGAAAGTCGGCTTTCCCCTTACCCGACAAATGTGGATCTTTCAATACAGGTATGAATATGTTATGTGCTTAATTGAGAACACTCAAAACGAGTTTTGAGACTTGAGAGATCCAACTTTTAAAGCACCCATTTATGGGAAAACGCCAACTCATGTTTTCTAGCTATCGCCTCTAGCCAAGGCTTTTCTAAACTTAGGGAGCTTATATATTTCACGTAACATCGTGTTGAAGCATCCATATGCTCATATCCCGTGCTTACGTCTTCTCTAATTACGTAACGGGTTTACTCCCTTATTGGTCAAACTAAGTCAAAGGCCACTTTGCGTAAACGCATCCTTTCCCACTTGGGTTATGCTTTACATCAAGGCAAAGCACTTAACTTGTTTGAACCAAGGTATTAGTTGAGAACGTCGAGTCGTGGAAAGTCACGAGATATGAAACTATGGATTCTCGACATTGTGTTATCTGAACTTACAAGTAACTTATGATTTTCTCAACTTATAATCTTAATTGTCTAAACCTTTTCCTCCTAATGACAATTAGATTATGCCTTAATCTTCTCTTAATCCCATTTATACAAAAGACAAAACCAATCATATCCAAATCAAATATTCTCTTACACAATCTCTTACACCCTTACATATTCCCTTACACACTACATCTCAACCATCCAATCCCTTTAAACACATGCCAATTGTTGGAAACCCTAATATGGCTCCTCTCATCCTAGCCATTGATTTCAAATTACAACACATCACAACCATCCATCCAACCCCTCATCTCTATATCATCACATGGGTTTGATCTCAACCATTGAATTCAAACTAAACTCATCTCAACCATCCATCCAATCTCTCCTATCTATGCCACCACATGTGATTGATCTTAGCCATTGAATTCAAACCAAAACAATCCCAACCATTGATCCACACTTACTCCCCAAGCAAAGGAGGCTCCCTTTGATCTCATCCATCCATTTCAAACAAACTCATCTCAACCCTCCATTTCTCCTTTCCCCCCAAGCAAAGCATATTCCTTGGAATATCCTCCTCAACCCTAACCTAAGCATGTTTGATCTTAACCATTCATTTCAAATGAGATCATCTCATCCATCCATATTCCCCACATGCAAAATTGTTTGAAAACCAAGGGAGGCTCCCTTTGATCCTAGCCATCCAATTCAAACCATTTCATCTCAACCCTCCATCTCATTCTTCCCCCCCAAGCATTGGAATATTCCTTGGCATATTCTTTCTCTCTTTTCTATGCCATGTGAGGAGATACACTTCTACCCCTTCCAAAATACCCTATCTACACTTTAAACCCTTGGTAATTTGGTTTCTCTTTAAACACTTCACAAATGATTTTCCAAATTGGCTATTTGAGTTGGCAAACCTTAGAATGATTAATGTTAAGGTTTAGTGTGAAGTACAATTGGGGGTTTAGCAAGGTAAGGCATTTATAATGCCAAACACCCAAAGCCTCAGGAATATTTTCCTGGGTGTCTGGCGCGCCTCCCACGCATCAACATGTGGGTGACGCGCCGGCCTCGGTAAAATATTCCCAAGTTTGGGTTTTGCCTATAAATACCATGCCTTGCCTCTTGTATTCCTCACCCCTTGCCATTATTCTTTCTCTCTAGATTCTTTCTCTCTAAACACTCTCAAATCTCTCAATCTCTGTACCTCTAATCTTGTGTTCTTGATTATCACACTAACATCTTTGGAAGAACACATATCTTTGCATGGGAAGAATCACAGGAACTTAATCCACTCTTGTGATTGTGTCGAGGGTCTTCTTTCTTATACCCTTTCTATTACAATCGAGTCTGTAGGTTAGGTTAGGACTTGGTTGATAAACAAACATTTATTCTTTCACTTGTTTGTAAGGGAAGTCTTGTGTCTTGGTGACCAAGCCTAGATCATTGGGGATCTAGTTGGGGTTTGATACTTCTGGGTGGAAGTCTTGGTAGTGATCTTTCTGATCCTTAGGTAAAGTCGAATCGTGAGATTCTTTGGGTGGTTTCCGAGGGCGGAATACCGTTGGTGAGTAACTCCTTCTTTGTGAGCATCGATATTGGTGAATATCGGTGGAGTGAATTGTAACGGTTTGTAGTCCACCGAAAGGATTATACTAGTGAATAGTATCAAAGTCGCGGATTCGCAACTGGACGTACGGATGGTATAAACCCCCCATCCTGAACCAGTATATATCGTTGTGTTCTTTATTTGCTTTATATACTTTGGTTGTAATAGTGGTTGTTGGATTATTTTACAACCACTTGGTGTTCTCTTTGGCTTAAAGTTTTTAAACATCTAAAAAGCCTAAGAAACCGTATTCACCTCCCCTCTTCGATTCTACAGTTTATAATTATTGTGGATGATTGTATTCAATGTTAGGCTTAAGAAAACTGGCAGAATTCCATTGGTAACTTGCTTGAACGTCTTAAGAAACATGATCGGAGGTGTACTACGATTTTTGGTTGTATTTAATGCATAAGTGAATTCTAGTGATCCCATGTTAGGAGCTTTTAGCCGGCTCGACATAAGAGTGAAGTAGGAGCTTGTAGAGTTAGGGAATATTGTACACGGCCCTACGACTAGTATTAAGGAATATAACCCGTCATCCATGCAATTGTAACAAGCTAATCAACCGGTAAAAAAAATATCTAGGGAGTAATGAAATCTAAGTAAACACATCTTTTCTCATTATTGTTTACACCACATATAATCACATTAGTTTATTTTCATTTCTTTTTATTTTATTTTGATTGCATCCGTAGTTAATTAGGTTAGTTGACTAGCAACTAATTCCGCCCACTCCTTCAAAACCCGAGATTTACTTGCTTTCATAAAATATAAAAATACAAAAAGAATCATCCCTCACCTCTAGACCTAGTTTAGTTGGCTTTCTAATCCTAGTGACACTATTCCTGAGTTGAACGATCAATCCCCCGGTACTTGTCACTATACTATACTACAACGATCAGGTACACTGCCTGGCGGGGATTGCAAGCTTCTCAAGATCCCTTGAGAGGTAAAACCTGTTGCGAGGGCGCAATCCCGCGTATCAAGTTTTTGGCGCCGCAGTCCGGGGAATAGTTATTGTCAAGGTTAAAATTTCTTTTTATTAGGTCTACTTGCTAGATTCCTTTCTAGTAAGATTTTTTTATTTTATTTTTTATAGGTTTTCTTTAGTCTATCTTTTTCTTTGTGCCTTTGTTAGTAAATTAAGTTCATTGACTATTCCGTTTGCCATTATGGAGAACGCGAATCCGCCCTACTACCAACCACGAAATTCACCCACTCCAAATGACATCTTGATGTTCAAACAACATCAAGATGAACCTCTCTATGATGCATGGACTCATTTTAAAAATTTACTCTGAAAAGTCCCTCATCATAGTTTCGATCTGTGGTCCCAAATTAAAATATTTTACCATCGTGTCGACCACTATACCAAAATGGACATTGACCATGCCACAGATGGGGACATTTAGAGATTAAGTGCTGATGAAGCATGGGAAACCATAGAGAATTGTGCCCAACTTGCCAAAAAAAATTGACAATCCAACAAGCGTTGTTACAGATCAATTGATCGCAAGTTTGAGGGAACAAGCAAGAAGTTTGTTTGGGGATAATAGGCCTATAGATGACGTACCTAGGTACATGGAGTGGTTTAATTCCACCATAATACAAGATGAACACATAGGTAATCCAGATACAATGGAGGATGAGGTGGATAATATAAGCCCACTCAGTGCTCCACAAGTCCCACCATCATTTGAGGCATACACACCGCCCGTGACATACCTGGAAGAAGTAGAAGAGACTATAGGAACCCCAATTGAGGTTGAGCCCTTGGACCAAACACAACTAGATGAAATAGGTTTGAATACTTGTAGTCACAACCTTTCTCTTAGTTCTAAGGAAGTAGCTAGTTTTGATGAACCGGAGCCTCAACCAAATCCGTTACCATATCTTCCATCCTTGAATGAAAATTTAGGAATTGAAAAAGGTCCTGATCCACCAATCAAACCATATAGTCCGGGTAGTCTTAGGATAAAGGTGGTAGACTTTAAGCCATGTAGAGAGGAAGCCAATATAGGAGTGGAACATAACCTTACATGCTTACATCACCCATTCATGATTGATCACAAGAAACATTATGGGTTTAAACCGGGTTTATTAGGTCAAGATGGATTCCCAACCAGGTGTCTCTCAAAGTTGATAGATGATGATCCCTTTTTAGGAGAAAACTTTAACTCACCCATTGACCAAAGTGAACTAGGTAAGGCTATGATGAAAGGAGCACACCCCTTTGAGCATATAATTCATCCACCACTTTTTCCTCACGAGGCGTACTTCCACCGAGATGGTGTGTATCGCTACTTCCACCTGCACTTAATCCTAAGTGTAGGGAAAACCTCCCCTATTTCCGTTAAATAAGGGTAGAGTCAGGCTCGTGACTCGAACAAAAACAAGCGCTTCTTGGGAGGCAACCCATGTTTTATTTGTTTTGTTTGTTTGATTTCATTTGTTTCCGTATGTGTATTTTATTTTTATTGTTTGTGAATCATGGTTCAAAGTAAATTGTGAAAATGCTTTATTTTTTTTTAACTTTGTATGAATTACATATAAAGGTATTTTGCAAAAGCTAAGTGTAAGGGAAATCCAAATTTGTTTATAAGAACTAAAATGAGCATGATTCACTACAATATTAAATGAGCATGTATATTAGTATTTGTTAGAGTCAAATGCTTGTATCGAGTCATAATGATGTTTTGCAGGATTTTCCAGGAAGTAAGGCATAAGTTTTTCCAGAAATTTTCCGGAAACTTAACATGAGATTTTTCCAGGAACATTTTGACGACGTCAGGAGTTACAACCTGACGGCGTAGGTACTAAAATTCTGAAAAATTTTGCGAGTTTTATTTAAACCGGAGTCTTAAAGTTTTTGTTGATTCTTTAGTTTTATAAACTCCAGGAAATCTGCAAACATTCATTCCACAACCATTATATCTTAATTTGTTTTCTAGGATTTTTTAATATATATAGATTGCCGCTGATTTTACGCGAGGTTTGCCTTGATTGTTTTTCAGGTTTAACAGGTTATACATGACAAGAAGATGATTTACATTTCTGGAGGGAAGCTTTCAAAGTTCATTTTCTTGGAGGAAGATCTAACCTTGTTGACACACTATCCACACCGAACGAATCAGGGGAGTATTTGTTTTCATTCTTTTACCTTCTTTACTTTTACATCCTTTAATTGAACATTGGGGACAATGTTCATCCTAAGTGTAAGGGGAGGGTAAATAATGATACCTTATAGGATACAATTGCACTTGAGTTTGTTTGATTCGATAGTAGGTGTGTAATAAAACTGAGAAAAATACTTTCTAGGGCAATTTTAGCGCCAAATTTAAATTTTTTTACAACATTTAGGAGTGAAACTTTAGCCTTAACAAGCGTCTCATGGATAGGAGTTGTATGACTAGCACAAAACCGTACCACTTAAAAAAAATTTCCACCCAAATATGTGAGGTTCGCCTTTAGATTTGATAGGAAAAGCATTCATTATTAGTGCTTATGAGTGTACCGGTAGTATTTAGATTCTAGAACTTGCGTTAGTGATGCATCCCGAGACCGCTAGTGAGACTATATTCGTGTAGTTAGGATTTACTACATGATAAGAGGCATTAGGATCACCCTTGTGTTAAACCCGTATCATAATTACTTGACCATTTAAGTCATATTACTTGACTATCGAAGTCAATTAATTTTCCCACACCTTAGCGTTGTACTCATTTTTAGTACACGAAACCCCTAGTACACCCCTCTGAGCCTATCTTTTCGTTTCTAACTTTAAGCATCTTACTTAAAGGAAGAATTTGTTAACAATCCACCCAAATGTGCAACCAAATCGCCTTAACCTTCCGTGTATGCACTCATCTTTAGTGCATTATTGTTATTTGTTTAAACCCTTAGTTAATTATCTAATTGATTACATGGTTGCTAAGTTGAGTCATATCTTGTACATATTGTTTTGGGACGATTGGGACTCATGGGTAAAGTACTTGTGTTATGGAGTAATGAGGAAGACATCAATTTATTACCCCCGTATGTGCGTTAATATTTAAAAAGTACTCCAAGTGTTTTGATTATCTTGATTCGAGTCATTAGAGTAGTTTATTGTAAAGTATGTAAAAGTTCAAGTGTAAGGGGAATGCAGATCCCCTATGATGTATTATTTTGGATGGTAGGGCAAGAGTGTATGAAAAAAAAGAGAAAAACATACGGACTACCATCCCGTTTCATTTTATGTTTATTTCATAGTTTGTAGTTTTGATTAGCTTAAGTCGAGTCGAGTCTTGGCTTAGCAATGCCATATTATATATGTAATTAACCAAGATGATTAACTCGCCACCAGTAAATATTGCCTTTATCCAACAAAACCGTATTTTCCATATCCCTACACCTAACGTTAAAACCCTTTAAAAGACCTCTTTGATAGCTTATCCTAGGTGCTTACGCCAAGTGGTGGAGGTTTGATCCTTTCCCAAGCCTATGGTAATCTATTTGCTATGACAGGTAGTGAGAGATGTTTTCCATTTCCATATTGTGACATATACTTTATTACACCCGAGAGATGTGAGTATCTAAACACTATTTGTAAGGTGCTAGTGTATGACCTCCGTGCTTGTTTTTGGTTTTTAGTGGAACGATTATTTGTTGTAATTATTTTTATATTAGTGTTAAATGACCCCTAACTTGTATTTTGATTAGAATAAAAGCGCATTTGCTTGAGGACAAGCAAATCTCAAGTGTATGGGTATTTGATAAGGCGAAAAGTGTGCCGCTTTTCAGGGGTCATTTAAGCCCGAATTCGTGATTATTTCATCAATTACTGCCCTAAATCGTTCCTTTTGTCATTTTAGGTACTTTTGAGGAGAAATCTGGAAAAGGAAGCATTTTGGACGTTTTTGGAGCATAAAAGTGAAGAAAACGGCAAAGTCTCAAAATCCTTGCTGGGAACAGTACCTGACGACATCAAGACTTCACACATGACGGCGTCAAGCTTGGCAAAAGAGGTGGAAGTGGAAAATACACGTGACGGCCCAGAACATTTTTAGTGTAATTGACCTGACGGCGTCACCAAGGCCGTCAGGGTCATTTTGCAAGTGACGGCCCAGAGTTCAATTTCTACATGAAGGCTTCAAGACTGGATCTAGGCAATACGACCCTTAATTTGGCGGTGACTTGACGGCGTCAGAAGCTACAACGTGACGCCGTCAGGATGTATTATATATATATATATATATATATATATATATATATATATATATATATATATATATATATATATATATATATATATATATATATATTTTTCCAATTTTTCATTCAATATGTGTGGAACATTAGGAGAACTTTGGAGAGCTTAAACCCTAGACGAATTTTCTGTAAAAATAAGGGTTTCGACCCTTGTTCCATCCATGCTTAATTGAAGATAAGTTTTCCAATAATCATACGATATGTCTATGTGTTGTGTGATTCTATCTTATGCTTGTTTTTATTGTGTTTGCTTAGATGTAGTGAAACCTAGATGTTGATTATTGGTTGATGGTTTGTTTATAATTGTTGTGGATGATTGTATTCGATGTTAGGCTTAAGAAAACTGGCAGACTTCCATTGATAACTTGCTTGAACATCTTAAGAACATGATCGGAGGTGTACTACGATTTTTGGTTGTATTTAATGCATAAGTGAATTCTAGTGATCCCATGTTAGGAGCTTTTAGTCGGCTCGACATAGGAGTGAAGTAGGAGCTTATAGAGTTAGGGAATATTGTACACGGCCATACGACTAGTATTAAGGAATATAACCCATCATACATGCAATTGTAACAAGCTAATGAACCGGTAAAAAAATATCTAGGGAGTAATGAAATCTAGGTAAACACATATTTTCTCCTTATTGTTTACACCACATATTCACATTAGTTTATTTTCATTTCTTTTTATTTTATTTTGATTGCATTTGTAGTTAATTGGGTTAGTTGACTAGCAACTAATTCCGCCCACTCCTTCAAAACCCGAGATTTTACTTGCTTTCATAAAATATAAAAATACAAAAAGAATCATCCCTCACCTCTAGACCTAGTTTAGTAGGCTTTCTAATCCTAGCGACACTATTCCTGAGTTGAACGATCAATCCCCCGGTACTTGTCACTATACTATACTACAACGATCAGGTACACTGCCTGGCGGGGATTGCAAGCTTCTCAAGATCCCTTGAGAGGTAAAACCTGATGCGAGGGCGCAATCCCGCGTATCAAAGATCATCAGATAAACAATGAAGAAACCAAGTCCAAGCTATTGTGTTTGCTGATTTAGCAAAAGCATAAGCTAATGGGAATATACCATTGTTGCTATCAATTTCCATAACTGTTAGAAGTTGACCCTTCAAAGGACCATCAATTGGAAAAGCATTTATCCCCAACAACTGTCTCTGACAGGCTTTAAATCCTTCCTTCAAGGCACCTAAACAAATATACAGTCTCTTGAATTCTCTTGTTGGAAGAGTATCCTCAGCAGGCCATTCCACGTGAACCACAACTTTTGTATTAGGGTTCCTCTTCTGCAACTCTTGAACATAGTCTCTCAACATGGTGAATTGGAGTTTGAATTCCCTCATAATGTCTCTGACTGCTATTATTTTTGCTCTTAAAACCTTCTGCATTGAGTTCAAGCTCAAATTGGTTGGTAAGCTGATTATGAACCGACTTGACAGGAATCCTTGGATTGGTTTGAATCTTATCTTTAATTTGCTTTGAGATAAAGTTAAGGTCAAAATGTTTGAGTGCCCTCGATTGCAAACATGTGTGTTGATCATTATATATTCTCACTGTCCAAGCACCTTTTTCACTACCATCCCTGCCGACAAGTAACAGCCATGGGCAGAGTATTTGGGAAGGGTCATTTTTACGAGCAATTAATGCTTCTAAACCCTTTCTTGTTAATGGACCTCTAACTGGGCCTATACCCAGTCTAGCAGTAGCAATTGGGCCAGATAGGGGAACACAACCCACACATCTGACTCTTATTCTTTTTTTTTTTTGTCATTCTTTAGAAATAGCAGCTCCTTTATTGTTTCTATGGAATGCTCTCTTACCCTCTCTTTCACATCTTTTGCACTATCAAAGGATTGATCACAATAAAAGAAAGTTTCAACAACACCATCATCAACAGAATCTGTCCTAACCCTTGGCACCCAAGAGTTACCTATGTCTGAGTCAGAAGCATAAGCAGTGTAAAATGCATCATCATCCAACACAGGTAATTGAGTTTCCAAATTCAAGTCATTACTTTTATTAGTAGATGTTCCTACCAAAGCAACCTATACATGATTCTCCTTAGTAACATTATTTTCATTTGCCTGAATTGTGTCATCACCTACATTGCCTAAGTGAATAGTATCACTCTGTTAGAACAGAGAGATATCAACATCACCCTCCTCTTCCATGTTATTGCCACTAACAGGTTCTCCTCCTACATTCTCTAACTGGTTATCCTGATTGACTTGGAATAGAGTGATTTCCACATCAGGTTCCTCAAAGGTGTTATTGCCATCAACTAGTGGTCTCACTACTTTCTCCAACGGCTTATCCTCAGTCACTCTGAACAGACTAACATCAAAACTATCAAGGTCCTGAAAACTATTTTCCTTATCAATAATGACTAATGCACCATCACTGTTATCAACATGTTGGCTGGCAAAGGAAGACATGTCAAGACTTGAAAAACCGGGCTCAATGTATGGCAAGTCACTAGATTCCCCAACGTATGAGACATCCATAGGTATTTGCGTAAGTTGCATAAATGGGTTAAGGACTAGGTCATTATCTATGTCATCTAGAACCAAATGTCTACAGCACGATTGAATAGCAGCGCTAGCTATTTTTATACTAAGTTCATCCATCTCCAAAAATACAGTCTTAATACACTAGTACAAAAATGGCCTTTCGTCACACATGGTCGATTTCAAACGGTCACACTGTAACACATTTACGTGACTAAATGTATGAAAATAAAATAAACAGCCACACTCGATCCGACTTGTGTGACCATTTCAGAGGATATATGTCACACATTTGTGTATTTATCTGACTAGAGGGTAACTGGTAAATATTTTTCGATCATTTAGTCACGTTTAATTTGGGACGCGTGACCGATACAAATCAGCTTTAAGAATTAGTCACACTACAGATATACATATGTGACAAATATATGTCACACAATTGAAGAGTGTGACCAAAATATATATATGGTCACATGAAGTAATTGTGTATGTGACTAAATTATATAGTCAAGTTTGTCACACATTATTTAAACGTGACTGCTATTCTTTGCTGAATATTTAGCCACATAGCGTTTGAAATGTGTGACAATTAAAAAGTAAGTTTGAAGCGTTAGTCACGATATGCATTTAATAGTGACAAATATATATGTCACACACTTGAAGAGTGTGACCAAATGTCATATATGGTCACACGAAACCATAGAAACATGATTAAGTGTAACGAAAATTCGATACATATGGTCACGTAAGTAAATATGTGTGTCTAAAGTTTAGTGTGTGTTTGCTTGCCACAACCTAATGGGTAGTCACATTTAATTGTAGCACAATCATGTGACTATAGGCTTTACAATAGTCACACCATATCACAAATGTGTATCTAAATTATGTTTATTGCCACATTATAAGGGTATTATATGTGCAATACATTCAAAATAGTCACATTGTGATATTTATGTGACTATTATTTATAGCAAAATGTGAACTCAGTTATCATTAACCTTGATATTAGTCACATTGAGTGTTTGTGTGACTAAATTCAAGATGTTATATATGGTCACATGAAGTATTTATTTAGGTGTCTAAATCATAGTCATATTTTGTCACACATTATTTAAGTGTAGTCACAATTCGATACATATAGTCACACATTTCGGATAACTTATGTAATTTTGAGGGGTTAGATATGGATTTTATAGTCTCTCTAGTTTGAGCCTAATTTGATATTAACTGCATTAATTGAGTTCAGACTATTAGTCGATCATGACTCTTCATTTGCCCCATTACAATGCTGCTAGTTATACTTAGAACTGCTAAGTATAATTAGATGTTGTCATCATTGTGCATATGTTATGGCTTGTGTTTTCATTGTTTCTAGACTAACATTTTGCAGGAAAGGCAAAGAAAAAGCTGTTTGGATTGGAATTTGGGTGAATGCTAGTAACTCAGAACTTAATGCTGCTAGGCATAAATTAATGTTGCTACGCATAAGTTAATGTTGCTAGGCATAAATTAATGTTGCTAGGCATAAATCAAGCTTAATGAATAGATGAAAAATCAAACTTAATCAAGCTTTAATGAAGCAAGAAAGTTAAAATTCATATAATAATAAACCAAAAAAAAAAACATTAGTATCCATAACAAAAGTAAAATAAAGCAGTTCATACATATAAAAAGTTTAACAATTAAATTTCGGAGATTTCTCCGGATCAAATGACAAATGCACATTATCGTAGTCAATGGAGTCGAATCTCTCTTCCTCACTCAAAAATCCAACATCAGCCGCATCCTCTTCCACTGAACCAACCCACGACTTTGATCGCTTGTATTCCTTCTCATCTTTCTTAACCTGAAGCAAACTTGCTTTGCGTCTTGCCTTGTTTCTTCGAGAACTCCACAACTCATACCACTCTTCAATGTTAAACACCTTCTCTGGTTTCCTGAAATCAAATAAGCATTAGATGATAAATTTACAGATTATCCTTTTAATTTGGTATTCTTATATGATGTATATATAATGCACCTTGTTCTTTTCTTGTTTCCAGCCATAACTTCGATCTTAAAAGATTTTTTAAAAAGTGTGTGTTGAAAAGCTAAGTGATGGCCTTAAAAAGGGATGCGACATACGCCTAGGGAATTTTGAAAGTCTCAACATTAAAGATTATTGCAATTTATCAAGTTTAACGTCACATTAGCATGTGAAACGCAATAATTACTCGTGCCTAATTGTAATCATTTTAATTTTACACATTAAATGCGCGCTCCTAAACATTCTATAATTTTAAACTTTAAATGGTAATAAGCATTGTAAGCTAAGTGGTTTCAAATGTTAGAAAATATAGTAAGAATAAACATAATGGTATTAATCTAGTTATTAGTTGTGTAAAATTTGTGTTTGTGACAGTGTTTACTCCCTGAATTGGCAAACTTACTTCAACAATGTTATGACCTGATTAATAAAGAGATCCAATACCTTTGTTTTGATGTTACTTGGTTGATAGATGAAATAATAATTTAGATTTTGTTGAGAAAGAAATCAAGAATAAGGTGAGAAGCATGATGGTACAACAAGGGAACAAGCAAAAGGATTACATTAAGTCAAATAAAATTGAGGTATAACAAACACATTATAAAATTGACTTCATAAAGTCAAATAAAGTATAGTGTAAAAGTTATAATCTAATTAAATGTTTGTAACAATCTTTTAAAACTATAGTGTAAAAGTTATAATCTAATTACAAATTCTTGTATTTACAAACAAAATAAAGTTAAAACATCAAGTTAAATGAAACCATGAAGAGTTATAGTAACTCAGGACTTAATACTGCTTGGCATAACTTAATGCTGCTAGGCATAAATTACTGTAAACCGGTGTAACTGTAAAAAAAGAACTGTAAACCGTTGTGACACTTTGTAAACCATTGTGACACTTAAACGTTGTGACATTGCGACTCTTGTGTGCCTATAAATACAAAGAAATTACAACCAACTTCTTTCATCTTTTAATTACGTATTCAATTTTTGTTTGGAACTGCAATGGCTTCATCATCTTCAAATCATGCTTCAAAGAAAACAAAATGTTCAAGGGATACTTCTCCTCCTTCAATGCCAGAAAAATATAAAATCCATGGCCTAACCCAAGAGTGCTGGGACAAATGCCATTCTGAAGGCCAATATGGTATTGAACGACAATTGGTTGAACTTTACAACAAACGAATCGCGCGGTTGGAAGAACAAAACAAAAAGGACCAAGAGATCATACTGGTGCATCAGAACAAAGTTAATGTTCGGAATCAAGAAATAGAATAAATCTGTGGAAACATTGTTGATATTTACAAAGGCATTCAAAATAGTTTGTATAATTTTCATTGAATTAACCCTGATGTAAAATGATATTAATCATTATTATGTTATTTCTTTGAAGTTTAATGTTTTTGTGTTCAAAGAAAACTTATCTCATGTTTCTTTGTTAATCAAGTTATCGATTACTATATGATCAAGTTATCTTTTTGTTGATTAA
Organism: Artemisia argyi; assembly: GCA_030686995.1. Taxonomy (NCBI): domain Eukaryota; kingdom Viridiplantae; phylum Streptophyta; class Magnoliopsida; order Asterales; family Asteraceae; genus Artemisia; species Artemisia argyi. The sequence goes on along the minus strand of CM060699.1, from coordinate 46,022,479 downwards.
TTATGTTATGTTGCTTTGTTGACTATGTTATGATGCTTTGTTAAAAGTCAAACAAAGATTGTAAAACTTGATTGTCATTTGCAAAAGTGAAAGAGTCCAAGTGAATTTGGGCAATTCCGGGTTTGGATTGGAATTTGGGTGAATGCTAGTAACTCAGAACTTAATGCTGCTTGGCATAACTTAATGCTGCTAGGGATAAAAATAAAATGCCACAAAAATTAACCGATTCATATTCAGTTCATTAATGAGAAAATTGAGCAATGACAACATGTTTATTCATAAAGTCAAATAAAGTAGTACAAACGGATTACACAGGTTTATTCAAATTACTTCCTAACTCAACTAATACATTTTCTTTTTACCCTTCCCTTTTAAACAAACTTTGGGCATTTTTGGTTCCCATGGTTTTATACCCTTGTCTTCACAAGTCTTAGCATTGGGCAGGCCTAGCACCTGAACCCTCTCATCAAAAAGCTCTTTGGCAGTCTTTTTTGGAGTTTTAACCTTCCTAGCATCTTCCTTTTTTGTGCCTGATCCAGAATATCCTTTTGGAAAGTAGTCTGCCCATGTATTTGGAGGACCTTCAGAACTGCTTGATATGTGAAATGAACTTGAGTCACTGCTGTCAATGTATGATTTCTGCAAAAAAAATAAAAAAATATATTAAAATTTAAAAAAATATAGTGTAAATGAAATAAAATATAATGTTGCAATTCAGGGTGTATTTGAAACAACCTTTGTTCTTGGAACTCCAATGGCCACATTACTTGGTGGATGGTTGGTTTTAGATCATAAAAAAGAATGGAATGCAATAAACCAACATACGTAACCCTTCTAAGTTCCTGATACAACTCCTTTTGTCGTTTCAACTCCCTTTGAGCAAAGGACTGCACCAGCCGCATTGCTAGATTGTTGAAAAAACAAAAGGAACTGTATGGGAACTCAGAATGGAAAGGTATGTTGAAATGAACTTGAGTAACTGCTGTCAATGTATGATTTCTGCAAAAAAATAAAAAAATATATTAAAATATAAAAAAATATAGTGTAAATGAAATAAAATATAATGTTGCAATTCAGGGTGTATTTGAAACAACTTTTGTTCTTGGAACTCCAATGGCCACATTACTTGGTGGATAGTTGGTTTTAGATCATAAAAAAGAATGGAATGCAATAAACCAACATACGTAACCCTTCTAAGTTCCCGATACAGCTCCTTTTGTCGTTTCAACTCACTACAAGAAAAGTGGCTTTTTAGTACCCCCATAAGCATCCTAAAATGGTACTTTTTAGGACCTTTCATTTAATAGGACCAAGGATGAAAGCGTTTCATGTAAGGCGGTTGTTATAGGTCCAAAGCGTCCTAATATCTAAATACCCTTATGAAACCAATTTTATGGTCGTATTATATGTCTATGAACAACCCAAATAGCGTCCTAATAAAACCATATTAGGACACTTTTACATTGTTTTCACATGTGATTACCTACTTTTAATCTTTTGAGACACATAAAAACGTCCTTAAAAGTATTGTTAGGACGCTTATATGTAACATCATAGCTATTTTAGCAACCAAGAAAAGGGTCCTAAAAACATATTAGGACACTTTTACAATGTTCTAACATGTGGTAACCTACTTTTAATCTTTTGATACATTTATAAGCGTCCTTGAATGTTAATTCTTATGACGGTTATCATATACCATTATAGTTACTTTAACACCAAGAAAAGGGTCCTAATATCCCAAATACGATTATGAAACCAAATTTATGGTCGCATAATATGTCTATGAACAACCAAATAATGTCCTAATAACAACATATTAGGACACTTTTACAATGTTGTAAAACGTGGTTACCTAATTTAATCTTTTGATACACATACAAGCGTACTTAAAAGATAATTGTTAGGACGCTTATCATATAACATTATAGCTACTTTAGCACCAAGAAAAGGGTTGTAATATCTCAAAGAAGATTATGAAACCAATTTTTTGGTCGTATAAAATGTCTATTAACCTAAATAACGTCCTAATAACAACATATTAGGACACTTTTACAATGTTAAGCGTCCTTAAAAGTTAATTGTTAGGACGGTTAATAAGTTTAATAAGACAATTCCAAAGTCCTGACAAGTCATATGATAGGACGCTATTTTCAGCATGCACACTCTATTATTACGATATGAATAAAACATCAACTAATTATTAAATGAATAAAACGAAATTGTATTTCAAATAAGCAATTGTCATAACAAAAGCACTAAACATAAATAAGGTAGACACTATCAAACATAAAGTCTTGTAACATTAAACAATAAATTAAAGCAACAAGAAGCTTAATCCCGGGTCATCATGCATCTCTCAATCCTCACGGACCACCTACAAATAAACACCCATGTATAAGCATTAAGCTCCATGCGCTTGCGTGGACCATGGACATGTATGTTGGTTCCTGAAGCATATACACATATGTATTAGTAATAATCATGGCAACATGAAGAATGTAAAACCAAGAATCATGAGCAATGAACATACCGGATGATGACAACCGGGCATCCCGCAGCTGTCGAACAACCTCATCAGACCATTCAACTCCATCCTCATCGACAATAGCTGCATGTCGAATTTAAACCAGCTGCAAAATCTAGTGTCACCGGTCCAGCACGTGTTTCGGCACAACCTATTATCAAGTACCATACTAAGCTAATAGGCAAGAATAACAATAGTCACATGGAAGTGAATCAACATGTATAATGACAACAATGTAGCATGACAAATGCAATGAAAACTATGAAGCACTGACCGTGGGAAAAGGAATAAATAGGAACATTGGTATGGCCAACTACTGGTCTAGATACAAAGTCTTGCACCGCATTGACTGCCACATGAACATGTAGGCGACACATTTGAAAAAATGAATTAGTAAATGCAGAAGTAACTGATTGAAAAAACACATAAAATTACCAACAAACAACCTGCTGAGGTTCATTAGATGCATGTCTATCATCATTTTCAGCAGTTGTGCATCACATAAGAATCGTCATAAACATTAGAAACATATGACGTTCCATGATCCATGACAGGTATGCAAACAATGCGCAACAAACCTGAGGGCATAACTTCCAAGTCCATATGACATCGCACCCTTTTTTGTAAACCCGTCTCAGAAGCATCTTCCAAGTCCATTCGCTTTCGTTTACAACTTGAGGCGTGACATTCAGATAATGTCTTGTTTAATACAACTGCAAATCAAAAGTTACATATTATGTAATAAGTACTCATAGTGTTTACTGTCCAATTCATAGCTAATTAGCGTTTACAGTTAAATCGTTAATTGCTAACATTATTTTTTGAAAAGTATAAGACAATGAACAATTATTTATAAAGTAATTACTCATTACCTAGCTTAAAAACTTCTATATCCTCGTTTGGACATATAATATAGCGATGGTCCATATAGTCAAATTTAATTAATATATGAAACTTCAATTCATATTAATTCAAACACATTATGGTTTCATCCAATAAAAAGTTGTAATATAAGGTTTCATGTATTTAGATTTGATTTTGACGCTAAAATGAAGATACTTGACCTTGGCTAACCTCTCTTTTTTTAATTAACAGTTATAACATTTAACTTTTTATTACTTGTTGAGCTTTCTAACGATTGATACCTGCAACATCCATATATTTCATTGAAATAATAAGTAACATTTCAAAAACTTAAAATTCAATTATATAAATATCTATTCAGTTTTAACATTTTGTAAAAGTGTGATGGTTGAATTATAACTTTAAACAAAAGTATGGCTTTAAGAATAAAATACCTCACTACCTAGGCTTCTGGGTCATCTTTTCTGTCGAGGACACAGGGACCTTAAAATCTCCATTAGAGCAAGATTTATAGATCTGTTTTCTCTTGTTTCATTAATCCACTTACTGTCTTTCTTTCTTCTTTTTTAAGTGTAAGGTGGTTCCCATTCGAATTCTAAGGTAGGTCCTAAATTTATTTGTACATCTCTTCTCAAAAGTTTTGACTTCTAAGGTGGTTCCCGGGAACCACCTTGGTATACTGTAGGTCCGCCACTGAACAATTATAAAACACAGATATCAATTACACCCCTTAATTAAAATTATAAAACACAAAAACTAGACTGAGGGAGCTATCCTTTGGTTATACCATTTGAAAAACTAATAGCCACATATCTTCTAGCCTGTCAGATTGGCAATGGGCTAGCTTGCTAACGTGTTTATCTAACAGAAAGCAAACAGAGCATTGGTATGAAAGAACTATTCACTGTTTTCTATTCATAACGCATGTTTCCCTTAGGGAAGGTCATTTTTTCTTATGACGACCACATGCATCAACTATGTTTAGTTGCTACGATTGCCTAATTATTACAACAATGATATGATAGTAACAAATGTAACAATACTCGCTTATTCAATCATGTTAGCTGTCAACTACGCATTGTATAGTAAACGCAAATAAAAACAACCATAGATACATACCTTAAGCCGCCTAACACTATCGTGCAACGCCTTCTTCGAAAGCTCAGCCTGTTGAGCAATCGTCAACGTATCCGAACTCGAACCCAAACCCGGACCAGAACCAGGCGCCCACCCAACCGACCCCCCAATACTCAAACCCCCAACTCCCAGCCCAACATTACTCGTACCAGCACCACTATTATAAACATCTCTAGACCGACCACCAACATTCTGAACCACATTCACATTCGCATTCACAATCCCCTCCTCTCGTCTCATCCCTAACCCTTTCCTAACCTGCTCCTCTTCCCACTTCCTTTCCTCCTCATCATCCCCATCCACGCCATCCCCATCACCATCACTCCTCACCACACTGCTACTCGCCGTAAAATCCTCAAAAACACCGCGCCTAACCTCATCCCTATCCCTATCCCCAATGACCCTAACTCTATCAACAAACTCCGGCTCCTCATCACTCAAAGGATAGCTCCCTCAGTCTAGTCTTCACTCCAAATTCGCAGCAACCAAACAATCAGATGAACCAAACCCTCGATCTATTAATTACCTTCGTTGTGAATAAGAGAACAAAAAGAATTATAAGGCGGTGGCATTAGGTGGTGGTGTTTAACAGCGCGTACAGGGGTCACGAGGCACGTACGGTTCACCAGGAAGTAATACAAGGTTGTGTGGTGATGTTTGATGGTGGGAATAGCAAGATGGAGAGGGCGGTGATGTCACTGTAGTTGGCTGGAGTTGGGTTGCTGCTGGGAGCCGGAGAGAGGAGAAGAGGGTGTGAATTTTGAAACCCTAAAAATGAAGGGAATGGGTTATTATTTCCCCTTTTATACTTGGCCTAAAATAATAGAAGGTTCAATTACAACTTGTAAGTTTTACAAAAGATGAGGGGCAGCTGTGAAACTTCTTCCACGAGGACCAAAACTATAATTTAGATTATCTTTTGTAAAATGAGATTCGGGACTAGTTTCGACTAGTAAAGGAAAGATTTATGACTCGGGATTTTCACCAATGCGCTCAGAATAAAATTTCCGATAGGAATGAATATAAATATGCATAGCTTCTGACGAATAATGCCAAACTCAAAATAATGTGTCGTTTCTCATAAATAGAACATGACGGGAAATTTGCGGGTTGTCATAGCCTCAATTCCTAAACAGAATCGAGTCCTCTCGATTCAATTCAAGTTAACCGTTAAGGTCGAAAAGAAATGAGCACATACGCTCGAGGATTCATCTTCACATTTCCTACGTGAGTTTAGGATCTTTTAGCGAGTTTCGACGAATTTGTCGATAGGGATGCGACTTCACGAAAGTAGTCTGTTTCCACGGTTCAAGATTTCAATAGGTCATCAAGGTTTGAATGTTATAAGATCTGAGTTTCTCCAAGAAGAATAACAATTGCCTCATTGGCAAGTCGTTCCTTCGTATTTCGTATGTGAAATGTCTGGAATGCAACTGAGTCCCGACAGTAGCTCAAATCTGTGAGCAACCTGTCTGACTCTAGCAAGGATTTAAAAAGGATTGATACAGGGAGGATTCATGATTTCGATAAGTCTCTCAACAAGGTGTAAATAGTCGTCAATCTGAGTCTTTCCAGGAGGAATAGTAATTGTTTCATTGGCAAGTCATCACTTAGATTATACACATGAAAACCTCGCGAACGCTGCTGAATCCTGACGGCAGCTCGAATCGGTGAGTTATCGGACCGCCTCACCCCCTTGTTTCTTCTCGGTATAACCCCAACCACGCGTCTTCTCCCCTTTCGTCTCGACAGTTGACTCAGTCAACTCATCGAGTTAAGTCGGTTGACTCAGTGAGGTGGTGATATTTTTATTGTTGTTTGTTTTATTTTGATGTTGTTATTGTTATTGTGGACTTGGAATTGGATTTGGTTTGGTTTTATTGGGTCTCGGTCTCGATAGCTGACGTACGGCTAGCTAAGTCGTGACTCACGGCGAGGCGTGATGTGTAGTTTAGGCGAGGGTTAGGGTTTGGAGTTAGTTATCTTTGGATTGGATTTGATTCGGATGAGGAAAAAAAATGAACAGTGTGTTACAGTACACGTGCTACAGTACTCGAACTCACATAAACACTGTTATAATCACTATAGCTACAGTGTTTTGCTACAGTACCACTCACTGACTTTTAGTATATATATAAAATTTGACTAACAATAATCCCCCGTAAACCCATTAAAAATGGCTTGGGCTTATCAAGGCTTACATCTTATAAAAGTTTCCATAAGCCTATTTGACAGACAAAGATTATTTTTATGCGTTTATTTTAAAAGCTTACACCGCAATAAGCCATTATAAATCTTGCGTCAAACATAGCAGAAATGCCCAAGAGCTTACATATTTACGAGCAATTACTTATTTTCTTACTTTGTACGGAGTTTTACATTGCCATAAAAAATAAAATAATAAAATTTGCTATAAAGTTCATAAATAAATTTGTGTTTGATCTTATCTTCGTAATCACATTTAAAACAAAATTCACGAAATTATGGCGCTCACAATTGGCGGCCATCTAAAAGTTTGAAAAATAATAAAAAAGTTTATAGGTTATAAATAAAAAATAATAAAAGTTTGAAGATTTGGGAATTAAACATAATGTTATGAAACCCGGTTCGACCCGGGTGGTTCAACCGGTTGAATCGTTCCGGTCGAAAAATTGGTCGATTTAAACGGGGTCAACTTGCTAGGTTGGGTCGAAAATGGGTCAAATTAAACCGGTTCAACCCGTCAGGTTTGAAGCGTCCCGGGTCAACCCGGTTTGTGATTTGTATTAATATTTTTAATTGGTTATAAATGAAAAATAATAAAAGTTTAAAGATTTGGGAATTAAACATAATGTTATGAAACTCGGTTCGACCCGGGTGGTTCAACCGGTTGAACCGTTCCGGTCGAAAAATTGGTTGATTTAAACCGGGTCAACTTGCTAGGTTCCGGTCAACTTGCTAGGTTGGGTACTTCTGGCATGATTTATAGGTTTCCGGCAAGTTTGACCAACATTGACAGCCGTTGATAGTCGTTGACCACGGTTGACTTATTTGTTTGACCCAGTTACATAAATCGGCAATGTCGGTGGCCTTGTAGCACCTAATCGGCGATTAATCGGCCTTGTATAGTAGACCTTTTTTTGCAACACTGTTCATAACAAATGGTTCATATCAAATGGTTCAGAAAAGCATATCAAAGGTTCATAATCAAAGTTTCATAGCAAAGATTCGTCATTAAGGTTCATAGCAAAAGGAATCTTAGCAAAAGGAATCATATCAAAGATTCGTCATTAAGGTTCATAAAGGAACACAACAGGGCAATATCACCGGTTCATATGACCCAAGTGTACTACCGGAGTTACATAGGTTTGCAGGGAAGGAATATGTGGATAATAGACCATAGGTTGTGATTCGTTAAAATCAACACGTATTATCAGAAAGTTAAAGGCTTATCATTAAGCCATTTGATTATTTTTATTCATATAATATATATCGATAGCTAAATAGTCAATCAAATATAATGTATACCATAAATATAAGGTAGCTAGGAATTTTTATCAACAACGTCCGTTGGCTTTCTATCAGTCAATATTTAAGCATCCGAAAAGGGATACTCGTTACACGTGTGTATGTATTGGTTTTTTCATGATAAAAAGTAAATAAGATACGTTTAGAGGTCGAGTCTAATACGATACAAGGCTAACGATGCATCACACGTGCTATAACATGCATAACGAATATTATAGAGCAATTGGTTAAAAAAAGAAAAACTCTACTATATCAAATAAAATTTACTTAATCAAATTAGACACGTTAATGATAAAAAGTTCAAAATAATGTTTTAAAAACAGGGTTTTTAATCGACCCGTAGAATTACCGGGCACCGGTTCGACCTCCGGGTCAACTCAGTTTTCCATTTAAAGGTTTTTACTTTTTCGACCGGGTCAACCGGTTCGACTGCCGGGTCAACCTGTTTTTTTAAAAAAAATTACTAACCAAACCAGGGTTGACTCAGGTCACTCAAAACCCGGCGGGTCTAACTGGCTAACCCGGTTTTAGAAACCTGGGTTTTCTCGACCCGTTTTGTGGCCGGACACCGTTCCGACCGGTTGAACTGCCCGGATCGACCCGGGTTTGAAAACGTTGGTTCAAAATATGTTTTTAATCATAACTTGAACTTGATAAAAGCTCGAACCAATAAGCTCTATTATTAGACATAATATTAGTCACCGTGGCAAATCATGTTTCTGAAACGCATTCTCAGAAACTATGAAAAACACTAAATAAATTGTTTAAAAATAATATCCCTCCGGTATTTTCAATCCCCCAATGTTTCCCTCCTAACCCAGTGCAATCACGACTTTCACTCCACATATATCGGAAGTGTGATTTGAAACGAGTCATAAATAATCCATCACCATAACCACAGAACAGAGTAATTCTTCACCTAGGGTTTAATAATTTGAGGTATGAAATTACTCATCTTTAGTATTAAATTGATCGATATTCTGATGTATTTGTGGCTTTTCGTATCCATCTTTTGTTAGGTAACAATTAGTATTGCTAGTTTTATTCATCTAGGATTCTTATATAGGCATCAATATAAATAGTGATTGCAACAATTTTTTTTATTAAGCTTAATCTGATAAACTTATTTGATTTTTTCTCGAGTGCTATCGGAGAGTTGGTTAACCTCTCGAAAGTAAACAATTATTGGGAGGGCCGCTGCGAGTAACCAATGAATACGTACTTAATTCTCCATTGGAGTTGTGGTGCTGCGGTAATGCTGAAGTTTCTGTTTCAAATGATTTTTCAATGGATTTGTGCTACTGGAGCAATGATGAAGTTGCTGTACCTCTCTCTTATTTATGCATTTTCTCTTTGAGGCAGATTTTCTCATGGGCTCCAAATTCCTGTTACCTAATTTCCGTGACTCATTAAAGGAGCGTGGGACTGTACAGATGTTGACTGTAGGACGCGAGGCAGCTATTGAAGTACAGGTTAGATAAACATCATGTATCTTATTTACTAGTAGTATTTTAGGTCTGTCTTATAAACCTTATAAGCACATAGCATTATAGTTTTGCATAAAATTGCAAAAGCATTTTGTTTTGCTTTAAACCTTTTGCTTTAGAGAGGTATTAGGCTTAATTTCTGTATAGTCAAGATAAGATGATTTTACTAGTATTATCCATCTAGAGTGAATTTTGTTACGGTTTGTGCTCACCAAACCTTTTATATAGGTCTCTATATGCCAATAGTTGGGATCACATGGTACTAAATTAAATACCACTACCTAGACCAGCCGAAATTCTTACTTGCTAGTGGATGGTGACAGGAATATATCTCGGGCTTCTCCGCCTGGAAAAGTAACAACCCTAACAAAGGTTAGAATGACCCTATTAATCGCTTTAATATTTATAGTTTAGACTGCACACTGGTTATAGTGCAATATGTAGGATTAATATTTGATGGTTCGTTACATTATTCAGGCTATAATACTTGTAAAAGTGTGTGAAAATGTGAAATATCAGCTACAATAATATCTGCCTATTTGGACTCTTGAGGTGCTTAAAACAAGCAAGGGATTAGCTATTTTAAAAAGACTGAGTGTCTTCTAAGCTCCAATCCATTTGACCCGTTGTCATTTTAATTTAATTTTTTAGATATAGTATGATAATGTAGTTGACCCATTGGATATAAAACACATCTTCAAGTATACACATTCATAAATCCTAAGTCACTGGGTTAAAATTGCCACCTGTAATATGTATTTGAAAGTTTCCTGGTCATTATCCAGTGCTTCTACCAAGAGAGAAAACTGCTAGGTGTCTGTAAATATAATGCAGTGGTTAAGTGGTATGTTGTAGCTAAGCTTGATGTACAATTACTCCACAGGAATCATTACTAGCCTTAAATAAGGTTCGAGAGGATGTTGATTTGGAGAAAAGCAGAAGAAAAGGGGATGATGACGTAGATCATGAAAAGGATTTAGAAATATGCATTAGAGCAAAAAACAATGCCTGGGTGATTGCTCGGGCTACAAGAGGGAAGGAACTTTATATAGTTCTTGAGAAGGCCAATGAAACTCTTCTCTATGCCTCAGAAGCTGTTGAGAAGTTCAGTGACAGGTACGCTTCTTTATTGCTGATATTCTATCTATACATTTAAACCTTTTTTTGGGGTAAAAATGTGAAATATATTAGCACCAAAAACTATAACACACAAGTCACCCATGGAATACCATGGACAGTCCCATGGCAAGATAAATTTTTAACCAAATTCAAATAAGTGAGTTTAGTTCATCTCAGGAATATAAGCTATTTTCTTTCGAGAATCAAAGAAAATATAAACAATGTGAAAATTGATAAAGTGAGTTTAGTTCATCTCAGGAATATAAGCTATTTTCTTTCATTATAGTTGAGTATTAGGTGGGAATGTGAATGGTGAGATGAATCTGTTTCTTGTTACATGTAAGAGTGGATGCACAGATGAGTTGTTGTCTGTGTTAGTTTGCTAACTTCACTTTTTTCACAGATCTGTGTTGCCACATACACCATCAAACATGTGGTGTGACATGGTTCTTTTTATTTGATATCAAAATTTCATACTCAATATGTCAAAATCATTTCTGTATTCAAAAGATGGAAACGCAGACATAAAGACTCTTGCTACAGGTTCAGCTACAGGTTCAACACGCATATATTTGGAAAAAAACTGTGCATGTTTTCAAGTTTCAGCCACTCAATGGAACTTTAAAATATTCAAGTTTCAGAACTGAGCACTAGTTGGTTATTAATTTTCCCATTCACACGATTCCAATTTGGAGTGTCTGATGGTCTACTCAGTTTCAATCACTACAGATGGTCGAGTGTGTATTTATCAAGGTCAGGTAAGTACTTAAGCTTCAATCACTATAACAGCTTATAAAGAACTAGATTAAACTCGTTATTGCTTAAAAGGGTTCTTGCGATCTTTGGATCCGAGCCCAGACAATCTAGTCTGATCCTAACAATATTTAGACATGTTACTAATCACACTTGTTTAAATTGACATCGTAGTTTCTGTTTGCACTTGAAATGGGCACATACACACTATATTAAGGAAGAAAAAAAATATGCAAATCGACACCAAATTTGACTCTTGTATCCTCTAAAGTTATGATAGTTGACAAATATGTCTAAATTTTTTTACAGATTAGCCTACAAGTTGCAGTATACAAGACAGGCTACAAGTTTCTACCAGTAGCAGAGAACCTAGGGCGTCAACAAATGATCGACAAGTATATTACCTTTGTAGCAGAGAAGCAACAAGGTCAATCAAGAAGCATGAAGGTAGCAGATAGGGTGTTGTTACTAGGCTTAGTATAATAAAATAAACTAGGCACCATCATCAACCGGAAATCAGCACCATCATCAACACAAGGTTGCTTATTCATTGAAATCAATGCTTATGGCTTAGTATAGTAGCTTATTCTGGTGTTTTTGAATCAAGCCTAGTTTATTTTAGCTTATTCCAGCGCCTCAGCTTATTAGTAGCTTATCAGTTTTTTTCCCCCTTAAGCCTTAGTTTATTACTTGTTTTTGTCAACTGCTCAGTACTTTGGGCTTATTTGTATGCTTATTTCAAGTTTCCAGCAATAGTTGTAGTTTTGAAAAATGCTTGTTCATTAGTGCTTTTCATGTTTGTATAAAGAAAATTAAAAAAAAAAAAAAAAAATCAAAAAGTCCAAGAGCAGGGATCGAACACTGGTCTCTGGACTCCCAGACACAGCAGCTTATTAATGCTTTTCATGTTAATAATCCTTTTAACATTTATTCCCTCATTTGCTATTCGAATTACTTAGCTTATTCCCAGCTTATTTGAATAAGCGGGGACCTTTTTAGTATTTTTCCTAGGATTGTCGTATCATAAAGTACTTTCAGTAAAACCAATGAGACCCAAGTGACAAGGGTCCTACTAAATTTTGTTATAATAACTCTTGCGAATAACCCTTGTAAAAACCTGATGTTTTATTACTTAAATAGCTAGTGTCCTATTAAGTTTTGTTATCATAAAACTTTTGTGAATAAGTGTTCCATAAAACTGATCTTTTATGACTCAAATATCAAGTGTCCTATTATGGTGTATCAAGTTTTGATACCCAAGTATCAAGTGTCATATTAACTAATGTTTAAATAAAACTTTTGTAAATAAGCGTTCTAAAAAACTGATGTTTTATGACTCAAATAAGGAGTGTTCTATTATGGGGTATGATAATAAAACCATAACAAATAAGCGTACTATAAAGGTTAATGTTAAAAGACACAGGTGTCAAGGGTCCTATTAATTTTTGTTAAAATAAAACTTTTGCAACTAAGCATTCTATAAAACTGAAACTTTATGACTCAAATTTTAAGTGTTCTATTATGGTGGATGAATTTATGAGACCCAACTATCAAGTGTCATATAAAGTTATGTTTTAATAAAACTTAATTTGAATAAGCATTATAAAAAACGGATGTTTTACGACTCTAAAAAGAAGTGCCATATTATGGTGTATCATAAAAAAACCATTATGAATAAGCGTTCTATAAAGGTTAACATTATAAGACGCTATTGTCAAGGGTCCTATTAACTTTTCTTATAATAAAAAACGTTTGCGAATAAGCGTTCCATAAAACCGATGTTTTATGACTCAAATATCAAGTGTCCTATAATGGTGTATCAATCTATGAGACCCAAGTGTCAAGTGTGATATTAAGTTATGTTTTAATAATACGTTTGCGAATAAGCGTTCTAAATAATTAATGTTTTATGACTTATGTATCAAGTGTCGTATTATGGTGTATTATAATAAAACCATAATGAATATGCATCCTTTAAGGGTCCTATTAAGTTTTGTTATAATAAAACTTTTGCGAATAAACGTTCTAAAATACTGATATTTTATGACTCAAAAATAAAATGTCCTATTATGATGTATGATACTAAAGCCATTATGCATAAGCGTCCTATAAAGGTTAACATTATAATACCCACGTCTTAAGGGTCCTATTAAGTTTTGTTATAATAAAACTTTTGCAAATAATCGTTTTAAAAAAATGATGTTATATGACTCAAAAATGAAATGTCCTATTATGGTGTACGATAATAAAACCATTGTACATAAGCGTCCTATAAAGGTTAACGTTATAATACCCACGTGTCAAAGGTCCTATTAAATTTTGCTATAATAAAACTTTTTGTGAATAAGCGTTTTAACTAACTGATGTCTTATGACTCAAAACTCAAGTGTCCTATTATGGTGTATTATAATAAAACCATAATGAATAAACGTCCTATAAAGGTAATTTATTAGGATCCATATTTTAAGTGTCCTATTAAGTTATATGATAATAGGACCCCAAATCATCGACCATCCTATTATATACATTTTTAGGACATCGCCTAAGTAGCAAATATTTAAAAAGGACCCTAAACGCTCATATGTCCTATTAAACAGTTTTTTAGGACTCCATTATCATACCATCCCACACAAAGGGTCCTAAAAAGCCACTTTTCTTGTAGTGACTCCCTTTGAGCAAAGGACTGCACCAGCGGCATTGCTAGATTGTTGAAAAAACAAAAGGAACTGTATGGGAACTCAGAATGGAAAGGTATGTTGAAACCAACATACATAACCCTTCTAAGTTCCCGCTACAGTTCCTTTTATCGTTTCAACTCCCTTTGAGCAAAGGACTGCACCAGCCGCATTGCTAGATTGTTGAAAAAAATAAAAGGAACTGTATGGGAGCTTAGAATGGAAAGGTATGTTGAAATTACAGACTCATTTAGATCATAAAAAAGAATGGAATGCAAACAGAGTGATACAAACAATCTAGAAATGTTAAGTAAAGAATAGAGTCTAAGTAACATTACTCATCTTGAATGCGATGATGAAGGAGTGTGGCCTGTCATGAACAATACACACTATATCATCATCGCATTGAAGACGTGTCAATGATCAGGCCAGATCTATCTAAAGTTGCAGAAAGGTTCCATTGCTTTGTTTTTTGGACACCGTCTAATAACGGTAGTAGAGGTTTTCCAAATTAAGTAATGGAACCGTTCTACAACTTTAGATAGATTTGCCCTAATATTGAGCTTTAAGTTATTAGAAAACAGATTCTTACTATCATTTATATTGCTCTCTTAGATGTGGCGAACATACATATTAATTATGTAGATTCTAAGACATTAGAGAGCTAATCGTGCATGAATGAAATCATATTAAACTTATAATAACAATGCAATGAACTACCATCCTTTCTACCCTAGCCAACAACAACATATTATTCAGCCTTGAATCTCTAACCTACCAACATGCTGGAAGACGAAGACGCTAAATTCAAGTATCGAACCTACAAATTATACTTGATAATTGTTTCTGTATTTTGACAAAGAGCAAAGATGAATCAACATGGATGAACAACACCAAAACAAGTTTATGTTCATACTTGAAAGTGGTGTCTGTTCACCCATGTTGATACTTCTTCCATCTTTGATACTTGGATGTTTTAGCCTAAATATTCGCACACACATCCGCCACTTTTCTTCCTTATTCTCTCAATACAAATGCAACATAATTCTTATATAAAAAATACATCATACATATATATAAAGCAAACAGAGTGATACAAACAATCTACAAATGTTGAGTAAAGAATAGAGTCTAACTAAGATCACTCATCTTGAATGCGATAATGAAGGAGTGTGGCATGTCATGAACAATACACACTATATCATTATTGCATTGAAGACGTCTCAATGATCAGGCCATATCTATCTAACGATGTAGATGGGTTCCATCGCTTTAATTGGACCCCGTTTTCTAATGATGTTTATCTTGATTATTGAAAGAACCATTAAACATCGTTAGAAAATGGGGTCTAGTTAAAGCGATGGAACCCAACTACATCGTTAGATAGATCTGCCCTGATAATTGAGCTTTAAGTTCTTAGCAACCAAATTCTTACTATCATTGTAGGTCCTACGACATTAGAGAGCTAATCATGAATCAATGAAATCATATTAAATTTATATCAACAATGCAATGAAAATATTTTCATTGTAACTAAATACATGAAAAACTCTTTAAGTTCTTGATATGTTTATTGTACTTCAACCTAATCCTAAGATAAAATATTTTCGTTGTTTCTGTATTTTGGCAAAGAGGAAAGATGTATCAGTAATGGATGGAACACCAGAACAAGTTTATGTTCATACTTGAAAGTGGTGTCTTTTCATCCATCACTAATACTTCTTCCTTCTTTGATACAGATACATATTATGTTCATACTTGAAAGTGGTGTCGGTTCACCCATCCTTGACAAAGAACAAAGATGAATCAATAATGGATGAACAACACCAGAACAAGTTTATGTTCATACTTGAAAGTGGTATCGGTTCACCCATCCTTGATACTTCTTCCATCTTTGATACTTGGATGTTTTAGCCTAAATATTCGCACTAAAACTAAAAAACAACCATAAACCCTAACAATAAAAAACACAAATATACAGATCATACATAAACCCTAACACTAAATAACACTAATTAAATAAACACAAACAATGAAATAATCAGATAAACCAAAAAAACAACTAAATAATCAGATAAACCAAATCATCTATCTAACTTAGTGTCAATATAGAAGCGATCTAAGTATGTTACCATATGCTTCCGATCTAACTTAGGGTGTAGTAGTGAGAGAGAGAGAAAAAAAGAACAAGGCAGAGCTGTGTGTGAGTGTGAGATAGAGTATTAAGTATATGTTAGAGTGTGTGAAGTAGGTTTGATAAGCTTTGTAAATATAAATATTATAAGTGATGTGTGTTTGATAAGCTTTACATATGTTATATATTACTAGCGGGGCACACGCGCGTTGCGGCGGGAGGTACCCTGTAATTAAAGTTTTGGCGAACGCTCTATATATTACTAGTAGTATTTATTTACGATGAAAATTACTTTACATATAGCGAAAATATTTTTAGATGCATGATAAACTGTTGAAGTTATGAGAAAATGATATATTATCTGAGTGACCAAGTCCACTTATAATAAAAATTATGCATAAAATGTCTTACAAATTTTATGAAGAGAGTGTTTAGCAGCTTGATTTGTTTGTACATTGTGGTTTATAAATGATACTTTTAATTGAAAAGGTGTTTTAAATGTTATATATATATATATATATATATATATATATATATATATATATATATATATATATATATATATATATATATCTATATCTCTACATTATATATAACAGGAGGCGTATGACATCATTAATGCCACCTCAATGCCACCTCAATGCCATGTAATTGTAATATGTCCATGTCATCGCATTAATGTCCATGTCATCACATTTTGCCATCCATGTCATCACTATTTATTTTTTAACCGTATTGTAAGCAATTTTTTTTAATTAAATTCGGCTGAGTAATAAAAATCCGAATAAAAAATGCAACCCACAAGGATTGAACCGTGGATCCTTTTAAACAAATACAGAAAAAGCCCAACCATTGGACTAATTCAATATTTGTGATTGACTTAGCAAAATCAAAACTAATAAATGGACCAATTTAAACAAACAAAATATAAACATATCTTTGTTTCAAAAATCATAACCACTTTCCTTCTAAAAAACGAGAAATTCATTCGGTTCCTAACTCATCCTAAAACACACACAAAACCCTAAAACAAAAATCATCTACCGGTCCCCAACTCATCCCATAATTGTTTTTTGGTCCTCTGTTATATTATGAATAGGGTTTAACAACTGTAAGTGACCCATGCATCTATATTTTTTGTGCATATTCTATACATCTACTACAAATCTACCGATATGTGTATCTCGCTTATTCTATAATTCTAAATACATTAAATATTCAACAATGATTATTCATATGATGGATCACCTAATCTTCCTGGTCGAGTATGAGATGTCTTTATGTGGCAAAGTTGATCAGTGAGTCAAGGTATATTTGCGCCACCACGTTTGTGTTATGGTATTTGCACACAGCCTATACATAATTGTTGATAACTCTGTTGGTTTAACTATCTAACAGTTTATTAGCTTATGACGCCTTCTTATGATACTGTATACAGATGCAGCGGCTGCCCAGTTGTGTAGGATTCATTATCACACAAACCTAATATGATTTTCTGCAACCCTAAAACACAACACAAAAACTGATAGAAACCCCTGATTATACACAAGAATTATATTTTCAAGTTTCAGCGTTATATGTTTTAATCTCCTTTTTATATGTTAGTTCTTCACATTCATCTTTATATGATTATGTTTTGATATAGATACATGGCTCAGACGCGTATTCACCGGACTTAAGTTTTGAAGCTGCAAAGAGTTTATGTACATGTAAGTCACAGTAGTTTTCGGCATTAGTGATAAAGATTGTCAACTATTACATCTGTCTCATAAATTACCTATCTGAGTGAATAACATGGTAAGTTTCAGCAATATATTTTGAACTCAATATTTCATAATTTATGTATGAATAGCCCGAGACTAGACCTATAGGTTGGTTGTATGGTAGGTTAGGATTAATGTTCGAGTTGTGGACCATAATCTTTACCAAGATCCTGGTTTGAAACCGCACCTTGATTGTGGTTTTCAAACTTCAAACAAAAAACAGGCAATACATATCCCTTATAGATTGAACAAATAGGAACAAAGCACCTTGACTGTGTTATTAAGGTACAAATACAATTGAACAAATAGGATCAAAGCTTCTCTGTTATTTGGTCATATATAAAACTATTTACCTGGGTCGACAGTTATTTGCAGCAAAATAAACCAGTTGACATAGTCAGCATACGTATTGCACAGAGAAAAGCTTCTCCGTCACTTTGCTGATTTTAATGCGGATAAAGGTCAGAAAAGACAAAATACATTCAATTATAACTCAAAAGTTAAATTACGTATATACTCCTATCATTCTCCATGATTTTGAATTGAGTTACATTG
Source organism: Artemisia argyi (assembly GCA_030686995.1). Lineage (NCBI taxonomy): Eukaryota > Viridiplantae > Streptophyta > Magnoliopsida > Asterales > Asteraceae > Artemisia > Artemisia argyi. The sequence goes on along the minus strand of CM060699.1, from coordinate 46,003,958 downwards.
TTTAAGCAGGTTCCTGGGTCACTATCAGCTACAATTTGCCCGACCTGCACTGCGGGAATTGGATTCAGATCAGCAATGCAATGTTGAAAGCCAAACATGTAACGTTTTTGTGGAAAGCTCCAGGTTTCAATGGCACAAAAAATTGATTCTGACTTTTGATTTTAATGGCACAAAAATGACATGCTCAATCAGGTTAGGTTTAATTCGATATTATTAATATGTTTTGTATTAATTAAGTCTTCTTAAAAATGCTTTATACAGATTTGTTAATTTTGAATCTTATATCATTCATTAAGTATTAATCAGTTTAGTTAAAATATCAATAGTCTTGATTTATACGCACAGGTTATTATGCTTTTTATTGGTGTATTCTTATCGATCGTTGTTCATTTTTGGTGGTGCATGTAGGTATGTGATTTCTGTTACCCTTTTTTAGAGTCCATAACCGTTAGGTATGTTTGGTTGGGTGGCAGGGATGCAAAAGGATGGCATAAGATACAGGTGAGCATACAAGACTATGACAAGGAACGAGTGGCACGAAAGTGGTGCAGAATGGATTTGTTAGACGTTAAATTGATGCTGCCAAAGATGATACGTATATAGAGACTATTGGGGGAAGTCGATACAAGAGCTTGACCTCTCTAATTGTGTGGTGCACTTCTGGTTACAAACTCCTTCCAGATGATGTAAGTGTCTTCCTATTTCTGCCCTTTTGGAGGTTTGCAAGTAAATTCTTTGCGTACCAAACATGTAACGTTTTTGTGGAAAGCTCCAGGTTTCAATGGCACAAAAAATTGATTCTGACTTTTGATTTTAATGGCACAAAAATGACATGCTCAATCAGGTTAGGTTTAATTCGATATTATTAATATGTTTTGTATTAATTAAGTCTTCTTAAAAATGCTTTATACAGATTTGTTAATTTTGAATCTTATATCATTCATTAAGTATTAATCAGTTTAGTTAAAATATCAATAGTCTTGATTTATACGCACAGGTTATTATGCTTTTTATTGGTGTATTCTTATCGATCGTTGTTCATTTTTGGTGGTGCATGTAGGTATGTGATTTCTGTTACCCTTTTTTAGAGTCCATAACCGTTAGGTATGTTTGGTTGGGTGGCAGGGATGCAAAAGGATGGCATAAGATACAGGTGAGCATACAAGACTATGACAAGGAACGAGTGGCACGAAAGTGGTGCAGAATGGATTTGTTAGACGTTAAATTGATGCTGCCAAAGATGATACGTATATAGAGACTATTGGGGGAAGTCGATACAAGAGCTTGACCTCTCTAATTGTGTGGTGCACTTCTGGTTACAAACTCCTTCCAGATGATGTAAGTGTCTTCCTATTTCTGCCCTTTTGGAGGTTTGCAAGTAAATTCTTTGCGTACCAAACATGTAACGTTTTTGTGGAAAGCTCCAGGTTTCAATGGCACAAAAAATTGATTCTGACTTTTGATTTTAATGGCACAAAAATGACATGCTCAATCAGGTTAGGTTTAATTCGATATTATTAATATGTTTTGTATTAATTAAGTCTTCTTAAAAATGCTTTATACAGATTTGTTAATTTTGAATCTTATATCATTCATTAAGTATTAATCAGTTTAGTTAAAATATCAATAGTCTTGATTTATACGCACAGGTTATTATGCTTTTTATTGGTGTATTCTTATCGATCGTTGTTCATTTTTGGTGGTGCATGTAGGTATGTGATTTCTGTTACCCTTTTTTAGAGTCCATAACCGTTAGGTATGTTTGGTTGGGTGGCAGGGATGCAAAAGGATGGCATAAGATACAGGTGAGCATACAAGACTATGACAAGGAACGAGTGGCACGAAAGTGGTGCAGAATGGATTTGTTAGACGTTAAATTGATGCTGCCAAAGATGATACGTATATAGAGACTATTGGGGGAAGTCGATACAAGAGCTTGACCTCTCTAATTGTGTGGTGCACTTCTGGTTACAAACTCCTTCCAGATGATGTAAGTGTCTTCCTATTTCTGCCCTTTTGGAGGTTTGCAAGTAAATTCTTTGCGTACCAAACATGTAACGTTTTTGTGGAAAGCTCCAGGTTTCAATGGCACAAAAAATTGATTCTGACTTTTGATTTTAATGGCACAAAAATGACATGCTCAATCAGGTTAGGTTTAATTCGATATTATTAATATGTTTTGTATTAATTAAGTCTTCTTAAAAATGCTTTATACAGATTTGTTAATTTTGAATCTTATATCATTCATTAAGTATTAATCAGTTTAGTTAAAATATCAATAGTCTTGATTTATACGCACAGGTTATTATGCTTTTTATTGGTGTATTCTTATCGATCGTTGTTCATTTTTGGTGGTGCATGTAGGTATGTGATTTCTGTTACCCTTTTTTAGAGTCCATAACCGTTAGGTATGTTTGGTTGGGTGGCAGGGATGCAAAAGGATGGCATAAGATACAGGTGAGCATACAAGACTATGACAAGGAACGAGTGGCACGAAAGTGGTGCAGAATGGATTTGTTAGATGTTAAATTGATGCTGCCAAAGATGATACGTATATAGAGACTATTGGGGGAAGTCGATACAAGAGCTTGACCTCTCTAATTGTGTGGTGCACTTCTGGTTACAAACTCCTTCCAGATGATGTAAGTGTCTTCCTATTTCTGCCCTTTTGGAGGTTTGCAAGTAAATTCTTTGCGTACCTGACAATGTTTTGTAAGGAATACAGAATGAGAGAAGATCTAAGCAAACATGCCTTGGCCGAGCACTGCCTTTGCATCAGCTACAGAGTTTTTAGCAAGCCATTGCTCTGAGTTGGCGGAATCTGCTGGAATTGATCCTGAACATGTGCTTTCTGTTGTGCAAGTACAACAGGTAATTCTTCATTTAGTTTTATTGCATTCATGTGCTGTACTTCTTTTAGGATAAAATGTCACCTGACAATGTTTTGTAAGGAATACAGAATGAGAGAAGATCTAAGCAAACATGCCTTGGCCGAGCACTGCCTTTGCATCAGCTACAGAGTTTTTAGCAAGCCATTGCTCTGAGTTGGCGGAATCTGCTGGAATTGATCCTGAACATGTGCTTTCTGTTGTGCAACTACAACAGGTAATTCTTCATTTAGTTTTATTGCATTCATGTGCTGTACTTCTTTTAGGATAAAATGTCAGTGTTGGTTTCTTGCCAAATAGTAAGAGATTTAGGCTATAGTTAAACATTTATTAGAGCATTAAGTACAATGTTCAAAGAAATAAACGTAATAATAGAGTGGCCATGATGCATTCTTGGTCCAGATCACAGCCATTTAATAAGCACACAATAAATACTAACGCATTCTCTTTATTCTTTGTTGGCAATATACTAATTTATGTGTGTTTGCAGGTACATAAAGTCATGAATTCTTGACGATATGAACAATCTATTCTTCCTGAATGAAAACATTAGACTGAAATTCTGTTCCAAAGGCTAAAGGTACGTATTTAATTTTTTCATCATAAAAAAATATTAAAAGCATAAAATCTAATCAAACGACATGAGAAGTATTATTGGATAACATGGAACTGTTTATTGGATTGAATTATAGGGAACTTCTTCTTGTGCTAAAAGCATTACCTTTTTTTAACGTTTTTATATGGATGAGGTTATACTTTATAGAATATGCTGCAATGATAGTCTTTAATGAAAATATAATTTGTCTCAATGTTGCTTCCCGTCATCACAAGTGTATGTCACAAATATAATTTGTCTCAATGTTGCTTCCCGTCATCACAAGTGTATGTCACACACTACCAAGTTTTGATTTCGAACATTCCACTAATATTCTTAGCAGACCTGAGACTTATTTCTCGCTGTTTGTACAAATCATCTCTTTAGTCGTTACTTACACATAAAAGATTGTTTGAGTATTTAGGAGTTTCAAAGTAGTAACAACACGAAGGTTACTACCCAGCTCAAAATAAAGATACACGCTATTTGTTGATGATGTATGTAATCTAGCATCTCTTAGCATAAGCAAGTAATCAAATTAGTGTGTACCTACCTCTACCAAAAACAGATATCCGTAGGAGCTCTATAGCGATATTTTTTAAAGATATTTCTGCTAACAATGTTGGCCAGAAGTTATATGTATCCGTACGAGCTCTGTAGTATAATACTTTTTAGATACATTATTTTTAGATATTAGTTTGCATAGGTTACTTCTTAACATACACGTCCGACCACAAGTGAAGAAGCTAGCCGACAACAATTTATAACAGAAAGTTGTAGTGTTCAAAGCTCAGTGCTTGGGGAAAGACAGTTGGAACATGAGGTTGACACAACGTCTGTAGCGAATTATGGGTTTAAAAAACAAGGTGATCAGCCTGGCGTTAATGTGTGTGATTTGCCTATCGAGAACGACAAGGTCTTTGCATCAGCAAGTAATTGGATCAGTGATGTGTGCCAGCCTCCGTCAAAATCAACTATCTGTATGACTTCTTAAATCATATTATCTAAAGAGATTTTGGTTAGAAATGTCACCTGACAAAGTCTGCCTACACGTAAGTATAACATTTCTTAGATAAATTACTTTCAAATATTAATTTCAGTTCATTGCTTCTTAACACAATTACATGATGACACAAGCTTGAAGCAAGCGTATAGAAGATTAAGAAAAACATGTGTTTTGAATGGTTGACTTTGTGATTTGAATAAGAAAAAATAGTGCATTGTTACTATTGGTCATAACAAAAACATAACTGATTAAAACCTTTGAAATTGCTACTAATTAGTTATTGATCTTCTTGATATGCTGGCTTTTCAAGGTGATAGTTATAATGTAGGCTGCCGATGTCTGTTCCACCAACTTTGACTTGTTGGAGTTTTTATTTTTTTTTAGTGTTCTAAGGGTTGAAAGGAATTAGTTGCTCTGAGAATCTACTTTAAGTATAGCTTAAAATTACCTACAATTTGTTCGCTAGCTTTTAAATATTAAATTCCTTAAGGGGGTGTGTGTATAGATTCATCAATATTAAATATTCATCTCTGGCATCAAACTTTTTTGACCATATCATGTTCTACTTGTAGATTGATTGAATGTACTTGATCACACCTACTAAGATTGTTGTCATAGATCATGAAATTTTAGAAACAGTGTAGGGGAAACAAGAAGTTTAATATTCACAAGTACATGATACGGATGTTCGAAGATGATTTTAAAAAAGTGCTTTTGGCGCATAAGAAAACTATGAATATGTAACCATCATTTGATGTGATTATCTGTTTATACATTTAAAATTAAGTTAGCTATATTAGTTATTAAGATAAGATTAAAAACAAATCATCAACTAAGTTTTATAAAAGATTACCAAAACTAATGACAATCAAGTATTCAGTCTGTTTCTATTCTGATTTGCAAACGCCCTTAACTAATTGATGTACTCTTGGAGTTGTACTAATTGAACAGGTACATGAACTTTGATTAAATATTAAAGAGTCAAATTAATGCAGCATAAAATACAATTTTTTTTATCTCTTGATATTGTATTCATTTGTTGTCAAGGCGGAGATGGAAGTGGAAAGGCTAGATCAGCTTAAATCTATCAAAATTAAAGAAATTGCTTTTAAAAGGAAAGGTGACCTTGAAGAGATATTTGCTCATGCACACGTTGAGATGCCATTTAAAGCATTCAGGTCAATGCAAATTTACCACATTCTTCCCTAATATAAAGCATTCAAGTCATAATACTTATATTGAAAGTGCAAATCCAAACAACACTCTTGCGGTTTTTATCTTTTTGGCTCTATAAATCTAAAAGGTTGGTCTTTAACTGTTGCATTATTCTTATATAGTAGATATATTAAAGGATGGATAATTTGTTGATGTTTTGATTATTTCCCGTGTTTTGGCAGCAGCTCTTCATTAGGAACCAAAATATAACATCAACGATTTGAACTACAGGTATTGTTAAACATTTTTTTATTTCCAATTTTTGTGTTTATTGTATACAAGATTTTGGGGATATTTTTGGAAAATTGAAGATGTGTTTATTGTTTGCATGAACCCAAATTAAGTGCATGTGTCAGGTATTTTTACTTAGCTATTCACAGAAATGCCATCTTTTATTGATATATGGTATAGTAAAATATGTCAGCAATATTCATAATGCATTAGTCCTACTAATCAGAACAACAACAAACAAATACCTCGACATTCAAATTCCAGACTTCAAAGTCAGGCTGTACAACATTATTTTTATTTTATGAAAATAGTTTATGGTTTTAACTCATTTTGACATAATATATGCAGATGGATCAGTAGAGTTTGAATAAATCACTGAACAATTCATGTTCATCTGAACTGACATCAAGAGTATCGACTACAAACAGAAGATAACAACAGTTTTTAATTCATAAGTTTATACTATTTCACAATTAAATAGGCCATTTCAAGAGTCAAGGAGCAAGGAAAGATTGAAGGTTTTATTTTGCGAGAAACACAAAAACTAGACAAACTTTGCAGCAGCAGATTCGAGCTCCTTTTATCCATCAAATTGACCATCACAACGTGTTGACTTCCATTACTAAATCTGGTACAACTTCGCAATCTGTAAAGTCACCATTTATTGTGTCATAACCATCTACTCTATCTACATCCCATATGTAAGGAGACTCTGGGAAAGCTGATTCTAGGGCTCCACCATGTTCTATTGCTGGGAATATTGGAAATCAACCGATTCTTACTATTGCTACACCTGGCATATCAACCTCACCTTTACTTTTAGAATTCACAAGTCTAGCTGGAAATCATGGCAATGGTGCATCAATTGTTGCCGAGAAGTCAACTACTTTAGAAGATCCTATGGAGCGCTTACTCAAAGTGGTTAGTAAATTGTACAATAAAAAGTTGACATATTTGTTTGCATTGTTTACTTATAAATGGGTCAGTGTGGGCTATGTTTTATCCCAAATGGGTCAAATGATCCAAATTAAAATTTATACAGCTAAACGGTTTGGAAGTAGTACACAAAATCTTTTTCAGGTATACATCTTCCTAAATCAATTCTATTCAAAGATTGAGATTATTGTTGTGGTTATTTGTTTGTGTCATAACGCATTAATTATTTCGAGAGCCTGCAAGAAAATGTGTTTTGAAGGAACCTGGTTCTACCCGCCCCTGCTTCACTAAACCTGTACAAAAAAGAACTTGGATCAACCTGAGCCGATTTTGGTTCATTACCCAACCATGCCTTTGCAAAGCAACTAATATATTATTTAATTTTTTATAACTAACATATGCTTTAATTGTTTATTGAAGAAACGTTTGATGGTATCTTGTGGAGGTACCAATAATGATGGTATCATATTGAAGAAACGGGTCTAAAAGGGTGGTTAGTAGTTGTTATGTGAAGGGATGTTTGGTTCATGCTATCAAATACTATTAAATATCACTATCACGACACCCTTTTAAGTAGTAGTAGTATATTTACAAGTGAAGTGCGTCTGTGGATAGCAGTAAGTTCCTATACAAATATGTATAATCAGAAACACACTATACTCAAGGTTTAATGCAAGCTTAAAATAACGCACCCATGATAATAATGTTTTATTTCGTATTAAGGCTTTGGGATAACTAAATTTCTCTCTACAGCAATATTAGTGATTCATTTCTTATTATTTATGAGCGGCAAAATGGGCAGTTCGGGCAGCTTGGCTGACCCGTCAAAATGGGTTAGAGTGTAATGGGTAAATTTTAAAATGGGTCAAAACAAGTTTAGATCAACTTACCCCTGAAAAATAGAGCGATTGCATGGCCTCAAGTTCAAGCGCCCACTTACAACCCCAATCCCAAGAGCCATCGTACATGCAAAGAGAAGTTTATGACATGCTCGAGGCTAAAAATAGAGCGATGGTGGAAAAAGTTCGTGCGTCTGAGGATCGAAACTGTGCAACACAAGCCAAACACGATTCTATATAAACATTTATGAAGAATAATGCTACTTGAATTTGTTTGTTAGTCAAATATACTCAAATTGATCACACGAATCATCTGATTGTCTGCTTTTATTATTTACATAGGATATTAATCATTTGTGATACGGTAAGATTTTTTTTTTCTATATTTATTTCGATTTGATGTACATCTTGATTATACGTCATCTATATATTATTAGTTGCTAAACTGATTCGCTTATATCATCATTCAACATCTATATTATTGTTTCAAAAGCCAAGTACATTTATAAATTGGCGAAATTGTATCTTCATGTTTCTCCATTCAACTGTGTTGCACTTAAGGTATTGTCTTCTTAGTCTTGCTTAAATGTTAATATATCAATATGCTATGAGTTAAAACACGATACCTTAAGTGGTTTGAGTTACCAATCAGTGGATGTAATGTTTTGGTTAATCGCAAGCACTATCAAAAGCCTTGACATAGAATGAATTGGTTTATCTTCAACCCCAATCTATGCTTTAGGAACAAAAAAACATGGGTGCGTAGGTTATCTTCTGAATGCAACACATGCATTTGGCACCAAAATGTATGAAAAAATACATACAATTTTGAAAATATTTAACGTAAACTAATATCATCACAAAATTAGTTAACCTCCCCGTCCTTAAATATGAACTAATATTGGCAAATGCCATCAAAATAAAATAAAATACAAAGAAGCTTTATTTCGCATTTGAGTTTATTTCGTTGTATACATTATTCTTACGTACCGTTTTGTAACTTTTTTCTCTCATATTCGATGAGCGTTTATTTCTTTTCGTTCTTAATGCATTCAATAAATAATAATGGTATGTTTTTAACTTATTTTCATTAACTCAATTTTTTCAAGAAAGTTGATGACGAGGTAGGTTATTCATTGTTTTAAAACTATAATCCTATGTGAAATCGAAATAATTATTGACTAAATATATTACTTTACATTCTTGATGCAGGACCTTCCTTATTCGGCTTTTGGAAATGATACAACATCATCTATATTATTCATTAACTAATACCTTCAAACGATATTTATAAGACATGCCCGCCTATCGGGCCATTTTATTGATTTAGAAAGAGGAAGCACCGATGCCCGCCATTTGAAAACACCTATGTTTTAAAATATAATTTTACTAATTAAATAATAATGAATTGCTTAAATTCATATTAAAGTTTATTTGATTATTACCTACGGAGTATGTTTTAAAATATAATTTTACTACATTCTTTCGCTATAGAAAAAAAATTCCAGCAATAATTATAAGACATGCCCGCCCATCGGGCGGGCTTAAATCAATAAACTTTAATATAATGAATAACTATTTTAAAAATACAACACATTAAAAAAATAATTACCATGTAATTAAAGTGTATACAATACTTATTATACAACCCATAATAAAAAATACATAAACAACAATACCATAATCGTATTTACATAAATTACAAGTCATGCCCGCCCATCGGGCGGGCTTTGAAACTAGTATATATATATATATATATATATATATATATATATACATATATATATATATATACATATGTATATATATACATATATATATATACATATATATATATATATATATACATATGTATATATATATATATACATATGTATATATATACATATGTATATATATACATATATATATATATATATATATATATATACATATATATATATATATATATATATATATATATATATATATATATATATATATATATATATATATATATATATATATCTACATTATATATAACAGGAGGCGTTACACGTAGATAATGCCACGTAAATGCCACCTCATTGCCCAGTAATTCATTATCTGCCATGTCATCAGCCATGTCATCACATTGTCGCCATGTAAGCAATTTTTAATTTTTTTTTATTGAATGGATTAAATTGCCTTCGGTTTTATTTTTTTATTGAATGGATTAAAATTCGGTTTTATTGGTTTTATTTTTTTATTGAATGGATTAAAATTCGGTTTTATTGGTTTTATTTTTTTATTGAATGGATTAAAATTCGGTTTTATTAGTGTAAAAATATATTGAGCATGATTCGAACCTTAGATCTTATGATACATTAGCAACTATTTTAACCACTGGGCCAACTTAATTTTTTAGTTGTCTAATACAAAGCCAAAACTATAATGTTTAGAAAAAAAATTTAATCGGATTTTTATAAAAACATACAAAATAGGAATTAAACATTACGATATATCCATAGTCCATACGTATGAGTTTCATCCATTCTTCAAAACCCTAATTTTTTTTCTAAGCTTTAATTTGTTTCCACAGCCATCATGGATCATATTCAATCTCCAAGCCAAAGCTAATACGATATTATCTAGCAGATACATTCCAATTATCATATGTCATGTAATGCTCTTTAATAGATGGAATCACGTTTTTGTACAGTTTTCTTAGGATCATAAGAAGTACTTGACAGAATGTGAGTTTGAAGCTTTGAAAGAACGTCTAAAGGTGTAAAAGTCTCTTGCACCAATGCTATTCTACCATTATCCCAAGCAACAAGCTTCCCGGAGGAGTTTAAAGAACAATCTATTCTTGAAAGAAATCCACAACAGGTAGATATGCATATTCATGTTTGTTTTTCTTACTGGGGCACTAAAGCAAACAATAACATGTAATATTTAGTTGTTTTTGCAACTTATTCACACATGTTGTACTTGCTCATATAGTTTATTTAAACACATGGCATTGAGCTCAGTTAGAAAAGTAAAAAGAACCGGTGGCAAGAATTTAGAGAGGCTAACAACACTAAGTGTCTGCGTAGTACTAGGTACTGCAACCAATACACCTGTTCTTATATTATGACATCCATTCTTAATGTATATATGTCATGGTTTATAAAATGTTGCATAGTGTCGTATATTCAACCATTTTTCTGGAGAAACTTATTGGTATAAATCTGTGTTCTTATGATGTTTATTATATTTCTTCAACAGGCGTCATGCCCTCATACGTCAATGCCGAGGTAGGGTTTATTTCTCTCAAAACCCTAATTATCATTTATCAAAAGACTACGAGGTTTTTTATATTGTATAAGGTAATGAACAAAATAAGAAAAGAATGAAAACCGATCCAGATGTGCCAAGGTTTCTCCTTCTCTACGTAACCACCTTGATCATCTTGCAAGCTTAAAGGGGGAACAAGTATGTACCATATTATTTACACTTCATCTTTTCCATTTTGTTTGTTTTTACCGATTGACCATTATCATAGCAGGAAACCATGGTCCAAATTTATGAATGCATATAATAAGCATTTAGTATCTCCTGTGGAAATCGAATTTTATATTGGAATCATGTAAAAGATTAAATTAATGATGGGTCTAACTATTATACTTGAGCTGTTAACTAAGACTCTTCCCTTTATTTCATGTGTGATGATCATCAGGCTATTGATTTTCTCGATAAACTTCTTCACTATGATTATCAGGACAAGCTCACATCAAAAGAAGCAATGGTAATATTTTTACATATCAATATTTTGCCAGTAGATTAGATAAATAACTTGACAAGTGGGCTGTTTAGGTCATATATTAGTAACATGAGTCTGTTAACGTGGTAACATGTCGGGTTGGAAAGGTGCCTGCATATTAGAGACTTAGAAAGTAAGTATGCAAGGTACTGAAAAAAATAATGTGATACTTTTCTCCCAGCTTATAATGGCCACTTTCTAATACTGAATTCAGAAACTGGCCCGGGGTCATACGTACTTGATTTTGGATCTGGTACCGCCAAATCATATATGACCATTAAATTCTGATGGTGGTACAACCTTCTGATAGTATTTCTGATGAACATCCTCAGTATCAATTGATACTTAGGAATGAAGAACATTGTAGGACTCTTAGGATTTTTCACAACAGTCCATTATGGTCTATATAGCTATGCCACCATCACATTCTTTGATCTCTTTCAGATGGAGGTTTCAAAGTCCAAAAACACACAGCTTGCTCAGCTATTTGAATCAGGATATGGAATTCATCATGCAGGGATGGTACATGCTCATATAGGTCTGACTGAGCGACTTTTCGCTGTTGGAATTTAAACTTTATCTGTGTGTACATCTTTAGGTAAGAAAGGACTCCTCAAGCGGGTTGTATTTTGAAAGGGTTGCAGCAGTAAAATCAACAGCAGTTGTAACAGAAGCACTCCTTGCAGCAGCATAAGCGTTTGCATACCCCTCCAGCAGTTGCAACCGGACTCGCCTGAATTTGATCCGTATGAGCAAAAGTGTAACAGGGTATCAATTCTATTTAGTTCAAAGCAAAATCACCAAGAGGGGGAGACAAATTGCAGGGGCCAAAGGATAAGAATTGGTGGGAGTTGGTTAAGGACTTGACTTGAGTGACTATGAGATTTTGGGAAACTTATGAGCAGTCACGATCCGCCTTCTAGACCCTCCAATGATTAGTTTCCATGGTTGCAGGTATGCCATTTTACATGTATAATATTTCCATTAATTATTATCCAAAAGACAAAGTAGTAGATGAACCTGATAGGCGATAACCTTTGGTTGTATGATTTCAGGCTTGGATTTCATATCCAGAGCTAACAAAGATTCAAGTACGTGCAATCTTTAAGTTTCAGGGTCTGTGAGCCACCAAGACGTGACATTTTTCAGAAAAAATAATGCACATGTTGAAGTTTCAGATAACCTTTGAAATGATGGTATTCTGAAGCTCAACTCAAGAAGAATTGATGATTTTACTGTAACATGTTTGGTTGACTATTTTTTAGTTGAAAAACACGAGCAAAAACCAAACGATAAACATTTACACCGACACAGCAGAATAAACAATCACTGCAGGCTTAAGTTCATGTCTGTTACTATCTTATTCATATTAGTATAAACAAATGTATGTTTAGTGGATGGAGGAACATAGATTGAGAAGACAATACGAAGTTGAAGGTAGAGATGTTCTGCCGAGTAAGGATTCAGAACTGTCAGATTCCTATGTAATAACTCCAGGAACTCAGTTCATGTATAAGTTGTCCAAACAACTATGTTATATTTGTTTGTGTATTGCAGGAAATCAAGCTTGGAAACAACTAAAGGTATGTATTGTGCATTTTGACCGATTCCATAATTTAGTTACTGTATGCATCCTAATAACCACAGAAAGGTTTAATTGGTATGTTGGCATTATTTTTCAATTATTTTTGTTTATTTATCTATTTATTTATTTTTTGTTTCATTTGTCACTTTTTAGTACATAGTTATAATTATGAGTTTTTTTATTTCTTTGCTTTCAGGTATTAGGCATGAATTTGATAATTTCCATTTTCAGTTACTATCTCATCATGTTAGTTTTGAGGTATTGAATAATGCAACCATCACTCAGTTTGTAACTCTTTTACTCAATTTGCCCAATAATATATTTAGGACGAGCACTGCAAGTAATTTGGCTCAGAAATATTTATAGCAACTACTATAAGTGACTTGGTTCTGAAATATCTGTCATTGACATGACAGGTTCTCCGAGAATTGGTAGTTGATATTGAGCGTGTATTGTGAGGGATAATATATTTAGGACGAGCACTGCAAGTAATTTGGCTCAGAAATATTTATAGCAACTACTGTAAGTGACATGGTTCCGAAATATCTGTCATTGACATGACAGGTTCTCTGAGAATTGGCAGTTGATATTGAGCGTGTATTGCGAGGGGAAGACTGGCAAACCAACAAGAACATGACAAATTTATGTGGTTTGGTAAGCCGATTGATGGATATCTGTTATTATGCGTATATCTGCTTCAAAAGGTGTAAATCATAGAGTATGTTCACAGATGTCCCTCATTACTTTCCAAATGTATACAGATTCCACTTTCATTACATGAAGCAGTTTTGAGCCAGCTGGAATCAAACCTAATGTTTCAGTAATTTATTTTCGCTCATTTGCCCCTCTTGCCTTATTTGAATATTTTGAAATGTATGCTGCATGACAGAAACTTTATGGAATGAATGGCATACATCCAAATCAACAAGGAATAAGGAGAAAGAAAGAGACCATAGATGTGAAATTGATGCTGCCAAAGAGGATATGTACAAAGAGAAGTATTCGGGAAAATCAATACATGAACTTGACCTCTCTAATTGTCAGTGGTGCACACCAAGTTACAGACTTCTTCCTGACAATGTAAATATCTTTCTTTTTCTGCCCTTTTGGAGGTATGCAAGTAATTAATTTATGTGGCTGACGGCGTGTGTATTTTTTTCTTTTACATAGTATTCAATACCATCACTAATTTAGAGATCAGAGATAGGTTCTCAAGTACTTAATGATCTTTGGCTGCAAAATTGGCATCTTCAATTGTTCTCGGTCGTACCACAGGTGCAGCACTGCAATTACAACTACAGCTCCAATGGCATGAGGTACGTCGCTATTAAGTTTCGAATAATGAAGAAAATATTATGAGTTTATAAGCTCTTTATACCGCCATTTTTTTTCAGACGACCAAGCAAACAAATTTATTATCAACCAATGGTATAAAGTTTAACGGCTGATAACAAGGCCATGGGAGTATGACGGACAACAATTCGCCACCTGGAAACATGGTGACCAACTCTCTTATGTATATTTTTTTTTGGTTTTCCTACCTGCATATCTTTAAACCTGGATATTAATTATCCGAATGAAAATTTCTAGGGCACCATTGATAATGTTCATACAAATACATGTATTTTGTTCAGGCCAACAAAAGAACGACGGTCTTAATAGAGTGGCATCAGGGATAAGCAGTAATTGAAGGCGTTGCTGACATTTCACTTCTGACAACAGTCTATTCCATGCTATCCCGCTACTATTCTCTTACCCGTATGTTTGTTAAACTTATAGATGTTGTACAAATTTAAGTAAAGGAGCATCTTAAAAAAAATTGATTACCATAAGCTCATAAACCCATTGAATAACCATATACAAACAGGCCGGGTTAATCACATTTTGAGAATAGAAAATCTTACCCGATACTTGATACTAATAAGCTTTAGGTATCTCTGGCATAGGTGTATTCAGCTTCGGGTATTGCAGGTCGATTAGCCGGGTTATGTAGGCTGCTAAGAAAAGATGGGCAGCAGAAAAGGTGTACATGCTATGGACCACACTGGAGCAGAGAAGAGCTGGAACAATGTTTTGATAAAATGTCTCATTGAATTAATTGATATAATAAGGTATGGGTTATTATGAAGTTTAGGGTGTTTGATTATGTAGGTTCAAGAATGCTATGAGCTATCTATGTCGCTAAAAGGTTTGGATTAAAAATGTTATCGTCAGCTTCTTTAGATGATCGCTTACGTATAGCTTATCTAATTTCCTTCCTTAAACTATGAACTTGCACTAACGAGTCTTTATTATCGGTTGTTCTTCTCATGATCATTTTTATCCTCAACCCAGATGAGGTTTCTTCAGGTGCAAGTCGCTTTGAAGGTCTGTTGTGTGTATGAAGGAGAGCATGACCCTAAGAAGCTCGAGTAGTTTGGAAGTGTTTTGACAAGTTTATCCCATGAATTAGATCGTCATTGCGAAAGCTTTCTCTCACATGGTTAATTTGGCGAATCTGGAAGAAGAGGTTTAGATCGCGTTTCGTTGACTTTGAAGAAGCTTGTGCATCAGGCTAAGAAGTCCCCTGAAGAGGTTTTTAACGCACTCAAGAATCAGTCTGTTGATTTGGTTTTGAGTTTTTGACTGCTCATTCAACTCAGTCAGATCTTTGCTTCAGAAGCATTGAAGGTATAGTATATCATTTGACCCTTTGAATTTATTCAGTTTTGAGCAAATAATCAAGTTTAAAATTGACCATTTTGTTAACAAAATAAGTTTATATTCTCTTCAGCTGAACCGGAAACTGGTCAAACTAACAGTAATTACTTCTGTTTATGGCGTTACATTCGTTGGAGAATGAGAGTAAATCACAAGTAGACAACAAGAAAAGGGTCATATTTGTGATGATCAACTTAATTCGGTTTAGTACACCTGTTATGCTGCTAAAGTGAGTAGCGAAAAACATATCTAAAAAGATTAGTTTACTACGACCATTTTTAAAATATACTATATTGTTGGTGACCATATAAAACTGCAACTTATCATTTTGCCATAGGTCACACTGAACGTTGTTGGGGAGATATTTGAAGTTGCGCTGGGTTGATGGTAAATACTACAGAGTCTTAAAAGATATTGAAACATTAAATATAATGAAACATATGTTTGCATGCCAAGGTGTAATCCTACAAACAGCTTTAGGCCTGATGCTAATCAGTGCCATGTTGATGAAAATAAGCCTTCTGTGGTTAGTCCTAATATTATATGGGGAAGGTCGATAGTTAGTTCCTTAACGATTGATAATCACACATATAACCTCAGTTTGTAGGTAACAAAAATGATAACACCATAGTCAGTTGGTTTAAAGAGATAAATTGGGTGGGTTGGGTAAAGGGTCAAAATGGGATGTTCATTTGTATGGTTTGAAACAAGTCGGGTTAGGTTGCCCGAAATATTTGTGTCCATTTTTTGTTAAATGATAGTAGGAACAATAGACATACCACTTTTAATCTGACATACTTATTAAAGAATCTCTTCTAAAGCATGATTTTGATCTTATTTGCAGAGTTCAACTGGTCGTTTAATGTACCTATTGAAGAAGAATATTTTTTATACGAGTAGCCGAACGCAAACGGAATGGCTGCACTGGTACAATTACAAACAACTTTTGACCATATACTTTTCAGTACAAGTGACAAAATGGGTGGGGCGGCAGGTTGTATCACGGTCTGATAATTTAGTTACTTTTTGGTTATTGTTAAGATTATGGTTTTGATTATGTTTGTGTTTTTATCAGTTTGGTATTTTGTAAATTGAGCTTATGTTCATTTGGTATGAGTCTAATTTAGGAGAATAAAATTAACTTTTGACCATCATTTTTACAGTTGCGCATCTCAACAGGCGCATGGGGGTTTCCAAAAAACAGGTGTGCAAAACGGGCCAACAAGAAGTGCTCGGTGTGGTGAGTTATCCGGTTGTGTTATATGCTTTTTACATGTTGTGTTACTGTGACTATAGTTATTGTTTCGCCTGTAGATGCTGCCTCTTGGAGGGTGCATCTTGCTGTGAGCCTCAGCTTTGGTATATATCTGACACGTGTATCTTCATATGTTGCACGAGCAGATGGCTAGGGCTGGCTAATGGACTTTGCCAATGTTCATATGAAGGTATTCCACTCTATCTATGACATGTTGGACTGCAATTTTATAGTAAAACCACAAACCCCTTACTGCTTTAAGTTTGTAGCCATAAAAACAGCATCGACGAGACCCAAACATCTTTAAAATGCTTACTGCAGCTGAACCAAACACCCCCTTATTCAAGATTAAAGATGATATGAATCGGGGATATTTTGCGTTTAACTATTTAAGTAATAATTATCCTAATGTGTAACTATTTTGGTTACTGAATCGATAGGGAGATTCACATATTTGGAGTTCTACTTTTGCCATAAAGCAACTTTAAGAAGCATTCCCGAAGGAGAGGAACAAATCATAGAAGCTAATGGGTTTTTGAAGGGCTCGATGAGTTCCTTCATAAGTTGCTAACACTGTCTATTGGAATTAGGAAACAAATGAGGGTTACTGATTTTTATTTATTTATTTATTTTTATTACTCTTTTTGTACGTGTACTTTTAGTAGTCGTCTTTGACTTTCAGATTATGAATGATTCCTGATGTAATTCAAGCTGCAGTTTGCATTACATATGTTACTATTGTTTATACTCATAAGCAAAACATCATATGACTAATTAGTTAGAATGGATTTTAAACAACCATTAGTTGATTGACAGGCAATCGGTTGCATTCTATGTTCACATATGACTCCCAGGCGTAACATAATGCTTTTAAATTAAACTGCCAAGATAAAATTTTACATGTTTTAACAAAAAGTATAATCATGAAGCCTAAATATAGGCGACACATTCATGAACTATGATCCTAAAACATATACAATATCAACATCATACAATACAAATATTCCTCAAGTTTAAAATATATAAAAATATAATTGAATCCGTTGTCTTCATATAATTACGATAATAATCTACTAACAAATAAATGCTATCTCCACGGAATTCTGAGGGTATGATACAAGAGATAAGAAAGAGTAGCGGTGCTTACATAATTCATACTAGCCGAGCACCCGTGCATAGCAACAGAATTTTATGGCGTCAAATAATTTTAGACTTTTAATGATAAAAAAAGTTTATGGGTTATAAACAAAAAAGAATAAAAGTTTGAGGATTTGAGGATTAAACATAATGTTTTGAAACCTGGTTCGACAAAGGTGGTTTAACCAGTCGAACCGTTTCAGTCAAAAAACCGGGTCAACCCGTCAGGTTGGGTCGAAAAACGAGTCAAATTAAACCAGGTCAACCTACCGGGTTTGAAGCGTTCCGGGTCAACCCGGTTTTCAATATGTATTAATAGTGTGTTAATAAGTCAAACTAATTAGCCATGCATTATTTATCCCATTGACTTAAAATAGTTTCCTTTTAAAAATATGTATTCAACATTTCCTTTTTTATTTTCAACTTTTCACTTTTCACTTTAAGGGTTTTTCCTTTATAGTATAGACTAGACGAGTACCGTGCATAGCAACGGGATATTATAGCGACAAATAGTTTATTGATAAAAATAAGTTTATAGGTTATAAATGAAAAATAATAAAAGTTTGAAGATTTGGGAATTAAATATAATGTTTTGAAACCCGGTTCGACCCGGGTGGTTCAACCGGTTGAACCGTTCCGGTCGAAAAATTGGTCGATTTAAACCGTGTCAACTTGCTAGGTTGGGTCGAAAACGGGTCAAATTAAACCGGTTCAACCCTTCGGGGTTTGAAGCGTCCCGGGTCAACCCGGTTTGTGATATGTATTAATTGTTTTAATTTGTTATATTTAATTTGGTAGATATGTTTTGAAACCCGGTTCGACCCGGGTGGTTCAACCGGTTGAACCGTTCCGGTTGAAAAATTGGTTGATTTAAACCGGGTCAATTTGCTAGGTTGGTCGAAAATGGGTCAAATTAAACCAATCCAACCCGTCGGGTTTGAAGCGTCCCGGGTCAACCCTGTTTGTGATTTGTATTAATTGTTTTAATTGGTTGTATTTAATTTGCTAGATATGTTTTGAAACCCGGTTCGACCCGGGTGGTTCAACCGGTTAAACCGTTCCGGTCAAAAATTTGGTCGATTTAAACCGGGTCAACTTGCTAGGTTGGGTCGAAAACGGGTCAAATTAAACCGGTTCAACCCGTTGGGTTTGAAGCGTCCCGGGTCAACCCGGTTTGTGATTTGTATTAATTATTTTAATTGGTTGTATAATGTGTATAAATCATTGTACTTTTAAGTAATGGGGTGTTTTAATAAGAGTATTAATTACATTTCATAATTTCCTTATATACATTTTTCAACATTTCACATTTTACTTTTCTTGACTTTTCCACTTTCACCTTTGACCATTTTTGCTTTATAGGTAGTATAGATAACATCGGGTATAAAGACATTTATTTTGCATCTATACTTTGTTTTTACAGACAACTTATTAACTTTAGTTTCTCATATTGGATGAACAGATGCATTAGTTTTTTCGTTCTTAATGCATATAATAAATGCGTTGGTGTGCTTATAGTTTATTTTTCATTAACTTGATTTTTTTTCAACGAAATTCATAAGGCTCATCCGCCTATCGGATGGGCTATGCTATTATTTACACAATAGCCCGTATGGTCCTTAGCCCTTTTAATTACAATACTAAAATACCGTTTAAACTTAACTATAGGCAAATCTATGTTGTGGTGTGTTTTGCAATGGCAATTAATAAAAGTCAAGCCCATACATTGTCACAGGATGGGCGGTTTCTCCGGAGGCCAGTTTTCACCCATGACAAACTTTATGTGGCTGTCTGTAGAGTGAAGAGCAAGAATAGATTGAAAATTCTTTGTTGTGATACAGATGGTAATTATGCAATATCAACAACAAACATTAATTGTGTATAAAGAAACTTTATTTCGCATTTGAGTTTAAATCATATACTACGCTGTTACAAAGAAATTTGTATATTTTAATTATTCTATAATTGTTAACTTTCATTTATTTTTATTTTTTGCATTCAATAAAAAAATTGGTACGTTTATATTTTAATTTACGTTAGCTTATTTATTTCAATGATATTCATAAGTCATGGGCGGGCTTCGAAAGCTAGTATATATATATATATATATATATATATATATATATATATATATATATATATATATATATATATATAAATAATTATAAGTGTTGACCAGTCAATGTGTGTAGGTGCTAATGCTTAAATTGATTGTACATATAGCTTAATTTGTTGTATTTACTTAAAATGTATAAATGAAAATCTTAAAAATTTGGAAGAGAGAGAGAGAGTCAAAGATGCATTATAAGATGTATAGATAAGTTTAAAATGATTAAAATTATAAAATCTAAAAGTATTAAAAGTTTAAAAACTAAAAGTATTAAAGGTACGTACATTTGTATTTTAGTGTATCTTGTATTTAAAAAATGGCCCAAAGAGTACATATGGTAAGATGCAAGGTTTTCAAGATCGGGATCAGATCCTACCCAGGATCGTTTTCGTCTTTGCAAGATCATGATCGTATGATCGGATCGGGATCGTAAGATACTACTAGCTAGAATGTCATTTTCTTAATAGTCTCGCTCTTTAACATGCAGTTTCCTTGTAAAATCGGATACATGAACTTGCATGCCTACCTTAACTCATTTTGTTTGAGTCAAATGCGTGTATCGAGTCACTATGAATGTTTTGCAGGATTTTTAGGATGAAAACATATTTTATATTACTTACAAGCTCAAGAACTCAACAATAACTCGAGTCGAACTCATTAAAGGTTGAGCTCACCACCATCATAGTCAAGCCTCCATTTTTTCCCTAAAATTTTAATCAGACGCTCATTTGATAGGCTTTCAATCTCTAAAATTTTAATCAGGCGCTCAAGATCTCAAGATCCGCCCCTAATTTTTCCCCAAAAATTTCAATCTCCCGCTCAAGATCCTGCCCCTTTTTCCCCAAAATCAAAACACTAACACTTACACTAGTCAGATCTATCTTCTATCTATTCATCTATTCTCCTTCTCTCTAGAACTGACTCACACCACCGCCAAACTTCACCGCCTTATCTCGCCGTGGTTCCACCAACCATCGATCCTCCACGCCATCAACGTCATCAAGACAAGAGAAGTTATATGGGAGAGTTTGTTTGCTTCGGTTGTTTGGTTCGAGATAACCACCACATCCACCACCATCACAGTCAAGCCTCCATCACCCTCTCGATCATGTTATCCGGGATCAAGAAAGTTTGAACTCGGCTTGAGCTTGACTCGAAAAGCTAGATTTATCTGTAAAGATGTGTTTTCTGACACAAATTAAAATTGAAATATAATATAACCTAAGAATTGAATTTGGTTCGACTTCAGCTCGAAAAGCTTGATACATTTATAAATAAATATTTACACTTAGTACACTTAAAAAAAAAGAAAAAAAATATTTTATATTACTTACAAGCTCGAGAACTCAACAATAACTCAAGTCAAACTTATATAAGATTGAGCTCAACTCATTAAACATTTCGAGCTCATTTGATAGGCTTTCAATCTCTAAAATTTTAATCAGGCGCTCAAGATCTCAAGATCCGCCCCTAATTTTTACCCAAAAATTTCAATCTCCCGCTCAAGATCCCGCCCCTTTTTCCCCAAAATCAAAACACTAACACGTACACTAGTCAGATCTATCTTCTATCTATTCATCTATTCTCCTTCTCTATAGAACCGACTCACACCACCGCCAAACTTCACCGCCTTATCTCGCCATGGTTCCACCAACCATCGATCCTCCACGCCATCACCGTTATCAAGAAAAGGGAACTGTATGGGAGAGTTTGCTTGCTTCGGTTGTTTGGTTCGAGATAACCACCACATCCACCACAATCACAGTCAAGCCTCCATCACCCTCTCGATCATGTTATCCGGGATCGAGAAAGTTTGAACTCGGCTTGAGCTTGACTCGAAAAGCTAGATTTATCTATAAAGATGTGTTTTCTGACACAAATTAAAATTGAAATACAATATAACCTAAGAATTGAATTCGGTTCGACTTCAGCTCGAAAAGCTTGATACATTCATAAATAAATATTTACAGTTAGTACACTTAAAAAAAAACATATTTTATATTACTTACAAGCTCGAGAACTCAACAATAACTCGAGTCGAACTTATATAAGATTGAGCTCAACTCATTAAAAATTTCAAGCTCATTTTTCCCCAAAATCAAAACACTAACACTTACACTAGTCAGATACCGCCCCTAATTTTTCCGCAAAATTTCAATCTCCCGCTCAAGATCCCTCCCTTTTTCCCCCAAAATCAAAACACTAACACTTACACTAGTTAGATCTATCTTCTCTCTATTCATCTCTTCTCATTCTCTCTAGAACCGACTCACACGACCGCCACACTTCACCGCCTTATCTCGCCGTGGTTCCACCAACCATCGCTCCTCCACGCCATCACCGTCATCAAGACAAGGGAACTGTATGGGAGACTTTGTTTGCTTCGGTTGTTTGGTTCGAGATAACCACCACTGTAGCACCCCCAACTCAAAATACGGAAGCTGACATGCTGGGGGCACTACGCGAATCGAAACCAGGCATCTTTATAGCGAACGACCACAATACGGGACGTTTAAAAGTGCCTCAAAACACATCATTCATTTTACAAACCATTTTAGAGTACATAGACTCTTTAACAAAATAGCAGTGGAATAAAAATAAAGATTGCAGCGGAAATGATAAAGTTTAGCAGCGGAAAAACCAAGTGTAGTAGTAGAAATACAAAGTTTAGCAGCGGAAAGTAAATAATTTTAGCAGCGGAAAATATTAAAGACACACCAAGGTTTTACGAATGACATGAAACAATAAAGATAGTAGAAATGAAATAAGCTGCCTTCATAGAAAACTTCCTTCGTCCAGCCACTCCACCACGCCCAAGATCATAAAGCTCCAAAACTTAATTTGTAGTAGTACCTGAGAAGCACATGCTTAAAAGTCAACACAAAGGTTGAGTGTTATCCATAGGTTTAAAATAATAAAGTTGAGCACAAGAGTTTTAATCATATGATATAAGCAACAAATGCAAATACCAGGGTAATCAAGGTAACACCCAATATGTAGAGGCATCCCTGTACATACATACGGTTGATGAAACTAAGCTCATGACACGCAAAACGTTAACCAAACCAATCGACAGTAACGCTGTACTGACATAAACAATAACCGCAGAATATCATAATAATAAGTGCCCCCAAGGCCAGGTACTTGCCAATACCCGGCAAACCGACAAATAGTACACCCGCATGTCAAGCCCTTGACAACTACGAATGGGATGGTCAGTCCTATAGGCTTATAAACTAAGTTCGCGCTCACCCGCATGTGACTAATGGCTCATGATCTGAGGGTCTTTCCGGCAAGACAAGCTACTTAGTACATCGTCAGGAAATATATATATCATTCAGGAAAAAAGCATACCAAAACTACTTGTGCTCAGAAAACATTTAAAGCATGTGTCTCACCCCATGGGTTTATAAACAATTAAAATATAAAAAGCGGGGCTATGAATCACACCTTAATAATAGCAGCAGGAAACGAGATATAGCAATCAATCAATAATGTGTCACAACAAAAGGGACCTCAGCACAACCTAATCAATATAAATGGCATAACTCAGAACTAAACTCGAATATTTCCATAAACAATGCTTGAGTAAAAATTTTGTAAATACAATGGCATTTGAAAGAAAATATATGTCGTAAAGTCTCGTGTGAGAGACAAGAAAGTTTTAGAAAAGAAATAAGTCGGCGAATCAACCAAATGCAAAAGAAAGACGAAAGAACTCCTCGAAGAAAGTCGTCGAAAAGAAATGAAAAGAAAAGAAATAAAAATAGAAGAACTCACTCAAATAAAAATAAATAATAAAACGTAACCATAAGTCTCGGATTTTACCCGTTTTCCCCAAAATAATGTTGAAATAAAGGTTTTGAAATAATAATAATGTTTGGTAAAATAATTTAAGTTTATAAAGAATTTTATAAAATTTCGGCATGACCTGCCCGTTTGTATAACGTTTCCCGAGTCAACGACTCTTTATTTTTAAACAATATTAACATATATATATATATATATATATATATATATATATATATATATATATATATATATATAAGTAAATATGATTGGATATATCATTCGCGTAGTCCTTTAGTTGTTTAGGTTTTATCGACCATTTTGTATTTGTTCGGGTTCCAGGTACGTTAAGATCTTTACGGGCCTAACGTACCCTACCGTCTCGTGTACCAAAGGGTCTATAACATCCAAATAACCAAGGCTGTAAATCCGATACGTCCAATTCAAGCTCACAATGTCATAATACGGAAACATGTCCGATAACAAGTCCACTAAACTATAACAATTTTTATTTTAGATTTCATATATATATTATCCGTTTTATTATTTAGTTACCGTTTCTAATAAATATATATATATATCCCGAGATTATTAATCAATACCCAAAATAATCATCACGACAATAATAAAAACTCTAAACCCCACCCATGTCAAACCAAATCAAATCCGAAATCAAACCGAAACCAAAACGAGCCATACTCCTTCTCGGCTCACCCAAAATCATCCAAATCCGAACGAAACTAATCTAAAACTAATCCAAACACTCAACCAGCAACAATAACAATAATCATACTCCCTCCCCACCACCACCCAAGGCGCGGTAGTGGTGGCTCTTGGCTGCCGAGGCACGACACAACAAAACGGACCCTTAATATCAAATCCAAACACAAAATATACACTCCCTTGTCACCACTTCGATCACACAATCAAAATAAACCCAAACCCTCACCGAGTCACGAGTTGACTCGGTGAGTTCGTACCGAGTCGAGGCCAAACGAAAACAAGAAAGATCCACACGAGTTTTAGGTGTAAAAACATTAAATAATAACATTTTTGAAAAAGGATTTAATATTAAAACCGAATTTAAATAAAAATAAAACTAGGGTTTTGATTTGAAATAAAAAATAATAAAAAAAGAAGTGGCGGGGGTTGGTGTCACCGTCGGAAAAACAAAGGAGGGTGGCGGTGGTGGTGTACGGTGGTGATGGTCGCGGCGGTGGGAGGAGCGTCGGGGTGTTTGGGGGTGTGGGGGTGGTACGGTGGTGTCGGGGATGTCCCGATCTATAAGATGGTGCAAGAAAATGGGTGGCCAGAAAATATTCCGGCGGCTGGATGGTGGCCGGCGGTGGTCGGACGGTGAACGGAAAAAGGAGAGAGAGGAGAGAGTTTTGGTGGAGTGTGTGTGATTTTTATATATTAAAATGAAATAAATGGGGTGAGTTGGGGTATATATATATGGTGAAATAAGTGTAGGGTTGGTTTGGTAATTAATGAAAGTATAGGGATAAGTGGAGGGTGATACTCCAAGGACCAATATTGCCAACGAATCAAACTTCTCACGATAAACGCTCCAGGGCTCGAACGACATAGCAAACGGACTAAAAAATTTACGAAACTGGCGCCATTGTTCACGAAATAATTTTTCCAATGAAATAAAGCATAAACTTCAGAGTTTTTCCAAAACTCAAAATAATTCAAATAATTTGGCAAATGCAATACAATTCGAGTGTTCTAGGTTGTGCTGAGTCAATCAAGGAATAAAGTTCTCGTTTCCAATATATCTCACGTTTCTCAAGCCCAAATAATCACAAATAAAAGTTTTAATGTGTTCTCAGGTACGAAAATAAATATTTTGGCTAGTAATAGGTTTAGAAAAAGTACCGGGGGTTACATCACATACATCTTATTTAGAAATCCGTCCCGAATTTAGTTTGAGTTGCCAGTCCCGGCTTTGAAAAGATTTGGGTACTTGCGTTTAAACTCGTCCTCGTGTTCCCAAGTATACTCCGGTCCTCTCTTGGAATTCCAACGAACCTTCACAAGAGGAATACGACTCTTCTTCAATCGCTTAACCTCGCGATCCATGATTTCAACGGGTTCCTCAACAAAGTGCAATTGCTCATCAATCTCAATATCCTCAAGCGGAATTACAGCGGTCTCATCGATCAAACACTTCTTCAAATTCGACACATGGAAAGTAGGGTGAACTCTACTGAGCTCCGGCGGCAATTCTAGCTTATATGCCACAGGACCAATCCTCTTCACAATCTTAAATGGTCCTATATAACGGGGATTCAACTTTCCATTCTTACCAAACCTGAGCACACCTTTCCAAGGCGATACCTTCAACATAACCCTATCTCCTACCTGAAATTCTAGGGGTTTACGCCTCACATCTGCGTAACTCTTCTGTCGGTCACGAGCAACATTCAATCGGTCTTTAATTTGAGCAATTTTCTCGGTCGTCTCACGAACTAAATCTGGTCCAATAAGCTGTGCTTCTCCCACTTCATCCCAACATATAGGTGATCGGCACTTCCGACCATAGAGTGCTTCAAACGGTGCGGCCTTAATACTCGCGTGGTAACTATTGTTGTAGGAAAAATCAATCAAGGGCAAATGGACGTCCCATCCATTTCCGAAATCAATCGCACATGCACGCAACATATCTTCCAAAGTCTGGATGGATCTCTCGCTTTGACCATCGGTCTGTGGATGGTAAGCGGTACTCATGTCAAGGTTCGTACCAAACAAATCTTGAAGTGACTTCCAAAAGTTCGAAGTAAACCTGTCGTCTCGATCTGAGATAATAGACACTGGCGCTCCATGTCGAGATACTATCTCCTTTACGTAGAGCCTGGTCAACTTATCCATGCTGTAATTCTCTTTGATTGGCAAAAAGTGCGCGGATTTAGTCAATCGATCGACTATTACCCAAATAGCATCGAATCCTGTCGAAGTCCTTGGTAGCTTGGTGACAAAATCCATTGTTATTCTTTCCCATTTCCATTCTAGGATCTCAGGTCGTTCTAGTATACCAGACGGTTTTTGATGTTCAGCCTTAACCTTGGCGCACGTAAGACACTTACGGACATAATCGGCAATCTCAGCTTTCATATTGGGCCACCAATATAACCTCTTCACATCCTGATACATCTTGTTAGATCCTGGGTGAATAGAATACTTTGACTTATGAGACTCGAGCATAATCAAGTCTCTCAGTCCTCCAACCAAAGGCAACCAACTTCTTCCTTTGTAACATAAAGTTCCATCTGAACGTTTCTTAAGTTTCTCCTTTCTAATCATCCCATCAACTTTCTCCTCCTTAAGCTCTCCTCTTTTCATGAATTCCTCTTGTGCTTGCAGAATCTGAGCGGGTAAATTCGAGT
The DNA here is from genome assembly GCA_030686995.1 of Artemisia argyi. Lineage (NCBI taxonomy): Eukaryota > Viridiplantae > Streptophyta > Magnoliopsida > Asterales > Asteraceae > Artemisia > Artemisia argyi. The sequence continues at coordinate 45,976,517 of CM060699.1, read as the reverse complement.
TAATCGTCAAAACTAAAGCTCGAACGCGTAACGGTTTCAAACGTTCCTTGCGGCTCAATGCATCAGCTACAACATTAGCTTTTCCAGGGTGGTATCGTATCTCGCAATCATAATCGCTCAACGTCTCCAACCATCGTCGTTGTCGCATATTCAACTCCTTCTGATCCAAAATATACTGTAAACTCTTGTGGTCAGTAAAGACAACACACTTAGTACCAAAAAGGTAATGTCCCCAAAACTTGAGGGCAAAAACCACGGCTCCTAACTCCAAATCATGGGTGGTGTACTTCTCCTCATGAGTCTTAAGCTGTCGGGAAGCATATGTCATAACCTTCCCTCGTTGCATCAAAACTGCTCCTAACCCTTGATACGAGGCATTACAATAAACCACAAAATCTTCTACTCCATCTGGCAAAGCCAATATCGGTGCACTACAAAGCTTTTGTTTCAAAGTCTGAAATGCCTTCTCTTCTTCCTCTCCCCATTCATACTTCTTATCCTTGTGAGTCAATGCGGTTAACGGTTTAGATATCTTGGAAAATCCCTCGATGAATCTCCTATAATACTGAGCCAATCCTAGAAATTGACGAATTTCTGTGGCGTTACCCGACGTTGTCCATTTCTCAATCGCCCCAATCTTAGCGGGATCCACATGTAATCCTTCACTATCAATCACATGACCCAAAAATTTAACTTTCCGAATCCAAAACTCACACTTAGAGAACTTTGCATACAATTGCTCGTCCTTGAGCAACTTAAGAATCGTAGCCAAATGCTGTTTGTGCTCTTCCTCGCTCTTTGAGTAGATCAAAATATCGTCGATAAAGACTATTACGAACTCATCTAGATAAGGCTTGGATACTCGGTTCATGAGGTCCATGAACACCGCAGGCGCATTGGTCAAACCAAAACGCATAACTTGAAATTCATAATGACCATAACGGGTCCTAAATGCCGTCTTGGGAATATCCTCTTCCCGAACCCTAAGTTGGTGATAACTAGACCTCAAGTCAATCTTAGAATAGTAACTCGATCCTTGCAACTGGTCAAACAAATCATCGATCCTCGGTAACGGGTAGCGGTTCTTCACGGTTAACTTATTCCATACTCGGTAGTCGATACACATCCTAAACGATCCATCCTTCTTCTTCACAAACAACACTGGAGCTCCCCAAGGCGAAGAACTCGGTCGAATAAATCCTTTATCCAACAACTCTTGCAATTGCTTAGATAACTCCTTCATTTTCGATGGCGCTAAACGATATGGTGCACGCGCAACAGGTGCAGCTCCTGGAACTAAGTCGATGCGAAACTTCACTTGTCGGGATGGCGGAAGTCCCGGAAAATCTTCAGGAAATACTTCAAGAAACTCACGCACTACAGGAACATCCTCGAGTCGCTTCTCTCCCGACTCCTTCTTAGCCACGTGTGCTAGGAATGCGTGACATCCTTTCTCAAGATATTTCATGGTTTTGATACATGATATGATATTCAGGCGAGTTCCACTCCTAGCACCTCGAACAATCAAAATCTCATCATTGAGAGGGATATGAACAACTCGTTCTCCACAGACAATGCTCGCTCGATTCTTGGATAACCAATCCATTCCAACTATCACATCGAAGCTTCCGAGCTCGATTGGCATCAAATCGATACTAAACGGGTGATCTAAAAGATTAAGGGTACAACCACAGATCACGGTGCGGGTATCTACTAGGTTACCATCAGCTAACTCAATGCTATAGCTAACGTCTAATAAGGTAGGGGTAAGTTGAAGTAACGGCGCAATCTTAGAAGACACAAAACTCATATCGGCACCCGAATCAAACAAAACTTTAACACGAAGGTTGTTGAGAAGAAACGTACCAGTGACAACATTTGGATCTTGATGCGGCTCTCCATTTCCCATCACGTATACTCTACCTCGAGCACCTACATTTCCTTGTCCAGCATTCTTCGGGCATTGTTCCCTATAGTGTCTACGCTCTCCACATCCAAAACATGTAACCACAGGCTGGGCATTTGCTCCTGTCGCCACAACCTTACTCTTACAAAACCTTGAAACATGACCAACCTTTTGACACTTCATACATCTCATAGCACATGGTCCAGTATGATGCTGGTGGCACTTTCCACAAAGAGTTTGTTGTCCAACATTCGCTCCTCCTTGTGCAGCCACAAATGCCTTAACAGTCTCCTGTCTCCTATTCTGTTGGTGATGGTGATTGTTGTTACGATACTGATTGTTGTTGTAGCGGTTGTTGGGGTTGTTATAGTTGTTGTTCCTTCAGTTATCCTCCCATTTTCTCTTGTTGTCAAAGTGATTACTTTTCTAAACAGCACCATGCTTAGTCACCTGATCCATAAGGCGTTCAACCATGCTAATAGTATCATCTAAAGTCTCAGCATTGTACGACGTCACATTCCCTTGAATACTCGCAGGCAATCTACCAATAAACTTCTCTAGCAACTTCTCATTATCGGGCACCATGTGAGCACAAAACACTTTCAACTCTTGGAAATGTCGCACATAAGTAGCAAGATCAGAACCCTTCACAGCCAAATAATAGAACTCAGTATCCAACTTCCTCAAATCACTACGAGAACAGTACTTCTTAACCATAGCTTTCTTGAAATCTTCCCACGAAGTATTATAAGCTTCCTCCATTCCCTTTTCCTGAACATAAGCATTCCACCAAGACAAGGCATGTTCCAACAATGTGCCTGTAGCATACTTCACCCTATTGTTCTCAGTACAATTACTCCTATGAAACACCGATTCCACTTTCTCAAACCATAGAGTCAATCCTACAGCTCCTTCAGTTCCCTTGAAGGTAATGGGCTTACAATCCATGAATTCCTTAAAAGTGCAGAAATGGTTGTTGGGAACCGCTTGAGCTCTAGCCGGTCCAACATTCTGAGGAACACCTGCTTGCCTGGCAAGCGCTGCTGCAACACCCTCATCAATCATCTGCTGAATAGCAGCAGGGGTCATCTTCCTAGGAGGCATAATTCTATCAATCAATACAAAGCACAACACTTGTAAGTATTTGATTAACGTGTCAGAATCATAGCACAAGATAAAGCATCATTACATGAATAAAATCATAATATAGCATAAGTCAACATCAATAATAGTACATCACCTTAATACATCATAGATTTCATACTTGACATTGGTCTTACAAGATATGCAAAACAAGTACAAGTTTCGAATAAAATCTACCAACTGAAGGATTCAGTTTAGCATATACTAGGTAAACTGCCATTAAGATACCAACTACAATAAATGATCCAATCACTGATCTCCTGGACGATCTTCATACATAGCCATCACATCAATGTTGTCATAAGACCTAAGGCGGGTCATCCTCTCTGCATAGGCCTGTCTCTGCATACCATGCAACTCACTCCATAACTCGCTGATACTAGTACGATAGTGTTGACTATTGATGTGTGCTTTTTCACACATCCTTTTTAGACCCAAAATCAGACCAATAATACCAAATACTAACCAAATATGCCAAGAGAATGTGTATTTTTGTATTTGTGTATGTGCAGGTACGGATATATGAAAAATGAACAAAAACAAAGCAAAACCGACAAAAACGAGCACGAGATTGGAAAAAGGTCAAAAGCCGGAGCCGGGGAAGCAAAATGATCAAAGAAAACTCAGAATGTCAAAATAAGTCCTCAGAGATACATAAAGTTTCAATATTAGTCCCTGGTCAAAGTTTGAAGAGATTGACGACTTAAGTCCCTCAACTTTCAGAAAATTACAAAAATATCCTTCGAAGAAATAATTGAAGAAAAAGTCAAAATAGGTCCTCTATGAATCAAGGAATTACATAAGAAACCCTTGGTAATACTTTGGATAATTTACAGATTTGGTCCCTGGATTTCAGGTTTTACAATAATGGTCCTTGTGAATTTTAATCCTAAAAATACTACTCCTATAATAAAACCAGGATCTAATCTAAACCATTTACCCTAATCCAAAACCCTCCCAAGCCCAAGATAACCAAGCCCATCACCCTTACTTTATTTACCCGATCCAACACCCAACACCCGGTCAAACCATAATATACCCGGTCAACCCATTGTTTTTAATACCATTTGAATATTAAAAAAAATACCCGCGACCCTTTTGTCCCAATTTACCCAGGCATTAGAACCCTAGTTACTATTCACCCAAACAATTAACCCAATTGACAGAAATTAAGGGTATTATGGTACATGTACTTGCTTCTAAAAGAGTTCTGACATGGCAGGGAATGACAGAGTGGCAATCCACATGAAAGTGCGTGCCAATGATGGGGTATTAATTTGATCCTAGGGCTGATATTGAAAGAAGTGGGCACCAAGGTGATCTAATGGCTAAGGAACACTCAAAGAAACACAAAGTGTCACGGATTGATGACATGGGACTGCTAGAAGGATCCAAGGACTCCTCCTCACACGGCTATAAATACATCCGCTCATTCATGTATGCAGTGTGTAGTTTTTGTATCAGTTTTCTTTTACTTTGTTTAATTTTCTGCTTTCAAGTTTATTGTAATTTTCATTTAAATCATTTGTACTCCAAGTTCTTATTAATATAATCCATATTTTTATTTCAGCTTATTGTTTTAATCTCAGCTTATTGTCTTTTAAATTTTATGTTTAATCTCTTTAACAGTTTAATTTTCTACGTTAAGTTTCTGCTTTATTAGAAAGAAAAAAATAATTAAATCAGAAAAAATAAAAAAATATTGTCTAAATTTCTTATTTGAGTTTAAAATTAGTTTTATTCTGTTTCTATAAACTTATATAAGCTAATTAATAGCTTTTGTGAGTCTATTTCTGTCAATTTTTCTAAAATACATAGTGGTCAAAGATAGTCAACTGTGGTTAAGCTTATTAATAAGCTCAGCTTAATTTGGGGATATAAGGCAGCCAAGAGGAGCCTTGGCCTGTCAAAAGACAGGCTAGCATAGTGACCCCCCTCTGTTTGAGCTGAGGGGGTTTGCGTTTGTAAGTTTTTTTTTTTTTTTTTTTTTTTTTTTTTTTTTTTTATTTATTTTCATTCCCATTACATCAGTATCTTAATTAGTATTTTAGATTTAGTTTCTGTTTATTTACTTTATTTGAATCATAGTTGTATAGTGGTGGTTTGTTTCATCTTGTAGACTTATTTGTAGTAGCTTACTGTTTCATTACTATTTCATCTGTCATCATTGGATCTGTTTGTGTGTTGGTTGGCATCTGAGATTCTGTGTTTCTGAGCATATTTGGTGTTAGTAGATCATAATTAGAATTGAGGTTGAGAATTGGACTGAATTGGATCAGGTTTGAGGAAATATAGAGTTGAGACAGTCTATACAGGGGTGTTTGGATTGTAGTAGTTTGCTGGTATTATTGTTATTACAAAGGTTGTGGTTAGTTTGTACACAAAATTTAGGGTCATAGTAAGTTGTAGCTAGCATTAAAACAATTGTTCATTTAGATAAAAGTCAAATCATCCTTGTTTCATCATTTTCTACATAACAACTAGTAATCTAGGTTGAATCATCATAGTAGTAGTTGCATAAGTGATAGTGTAGCTTAATTTAAGTCATTAACAGCTTATTACAACTTAAGTCATAACTTGGATTAGTTATAAATTCAGTTTAGTCAAAGTAACTTCAAGTCATAAAAGTCAAAAACAAGTTCAAACTTAGTTTTGGACACAATTTTGTGAACAGTTCTAGGATTCATTATTGATTGAAAACTCTTTTGAGAAATTGATTTGTGAAGCTTCATAGTTGGTAAAACAGATTCAAAAAGAAAATTGAGGTTTGGATTATATCTGCTTATTGAAAAGTTGTTCTTAAGTTGTCTGTTTGAACTTATTGGTGTCCTGCACATCAGTTGTAAAATCAATTTCTTAGCCACTTTTGGATCATTGGATTGAATCTAGTAGCTGGTTTATTGGTACATTTGTTATCTCAGCTGGTTAGTTGGTGGTTTGCCCCCATAAGTTGGCATCCCTGAGCTTATTTGCTCTAGCTTATTGGCTTATTTAGTAGTGTAGTTGGAGCATAAATCTGTCATTAGATTTAAGGCTGCAATTGTATTAATTTGCTTGAAATCAGAGTTTAGGTGTGCATTTGAGTTGATTAGTACCTTAGGTAGTTGTTTTAGTTAAAATAATTCCCATTTGCTTATTCAGTTGCTTATCTGCTTATCCATTTTAACTTATTGTAACTGTTTGTTGCCACATCTGTGTTTCTGAGTTATTTTTGGTCTAGTTACTGTTCCATTATGCTTTTCTGAGTCCAAAAATCATTGGGTCAAGTTTGGTCAGCCTTGGTCAACTGTGCTTATAAATAAGCACTTTCTTATAAGTAGTTTCAAAGCAAAAAGCAGTTCCAGTGCTTATTATATAACTTTTAAATTTTTCTTAGGTTTATTATAATATTTTAGATTTTCCTTGAATTTTTCATATTTTTCCAAGTTGATTTCCTATTTTTCTTATTTAATTTTCAATTTTTATTCACTTTTTAATTACTAAAAAATCCAAAAAAATCAGAAAAATCCAAAAATATTTTAGAAATTTATTTTCATTTATTTTAGAATTTTAGAAATTTAATTTGCATTTTTCACATTTATTTTGAATTTTTAATTAGATTTAATAGTTTTTAATTTCCAAAAATTACACAAAAAGCCAAAAAAATTAGTTTTTAGTTTTAAAATTACTTTTTAGTTATTTTATAATTTTCAAAATTTAATTTACATTTTTCTCACCTTATTTGCATTTTCTTTTTATTTTTAATTAGTATAATTAGTTTTTAATTCATAAAAAATAAATAAAAAGTCAAAAAAATATTTTTCTTTTTCTTAAAATTTTCTTTTATCATTTTTAACTTTTGAAAATTATTTCCAAGTCCGTAGGAGTAGTGTAGCTTAAAAGTCGCGTTTTATTTCGTACGTTAACGTTAATTTTACGTTTTAGCGTACGGTTTCGATTGTACGTTACGTTTTTAGTATCCTTATTTGAAATACGTGCTTAAGTGATTATTTGAGCTTAATTTGCTATTTCATTAGTATAATCTCATAAAAATCACTTTTTACCACTTTCAAGACACGTTTCACGAATCGGGAATTCGGAATTCCATTCATCCTTCACACGGACTACGACATCGGGTTATCCGTATTTCTTTGTGGATCTCTTGAGTAATACTATACTATATATAACTTGATTTTATCACGAATCAATTTTGGCGCCGCTGCCGGGGAAGGTTGAAGTGAATTTTTCGTTTTCGTTTTTCGAAATTGTGTTTTGAAAACCTTCGTTGTATATATTTTCGAAATTGTCTTTTCTCCCGTTTCGTCGTGAGTAGTTTTGAAGGAAACGATTACGATTAACGTAATGGTTAAAAAAGAAATCTGAAAAATTTTGTTTTCTATTTTCATTTGTTTTCTATTTTTCTAAATATAAAAAAACCAAAAATATTTTCTTTTTCAAATTTAATTTACTTTTATAATTTATTTTATTCGTTTGTTTTCCATATTCTCATTTTATTTTCTTTTCTTTTATAAAAAACCAAAAATAATCTTCGTATCTTCTTAAAACGTTTAATTCTAGTTTCTTTACCCTCTCAACGTTTAATTCTTCTCTATGATTGATTTTCTACCGTCTCATCCCCATGATCCTCGGACCATGGAGGATTTCTATCGCCCTACGTTGATCGGTAGAGGTGGACCGATTATTCCGTCATCAGCTCCGGAAACCGATTTCACTTTGAAAAGTTATATGGTTCGACTGATTCGGCAAAACTGCCAATTTCACGGATTTCGAGATGAGGATGCAAACGAACACTTGAACAAATACTTATCCGTCACTCAATCCATTAAACAAAATGGAGTTTCTCTTGATAGCATACGTTTGAATCTCTTCCCATTCTCTTTATCCCACGATGCTGAAAATTGGTTTTATAATCTTAAAAACTACTCAATTCATTCATGGGAAGAGATGTTCGTCAAATTTGTCTCAAAATACTTTCCACGTTATAAAATGGTGCAGCTTAGGAGAGACATCCTGAATTTCCGACAACTGCCCATGGAATCAGTATTCGACGCATGGGAAACATTCAAATCGTTGTTAAGGAAATGTCCAGACCATAATATTTTGCTTCTTGATCAGATCCTTACCTTTTATAATGGCATAACTCCGAATGATCGAGACAGTATTATGTTGGCAGCCGGCGGAAATTTCATGCGGAAAACTCCACAACATCATTATCGAGAATATGACACAACATCATTATCAATGGGACTCCGAAGTTCCAAGTGATCATTATTCCAATTATAATTCCATCATGAATGCACAAATCGAGGTCCTTGGCAAGCAAGTCAATTATATCAATCACAATTATCTATCTCAGCTAGGACCAGGTCTTCCTTTCACCAAGAACTATATGTTGAAAACTAGAAGGGTGGGTTGAATAGTTTTACGTCCTTTTAAAATTTATAAAAACAAGTTTGTTTTAAAAACTTCGATTCTAGTTTATGTGATTTCAATACTTGCACTATATGAACAATTGTATAATAACTAACTAACTAATATAGTAAAGATATATAAGTAAGTAATGAAAAGAGTTGGAGAGATCAAACCACAACACAAGGATTTATAGTGGTTCGTCTACAAGGTCACCTTCCTTGTTCCTACTCCACTCCCCGAGTCACCTACTCGAGAGTTTTCTTTACTATGTCAACAAACTCCCTTATGGCGGAGAAAACCTTACACACCAGTTTACACACCACAACAACGTCACAACTTGATCACAACTTCTACACAACTTCTTCACACCTATTTACTTCACACCTATCTTCTTCACACCTTTCTTCTTCATACCAATCTACTACATACCTATCTTCTTCACTTCAATCTACTACACACCTATCTTCTTCACAACTACACTACTTCACTACTAATCAACTTCTACTTCCTACACAACTTCTATTTCTTCTAAACAACTTATTACATACACAACACAACTTCACAAATATATATATATATATACACAATGCACAACTACTCTTCAATACTTCTTGAACTTAGTTGTAGAAGGAGTGTTCTTCTTTTGCACTTTGGATGAGGATGGATGAGAAGGGATTGAATCACTTGAAACAAGGATTAATAAACAAATGATCAAAGGGTTTTAGAGGATGTTTAGAGGGTTTGAGATCTGAAAATTTCGTGCAAAAACGTGAGAAAAATTCCAGATTTAAAGTGGTATTTATAGGCAACAAGTTCTGACAGAGGAGCGTGGCCGGCCCCCTTAAATCAAGGCCGGCCCCCTTAAAATTAAGGGGACCGCCCCTTATAATTAAGGGGGCCGCCCAACTGTAACGGCCAGAAAACTTGTCTTTTAGTGGGGAAAGTTTATTTGGTGAAAAACTAATTGATTTTGGTTAAAAATTTGAAATCATATATTTAGTATGATTAAAACATTTTTCTTTATTACCAAAAGTGTTTTTCAAAAATATATAAAATGATTATATAATTAAATAAACTTTGTATTAATTAATTAAATACCCCTTTGATCATGAGATGTATTAAGCACTTGTTTGTGCATACCTTAAGTGATTAAGTTGGATATAATGATATAAACTAGTTTAATACTTGTTTACGTAGTAATCTTTCGTTTGACGAGTTTACATTTTGTGATCGTCAAAATATAGAGATATCGAAAAATATAAATAACGTTTTCATACATTATTTATGTCAACAATCTCCCCCTTTTTGATGATTACAAAATTTAAACTCATTAATCGAAAATTAGTATATATACAAGTATTATTGTGAGTTTATATCAATTCTCCCCCTTTTTGTAAGCATCAAAAAGGTTATCCCGAATTAATTGGAGTTCCCCCTTGAAGTATACTCCCCCTCGTTTTGAGGTCAATAAGAAATCGAGATATGGATATCTTGCAAAAATATTTAGTGGACAAGCAACATATATATGGCATGCAAGAGTAGAGACTAAACATAACCATAACATTAATAAAGTTAAATAGATACAACAAGCATTGCATCAACAATCATAACAACTAGTGCAACTAACAAGAGCCTTAAAGGCTTACAATCATCACTTAAATAATAAACCAAAGCTCAAACATGAAGGTCCTCTCTAGAGCTTGCCATCCAAAATGGTTTAAGACAAATTTATTTGTAAAACACCAAGCATGTTTAATAGGGAGGAATGGATGGTGAACATGGAGATGGTGATGGTGGAGGAGTGTTTGTTGATGGTGGTGGAGGAGTTGTGTTTGTTGTTGGTGGTTGATGCAACAAGTTTTCAATATGAGAAAACATGTATTGTATCTCATCTCTTAGTCCGAACACAATTGTTCGGTTGTGAATGCAACAAAGGCAAGTGTCTCCATGAGCTTCAAGTAAGCTCCATGGGACGGGGTTATAGGTTGGTGGATTGATAGGGGATGATGAGAAGTGTGCATCAAGAGGTGTTAATGGTGATAATGAGAGGGTGAGTGCAAGAGTTGTGTTTTCATTGGTAGGTTGTGATGGTTGATCAATTTTTGGAGGAGATAAGTGAGTGTTTATGTAGTCATTTATGGATGAAGTGGATGGTATGGAGGAAGTGGAATTTCCATTTGTTGATGGTGTTTTGGAGGGTGCATTTGGTGCACTAGGAGATGAGCATTGAGGTGGTGGTGATGGGGTGGTGTTGTCTTCATTTGTAAGATCAATGAATAATAGTTTTGGTGGAATAATGACAAGTTTTTGTTTCTTGGCATTTTTTGAATAGGTGGTTCTTGGTGATGACATGATAAAAGGATGATGTTTGATGAAGGTTGAGGATGATGGAATGTGAATTAAACATGCATGGGGATTATATAGTGGGAAAACATGTTTAGAAGTGGAATTAATTTGAAATTGTAATGTTAGATTCCAAAATTAGTTTAGTTTTTAAGGGAAATGGTAGCTGGGACTAGCAAAAGAGATCACAAGGTGCAAAAGAAAACAGTATAAAAACTGTTCCAGATGGCCGGTCCCCTAAAATTTAAGGGGGCCGCCCATCTGACGACCCAGAAATCAAAATTTTTCAAAAATTTTCTAGAAAAATGTTGTGTTCTGTTTTGTATTTGCAGCAAGCTCTATTTGGACATTTCACATTTGTTTTGGTCTATTAGAAAGCATACAAGTAATATATATATATATATATATATATATATATATATATATATATATATATATATATATATATATATATATATATATATATATATATATATATATATATATATATATATAGGTCGGATCATGAAAAAAACCCACTTTGGTAGAAAAGTGGGAAAAGTGTTCAAATCACCCCTTCATTCCCCTCCCATTTTTTACACCAAACTACAAGGACCTTATTGTATCTTCATTCATTCTTTAAGGGAGTGTTTTGTAAATTTTCACCTTTCATATATAATGCCTTTTTTCTTTTCCTTCTTTCTCTCGTTCCACCACCGAAACTTTTTTTCTCTCATGTGTTATCAGATTTCTCAAATCGAAGATTCACGAAATCATATCGTGTTATCAGATTCAATAAGATATGTTACTGAGTTCGTGTTATCAGATTCAATTATAAAGCTTATGTATGTTTACGAATTATAAAGCTTATATATGTGTTTTCAGATTCAGTATCATATTGTGTAACTGATTTTTGTTCATGTTGAGTTAGGTTTTTGTTTTTATGAAATTTGATTCTTTAAGCATCATATTTTCTTATCTTTGTTTGTATACGTTTCAATTTTAAGAGTTTATTGACATGATTCATTGTATAGGATAGTTATTTTGAAACAAAATTGAGAAATAAATACATGGAAAACATGCTTCCAAAAAACTGCACACCAAGTGTTTGATAAAATGTTTGAATAAGGTTTTACACTGAGATGCCCTAATTTTTGTGAATACATTCATAATCTGTTAACTTTTGCTGTCCTTTGTGCCATTCAAGAATTACACTGTTCTACTTGTAGATTTGGTTTAGATTTATAGGCTACCTTTTTATCAGATTCTAACATTATTGGAACGTGGGCGATACATATGTGTGAAACTATTGATGTTGCGAACCCAAAGATTGCAAAAAGTGTTGTCATACTAGCATTATCATGTACGCAAGCTCCAAATGATTTGGTTACCGCTCAAGACATGGCGCTAGAGCTAGTAAATGTAACTGGATCACTATTACCGGAATCATCATTATCTAAGTCTGAAATTTATGGCATCATCAACCGTTCAATAGAAATTGTCATAGCATCTATGTTTTTGTAGTACGCTGAATCAGTTATAACTGATATTGAACGACTTAGAATGCCACTGAAAACATGCTTCCCTCGTGCTTATAAATTGGAGAAAAGAATCAGTATTTCATATTGGAAGAGACTCTGTATCAGAGGGCAGAAGCTGTGGTGGAACTATTATCTTCTTTTGTGGTGATGAACCTACAAGTAACTAACTTTCTTGAATTCTTTATACAAGTCATTTTTTAGGAAATCTTGTAAATTACAAGGATTAATATATATGCAGATCCTCAAGCGGAACATATACTCAGATTGGCTGCTAAATTATACAAAGCCTTAGCAAGAATCTTAAAGTTTCATATCGCACCTAAAGGTTTCAAGCAAATTATACGGAGCCTAACTGTTAAAAGCTGGTGGACGTGACCTGCAAGCAGCTAACGGCCCCATTATACACATTTGTGGACTACATGTAGAAGGTGTGGGTTCTATCCTTGACTTTCGCACATTGCTAAATCGTGCAATCACTAGAGCATGCAAATTATTAGTTATATGCTTAATGGAAACGATTTATTAAATTAAGTGATGCTTCAAACATGTCATTCATTTACAGAGGACTTAGGAAGGTTGTTTTACTATATAATACGCACTATCCAAACTGAAAATTATAGCATTTCGTCCGCCAATTTTATTTGACTCTTAACTAATCGTCTTAGATATACATTCATATTTTATTTGCCCTAATTTTAGTTACACTGTGATGCCCTAATTAGTTACACTGTGATGCCCTAATTAATTTAGGCAAGAGGATTTTAGATTTGGATGAAAACACTCGCTAAGACAATTATATCGACTTCAGGTTTGTTGCTGCTGTATGTATCACCATGTCATGATAACATGTGTTACGATGTTAGGTTATAGGTTTTATCTATGTAAGATAAAAAGTAAGAATGGAGAAAGGAAGATAAAAAGTAAAAAAGGTGAGGAGGAAATATAAGTTTAGCACATTGTTTGTCTCGTAATCTCATCATATAAGTTCCCTCTTTAGGTTTTAAAGCCACTAAACCACTTTTGGAATCACTTGATTGACATTTATTTACACATGTTTATTTTATTTATGAAAGGAAAAAGAGGGCACAACTTCCAAATTTTGGTAACATAGTGTATGTAGGGTAGAGCACAAACCTGACTCATAAGTTTATGTGATGCGAACCTAATTAGTTGAGCAAGAATATAGGGTTGCTACTGATTAAAGGTTGCTACGAATAATTGAATATTTTGAAAGGTCTATGATGCACTAGTTGTTAACCAATTGATGCTCATAATTTGTAAGTGTGATGCATTACTTTTATACACTATGATGCACTTTCTGGTATGACTGTATTTACCCTTTTGTTGACTTTTACAGGCTTTGCTTTCTTTCTCTGGTATGACTATAAAATAATCGTGAAAATAGTTTCAGCTATCAAGTGACGTGGATTCCTCATGTTGACGTAGGACAAAAACTAATTGAAGGAACTATATTCTTTGTTGTTTCAAACATTGTTGTTATTTTATATTTTTTTCTACCTTTTTATATGTTCACTCGCACGCTTTATGACACTTCCTTTTGAGCAGTATATATTACAGTTTTTTGACAGCTACAACAACCAACATTGTGTTGCAAAATATAAACGAATTTGGAATAGTAACATGTATTTCTTTTCATCTTTTTTTGTTGCACTACAAACTTTGGTTTTTCTACTATCCGGTTTGTGTTCACTATGAATGCATTTTGAGCATCTGTATTTTGTTTGTTTTCACCACCCAAACAACCAACAATCATGACCTATTAAACACCTATAGCCAACATTTGCTTGCCAACATTAAATCTTCTACAAAACATTACTTGAATAAAACAAAATTTTTAAGCAGATTATAACTTTCGTTCAGATTCAATGATACAACTAAACAATTGCCTCATACAAAAAATTATGCCAATCGATAAAAAAACTGCAAATAGAATGAAGAATAGATGACAACTAATCATATACAATCTCATTCTAAATATATGAATTTAGAACAATAGTGACATAATAATAAGAACAATAACATTACTAAATAAATGATGCACTAAAGTACCTAAAATGGATGCCCTACTATGATACAAACCGATGCACTAAAGTACCTCAAACGGATGCACTAAAATACAAACAGATGCACTAGAATATATTTTATGATTCAAATGTGTTTCATACTGAATCTAAAATACACGCATTGGGATTACAGATTATTGATGTTCCTATATCACCGTGTATACAAATAATTTTCTTCTCAATAAGCGTTGCAAGTGGATGAGGTTAGATAACTGATTGAATCGTGTCCAGATCCCACCATTCTCACCTGTAGAGCAGAAATTCCCAGTAAGAAAATTAAACAATGGCCGGTAAATGTTTCAAAAGTCAAAATGGGTCAATTTGGTATGCTTAGTACTAGATTAACTAAAAGCAGTTCAAAAATGGTTACAATACTACCGCATCCGCTAACATACACAACGGACATAAATGATGTGTTGCTACATACCATTCTTTCAATGAATTCAAGACGGAAACCAAAGAGTGCATTTATATCAGCAACCTCATGTTTGCAACGTATCAAGTGAACATTATCGTATTACTGAATCTGAAAAGAAAGAATTGGAAAGGAGTGAGACTTCAATATGACACTAGATCAGCATGTCACGTTGAAAACCTTACCTTTAGAGTAAGGAGAAAAGTTATCATCTCCAAACTATGTTGTCCTCGATCAACATAATCTCAAATGGATGCTAGAAAGTAACTCAAACGAATGCTCGAAACCTCAAATGGATGCCCTACCATGATACAAACCGATGCACTAAAGTGCCTTAAATAGATGCACTAAACTACAAATTTTGAGGGACAACTTTCACAATAACAGTTTATCTTCAATAATTGCATCTTTTTACTTCTTGATGATACAAACACTGCGTCTGACCATGCTTTCACAATAAGAGTTTATCTTCAATAATTCGGAATATGTTGTCTCTAAACCATCAAATGGGTAAATCAACCAACTAAATTGTACAGCAAGACTATTATCCTAAATAAATACTTTTGTAATCAGATTTTGCACAAATAACTGAAGCAGTTTGTTAAACATATATATACACACACACACACACACACACACACACACACACATATATATATATATATATATATATATATATATATATATATATATATATATATATATATATATATATATATATATATATATATATATATGTTTGACTTGTTATGCAAATTTAACAAAACTTCAACTCTTTAAAGGGATGTTTGGATCTAGCTTATTTAGCCATCTTTTGGGCTTATTTGATTTTGTAGAAGTTAGAAGTCAATAATCTCACATTTTAAAGGTAATTTAAACATAAAAGCCATAAGCTTCAGTTAATAAGCTTAGAATGTGAACTTATCAGCTTTTTCGGATCAAATAATCCCATATCCAGCTAGATACGCTAATCCAAAGACCCCCTAACCTTAGTGATATATCTAAGAACTAATGTTTTCCAAAATTTAAAAAGTGCAAAATAAATACATCATGTGAATATAAGTATTTAGATTTACCTCAACAATAGATATGGTTGGATCGTTGATCGAAGACACCGAGTTGGCATACCTAGTAGGCATGGATTGACTAACTGAAAATTGTGAGTATGACAAATCAGATTCTCTGGCAGGATGACCATTTGCTGCCAACAATGAGTTTGTGTCTGCAGCCGGCTGCATAATAGTCGCATAGTACTTGTGAAACAGAAGGTAAATCATAAATCTCAGCTCAGCTCCTATTCTTTGAACCAAATCACTCCTGTTCTTTCATACGTATTTTCAGGTTGCTCAACAGATGAAGTTCCAAATAAAATAGCATTCAGGTTCGCCCCAAAGCTTCTAAAACTCAAGTGTTGTGACAAATCAGTGGTATGGACTTGCGGACTTACAGGTGATCTGAAAGTACTACAGAGGGGATGAAATCATCTTCAGGTTGGTTCACGTGCTCCTCTTCTTAGATACTAAGCTTTTGCATATTTTCACTTATGGACAATGCATGGGCATCAACCTCTTCAGCTGAAATGAAAGAAAGACAATTGTAAATTTTAAATCTGAGATACACACAGGAATACCATGTAAACCAAAGCAATTCACTTTTAAGTTCAATAGTGAAACAAGGTTAAATATGGCAATACTATTGAACTTTCACCATTTTGGTTGTTTAACCCCTAAAATCTGTTAACAGATGCACCAATCTGTTAATAGATGCACCATTTTGGCAGTTTAACCCCTAAAGTCTGTTAAATATGGTAATACTATTGAATAAAAACTGAATTTATTTTCAGGTAGTAAATCTAGGTGAAATTATATCTGATAATTAGCTCACTAAAATACTTATATCTAATAATTGCGCCTTCAAATCAACATAATCAGCGTAAACGCACATCACCCCTTACTATTTATTGGAGATATTTCAATATGATATTTTCAACTCAACCCACTTAATTAAACAAAAAATAGTCCAGCTCAAATACTGAGTAGTCAACTTTAAACTAAGATAAAAAAAAAAAAAAAAACAAAACAAAAAAACAAAACAAAACAAACAAACAAAAAAAAGAAAAGAAAAAAACAAACAAACAAACAAACATATATTGCATGTTTCTCTAACTTCATCAGCAGCATGCTCAAAGCATGTTTTTACAATTTCATCATGCATAGTACTTCTAAGGGTACGGGAAATAGACCAAGCCTGCTAGGGGTCAAAAGATAGGTATTGGATTGCTATATTATGTGACTATCACCGGTAGATGACGATGTTGGTTCCAAAAGGCGTGCGATATTAAAGGTCTTTCTTATAAAACCATAATAAATAGTACTTATATAGCAATTTCAATTGGCATACTTTAAGCATAAATTCAATAAACACCATCAATTAAGAATCTAGAAAACGTTATGTGTTTCAAAGGTACAAATTTTCATTCAGTTTATTTGCATATATGGCCAGCACATGAAGCAACTGCAAACTGAGCTAAGCAATCAATGACATGACGTGAGGCTAGTTCAAGCAAGATGTAAAAGCAAATAAGTGCATATACTGAACTAATACCGATGCACTATTCTGAACTAATACCGATGCACTATATTGAACTAATATTGATGCACTATACTGAATTAATACCGATGCACTATATTGAACTAATACCGATGCACTATACTGAACTACAGCTAATGCACTATAATGAACTGATGCGCTAACTGATACTGAAACTGATGCACTAAATTAATGTATAGTGCATAAACCACACAGAAGCACACAAAATTGAAGAATATTCAGAACAACTTATTTTGCATGCATAATATCAGATAAGCAGTTTGTTAAACAATTCCAAACACCCTCAAGCTTCTTATATGTGTATCAAAACGCAATAGGCAATCCAACCCCCAAAACGATTATTAAGTTCACCATACATATGGAAATACAATTGTAGATTTCATAACAGTTAAGATAATTCAGATGCCGAGAGCACCATAACATGTACAGAAGGATCATCATTTAAAATTACCTCAAGCAAAGTCATGGCTATGTGATATAGTTTAGCATCCTGCCCTGGCTAGTAATTCGTATCTCATTCTCTTGAATGGGTTGCTCAGCTCGTGACTTTTCCACCCTCTGGTACCGATCCATATCCTATAAATAAAAACCAAAAATCATTAATATCAAAACCCTTGCCAATATCGTTTTAACATACCAGCATCATAAAACTAGGATTCATAAGTAATAAATCACTCTTAATTCTTCAAGAAGTAGGAAAACTAAGGATATTTGCGCCGATTTGAATATACACAAATGCCCAAAATCATAACACTATTCTTTAGCTTTATAGCATTACAACGGATGAACTAACTAAAATCAAGCAATCTCATAAAAAAAATCACCAAGTCAACAACTAACTACAAAAATGGGGAAGCAACATCTGCAATTCACACTACAAATAAAAAAATAGCATAAGCATATGGTCGTTAACATGAAATTAAGATCGATGTGGTATCCTCTTCTATTATGTTTTTAAACACCTAATAAAACTATTATACCGATGCACTATACTGAACTAATACCGATGCACTATACTGAACTAATACCGATGCACTATACTGAAGTAATACTGATGCACTATACTGAACTAATACCGATGCACTATACTGAACTAATGCTGATGCACTATACTGAACTAATACCGATGCACTATATCTATACTGAATTGATGCACTAATTGATACTGAAACTGATGCACTAAATTAAGGTATAGTGCATAAACCACACAGAAGCACTAACTGGTACTGAACAGATGTTGCACAAAAATAAAGAATATTCAGAACAACTTATTTTGCTTGCATAGTATCAGATAAGCAGTTTGTTAAACAATTCCAAACACCCTCAATCTTCTTATATGTGTATCAAAACGGATGCACTAATCATACTCATCAATGCCTTAATATGTCATATGATTCAACAATAATAAAAATTATGATTCGTACATTGATGCCCTAAAATGCCAAATAATTCAAAAATACTCGAAATTATCATCTGTTTGCAAAATGATGCCCTAAAATGTCAAATAACGCAAAAATAGTCTAACTAATCAGTGGCTCTCAACTTTTTATTTTTAAACCTACAAAATCATTACAGATGCCTTAATTTTAAACAAATTCAAAAAATAAAAAAGAAACAAGCTTAAAATGAGACTAATGAAATTTACATATAACCTGAATAATTGCGTGATTTGAGTTGAAATTCCACTGAATAACTCCGTGAAAGTGGATAACTGCATAACTGGGTAAATTGATTTGCAATTCCACTGAATAACGAGTATCAGTTTTTGGATCGGTTTTTGATCATTTTTGTTAATGAAAATGACAGGATAAGTGATGGTGGTGGTGACGATGACGATGGCGACGGTGATGGTGGCGACGGTAGTGGTGACGGCGGCGACGGTGGTGGTGAAGGTGCTGGTCAGTGTTTGTGTTTGAATCGGTGTGTGTGGGTTTGTATCTGGATTAAATGAAGACCATTCCTTCTTTTTTTTGTGTTTTTTTCTTTTTCTACCCTAAACTTTCAAGTGTTTTCATAATCTACCCTATAACTTTTTTTCTCACTTTTCTATCCAAATACACTTTTCTCTAGAACCCTACCCTATATATATATATATATATATATATATATATATATATATATATATATATATATATATATATATATATATATATATATATATATATATATATATACATAAACTAATCATGCAAACACATATATAGATTAAGTAGTAAAGCATGCATTTAAAAGCATATATTAAACATAAACAATCAAGTTAGCATTCTAAACAAATATCCAAACAATTATTCAAGAAAATAACAAGTACTTCCGAATATACTTCTGACAAATAACACACAAGATATAAAAATAAGTATTGTTCAACAAACATAATCTAAGCACATCATCTCTTTTTCTTCCCGAATATGCCCTTCAATGTCTTTCCGATAGATTTGAAGCCACCTCTAATTTCTTCATGCAAACTCTTTTGTCTTCTAAGCATCTCGGTAGTTCTTTCATGAAGCACTTCTTCGGTTTGATCACTAGGAGATGGGGTAGAATACTCAGGATAGTCAAGATCCTCTAAATTGTCAACAAACTCAGAAAACGAAGGGGTACTAGCATCATGGATGTTTTCCTCCTCATCGTCATCGTCTTGTCTAGAAGATGATCCATGAAAGCTATGGCGACGAGATTTTCCCTTGTCACTTCGAGTTCGTCGAGCTTGTTTTAGAGCAAGAGGACGTAAGGTGGGATAGATGGACTCATAGATGCTATTGTCAAGATCGGGGTAGTACTCGATAACATGACGATAGAGACGAGTGAGGAACATTCCATATGGAAGATTGGCTTTGGGAGTTTTTCTAGCACACTCAATCCGTTTGACAAAGAAGTAGGCCAAATTGTATGGCTTTTCGACAGCTATACAATATAACATGTGAGCAAGGCACGCCGGGAGATGGTCCCGGTGACCTCCAGTACCAAACGCATTCTCACGAATGAGTTCTTCCCAACGCTTCATGTGGGGGCCTAATTCTTTGAGGAGAAGTTGGTACGAAGAGATTTGAACGTTTTTGGATTTTATTTTACGGCTTGTAGTGGCACGTTCCACACCAAGGATTTGACGAATTTCGTCGGGAAGAGGAATATCGGATAGATAAGGACCAAAGGTTGGTCGACAACGATAAAGAGATTCGAGGTCCCACTCGTTTATGAAAACGGCTTGACCTCTGAAAGGAATTTGGAGGATTTGACCAAATTGTTCGAGAGTTAAGGTGATGAATTCATTTTGAATCATGAAGGAAATGGTGATGAAACCAAGATCATTGTTTTGGACGGTGACTTGGCTATAGAAATCGACTATGAAACGAGGAACGATTGGTTCATTAATTTCATAAAGACAATTGAGGTTGATGCTTGAAAACAAGCGATTAATATAGTCGGATTGAGCAAAGGCTAGATCTACTACACGTCCCTCATGAACGTTTCTATCTTCAATTTCACGATATATACGTCCAATAGAAGGAGATGTAGTAGGGAGTTGGGAAACTTTGGGAATGTAGTTTTTAGTGTGGGAAAGATCTTCGGTAGTCGCTTTTGGCATTTTCACCTAAACACAACAACAATACAAAAGACCAAAATAAATATAAAGAAGAATAAAAGCATATATATATATATATATATATATATATATTGTTAAGACTTATGTTGGAACGTAAACATACTTCGACACTAATCCTAAGAAGTAGTTTACCATGTTCCTCAATATTGTTTTTAACTCGTTCTAGATATATTTTACGATGTTTAGTAAGTGGTTATGGAACAATCCAAACGCCCTTTTAAACATCTTAATATATCATGAAATTTGCTAGATTTACATTAGGTTGTAAAACTAGCTATTTCTTACGAGTTTCTTATGCATGTGATTAGTTTTTGAAAAAGATGGTTTATATTTTGACTCAAAAATGTCGTTTTTCGTATTAAACCAAATGCTTCCTTAACTAGTTACTTATACTAGTAGTATGTCAATATATATATATATATATATATATATATATATATATATATATATATATATATATATATATATATATATATATATATATATATATATATATATATATATATATATATATATGTGTGTGTGTGTGTGTGTGTGTGTGTGAATTATATATCTTGACAAGTCCGATTTGCAATTTTTAGTTTTATAATCATAACGTTTTATAAAAATTATAATGACTGAGTTTTGATATTATTTGGACATGATCCAAACACCCCCTTATTGTGAACCAAAATATTTTTTCTTGGTCAAAAAATGTAATTTCAAGTTTTACAAGTTATAAAAGTATAATGTGATTAGTTTTAACACGTTTTCAAAACATTATTCAACAATGTATTTACTAAAATTTTTGAAAAGGAGTGTATGAAATTTTTCAAAAATTTTCGACAAGATAGTTTATAATTACTAGTTTCTAGTGTTGATTAATCATTCTAATCCTAGGGGAAGCATTTAGTTATGAAGTTTTAAGACTCAATTCGAAAGAAATTGTGAAATTGAAGAAATTTATAAAACATGCATAATCATGAGTATGACCAAATTAGATGGAATTAGATGAAATGTGTTATGAAAAACTTACAATACGTAATGGTGATTGTGTTAGATGAATTTTCCCTTTGCAAATTAACCCGAATTATGTGATTTGGAAGTGATTTAAGATGTTTTTGGGTTTTGGTTTTCGTCACAGCAGTAGCAAGGGAAGGAGAGTATGAAAAAGTGGAGTATTTGGCAAGAGGAATAAGGGGAAAAACGTGTTGGAGTAATCAGATGGCCGACCCCCTTAAACATTAAGGGGGCCGCCCTTCATTATGCTGCCGGTCCCCTTAAACTTTAAGGGGGCCGCCCTCCAAAATGTTTATTTTTCGTGTTTTTGGTTTCTGGAACGAACAAGAAAATATTTATATATATATATATATATATATATATATATATATATATATATATATATATATATATATATATATATATATATATATATATATACTAGATTTATATTTAATCAAAAATACGTTGGAGAGTATTCGCACGAAAGGGATTGCTTGACATTTTTACTTGACATTTCGTCAATTAAATTTTCTTGATTATTTCGGATGAAATTCATCAAATTGTCAAGTGGACGAGAGAGTTGTGGAAGGTTCATAAGTGTATATATATATATATATATATATATATATATATATATATATATATATAGGGAAAATATTAGCTACATTACAAATGTAGCCAATTGGCTACATTTCCTTTGAAAAAAGTTTTAATAATGTACAGTTCAGTCCCTGCGGTATGTCCCTGACACACATTTTCCCCTTGTCCCCACCTTTTTTTTCAAAGGAAATGTAGCCAATTGGCTACATTGTAATGTAGCTATGTTATCCCCATATATATATATATATATATATATATATATATATATATATATATATATATATATATATATATATATATATATATATATATATATATATATAGTAAGGGCTTATAAGACGATAATATAGGAGGGAGACGAATGCAACAGAAGCCGGGAGTTTGTTTCATCCATAGATTTTTCGACTCATCTCTCTTCATCAGCATGAGTGTTGTTGAACATTAAAGTTCAATAAGGCAAATGGGGGAAAGAAAGGGTTCGTAAACGAACAATTTCTAGTTCTAGAAAATCAACAAATGAATTTTCTAGGTTATATGATCCTAGATGTAACTAAGTATGTATATATATATATATATATATATATATATATATATATATATATATATATATATATATATATATATATATATATATATATTTAGATATAGTATAATTAGATAGGTATATATATATGTATAGATATAATAACTAGAAGAAATAATGAGCCAAACAAAATTACATAACAACTAGATACTAAACTAAGCATGCATTTCTTGGCAAGGAAATAAAAGGAAATGTGTACCTTTCGTCTTCAACGCGTTTATCTTCAAAGTCTTCAAGGAATAGTCCGAACAAGAAGTGACAACAAAGGTTTCCATGTTTGAATGGCGAATATTTTTATGTTGGTCCCCATTGTCTCATTTGACCAAAGTTATTTGATCCGAACATGTTTTGTATTTGACTTGGGTGCATATATGGTGGAAACATTCCCCACGGATTGAAGTTCCACATTTGTTGATTATTGTTAAAGTTTTGTCTATTTTGGTTTGCTCTTGGTTGAGGTGTTTTAGGTCTAGGGTACGAATTATTTGATTTCCTAGGTGGTGGAGTTTTAGATCTTGTTTTAGTTTTGGACGATCCTACTTCGGTTTTTAAAGATGGTTTATAAAACGGTTTTATTTCTTCTTTACTAGAGATGGGTATTTTCTTATCATTTATGAGTATATACTTAGGATTAGATTTTGAAGGTTTTAATTCCTTGAGTTCACTTTCAAATTTAACATTTTTAATTTCACTTGTTGAAGCTTCAGTTGAGTTAAATCCTAAACCGGTTTTATCTCCGGATACTCTTTGAATACTTATAATTTTACTAAGTGAGTTACTACTATTTTCAAATTTATCAAGTTTACAAATTTCTTCCCTAAGTTTGTTGTTTTCACTTTTAAGCTCTTGGCATGATTTACATTCTTCAACAATTTTTTTACCTTTTTCAAGTTGATGTATTTTAATTTTTAGTTCTAGTACTTCATTTTCTAGTTGGTTGTTTATGTATTTTAGTGATTTGTTTTTAGCCATTACTTGTTGTCCTAGTTTGCATAATCTATTGTATTCACTATCTAAATCTTTTTCATCTAATGATAAATTTTCATCACTAAAGTATTCGGTTTTGGAACGTACCTCACTTGATGTCTTAGCCATGAGACACTTTTCTTCCTTTGTTGTTTCTTTCTCATCTTCATCGCTATCACTCCAAGCTCCTCCAACAAACGCTCTTTGATTTTGATCTCTTGTCATCATTAGACATTTTCCAATGAGGTGATTCGGATCACCACACTTGAAACACTTTCTCTCATTCTTGCTATACTTGTCATCATTATTCTTTTGAGGTGCTCTCCTTTCATCGTGTGGTTGTCTAACGAATCTTCCTCGCCTTTTGAAGAATTTCTTGAAATCTCTTACGGCCATGGCATATTCTTCGTCGTCGCTTTCGGAAGATGAGCTATCTTCGTTGTTGGATTCCTTTCTAGCTTTCAAAGCGATTGACTTGCTTTGTTCTCTTTTTCCTTTAACCATTTCGGAGTCCTTCTTTATAATTGCTTCGTAGACTTTCAAATTTCCAATTAATTCATCAAGTTGTAGTGTTGACAAATTCTTTGATTCCTCAATAGCCGTCACTTTAGCTCGCCATTTTGGGTGAAGAGCTCTAAGAAACTTCCTAACAAAATTCTTACTAGAAAAATTCTCATCAAGTGCTTTTAAACTTGTGATGATAGTGTTAAATCTAGCAAAAGCATTATCAATTGATTCCTCTTCCGGAATCGTGAATTGCTCATATTGTTGAACAAGTAGATCTATTTTATTATCTTTGACTTGATTATTACCTTGGTGAGTTATTAATAAAGAGTTCCAAATTTCTTTTGCGGTTTCACACATAAAGATCCTTTCGTACTCTTTACGTGGTAACGCATTGTAAATAATCATTTTTGCTTCATTATTTTTAGCAAGTTTTCTTTTTAAATCATCATTTTGTTTTTCAAAAGGTACGATTTCATCTTTCTTAGTTTCGGGGTTATTTTGAATAGGTAAAAATTCACCATTGGTAATAACATGCCAAAGATCTAGATCTTTTGATTTCACATAAGTTTCGAATCGATTTTTCCAATATAAAAATCCATCACTTTCAAATAGTGGTGGTGTTTGCATAGATTGCCCTTCTAAATATTTTTCAGATTCCATAGATCGTTACAAGTTTTAAAATACAATATATTTTAAAAATCTTGCAAAACGTGGCTCCTGATACCAATTGTGGAAAACTAGAAGAGGGGAGGGGTTGAATAGTTTTACGTCCTTTTAAAATTTATAAAAACAAGTTTGTTTTAAAAACTTCGATTCTAGTTTATGTGATCTCAATACTTGCACTATATGAACAATTGTATAATAACTAACTAACTAACTAATATAGTAAAGATATATAAGTAAGTAATGAAAAGAGTTGGAGAGATCAAACCACAACACAAGGATTTATAGTGGTTCGGCTACAAGGTCACCTTCCTTGTTCCTACTCCACTCCCCGAGTCACCTACTCGAGAGTTTTCTTTACTATGTCAACAAACTCCCTTATGGCGGAGAAAACCTTACACACCAATTTACACACCACAACAACGTCACAACTTGATCACAACTTCTTCACACCTATTTACTTCACACCTATCTTCTTCACACCTTTCTTCTTCACACCAATCTACTACACACCTATCTTCTTCACTTCAATCTACTACACACCTATCTTCTTCACAACTACACTACTTCACTACTAATCAACTTCTACTTCCTACACAACTTCTATTTCTTCTAAACAACTTATTACATACACAACACAACTTCACAAATATATATATACACAATGCACAACTACTCTTCAATACTTCTTGAACTTAGTTGTAGAAGGAGTGTTCTTCTTTTGCACTTTGGATGAGGATGGATGAGAAGGAATTGAATCACTTGAAACAAGGATTAATAAACAAATTATCAAAGGGTTTTAGAGGATGTTTAGAGGGTTTGAGATCTGAAAATTTCGTGCAAAAAGGTGAGAAAAATTCCAGATTTAAGGTGGTATTTATAGGAAACAAGTTCTGACAGAGGAGCGTGGCCGGCCCCCCTAAATCAAGGCCGGCCCCCTTAAAATTAAGGGGGCCGCCCAACTGTAACGGCCAGAAAACTTATCTTTTAGTGGGGAAAGTTTATTTGGTGAAAAACTAACTGATTTTGGTTAAAAATTTGAAATCATATATTTAGTATGATTAAAACATTTTTCTTTATTACCAAAAGTGTTTTTCAAAAATATATAAAATGTTTATATAATTAAATAAACTTTGTATTAATTAATTAAATACCCCTTTGATCATGAGATGTATTAAGCACTTGTTTATCCATACCTTAAGTGATTAAGTTGGATATAATGATATAAACTAGTTTAATACTTGTTTACGTAGTAATCTTTCGTTTGATGAGTTTACATTTTGTGATCGTCAAAATATAGAGATATCGAAAAATATAAATAACGTTTTCATACATTATTTATGTCAACACTATACATACTCCGACGACAGTGAGAGTGATGATGACGAGCCTTTAGAAGAGACTAATTCTAAGATCGATTCAATCGTTAAGGATTCATCAGATACCTTGTCAATGGGGGACAAGGAAGTCGAAATCAATCCTCTTGAGGAAGTTGATGACCCTGTTCCAATCCCAAGGGCATCTGAGAAATCTTTCGATTCAAAAATATTCAAAACAAATATCACCAATCCTTTGTTCGATCTCGATTCAGAATTTATTCTTCAGCCAGATAATCCGATCTTTGATTTTCAGAATTAAGATAATGATGAGTACGACAAAGAACCCAAGCTTAAAGATATACATCATAAGAGTGATTCCCTAATCGAGGAGTTCGCCGATGAACTTTCTCACGTTGATTCCACCCCATCGGGGGATGATGACGATACTTTTGATTTTGAATCCGATCTTCCGTCTATTGATTCTTCTTCTTGTCAAGAGGAGTTCGCCGGTGAACTCGCTCACGTCATATCTCCTCCTGAGTATGATTACTTCTATTTTGATCTTGACAAAGATTTTAGTCTGGGGGAGACATACTTATTGATGACCGCACCCCACCTCTCCCTCCCGAGATTTTTGAAAACAAACAAATGAGCTTTAACGATGAAATTCAAATTAATGATATATTGAAATGTGCTTTTGAAAATGAAGATTTTATAATGATAATTATCAAAATCTTTCTTCCTTTCATCACATTTAATGTGACTTCTCCTATCCTTCACTCCACCGGGAGTGAGGATACCGTCTTTGACCCTGGCATCTCCGTTTTTCGTGCCGGGTGTCCGTTGCAGTATTGATTCTCCACTTGCTTCCCCAAGGACGAATTAATTCAGGGATCGAGTCAAGCTCATTTGACCCGGTAATCAAAAACAAGCGCTTCGTGGGAGGCACCCCATGCTTATCTATTCATCTTCTTTATTTTCTTATTTCTAATAAGTGTGACGTGAGGAGGGCGACCTTTTCCATATCTCGTGTTTTGTGGTTGTTGT
Source organism: Artemisia argyi (assembly GCA_030686995.1). Classification (NCBI taxonomy): domain Eukaryota; kingdom Viridiplantae; phylum Streptophyta; class Magnoliopsida; order Asterales; family Asteraceae; genus Artemisia; species Artemisia argyi. Next base: position 45,948,817 of record CM060699.1, on the reverse strand, counting down.
TGTTTATGTCCAGGAATTTCCCCGAAGATTGAGGACTCTCGTGCTCGTTTTTTGTCGTTCTCTCCACTCGAGTTTCATTCTTTGCTGCTCTTTCGGAAATTCAACATATCCAAAATCTTATCTACTAACATTTATCTCTTGACATACTTAATAAACGGCCTTAGATATTTCGTAGGATTACCTTTACCCTTAAAACATTGAGGACAATGTTTCACTTTAGTTTGGGGGTGAATCTTCGATTCGATTTGACCTGGCACCATCGTCTGAGCTGTTAACTTACGCAACTCTGTTTTCCACCAAAAATTTTAAATTTTTGTCACCTCTTTATTAAAAAAAAATGATGAAAAGAAAAAAAAATGAATGATATATGGTATAATAATAAGATTTGACACCTTGTTTTGACTTTCCTACCGGCGAGAGTAGAAATAAATGTTTCGACTTGACCGGGCGTGTTGAGCCCTAGCTCGTCGCCCTTAACCAATATACAAAAGATTATGGCTAAGCATCCGCGGATCTCATTACTTGGGATTTTAAATTTGCGGAGATCGAGGAATGATAGAGTTTATTTAGAAGTTTCGTGCTAAACGTGGAATAGTTGGATCTCTTTAGAGCCCAAGAAAGGTACTTGTGGCCTCCTTGTTCCCACAAGATTGCACACAAATAAAATAGATCTCTAGGATTAATTAAGTGTATGGGGTTTGGGCAATACTTAGTTTTTTCTCGTTCCCAACAAAATCTATGCATATGGAGGTTTGGTACACATAGGGGTACTGCCAGTGTTACGGTGAAATAGACTATTGCATCTTGCCGGTTCGCAGCCGATGTTGTGATCTTAGTAAAGGCCGTAGGACTCGGGGTTTGGCATATGATTATGAATATCAATAATAATAGTCCAAAGCCAAATAAAAAGGCAGAGGAATCCAAAGCTATAAAAAGCAGCGGATATAAATCCAAGGTCATAATAAAGCTCTTACATCTTGGCGGCTCATAAACCGTTGTAGTAATTGAAATATAGGACCAAGGACCAAGTATTATTAAAGTGCTTATAATTATGCAAAAATGCCAAGCTTCGACTCCGGGGGTTTCCCTAATAAAAAGCTTCCGTTTCGGGTATCAAACATGGTATGTCTCGGTCGTAAATAAAAAGGGGGACCTCCACAAATCGTGTTAAATCAGAGACCTTCATGTGGACCCGATTTCTGTATGCATGGGTTTTCGAGGGAAAGTTTGAAAACTACTTAGCATTCAAATTTTGTGCTCTTATCGGACTAACAAATATCAAAACGAGAAAATATGAAGCAATTCATTTCTCACAAATTAAAATCTTGAGATACAAAACTTAGGACCTGGGAACAAGAGGTAATGACACAAGTAACTTTTGTGGGTAGTGTTAGCACCAAACTTGTGGATAAACAATGATCTCGATTTTACGCTTAGTTTGGGAGCTTGTGAAAAATCAAGGATGACGATTTTTATCCGTATGGTCTCTTCTCTGTGAGAAGTGTTTCTACTCGTTGACCCTGAAAGTTATCAACATATAAGAATTGAAAATGAAAGTCAAGGCAAACCGTCACATATATAAATGAAAAAGTACAAAAAGAGTAGTTGTAGTATTATTCATGAAAATCGAAAAACGGAGCATTTTTGAGAATAAATGATTTTACTATCTCTTTTGAACATCATTGCTACTTTACAACGTCAGTAAAGAGAGGTTTTGAAATTATTTATCTCTTAAGCGTGAGGTGATGACATTGCGTGAGGACACGGCAATACCTTAGTCTGGGGATTTTGATGTGTGCTTTTTCACACATCCTTTTTAGGCCCAAAATCAGACCAATAATACCAAATACTAACCAAATATGCCAAGAGAATGTGTGTTTTTGTATTTGTGTATGTGCAGGTACGGATATATGAAAAATGAAGAAAAACAAAGCAAAACCGACAAAAACGAGCACGAGATTGGAAAAAGGTCAAAAGCCGGAGCCGGGGAAGCAAAATGATCAAAGAAAGCTCAGAATGTCAAAATAAGTCCTCAGAGATACATAAAGTTTCAATATTAGTCCCTGGTCAAAGTTTGAAGAGATTGACGACTTAAGTCCCTCAACTTTCAGAAAATTACAAAAATATTCTTCGAAGAAATAATTGAAGAAAAAGTTAAAATAGGTCCTCTATGAATCAAGGAATTACCGAAGAAACCCTTGGTAATACTTTGGATAATTTACAGATTTGGTCCCTGGATTTTCAGGTTTTACAATAATGGTCCTTGTGAATTTTAATCCTAAAAATACTACTCCTATAATAAAACCAGGATCCAATCCAAACCATTTAGCCTAATCCAAAACCCTCCCAAGCCCAAGATAACCAAGCCCAACACCCTTACTTTATTTACCCGATCCAACACCCAACACCCGGTCAAACTATAATATACCCGGTCAACCCATTTTTTTTAATACCATTTGAATATAAAAAAAAAAAAATACCCGCGACCCTTTTGTCCCAATTTACCCAGGCATTAGAACCCTAGTTACTATTTACCCAAACAATTAACCCAATTGACATAAATTAAGGGTATTATGGTACATGTACTTGCTTCTAGAAGAGTTTTGACATGGCAGGGAATGACAGAGTGGCAATCCACATGAAAGTGCGTGCCAATGATGGGGTATTAATTTGATCCTAGGGCTGATATTGAAAGAAGTGGGCACCAAGGTGATCTAATGGCTAAGGAACACTCAAAGAAACACAAAGTGTCACGGATTGATGACGTGGGACTGCTAGAAGGATCCAAGGACTCCTCCTCACACGGCTATAAATACCTCCACTCATTCATGTATGCAGTGTGTAGTTTTTGTATTAGTTTTCTTTTACTTTGTTTAATTTTCTGCTTTCAAGTTTATTGTAATTTTCATTTAAATCATTTGTACTCCAAGTTCTTATTAATATAATCCATATTTTTATTTCAGCTTATTGTTTTAATCTCAGCTTATTATCTTTTAAATTTTAAGTTTAATCTCTTTATCAGTCTAATTTTCTACATTAAGTTTCTGCTTTATTAGAAAGAAAAAAACAATTAAATCAGAAAAAAAATATTGTTTCTATAAACTTATATAAGCTAATTAATAGCTTTCGTGAGTTTATTTCTGTCAATTATTCTAAAATACATAGTGGTCAAAGATAGTCAACTGTGGTTAAGCTTATTAATAAGCTCAGCTTAATTTGGGGATATAAGGCAGCCAAGAGGAGCCTTGGCCTGTCAAAAGACATGCTAGCATAGTGACCCCCTCTGTTTGAGCTGAGGGGGTTTGAGTTTGTAAGGTTTTTTTTTTTTTTTTTTTTTTTTTTTTTTTCATTCCAATTACATCAGTATCTTAATTAGTATTTTGGATTTAGTTTCTGTTTATTTACTTTATTTGAATCATAGTAGTATAGTGGTGGTTTGTTTCATCTTGTAGACTTATTTGTAGTAGCTTACTATTTCATTACTATTTCATCTGTCATCATTGGATCTGTTTGTATGTTGGTTGGCATCTGAGATTCTGTGTTTCTGAGCATATTTGGTGTTAGTATATCATAATTAGAATTGAGGTTGAGAATTGGACTGAATTGGATCAGCTTTGAGGAAATATAGATTTGAGACAGTCTATACAGGGGTGTTTGGATTGTAGTAGTTTGCTGGTATTATTGTTATTACAAAGGTTGTGGTTAGTTTGTACACAAAATTTAGGGTCATAGTAAGTTGTAGCTAGCATTAAAACAGTTGTTCATTTAGATAAAAGTCAAATCATCCTTGTTTCATCATTTTCTACATAACAGCTAGTAATCTAGGTTGAATCATCATAGCAGTAGTTGCATAAGTGACAGTGTAGCTTAATTTAAGTCATTAACAGCTTGTTACAACTTAAGTCATAACTTGGATTAGTTATAAATTCAGTTTAGTCAAAGTAACTTCAAGTCATAAAAGTCAAAAACAAGTTCAAACTTAGTTTTGGACACAATTTTGTGAACTGTTCTAGGATTCATTATTGATTGAAAACTCTTTTGAGAAATTGATTTGTGAAGCTTCATAGTTGGTAAAACAGATTCAAAAAGAAAATTGAGGTTTGGATTATATCTGCTTATTGAAAAGTTGCTCTTAAGTTGTCTGTTTGAACTTATTGGTGTCCTGCACATCAGTTGTAAAATCAATTTCTTAGCCACTTTTAGATCATTGGATTGAATCTAGTAGCTGGTTTATTGGTACATTTGTTATCTCATCTGGTTAGTTGGTGGTTTGCCCCCATAAGTTGGCATCCCTGAGCTTATTTGCTCTAGCTTATTGGCTTATTTAGTAGTGTAGTTGGAGCATAAATCTGTCATTAGATTTAAGGCTGCAATTGTATTAATTTGCTTGAAATCAGAGTTTGGGTGTGCATTTGAGTTCATTAGTACCTTAGGTAGTTGTTTCAGTTAAAATAATTCCCATTTGCTTATTCAGTTGCTTATCTGCTTATCCATTTTAGCTTATTGTAACTGTTTGTTGCCACATCTGTGTTTCTGAGTTATTTTTGGTCTAGTTACTGTTCCATTAAGTTTTTCTGAGTCCAAAAATAACTGTGCTTATAAATAAGCACTTTCTTATAAGCAGTTTCAAAGCAAAAAGCAGTTCCAGTGCTTATTATTCAACTTTTAAATTTTTCTTAGGTTTATTATAATATTTTAGATTTTCCCTGAATTTTTCATATTTTTCCAAGTTGATTTTCTATTTTTCTTATTTAATTTTCAATTTTTATTCACTTTTTAATACTTTTTAATTACTAAAAAAATCCAAAAAAATCAGAAAAAGCCAAGAAAAATCCAAAAATATTTTAGAAATCTATTTTCATTTATTTTTGAATTTTAGAAATTTAATTTGCATTTTTCACATTTATTTTGAATTTTTAATTAGATTTAATAGTTTTTAATTTCCAAAAATTACACAAAAAGCCAAAAAAATTAGTTTTTAGTTTTAAAATTACTTATTAGTTATTTTATAATTTTCAAAATTTAATTTACATTTTTCTCACCTTATTTGCATTTTCTTTTTATTTTTAATTGGTATAATTAGTTTTTAATTCATAAAAAATAAATAAAAAGTCAAAAAAATATTTTTCTTTTTCTTAAAATTTTCTTTTATCATTTTTAACTTTTGAAAATTATTTTCAAGTCCGTAGGAGTAGTGTAGCTTAAAAGTCGCGTTTTATTTCGTACGTTAACGTTAATTTTATGTTTTAGCGTACGGTTTCGATTGTACGTTACGTTTTTAGTATCCTTATTTGAAATACGTGCTTAAGTAATTATTTGAGCTTAATTTTCTATTTCGTTAGTATAATCTCATAAAAATCACTTTCTACCACTTTCACGACACGTTTCACGAATCGGGAATTCGGAATTCCATTCATCCTTCACACGGACTACGACCTCGGGTTATCCGTATTTCTTTGCGGATCTCTTGAGTAATACTATACTATATATAACTTGATTTTATCATGAATCAACTATCATCTCCTGCATACAACTCTGTCTGAGACAACTGCCTCGCCTTTCTCCCAACCTCTATCATCCTCCTATCCCAAGAATCCAAACGTCCCTGAAACTCAGCATTCGTCTCCTCCACAGGGCTCATCCTAGCACCCTGCCTATATAAAACAACCTGCAACTTATCAGCTACCTTCTTCCCTTCCTTCTTCTCCTTCATCAATTCCACGACAGTAGATGGCCGAAAACACGTACTCCCGGCCCTCGACATGTAACGACCCTGACATCAGGTCATCTCCTCCCTCAATCTGCTCAACTCATCCCCAATCACTGAAGACGTAACGCGCGGGTCTGCTGACGACTCTCCAACCTCATAAGTGGACGCTAACTCTGTAGGCACAACCTCTGTCGATGTCACCTCGGAAATCATAGCATGCTCCAAACTCTCGGGAGTATCCAACTCATAAGTCACATCCGACACATCTGGCGAAGGCGGCGAGGGAACATCCTGATCCTCCTCCATAAAATCCTCATCACTATCCTCCTCGTCATCATCATCATCGTCATCCATCTCCTCTTCTCCATCATCTTCAATATCAACATCATCTTCTAAACCTACCTTATCATCTAAACCAACATCAACATCCAACTCAACATCAACATCCAACTCAACATCATCTCCTAAAGGCAATGGGTCAACAACGGGTGAGACTGGAACCTGATCACAGGGAACTGGGACAGACATGATACTCTACAAGAGTATAAGGAAACATAAAAATACTAGCCAAATTTTCGCGGAAAACCATTTTATAAGCCAAAGCATGATAGTGGAAAAAGTCTAAACCAATCTCAATATACAACATATATATATATATATATATATATATATATATATATATATATATATATATATATATATATATATATATATATATATATATATATATATATGTAAAGTTTAAAAGAAATACCAGGGCACGAAGTGGCATGGAAGGCTTCCGGTTTTCCGTCTCAAAACATTTTGACTCCAGGAAAAAGTTTATAGTCGAGTGCGAGCTCGTTCTCTATAAACGATGGCTCTGATACCATTCTGTAGCACCCCCAACTCAAAATACGGCAGCTGACATGCTAGGGGTACTACGCGAATCGAAACCAGGCATCTTTATAGCAAACGACCACAACACGGGACGTTTAAAAGTGCCTCAAAACACATCATTCGTTTTACAAACCATTTTAGAGTACATAGACTCTTTAACAAAATAGCAGCGGAATAAAAATAAAGATTGCAGCGGAAATGATAAAGTTTAGCAGCGGAAAAACCAAGTGTAGTAGTAGAAATACAAAGTTTAGCAGCAGAAAGTAAATAAGTTTAGCAGCGGAAAATATTAAAGACACACCAAGGTTTTACGAATGACATGAAACAATAAAGATAGTAGAAATGAAATAAGCTGCCTTGACAAAAAACTTCCTTCGTCCAGCCACTCCACCACGCCCAAGATCATAAAGCTCCAAAACTTAATTTGTAGTACTACCTGAGAAGCACATGCTTAAAAGTCAACACAAAGGTTGAGTGTAATCCATAGGTTTAAAATAATAAAGTTGAGCACAAGGGTTTTAATCATATGATATAAGCAACAAATGCAAATAGCAGGGTAATCAAGGTAACACCCAATATGTAGAGGCATTCCTGTGCGTACATACGGTTGATGATACTAAGCTCATGACACGCAAAACATTAACCAAACCAATCGACAGTAACGCTGTACTGACATAAACAATAACCGCGGAATTTCATAATAATAAGTGCCCCCAAGGCCAGGTACTTGCCAATACCCGACAAAACAACAAATAGTACACCCACATGTCAAGCCCTTGACAAATACGAATGGGATGGTCAGTCCTATAGGCCTATAAACTAAGTTCGCGCTCACCCGCAGGTGACTAATGGCTCATGATCTGAGGGTCTTTCCGGCAAGACAAGCTACTTAGTACATCGTCAGGAAATATATATATCATTCAGGAAAAAAGCATACCAAAAATACTTGTGCTCAGAAAACATTTAAAGCATGTGTCTCACCCCATGGGTTTATAAACAATTAAAATATAAAAAGCGGGGCTATGAATCACACCTTAATAATAGCAGCAGGAAACGAGATATAGCAATCAATCAATAATGCGTCACAGCAAAAGGGACCTCAGCACAACCTAATCAATATAAATGGCATAACTTAGAACTAAACTCAAATATTTCCATAAACAATGCAGGAGTAAAAGTTTTGTAAATACTATGGCATTTGAAAGAAAATAGATTTCGTAAAGTCTCATGTGGGAGACAAGAAAGTTTTAGAAAAGAAATAAGTCGGAAAATCAACCAAATGCAAAAGAAAGACGAAAGAACTCCTCGAAGAAAGTCGTCGAAAAAAAATGAAAAGAAAAGAAATAAAAATAGAAGAACTCACTCAAATAAAAATAAATAATAACACGTAACAATAAGTCTCGGATTTTACCCGTTTTCCCCAAAATAATGTTGAAATAAAGGTTTTGAAATAATAATAATGTTTGGTAAAATAATTTAAGTTTATAAAGAATTTTATAAAATTTCGGCATGACCTGCCCGTTTGTATAACATTTCCCGAGTCAACGACTCTTTATTTTTAAACAATATTAACATATATATATATATATATATATATATATATATATATATATATATATATATATATATATATATATATATATATATATATATATATATATATATATATAAGTAAATATGATTGGATATTTCATTCGCGTAGTCCGTTAGTTGTTTAGGTTTTATCGACCATTTTGTATTTGTTCGGGTTCCAGGTACGTTAAGATCTTTACGGGCCTAACGTAGCCTACTGTCTCGTGTACCAAAGGGTCCATAACATCCAAATAACCAAGGCCGTAAATCCGATACGTCCAATTGAAGCTCACAATGTCATAATACGGAAACATGTCCGATAACAAGTCCACTAAACTACAACAATTTTTATTTTAGATTTCATATATATATTATCCGTTTTATTATTTAGTTACCGTTTCTAATAAAAATATATATATCCCGAGATTATTAATCAATACCAAAAATAATCATCACGACAATAATAACAACTCTAAACCCCACCCAAGTCAAACCAAATCAAATCCGAAATCAAACCGAAACCAAAACGAGCCATACTCCTTCTCGGCTCACCCAAAATCATCCAAATCCGAACCAAACTAACCAAAAACTAATCCAAACACTCAACCAACAACAATAACAATAATCATACTCCCTCCCCACCACCACCCAAGGCGCGGTGGTGGTGGCTCTTGGCTGCCGAGGCACGACACAACCAAACGGACCCTTAATATCAAATCCAAACACAAAATATACACTCCCTTGTCACCACTTCAATCACACAATCAAAATAAACCCAAACCCTCACTGAGTCACGAGTTGACTCGGTGAGTTCGTACCGAGTCGAGGCCAAACAAAAACAAGAAAGATCCACACGAGTTTTAGGTGTAAAAACATTAAATAAAAACATTTTTGAAAAAGGCTTTAATATTAAAACCGAATTTAAATAAAAATAAAACTAGGGTTTTGATTTGAAATAAAAAATAATAAAAAAAGAAGTGGCGGGGGGTGGTGTTACCATCGGAAAAACAAAGGAGGGTGGCGGTGGTGGTGTACGGTGGTGATGGTCGCGGCGGTGGGAGGCGCGTCGGGGTGTGTCGGGGTGTTTGGGGGTGTGGGGGTGGTACGGTGGTGTCGGGGATGTCCCGATCTATAAGATGGTGCAAGAAAACGGGTGGCCGGAAAATATTCCAGCGGCCGGATGGTGGCCGGCGGTGGTCGGACGGTGAACGGAAAAAGGAGAGAGGGGAGAGAGTTTTGGTTGAGTATGTGTGATTTTTATATATTAAAATGAAATAAATGGGGTGAGTTGGGGTATATATATGGTGAAATAAGTGTAGGGTTGGTTTGGTAATTAATGAAAGTATAGGGATAAGTGGAGGGTGATACTCCAAGGACCAATATTGCCAACGAATCAAACTTCTCACGATAAATGCTTCGGGGCTCGAACGACATAGCAAACAGACTCAAAAATTTACGAAACTTGCGCCATTGTTCACGAAATAATTTTTCCAATAAAATCAAGCATAAACTTCAGAGTTTTTCCAAAACTCAAAATAATTCAAATAATTTGGCAAATGCAATACAATTCGAGTGTTCTAGGTTGTGCTGAGTCAATCAAGGAATAAAGTTCTCGTTTCCAATATAGCTCACGTTTCTCAAGCCCAAATAATCACAAATAAAATTTTTAATGTGTTCTCAGGTACGAAAATAAATATTTTGGCTATTAATAGGTTTAGAAAAAGTACCGGAGGTTACAACCACCATCACAGTCGAGCCACCATCACCCTCATCTCACCTATCCTACTCTGTTCATGGGTATGCTCAAACACATATTTAATTTATATTTTCTTAAATGTGTAATCGAATATAAAACAATTTACATTGATTTTCGTGGATTAAACTAGCTTAAAACATGTTTTTGACTATAAATTCGTGTGGTGGTAATCTTTGCAGGTAGACTTATTAAGACGACATAGTTTTCATGTTTATTGGAATGGAGACAATCGACGTGTTCTAAGAGGCCACTGTTTTGCTCGTAAAGGGAGTCTTGATTGGTTTCCACTCCGGGAGGATGTTGCTGAACAGTTGGAGTTTGCTTATCGCAGTTGCGTAAGTTATCTATCAAAAGATTAACATAACATCTGTTATATAGGAAATTAACTCAAATATGGTTGCTTTTTGTCAAACTGTTTCAATTGTACCAAATGTTAGTGATTTGCTTGCTTGGTAATGTGTTTGACATTTATTCGTTCTACGTTTGGCACTGCATAAAATTGCAACCAATTGTATATTATTTGTTGCCCGAGTCGATATGCAACCTGTATGTTTGTTTTTGAGGCTAAACTTATATTTGGGACATCTAATGTTGTCGTCTTTTATGTTAGCATTAATCACGTTACTTGTTTCTTGCAGGGGCTACATGCTATTTTCACGGGTGAGGATGATACATGGGATGCCTGGCTAAAAATTCCCTCAGCTGGATTTTTTGGCACACTTCATTTTCGAGGCGTGGGTATGCTCCATCTCAGTCACCAAAGCCAACCCATGTATATTTTTACTGTGGAAAAGATCCTTGAAATTGCAGATTTGTATACTACTGAGAAACTAAAAATTGACCAAGTTATGCTTCGTGTTTTTCCTATCTCTCTTACAGGAACCGCTAGTACGTGGCTAAAGAATGAACCTGATGGTTCTATCGACAAATGGGAAGACTTGAAGAGCAAATTCCTCAAGCTGCAAAGACCGCTAAAAAGATGGAGGTTATCAATAACTTCAAGCAAGAGCCCGATGAAACTCTTTATTGTGCTTAGGAGCAATTCAAGGAACTATTATTGAAATGCCCTCAACATTATCTAACCCCTATGCAGGAAATAATATCGTTTTATCAAGCTTTGGACGCGCCTACTAGACAGCAGTTCGATTCTAAAGGAGCTGTACCTTAGATGAGTTGTGACATCCCCAAAATTACAATGCAGCGGAATACCACTTTGGGTGTCACTACATAGTTCATACACACAAGTTACAGAAAATGACTTCAAGAGAGACATTTAATAAAATGTCACATTCGATTTGATAAATCAGAGTACAAAGGTCCCATCAATTTATATTTAAAACTTAAGTTACAAGAGTTAAAACATGACTCATATGTATATTTTAAAGATAAACAGTTATCGAATGTATAAAAAACAAGTCCTTCAATATTTAATATCCACGCGACTCCGATTGCTCCTAATGCTCAGCTAGCAAAATAATACCTGAGAAAATACATGCTAAAAAGTCAACATAAAGTTGAGTGAATTCATAGAGTTTAATAAGTAATCAGTTGAATACAAATATAATTCAGTTTAAATACAAAACGTTGTTATACGCCCATAATTAAGTTGACATGTAACAAATACAAGTTGGGAAATAAGATTTATAGGATTGAGCTCATGAAACCGAACCTTGACCTAGTTTAATAGTGCCCTGAGAATGTAAAATTTTCCATTTACCCCAAGCTCTCAATATTATGTGACCGTTATATGTGAGCGCTACTCACCCAGCCAAGCCCGCCACGCCTAATATGTATATTCATAATACTAGCGTTTCCCTACGGAATTAACGGTTCATGATTGGGATTTAATTGGCAAGAAATACTCGATTAAGTATAATCATGTAATCGGGTCAAGCATACCAAAAAAAACTACTTGTATTCAGTTTGTAACACTGGTACAGAATATGCTATTGGTCACGCCAAAAATGTGTGACGATATGCCTATAGTCACACACGATTTTTTCGTTGTGTGTCACTAAAAGTCCCGCCACCGTAGGTGGCATATGGTCACATTGTTGAGTTCGTGGCCTTTTCCATCGAAAAAGAGTGACCAAAACCCCGAATATGTGTGACAAATTAGGCACAAGTTTTGTTGGATTAGTCATTATCAGTGACCATAAACACCTTATAGTCACACGAATGCGTTTTGAGAGTGACTATTGTTCGTCCTTTGGCCACATAAATATATAATATATGTGACATTTGAGATGATATATTCAAGTAAATGTGTATTTTGTGTGACTATTGATAATCCAATGGCCACATGAATATACAATAAATGTGACGTTTGTGATGATTTAGTCACACAATGGGTGTTATTTTTTTGGAGTTAGTCACATACAATTTAACACAAAGTGGCCAAAAGTGTGAATAAGTGTGACCATATGCTGTTTAAAGTGAAGAAATGTGTATTTTCTGTGACTATTGATCATCCAATGGCCACGTGAATTTTTTGTTTGTGTGGCCTTTTGTAATATTTAGTCACACAAAGCATGTTTGTTTTGGGTATATAGTCACATAAAATTTAGGAAACACTGGCCAAAAGTGTAAATAAGTGTGACCATATGCTGTTAAAAGTGAAGAAATGTGTATTTTGTGTGACTATTGATCATCCAATGGGCACGTGAATTTTATGTTTGTGTGGCCTTTTGTAGTATTTAGTCACACAAAGCATGTTTGTTTTGGGTATTTAGTCATATACCATTAATCAAACAGTAGCCAACAGTAAAAATAAGTGTGACCATATGCTGTTTAAAGTGAAGAAATGTGTATTTTGTGTGACTATTGATCATCCAATGGCCACATGAATTTTATGTTTGTGTAGCCTTTTGTAATATTTAGTCACACAAAGCATGTTTGTTTTGGGTATTTAGTCACATACCATTAATCAAAAAGTGGCCAAAAGTGTAAATAAGTGTGACCATATGCTGTTTAAAGTCAAGAAATGTGTATTTTGTGTGACTATAGATCATCCAATGCCCACATGAATTTTATGTTTGTGTGGCCTTCGGTAATATTTAGTCACACAACGACTAGAGCAAACAGTGACTAAAAGTGTTAATAAGTGTGACTATATGCATCTTTTAGTCACATTTAAAAAATCAATATATATCAAAACAATTCAAATATATATCAAAACAAATTCAAATACAATAAAATTGGAATGTATAACTGAACAAAATGTAAAATTTGACATCCTTTTATACACCAAGGAGTCCTAGTCGGCTTACAATAGTTTCTTTATAAGTATCTATAATCTTTTCCATAATTAAGCAAGTAGCAACTTCGAGCGGTATTAATCTCTGAGCAGTAGCAAATTTAACTAGCAGCAGTAAATTTTGTACTAGCAGTAGTAAATACTTGGCCACATTTTCTTTGAAGTTCATGAGCTGCACTAAATCCATCTAAGCAATATTAACACAAACATGATTAACAGTAATTCAAACAACATCATGAAGACTTTTAATCCAAAACAATGAACATACTAATAAAATTTTCAGTTAAACTTACAAGTTTTTCTCCCATTGATCTAATCTCATCATCTGGATATAAAAGCCTTGAAAATGTAGGCTACTGCATATCAACACATCAGGATGAGAGCAGGACTAGAACATGTCAAAGCTCACAACATAACAGAACTAGATGAGCCACTGGTTCAACTATCTGCACAAACATGATAGGAGACTTAATACTAGTATCACGTTAGTACTACTGGAGCAGAGTTACTACTGCTAGTATATATATATATATATATATATATATATATATAACAGGAGGCGTTACACGCGTATTGCCACCTCATTGCCCAGTCATTGCCATGTAATTCATTTTCTGCCATGTCATCACATTGTGGCCATGTAAGCAATGTTTTATCAATTAGAAAATTCGGAAATTTATTTCTCAAAAAAATCATGAAGCTAGATTCGAACACGGGTCTGTATGTAACACTTCCATATATCTTTACCACTGCACTAACACAATTTTTGTGATTTAATTTGCAGCTTAATATTAATAAAGGTATGTATCATTGATAAAGGTATGTACTAAATTAAGGCCCGATCCATTCATTATTATACGGAGTTTTTTTCCCCAAAACCCTATATCACTTATTCATCTCATTATCACACACACGGTATGTTTTTTATTCTCTGATTTCATGTGCAGGTTGTTATCCAAGCACCTGATGTGGAAGCAACAGGGTTACAGGGTATGATGTCTTATTTGTTTTGGTTTTTTTTTCTTTCTTTCTTTCTATTATTAATTATGTACAAATTATCACAATTCTGTAGAAGTATCATCTTTTATTGAATCGTTGTTGCTTATTTTTATGTGCTCATATGATCTTTTATTATTTGTGATGATCTTTTTTCTATGTTAAAGTAGGCGTCGATTGTATTCTTCGTTCTCTTTTACTACATTCATGTAAGTATATAGTTTTTTTGTGAATTTTGTGTTGTGTTCTTCTAGAGGTACGTAAACAATGTCTTTTGTTTTGAATATATTAAGATACCATGTGAAATAACTTGATACCTTGGATAATCAAAAAAGTTTATTAAATCCTGCTTTTTTATGGTACTGAAGCGAGCGAAAAAGTGTATGCCAGAAGATTAACTTGATCCTTTTTTGCTACCCATGTCCACGGGAATATTACAGTGAACAACTATAAGCTGTCGTTCAACGATGCTAAACCCTAAATTGACAACTTCTGCTTCTCTTGCTAATCATAATATCGGGACGATCTAACATATTCTTTTGTTTTTGTTACAACTAAACCGGAGAATCACAAAAAACAACCTAACCTCATTGCGTATAGGATCAAGGCAAGTATACTAACACTGATATATGTTTTAATAGATTTAATTCAACATTAACTGATGCTCCTTTTTGTATGGATCCTCAGTTCATTCCTCATCCACATGCTCGAGACATGGCTTTAATTTGGTACTACAGTATATAAATACAGTACCTGTGAGTATCCACAAAAGTATCTATATTAGTCCCCTAACACTAGGAGGTGAAATCATTATATTAGGTTGAGATTTATTCAATGTATTATGTTTCCAAAATTAATGTGAACACTAACCATTTCTTTTGAAATCTAAATTGGACAAGAAAATGTTTACAGGCTTACGCAACCCGCCCATCTTACAACTTTTAACTGCATTTATCAGCACATGCAATTGTGGTGCCATTTGGGTAGGTACCAAATACAAAGGGATGGATGACTATATCAGTGAGAAATGTTTGTCAGATGCAGCGTGAGAAATGTTTCTCAGATGCAGTGAAAGGTTAGACATATCTTCATCCATCATGTCTTTTCTTCTTGGTGTTGTTTTATATGTAAGCAGGATGTTTGCCATAAATGATGATCACCTCTTGGTTTTTGGGTTTGCAGAGAAGGAGAAATATCTAAAATCTTTGCTGAATATAAGATGCAATGCTAGGAAAGGTTACATTTAACTATTCTATATGTTGCTCTTCTATTTCACTACACTAAAGTTTTAAAGAGGATAGAAGCAATAAAGCCAATACCAGTGCTAAAGTTTGCCATGGATATAGCAAGGTCCTCATATTAGTGCCATTTATTTGGATCCTAACACATATATTTATAAATGCAATACAATTTTAAGTAATGATGCTCTTTTGTCAATCTTCAGGGGGGATGAACTATTTGCATGAGAATAAACCATAACCAAGTATTCACGGAGATCTTGAGCCTTGGTAAGTGTATCATTACATAGCTATTCCTCCTGTCTCTTTGTAGGTATATACGATGTCTTTGGAAATAGTAGTGAAGTATGTTTCTGCACCATACTAAAAGTGACCAAGAGGGTTAAACACAGAACAAACATGCCATACCATGATACCACATGTGAGTCTTCTGTTTGAAAATTTCTTTATTTCTCTATTCTCTCACATCACTTTTACAATGTTCTGAAGTTAATATATCATAGTTAGAGTCTTGATTGTATGATAACATATATATATGTTGTACCACAATTTTATAGCATAACCAAACACCCCTTGATGCTTTAACTTTACAGCCAAGAAAACACCATCGAACTAATAATAACATAGATTATATCCTTATTCAGCCATGATAATGATTCAATGGGATAAGTTTGGAGTGGAAGGTTCCACTGGGATCCTTGTGGCTTTTTGTTCCAGTTCCACCCAAATAGCCTGAAAAAAATCAACATGAGCCACCAGCAGCTGTACAGGTTGTTCCTGTGAAAACACCATCACACCAAATATCTAGATACAGTTCACCACAATGAGTCATTGATGACCTCTTACAATTTTCATATTTTTAATCTTCTAATAAGGTATATTACCCATTTTTTTTAATTTAGCACTTCATAGACATTAAAATACACTTATTAGAAGCCTTTAAACGTGACCTTTTGGTGTGCAGAAAGAACAACTTTTAGCTGTCATATCATGTTTTTTTTAAGTGTACAAGCACGAATTTAGGGTGATGCCAGTGTGGGATAAGTTAGCTCAATTTGTTTGTTTTGACCTCATGTTAAATTTCAAAAAGTTATTAGAATAAATTGTAAATTTAATAGATGTGTGTGGTGCTGCAAAAACTGTTGTCTTAAAAGAATGTTTGTGTAATCTTGGATAGTGAGTAATGGGTCTCTTTTATGGGGTCGGAATGCAGCATTGACACTATCAGCTATCATAATACTGATATATAGATCTATTTTTATAATCACATGTTAATTAATTTCTTAAGTTCCTGCTATTATGACTTCTAGACATTGCTTGGGTGCTAAACTACTTAACAATTCGTGAGGTATTGTTGCAATTAGAATGGACCATAAGTTAATTTAAGGTTGCATAAGACCGGCTACAACTAGAAATGAATATACACACCTGAATAAAATGACGCCTTAGGATACACAAGATTGTATACGTATATTGTTGTTACATATGGGTCACGCAATATCCTTCAAATTGATAAACCAACGCCTTAAACTAACTTATGGGTCACACGCTTCAGTTTTAATGAGATGAATGAGTAGTAGTATTATCTGTATCGACTATCCTCAAGGCTAATAATACTCTGTCCGATTAAGTGTCCAACATGACGTTCCAACTATGAAACTTGCTAACCCTAGAAATAAGCTTAAACGATATTCTGTTTTGGAGAATTGAAGATAGCTGCACTTTAAATAAATTTCTCTATTCCAATCTTGGAAATCCTCATTCCATTCCGGAGATTGCTGTAATAAATACGGCCAATATTCTCAGCTATTATTAATAAGGGTAATTTAATATACCTTCTAAAAATTGATTGTGCTAAAACTGCAAGCCTGCAAGTGATGTGTGTTCCAGTAATGTGCGTGCGTAAGTTAACGTGCTTATTGTGATAATTTGAAGCACAAGGTCAATGTAGCTGGACTTAGTAGGAATGACTTAATTGCGTTATAGTGTGATATGTTTTACATATGCTCGAGTTATAATCAGATGCATCTTACCTTCTGTGTTTTTTTTTATTGTATTATGTTCCTTTTTTCCTACAAGATCTGTAGAAGTCATATCATGTGCTCATTCTATGAAGGGAAAAATCCTCAAGTGCATATGGAAAAGGGTATGTACATCGATGAAGGAAATCACGTTAGTTTGCTGGAATCTGATTCCGATGGTAGGTCTATGTACTCATTTTGATATTTATGCACTCATTTGTGAACTAAAACATTGTTTGGTTGTTTTCTAAAGTGTTGTTGTAGTTCACATGTCTTTCTTATTATTCTGAATATATGCATGTATAAAGGAAACTGGGCAATTTTATTTATCACGGTTGTAAACCAATTTTAACACATAAAAAATCTAAGTATAGATAGAATCACAATGCTTAATATTAAAGGTAGCGTAATGCATCAAAACCAGTTCTTTTTGTATGGATGTTGACATAAATAGGTTTAGTATGTAATAGGGGGCTGTTTGGACACAACCTGTTACAGGGACTGTTTGGATATAAAAGCCTTTTATGGCAACAAAAAAGTTTTAGTTAAATCATTTGACCGTTTGACAGATTATCGTTTTACCAAAAATAGATACAATTTGGGTTCATTGATTGTTGCTCCAAGTCATAAAAATCACATGACAGTCTTGAGTTTTTACGGATGTTTAGTTTATTTATGGTATACGTAGATTAGTCAAATTATGTTGTAATCAAGTTCTTATTCAATATACTTTTTTATGTTTGAGATGTCATGTAAACTTAGAGGCTTATGGCTCCATCTATAAAAAAATAGAAAAATGATTTCCTTTGTACGTGTTAATGTATTTTTGAATGAATGTCAAAGTTAAGAATGTGTTACTGCATACTATTTGGCACCCATTAATGAGCATTTGTGAGAAAATATCTATGAAACTTGACATCAAACAAATCAACATATAGGTAGGTCTAAGGCAAGACAAGTATATATATACATGGAGGTAACTGAATTTTGAATTACAATTCAATTAAGTAATTGAATTTTGTATTATAACTCAATTAAGTAACTGATGACTTTTGTATTTGCCTTTTGTATTTGAAACATCTTTAGGTGGCATGAAATGTTTGGACAATAGTTGAAATCCCCTCATGTGGTCGAGAAATATTGAGCCATGCTCGATGGTCACTTCAAATTATGTCTGCTATAGTAAAATGTCAACGACAGCGGTCGGGCTTATATGCCCGGGAGGGATTATTTTGTTCAAATAAACTTGCTACTTATTTTGAGAGCTGCCAAATTTGAGAAGTGGCTGTAGCTTTTTCCAAAAGTTAATGAAGAGGTAACTTTTATAATTGAAATGTTTTGAACTATTTTGCATCTGATATCTAACCAAGCAAAAATGTTAAATTCGGATTTCTTTGAGAGTTTTTTTTCTTTTTTTTTTATATTTTTTTAAATAAAAATAAATAAATAAACTTTTCCATACTATGTATAAAGGAGATAAACAGCTACTTGGCCCCTGAAGTTAGTCAATGGTTAAAGCTTCCATTTGGGCTCGGCTGGTGTGACAGAAATGTGCGGTTTGGTCAAGATGGATACGAGCCAATTGTGTTTGTGAATTGTCCTGTTTCGACACAAAGGCAATATGAGTACTAAACAGATGTGGGTGGTGTGTCATTGAGATCAAACTTTGAAGAATAAATTTACTTTGTATATTTTAATTGTTCTATATATCATAGCGTTCATCTGAGATCCCAAACTTTGAACTAAATTTACATTGTATATCTTAATTTTTCCATAAATTTTAACGTTTATTTGGCTTTTTAATTTAATATACTTTTATTCTTACAAATATCTTTGTATAATAAACATTTATTAACACCATTCTTTAGCTAAATTACTTTTTTTCTTTTACATAGGTCAGGTTTACATGAATGGAACCAATATGAATACACAAGTATATCATATACTTTTTTTGGAAAAACTTCTTTACGGTTACCCGCCTACTAACAGCCTAACAAAAAAATAAAAATAAATTGGCGTCCTTTAAAATAATACTTAACTTTCTCTAAAAGTTTCTCAATGGTAAACTAATAGCCTTAAAAATAAAATAAAAACAACGTCTTTAAAAATAATTTTACGTTAACTAAAACCATCCAAATTATAATTACAAGTCATGCCCGCCCATCGGGCGGGCTTTGAAGTCTAGTATATATATATATATATATATATATATATATATATATATATATATATATATATATATATATATATATATATATATATATATATATGTATATATAAAAACAGAATGTATATAAATGAAGCAAATATATATAAAATTGTAATGTCGTATATAATCAAATTCTCAACTATCATAAGTTAAAACCTGTTGACTCTTCGCCGCCTTAGCTTGCTTTTGCAAGGTTTCACTAGAGACCAAATGTTTTCGCTTCGTTGGTACTAATTTTAGTCCTGTATTTTGTTCACTAATATTTGGTATCATAGTTGGTGGTGTAAACTGTAGAACCGGTTTGTCGTGGCTTAAGCGTTTTCGTATGTCCGATACTTTTAACAGGTTCCTATATGTATATATAAAACACGGTACATTTGTCATGTACGTAAAACTAAAAAAATCAAAGGTGGATGTTTTATTACTTACCACTGTTTCCATTACTGGTACGTCTTCCAAAGTTTCAATGGCCATTGGAGTGGTCACCTGCAATATAAATTAAGAAATACAATGGTGTTATCATTAGAAAATGAAATTGTTAACAACATAAAAAGTGGCTTACATCTGAGTCAAATAACGCTGCATAATATAACATTTGCCAACCATGAAATCGTAAAAATATACATGGGTTGGCTGATGCGTAGGGATTGCACCAGGCTTTACCTCTCGAGGGATCTCGAGAAGCTTACAACCCCCAACAGGTAGTGTACCTGATCGATGTAGTATAGTATAATGACAAGTACCGGGGGATTGATCGTTCAGCTAGGAATAATGTCGCTAGGATTAGAAAACCTAAAGACTAGGTATAGAGATGAGGGATGATTCTTTTTGTATTTTTTTAGTTTTTATGAAAGCAAGTAAAAATCTCGGTTTTGAAGGAGTGGGCGGAATTAGTTGCTAATCAACTAACCCAATTACTAAAGATGCAATCAAAATAAAATACTAAAAATGCAAATAAACTAAATTAAACTAGTGGTGTGAGCAATATATGGGAGAATTGTGTTTACTTAGATTTCACTACTCCCTAGATATCTTTTACAGGTTAATTACTTGTAACCGTTGCGTGGATGACGGATTGTATTCCTTAATACCATTCATGGGGTGACGTACTTACTTCCCCAATCCTATAAGCACCTACTTCACTCCTATGTCGAGCCGGCTAAGAAGCTCCTAACATGGGATCACTAGAATTTGCTCATGCATTAAATACAACCAATAAAACCTAGTACACATCGGTTCATGTTTCTTGAGACGTTCAAGCAAGTTACACAATGGAGATCTGCCAGTTTTCTTAAGCCTAACATTGAAATCATTCATCCATTACAACTATAAACAAGCAATCAACCTATAATCAACATCTAGGTTTCATTACATCTAAGCAAACACATGAAAGATCTAGCCTAGCATGATAAAATCAAGACAAGCATAAGATATATTCAAACAACACATAGATATATTGAATGAATTGAAAGGAGACTTATCTCAATTGAACATGAAAGGTTTCAAGGGGTGAAAACCCTTGCAAATACTGTAAAAAACGACCTAGGGTTATTAGGGTTCGGCCCTAGAATTCTCCACACAAGTTCCTCTTCTAATGAATGAAAAATAGAAAAGTATATATAGATTCTGATAGGTGACGGCGTCAAGAACAAATTTCTGACGCCGTCATCTCGCCGCCAAATAATTTCTCGGACTGCCTAGATCTGGGTTTGGCGCCGTCATGTGTACTCCTTATGTAGGCCGTCACGATATTAACTCTTGACGCCCTTCTCTTGACGCCTTCAGGTTTTCTCTGGGTCGTCACGGATTTTACTCTTGACGCCGTCACATTTTTCTTCTTGACGCCGTCAGGTACTGTTCTCAGCATGGAAAATTAAGTCTTTGCCGTTTTCTTCACTTTTATGCTCCAAAAACGTCCAAAATGCTTCCTTTTCCAAAATTCACTCCCAAAGTACCTAAAATCACAAAAGGAACGATTTAGGGCAATATTTGATCAAATAAATTCAATTCCGGGCTTAAATGACCCCCTAAAAATGGTTCATTTTTCGCCTCATCATATACCCTTACACTTGAGATTTGCTTGTCCTCAAGCAAATGCGCTTTTATTCTAGTCAAAATACAAGTTAGGGGTCATTTAACAATAATATAAAAGTAATTACAACAAATAATCGTTCCACTAAAGACCAAAGACAAGCATGGAGGTCATATACTAGCACCTCACAAATAGTGTTTAGATACTGTAATAAAGTAATATCACAATATGGAAATGGAAAACATCTCTCAGTACCTGTCATAGCAAAATACATTACCATAGGCTTGGGAAAGGATCAAACCTCCACCACATGGCGTAAGCACCTAGAATAAACTATCAAAGAGGTCTTTTAAAGGGTTGTAACGTTAGGTGTAGGGATATGGAATACACGGTTTTGTTGGATATAGGCAGTCTTTACTGGTGGCGAGTTAACAATCTTGGTTAATTACATGTACAATGTGGCGTTGCTAAGCCAAGACTAGACTCGACTTAAGCTAATAAATCAAAAATAACAAAATCATAAAATGAACATAGAATGAAAAGGATGGTAGTCCGTATGTTTTATTTTCTCTTTTCCTTCTTCTATTTTTTTTTTTTTTTTTTTTTTTTTTTTTTTTTTTTTTTTTTTTGCATACACTCTTACCCTACCATCCAAAATAATACATCATAGGGAATGAAAATTCCCCTTACACTTGAATCTTTACATACTTTACATTAAACTAATCTAATGACTCGAATTAAGAAAATCAAAACACTTGGAGTACTTTTAAGATTAACGCACATACGGGGGTAATATATGATGTTCTTCCCCATTACTCCATAAAATAAGTACTTTACCCATGAGTCCCAATCGTCCCAAAACAATATGTACAAGGATATGACTCATCTTAGCAACCATGTAATCAATTAGATAATTAACTAAGGGTTTAACAAATGACAATAATGCACTAAAGATGAGTGCATACACGAAAGGCTAAGGCGATTTGGGTGTACATTTAAGTGGGGTGTAACAAATTCTTCCTTTAAGTAATATGCTTAAAGTTAGAAACGAAAAGATAGGCTCGGAGGGGTGTACTAGGGGTTTCGTGTACTAAAAATGAGTACAACGCTAAGGGTGTGGGAAAAATTAGTTGACTTAACTAGCCAAGTAATATGACTTAAATGGTCAAATAATTATGATACGGGTTTAACACAAGGGTGATCCTAATGCCTCTTATCATGTAGTAAATCCTACTACACGAATGTAGTCTCACTAGCGGTCTCGGGATGCATCACTAACGCAAGTTCTAGAATCTAAATGCTACCGGTACACTCATAAGCACTAATAGTAAATGCTTTTCCGATCAAATCTAAAGGCGAACCTCACATATTTGGGTGGAAAATTTTTCTGAATAGTACGGTTTTGTGCTAGTCATACAATCTCCTATCCATGAGACGCTTGCTATGGCTAAAGTTTCACTCCTAAATGTTGTAAAAAATTTTAAATTTGGCGCTAAAATTGCACTAACAAGTATTTTCTCATAGTTTTATTACACATCTACTATCAAACAAACAAACTCAAGCGAAAGTGTATCTGTAAGGTATCATCATTTTACCCTCCCCTTACACTTAGGATGAACATTGTCCCCAATGTTCAAGTAAAGAATGTAAAAGTGAAATAAGTAAAACGAATGAAATCAAATACTCCCCTGATTCGCTCGGTATGGATAATAAGGTGGCCAGGTTAGATCTTCCTCCAAGAAAATGAACAATCAAAGCTTCCCTTCCAGAATATAAATCGTCTTCTTGTCATACATAACCTGTAAAACCTGAGAAAACAGACAAGGCAACCTCGCATAAAACCGGCGGCAATCTATATATGCTAACAAATCCTAGAAAACAAAATAAGATATAATGCTTGTGGAATGATGTTTGCAGATTTCCTGGAGATTATAAAACTAATGATTCAACAAAAACTTTAAGACTCCATTAGAAAAACAAAACTGGTAAAATTTCTAGAATTTTACACGTGACGCCGTCAGGAATTTCTTCCTGACGCCGTCAGAAGTGACCTGCAGAAATTCTTATGTCAATTTTCCGGAAAATTTCTGGAAAAACTTCGTCCTACTTCCTGGAAAATCCTGCAAAAACATCATTATGACTCGATACAAGCATTTGACTCTAACAAATACGAATATACATGTTCACTTAATATTGTGGAGAATCATGATCGGTTTTGTTTCTTAAAAACGCATTTGGGGTTTCCCCTTACACTTATCTTTTGCAAAAATACCTTTGGATGAAGTTAAGACTAGGCCAAACAACAAGGTAAAGTATTTTCATCATTTTAGTTTTGAAACATGATCTACCAACAATAAAAATAGAGCATGCATACGGAAGCAAATAACAAACAAACAAAAATAAAAATCACACAAAACATGGGTTGCCTCCCAAGAAGCGCTTTTCTTTATTTACGAGTCTTGTAGCTAGACTCAAGGTCATGGGTTACTACGTGACCTCATCGTTGGTTTCACTCTCTAGGTCATCTCCTATACCAGTTTTGTATTCCGGACCTAATTGCAAGCATTCTTTGTAGAAACCAAGCATCCTATTCATCACATACTCTACTCCTCTACGTCTATCCTCATCATTCCTATAATAAGCCGCTTGTTTGTGTTCCTTTTCTATATTAGATAGGAGGCGGCACTGCTCAATCTTATAGGGCATTTGGTAGGCAATCTCATCATTCTCTTCCTTGAACCTAACTATCCCTAAAGTCGGATCATAACTCATCTTAGTGGCCTCAACAAATGGTTTTCCGAACACTACTTGGCTTAGGCAATCATCTATCACCGGACGAGTATCTTCTACTATCATAAAATCGATCTCATAAGTGAAATTACCTATAATCACATGCAATCCCTTCACTCTTCCTACAAAACTACTTATCAAATTCTTATTGGGCATCATCCTATAACCAAGTTGTTTCTTCATCACCCAATTATAATAAGTCCTAGTCATGATGTTTATAGGAGATCTAGGATCGATATAAGCTTTCCATATATGCATATGCCCGATGTTGCATGGTATGTTGATGTTAGAGGGGTCTCCCATTTTGATAAGGTGTGTGCCAAGGATATATGGTGTCTCGGGGCCATCGAATAAATCTTTATGATATTCCCGTACTTCCTTGGTGGGCAACTTATCAAAGTACTCTTCTATAGTCTCTACTTCCTCTAACTCTTCTCCCTTATTAACCTCAACTCCCCTAATTTCATCCCTAGTCTCGGTTTCTACTTCAACTTCATCTTTGTCACTTTCTTCTATATCCTTATCTTTTGGCTTAATGGTGACAACATTGACAAAGTGGACGTGTTTGGATGACGAGGGGTCCTTAGTTAATTTGTGGTCTAACCTTGAGGTTTCATCCTTAGCTTTATGATTAAGATGTCCAGCTGGTTGTTGGCTCTGGTTAGGTGTGGGAGTGGATATTGTGGTAATGGTATTTACAAAATGGATTGGTTCTAGGGGGTTGACAGGATCTTTCACTTTTGGTGATAGATATTTAAATAGCTTACTAGGACTTTTTATTTTCACAGGAGAAGTTGGCTGATCCATGACGGTAACAGATTTGACCTCTTCAGCTTGAATCGGTTTATTAACGGCGTGCTCTTTAATGGCAGTTAACAGATTACAAATCTTGTTATTCATAATGGCTTGTTGTTGTCTAAACTTAGCCTCGAGCGTAGAAAGCTATAATTCTTGAGATAAAATGAACTTTCGCAGGGCATCTTCACAGCTTTGCCTAGGAGTGCTCTGTGATGGGAAATGCTCGGACCATTCGAGTGGGTTGGAGTCATTGAAGGATACGCTCCGCGTTTGGTACCCTCTGAAATTAGGTTTATCCTTCCACGCCTCATAGGCCTCGTAAAAGTTTCGAGGATCTCGACCAACGTGAGACGATGTGAATTCGTTATAGGCGCGTTTTGGAAGCTCCATGCAGTTATGAGTTTCGTGAGGGCCATTACACATTTTGCATGAAGAAGCGATTTTGTTCACTTGGCTTGAAGGCTTAGGAGCTTCGTAAGATTTCATGAAAAACTTGACTCGACCTTCAAGTTCCATGATCCTACGGTCGGGAGTGCTAGAATTGTTCGAAGGTAAAGATATTGCCTTGACCGTTATGTTCAAATCACGGGGATCACTCCAACTTTCTTTGTCATAGAGAGCAAGATCTTCTATGAGTTCCTATGATTGTTCCGGACTTAGATCACGTAGCTTACCACCGGCCGATTGGTCAATGGCTCGCCTTGTGGAGAGATCGAGGTCATAGAAGATTTGGACTTAGAGCCAAAGATCTATGCCATGATGAGGGACTTTTTCGAGTAAGTCCTTGAATCGAGTCCATGCTTCATATAGAGTTTCACCTTGACGTTGTTGGAACATCAAGATATCATTTCTAAGCTTGGTAGTTCTCCCCGGTGGGAAAAATTGAGCAAGGAAACAAGTGGTGAGATCATCCCATGAGGTGATGGATCCCTCGGGTAGACGTTCAAGCCATTGACTAGCTTGATCACGTAGAGAGAATTGGAATAGGCGTAATCGGGTTGACTCTCTAGTTGTAACATCAAGGTCTATTGAATCTACGATTTTAAGGAAGTCCTTGAGATGTTGATTTGGATCTTCGGAACGAAGTCCATGGAATGCACATCCGCTTTGCACCAACCGGATGGTGTCGGATCGCAAGGGAGATACATTGGCTCCGGTGAGCTCAATAGTGTTTCGATATCCTTGGTGGCTAGGTCGGGAGTACTCTCCTAGGGTTCGGGGCCTAAGAGGTTGGTTAGCTAGTGGTGGGTTTTGTTGGTGGTCTTGTTGTGGTGGGATGATGGGTTCAAAGATGTTACCATCGTCCATGATGTCGGATGGCAAAGAGTTACGAACAAAAACACGAAGAAATAAGAGAGACTAAAGAGAACCTAAAAATAAAAATAAAATCTTACTAGAAAGGAATCTAGCAAGTAGACCTAATAAAAAGAAATTCTAACCTAGACAATAACTATTCGCCGGGCTGCGGCGCCAAAAACTTGATGCGTAGGGATTGCACCAGGCTTTACCTCTCGAGGGATCTCGAGAAGCTTACAACCCCCACCAGGCAGTGTACCTGATCGATGTAGTATAGTATAATGACAAGTACCGTGGGATTGATCGTTAAGCTAGGAATAGTGTCACTAGGATTAGAAAACCTAAAGACTAGGTCTAGAGATGAGGGATGATTCTTTTTGTATTTTTTTAGTTTTTATGAAAGCAAGTAAAAATCTCGGTTTTGAAGGAGTGGGCGGAATTAGTTGCTAATCAACTAACCCAATTGCTAAAGATGCAATCAAAATAAAATACTAAAAATGAAAATAAACTAAATTAAACTAGTGGTGTGAGCAATATATGGGAGAATTGTGTTTACTTAGATTTCACTACTCCCTAGATATCTTTTACAGGTTAATTACTTGTTATAGTTGCGTGGATGACGGATTGTATTCCTTAATACCATTCATGGGGTGGCGTACTTACTTCCCCATTCCTATAAGCGCCTACTTCACTCCTATGTCGAGCCGGCTAAGAAGCTCCTAACATGGGATCACTAGAATTTGCTCATGCATTAAATACAACCAATAAAACCTAGTACACATCGGTTCATGTTTCTTAAGACGTTCAAGCAAGTTACACAATGGAGATCTGTCAGTTTTCTTAAGCCTAACATTGAAATCATTCATCCATTACAACTATAAACAAGCAATCAACCTATAATCAACATCTAAGTTTCATTACAGCTAAGCAAACACATGACAGATCTAGCCTAGCATGTTAAAATCAAGACAAGCATAAGATATATTCAAACAACACATAGACATATTGAATGAATTGAAAGGAGACTTATCTCAATTGAACATGAAAGGTTTCAAGGGGTGAAAACCCTTGAAAATACTGTAAAAAATGACCTAGGGTTATTAGGGTTCGGCCCTAGAATTCTCCACAAAAGTTCCTCTTCTAATGAATGAAAAATAGAAAAGTATATATAGATTCTGATAGGTGACGGCGTCAAGAACAAATTTCTGACGCCGTCATCTCGCCGCCAAATAATTTCTCGGACTGCCTAGATCTGGGTTTGACACCGTCATGTGTACTCCTTATGTAGGCCGTCACGATATTAACTCTTGACGCCCTTCTCTTGACGCCTTCAGGTTTTCTCTGGGTCGTCACGGATTTTACTCTTGACGCCGTCACATTTTTCTTCTTGACGCCGTCAGGTACTGTTCTCAGCATGGAAAATTAAGTCTTTGCCGTTTTCTTCACTTTTATGCTCCAAAAACGTCCAAAATGCTTCCTTTTCCAGAATTCACTCCCAAAGTACCTAAAATCACAAAAGGAACGATTTAGGGCAATATTTGATCAAATAAATTCAATTTTGGGCTTAAATGACCCCCTAAAAACGGTTCATTTTTTGCCTCATCATTGGCTTTGGTGACTGAGATGGAGCATGCACACGCCTCGAAAATGAAGTGTGCCAGAAAATCCATCTGAGGGAATTTTTAGCCAGGCATCCCATGTATCATCCTCACCCGTGAAAATAGCATGTAGCCCCTGCAAGAAACAAGTAACGTGATTAATGCTAACATAAAAGACGACAACATTAGATGTCCCAAATATAAGTTTAGCCTCAAAAACAAACATACGGGTTGCATATCGACTCGGGCAACAAATAATATACAATTGGTTGCAATTTTATGCAGTGCCAAACGTGGAACGAATAAATGTCAAACACATTACCAAGCAAGCAAATCACTAACATTTGGTACAAATGAAACAGTTTGACAAAAAGCAACCATATTTTAGTTAATTTCCTATATAACAGATGTTATGTTAATCTTTTGATAGATAACTTACGCAACTGCGATAAGCAAACTCCAACTGTTCAGCAACATCCTCCCGGAGTGGAAACCAATCAAGACTCCCTTTACGAGCAAAAAAGTGGCCTCTTAGAACACGTCGATTGTCTCCATTCCAATAAACAGGAAAACTATTTCATCTTAATAAGTCTACCTGCAATGATTACCACAACACGAATTTATAATCAAAAACATGTTTAATCCACGAAAATCAATTTATAATCAATTTAAGAAAATATAAATTAAATATGTGTTTGAGTATACCCATGAACAGAGTAGGATAGGTGAGATGAGGGTGATGGTGGCTCGACTGTGATGCTGGTGGTTATCTCGAACCAAACAACCGAAGAAAACAAAGTCTCCCATACAGTTCCCTTGTCTTGATGACGGTGATGGCGTGGAGGAGCGATGGTTGGTGGAACCACGGCGAGATAAGGCAGTGAAGTGTGGCAGTGGTGTGAGTCGGTTCTAGAGAGAAGGAGAAGAGATAATAGAGAGAAGATAGAATTGACTAAGCTAGTAGTGTTAATGTTTTGATTTTGGGTGAAAAAGAGGCGCCATATGAGCGGAGCGGGAGATTGAAATTTTGGGGAAAATTTAGGGGCGGGATCATTAGAGCACTATATTAAAAATTTTGAGATTGAAAGCCTATCAAATGAGCTCAAAATGTTTAATGAGTTGAGCTCAATCTTATATAAGTTCGACTCGAGTTATTGTTGAGTTCTCGATCTTGTAAGTGATATAAAATATGTGTGGTTTTTTTTTTTTTTTTTTTTTTTTTTTTTTTTTTTTTTTTTTTTTTTAATATATAAGTGTACTAAGTGTAAATACTTATTTATGAATGTATCAAGATTTTCAAGCTGAAGTCGAACCAAATTCAATTCTTAGGTTATATTTCAAATTTAATTTTTGTAATAAAACACATCTTTACAGATAAATCAAGTTTTTCGAGTCAAGCTCAATCCGAGTTCAAACTTTCTCGATCCCGGATAACATATGATCGGGAGGTCCCTGGATACTTGCTTCTTAGTGTTTGTGACAAATGGTATACACCTACCAAGCCGGTGCAACCCATGCATGACCAGTGATAATGGCTAATTCACATGGGTCATGGGGCATGTGCATTAGGTTATCACTGGTCACATTCATTAATTAATGGGTATTTGACATCGATCATATGGGTCATATGCATTGGGTGGATAGTTGCTTAGAGTGTCATGTTACGACACATCCATGATTGTTGACAATTGGTAATTAACATGCATTATGGGTCATAGGTCATGTACATTGGGTTATAGTGGCTTTTAGTGTAATGTAAACCATGCAAGACCGATGATAATAGCTAATTCACATGGATCATGGGTCATGTGCATTAGGTTATCACTGGTCACATTCATTAATTAATGGGTATTTGATCGACATCGATCATATGTGTCATATGCATTGGGTGGATATATAGTTGATTAGAGTGTCATGTTACGACACATCCATGCGCGCCTGTTGACAATTGGTAATTAACATGCATTATGGGTCATGGGTCATGTGCATTGGGTTATAGTGGCTTTGAGTGTAATCATGTAAGACTGATGATAATGGCTAATTCACATGGGTCATGGGTCATGTGCATTAGGTTATCACTGGTCACATTCATTAATTAATGGGTATTTGATCGACATCGATCATATGGGTCATATGCATTGGGTGGATATATAGTTGCTTAGAGTGTCATGTTATGACACATCCATGCGCGCTTGTTGACAATTGGTAATTAACATGCATTATGGGTCATGTGTATTGGGTTGTAGTGGCTTTTAGAGTAGTTACATTAGTAAAGCACGGGGTGCGTTATTTGGCTTTTAACGTGCGTTATTCGTACGTGATTGTTGTGTATGGTCGCGTTAATGGTGCGTTAACACGCCGGGTAATTTGAAATTTTGAATTCAAAACAGAGGGCGGGATTATTTGAAATTTTGAATTCAAAACAGAGGGCGGGGTAATTTTAAATTTTGAATTCAAATAGAGGGCGGGATACTTCCACAAAGCATCCTATAAATACCTATTGGGGTTATGCTGAATACACACACAATTCACACCCACAATCATCAAAGAATTCTCTTTTGTTCTTCCAACAGAATGTCTCACAACACATCACCTGAAAACGCATCGTATTTTATGTTTGATGTTTGTTGTAGTTTGTTGTAGCTTGTTTAATGTATGTTTAAATTTTAAGTATTAATATAATTAAGTTGTGTTTTATTAGTTATTAAATGAAATATTAGTTTTATTAGTTGAGGGTTGAATTTGAAAATAATTGAGTTAAAACTTGGGAAAGGGAAATGTAAAGAAGATCAATCCCCCCAATTTATTGGGTAATGATCCATTACCCACTATTGGGTAATGGTTTATTGCATTATGCTTTGCCAAACATATTTTTTCACTCCCTTTCCTATTCTTCACCCCCTATAACCCCCTGCCAAGCATTAGAGGTGTTCAAAAAACCCGAGAAACTGACAAACCAAGCATTCGGTTTCGGTTTTTACTTTTAGATATCCATGGTTAACCGAACCGAACCGTATATAATATAAATAAATTACCCGCCCCGCGATGGATAGTTAAAATTTTCCAACTAACCGAACCGAACCGTGAACACCACTAGCAAGAGTATCAAACACACTTCATTAACACTTCTACAGTAATATATATATATATATATATATATATATATATATATATATATATATATATATATATATATATATATAACAGGAGGCGTTACACGCGTATTGCCACCTCATTGCCCAGTCATTGCCATGTAATTCATTTTCTGCCATGTCATCACAACACATCCATGTAAGCTAATTTTTTAATTTACCATTTTTTAAATAAAGTTCGAAAAATTGTTATTAAAAATAGGAGTTAGTAAGATTCGAACATGGGGTTGTGAACAATGAATATCGAAACATAAACAAACAAGTTTACCAATGGAGCTATCCAACTTTTGTTAATTGTTTTACAAAATATAATTGATAAATATAACACAACTTAATTTAATTATGAATCACATACAAAAAAACGTGGATGTATACACAAAATCACAAAATAAATTTTAAAAATAAATTTGTATATATATTTAGATCTCAAATCGTGTAATATACAAAATTCTAAAACTGTGTGTATATATTTCCATATTAGAAATCGTATATTTTTTTTCCTTAAAAAAAGTATAAGATAAGTTTGGTAAAAATTTGTTGTTATCTTTAAGATTTTTGTAGGTTTTAGATAATCTTACACTATATATACAACATTATTAATCGACCTACAGCATAGTCGAATAACAGTAAAAACATTCGACATACATCATAGTCGAATAACAGTGAAAACATGCAGCCACAACGATCTTCACAGAGGCTTTCTAAAGCAAAGGAAGCTAATTCGTCAGAAAAGCAACAAGATGGAAAGAAAAAAACTAGAATGAATTCAGCCAAACAACCACTAAGAAAAGGTGCTCGCATGAATTTAAGAGGTATGTTGGTCATTCAAATAAATGTTTCATTGTTGTATAAATTTTTCCGTTAATGAAGACCATATAATTTGTGAGAAATTTACAGAAGACAATCATGCTGAAAAAGATATGACTACTTTGGAACCAACAGGTATATACGTTTACATTGTATTTGTTTTACGTAACGAATTAGATAAAATGTGTGGTAAAGTTTAGCTTAAGGTCTGTGAATTGTGAATCACTATGTGTTTATTAGGTTAAAGTTTGGAGATGTTTGCTATGTGTTCATATAGATTACCTTTCTGTCACCTCTTTTAGCAATGCATCTTTAATTTTGCATAGTGTTGAGGAAGATGGCGGTGGTTGTGTACCAGGCTTATTCTGATATGGTTTTGTATGTTCAATCAGGTATACTCTATTTTTAATTAATTGGGCCCGTTTCTATCACCATTATACCAGTTCCTCAAATAAGAGAAAATATTTTGAGAGCTTTTTCCGTAAGTGACAAGGAAGTAGATCTCCTTCTTTCCGGTACTTGAAGGTACGTATGAGCTGCTCTTAATCACTTTTCACTATTCTCTTAAAAAGTCTAAAATGTAATAATCACCGCTGTAACAAAACGACACAAACTTGGACAAGTTTAGATTTTTATGGTGATGTTCAATCGGGTATCAATTATATTTTTAGATTACGATACAACTACATGTGGACATGCCAGCCCAGGCTAACCGCAAAGGCTTCACAGATATTTCGGGTTCAGCGGAGGTTTAACTTTTTGAGGTGTACGATGTGGTTCTATATTTTGGCATAATTGGTATACTACAGGACCACAACATTAGAAAGAAATAGAGCATTCGTGTAAATCTGTTCGCTATGATATCAAGTAAATATTGGTTGTTGCACCAAAACTATTTGTAGTTAATCAATTAATGCATACAACCTCTGTAATTATGTTTCTCGATAATTTAGATAATAGTTGTAGTGTTACTGCTTTTTCTATTAGAAAGTTTGAGAAATACATATACTAAAATGCCAACGGCTCACCCAACCCAACCCCTTTAACCAGAACCCAATTTGACCCGTTACTTAACCGGCCTTTCTTAACATAGGTTACTACTGACTTAACGGACGGTCAGCATTAAAAAGGAACATATACATGTGCTTTATATAATTAAGTTAAAAAAAAATTAAGCAATCCTTAAAGCTACTTATTATGTTTGGTTTCTTTCATTTTGAAAATAGGACAAGTTTTAAGACCTCTTTGCTTATCCAAACATCCCTTTAATGAACATCAAGTGCAGTAAGAAAAACTACGAATATCCCAACAAACATTCTTAGGTAGATATATTCTTGCGAATTGTAAAGTTGTAAAATGTTGAATGATGTTAATAAGTAAACCATGTACACATAAATAAACAATTATATTTTTCCACCTAATGAACACTCTTTACTTAATTAATTAAATGAATGGCATCATTAAATTTTAGAAACTAAGTATCCATGGCATCAATTACATATTTTGTAAGCTATAATTCTTATAACCTTTAACCATTTGATTTTAACTTCAAAATGAACGTCGTGTCTCAACTTTAGGAACTTGATGAAAATGTTGCCCAATAGTAATTATGCTATCAAATGATGAAAGTACTGGGGTGCTCAAGATATGTACTATAATCATTTTTTAGTCTTCAAGATTTTGATTTTTCTTATTAAATTTCTTACAAGTTGGTCTATTGTGATTTCTTTTCTTTAAAGCTAAAGAGTTGGAAACTGCGTTGATGGAGATCGTGAAGCATGATGATCGTCATGAATTAAGTGCAAAGGTATACTACAAAACTTTAACCATGAAGCACACATTTTCAAATAATTTAATAAATCCGATTGTTTCAACTATCATGGTTTATATTACCCTGATACAAGATACAAGGTAACTATAGGTCGAGCAATTAGAGCAAGATGTTGCTGACCTGCAACGAGTCCTTTCTGACAAGCAGGAATAAGAGAATACCATGCTTCTGGTTCTAATTCTAGGCTTTCATGTTAAAACATCATTCTTCTTTTTTATTTTCTATTTTAAACGTTTTTGATATGATTATGTTTTTACAAAAACTTTTTACAAATTTGTGTGAAATTTGTACAGGGAGGGTTTTGAAAACCACTAAACTTAAAACGATTTTAAAACACGCAACAACCTCCCCGGCAGCGGCGCCAAATTTTGATTGGCCCCGAAACAGTCAGATATTATTGACCAAGATCAACAAGTCAAAGACAGCCTCGTTCCAATACTCCGGTGATAGTATAGTGTTTTCCCGGGTCGTTAAAGTCCCAGCGAGATTGAAATGGTGTCGTTTGAAATCGTTTATGAGTGAGTGGCACTGAGGACAGTAGCCCAGATGATATGGAATTGATTTTGCTACAGTTATTTTGGTATTGGTACACAGATATAATATTCACAAAAATCAGATACCAGATATATGCACAAATTCACAATTCAGATCACGTAACAGGAAAAGTGGGATTTGGTAATTAACAAACTACAGGGGGTGCTTTTGAAACTTTTGAAACTTGAAAATTAAAAGAAAATTGAAAATGAAAATGAAATTATAAAAGTGATTAAAATATTATTTAAATATTATTTAATTAATAAAACTATTTAAAATCTAATTTAAATTAACTAATAATTATAAGTATTACAAATTAAACTAAAAATTTGCAAAAACAATTTCTAAACTTAAATTAGAACTTGAAGAAAGTATAAAAAATAAAAATAAATATTTTTGTCTTTTTATGGATTTTTTATAAATTAAAAACTATTTAACTTAATTAAACTAATTAAACTACTTTTAATTACCATTAATACTAAATTAACTTAGAAAATTATAAGAAAATTTATAAAATTAATTAACCATCACTGGAATCCTACAAAATTATAAAAACTCTAAAAATTATATTTAGGCTATTCCACTAATTATTTACCTTTTAATTAATTTAAATAATTAAAATAAGAAAAAATGGAAAATGAACAGTAGAAACTAAAAATATATTTTCTAAAAGTCTAATATATTATATAAGAGCTATAAAAAAATATAAAAACTAGGTTATGCTTTATAAAAACTAAATATGCTATTTAATACTTAATATTAATTAATAATTAAGAAAACTAAAATTAAATCTAATAAATACTAAATGACAAAATTAAAATCTGAAAAAATTACTGAATTTACTTTAATATAAGAGGTAATTAATAAAAATATAAAAACACTAAGTACTTAACAAAAATCTAAAAATGAAAAATAAAATTTAAATTAAATTAAATAGAAACTATCACTTAATATTAAGTGGGCTGTTCTTGGATTTTCTTTTACAAAATTACTTTACTACTAAAAATGGAAAACTTTTGTGAAAACACTTTAGAAAATAGCTTATTTATAAGCTATAAGCACCCCCTTTGGCTTATCAGTTGACTTTTGTTGACTGGATGGGCAAATAAGCACAATTGACCTTGGGTGGGGTCCACAATGGTAGAAATGGGTACAAATAAGCTCAACAAACTCAAATAAGCCAGAAACAACAATTGGTGATCACAAATAAGCAGTATGGAACCAAATAAGCACTTTTGCAAACTTGAAATTTTACTAAGAATGGGACAGACTTTGGCAACAAATCTAGGTGGGGTCCACTTGATTTTAGGTCAAACAAAGGGTCAAGTTTTGTTCCCTGGTAGGAGGGGGGTTGGGAAAAACCAAATGGAACCTCTGGGGCCCACTGGGTTAGGCTGCAGCCACCACCAAAGGTGGTGGTGTGGTGGAGGTCTGCTGGTGCCGGGGAATGCTTCTTCCCTGCAACTCAGTTCAAGGGCTTGTGGAGCCCACACACAAATAAAAATCAAGCTAATGTGGGATTCAAAAGTTGAGGTGGTGGTGTGTAACTACAACAAGTTTTAGCTTCTCAATCCAAACACATAAATCACAAATAATCTTGGAACTTTTGCAAAAACCTGAGATGGTACAATTTGACTTTTGAAGAAAAGTGATTCTTTGACTTTGGTGAATTAAGATCTTGAATTACTAACTGATTAAGTGATTTTAAGCTACAATGCTACTAATTCAAGCTACCTTAACTGATTATGAGATGATTTGATGATATCTTAAGTTAAAACTTCTAACAGTTAACTTTTTATACTAGTTAATAGCTAATTTTGACTTTTCTACTTGAAAACTACCAATGTAAGGTCTTAACTACTCTGGTACACCCCTAAGTAAGAAGTCTAAACAGATATGAGCTTATAAGAATTACAAGAACAAAACAAGCCAGGTTAATCCCAACACCCTCTTAAGTTTGATTGTTATAGGTTTTAAGTGGCTAAGGGCTGTGAAAGCTTAAGAGCTTGTTTCAAATCAACTTTTAATGAGTTATTAGATTTAAATGACAGCCTAGAAACAAAGATTAACCATGAACACACAAGTATACCACTTAACTGATTATAACTGTTAAACCAAGATTCAAAGTAACTAATGAATTCTAAATAACAAGTAATGAATGTTAAGCTACAAATCACTCAAACAACAACCAAATGACACAAGCAAACACAGATTATCAGGTATAAGCAAGAAATCAGAAACTAATTTTTTAGAGGAAAATTAGAATGAGCAAAGGCTTACAAACACCTCTAGCATGAACAAGAGGTTTTCCAAATGATGCCTATCTTTAGATAGGCTGTTCCAATCCCAAGCTTGCTCACCAATTGCTTCTCAATACCTGAAAATAAACTCAAAATGCAAACAGTTGACTATAGTTGACTATTTTTATATTTTTAGTTTTCTTCTAGTAACTCTGGTTTTTAAAGTCTCTAAAGCTTCAATAAGCTTGTTGGAACCTATATGAGCCTACTTCAGTCCATGAAACCTGGTACAGTTCACAACTAAACTTATTTAGAAATCCTTAAATTGAGAAAATTGAAATTACACAAGACAGAAATGAAACCTTGATTTTATTACTTGAAAAGATTAAGAGTACATGGAATAACTACTACAAAGCTTAAAATTGAAAGTTACACTGAAAATAGGAAGCTTAATTTAAAAATGACACTAAAAACTACTAAAAGACTACTACACTAATCCTTGCACTCTTCTTCCTTTTATAGCCATCCATTAGGTTTTCCTTGAGCCTCTGATCATTTCCCATGTCTCATCTCAGCCATTGGATCACTATTGGCCAATCTCAGCCTTTGAATATTTTCGCGCCAAAATTATAATGGGGCAATTGGGACTGTTTATAGCAATTGGGGGGGGGGGGGGGGTGGTGAATTAAATGTGATGTGAGGGTAGGTGCAGGGTGGTGGGAAGGTGATGATAATTATTGAAAGTGGTGGGAGGTGGAGTTTGGCAGGTTGTGGGGGTGTGGGGGAGGCTGAGAGGGAAGGAGGGTGGTTGTTTGACCTTGTTTGACCGAGGGGGTCAAACTTTGACCCGGTATAATATTAAGGGGGCTTGGGTGGGCTGTGTTGTTTTTGGGCCCAAGTAATAAAGATGGGGTGGGCTTGTGGTGGATTGGAGTTGGGTTTAGGTTGGAGTATTATTGTTTTAAGGTCCGGTTTGGTTTATGGTTACCCAAGGACTAATTTTGCAATTTTCCGAAATTTGAGGGGTGTAATTTAGCAATCTTCCAAAGTATTTTAAAGGGTGTATTATGCCATATTATGAATAGTGCATGGACCAGAGTTGACTTTTCCATTTAATTTTCACCAGGGACTAAAATTGCCAAACTTTCAAACTTCAGGGACCATTTGTGTAATTTTCACCAAACTTTCCATCAAGGACCAATCCTGCCATAAAAGGTTAGTGCAAGGACAAAATTTGTTTTTCTCAAAGTTTTTCATATCCCAGGGACCATTTTTGACAATTTTCAAAGTTCAGGGACTAAACTTGACATTTTGTGAAACTTTTGCACCAAAGGACTATTTGTGTAACTTTTTGATTTGTAAGGACCTTTGGTGAATTTTTCAAGTTTTTAGAACAACTAGGGAGTAGATTTGACAACTTTTGAAAGTTGGGGGACTGAAACTGCCAATTATGCAAACTTTGTGCATTTTTCATCTGTTTTTGATATTTTTGCATTTGAAACATGTAAAACACTTTCCTGGGATATTTTCACTATTTTGATTCATTATTGAGTGTTTTTAAATGTTTTGGCAGCTCAGAAATGGTAAAAATGATGAGTATTTACACACTTATCAATTCCCCACACTAAAACATTGCTAGTCCCTAACAATCTTTTGAGAAAAACTTGATGGATTTGAGAATCTCTTTACCAAAAGCCATCACTTCTGGAGTAGCCAGGTGTAAGAACTGTGGCACACCTGATAACCGTGTGATTTTGAGCAAACCACCAGCTATCAACGGATTTGATTTGTCTTTACCAAAAGCCGTTTGCTTCTGGACTAGCCAGCATCTTGATGGACTAAGTCAACATCTTGGTGAGCTGATTACCAATTATGGATTTTCCACGGCCTTTACCACAAGCCATAATCTTGTGGGCTAGCCAACTCATTTGCTTATGAGGATATGGGGAGTTGAGGAACCATACAACTTTTGGAAAATTGCAAGCCATCAATGGGTTTGAGATGTCTTTACCAAGAGCCGTTTGCTCCTGGACTAGCCAATCCATTTGTCATTTAGACTTTGGCGGACTGATAACCACAAAAATTTTGAGATAAAGTGAAAAATTTTTGAAAAATTTAGGCCTAAAAATGGGGGTACTTAGAAAGTTTTGTGATAAAATTCGTAAGAATTTCCCCCCCCCCCCCCCCCACACTAGAATTGAATATTGTCCTCAATATTCAAAGTCCCGGCTATTATGCCGAATCTCTGAACGGAAAAAGCTAATATTCGATGCTAACTGTGGAAATATGGATTTTATTTTTCACTTTATTTATCTGTACATACAATTACACAATTTTTTTTTTTTTTTTTGCATGAAACTTATATACATATTTACTTTTCAAAAGGTGGGGGACGGCCACTCCCCCACACTAGGGTGGTAGAAAGTAGAAAGAAGTCAGAAATACGGGTGAAAACCCATATATGTTGCTAATTTTTGTTCACCGAGTCACTAGCTTGACTCGATCCCCGAATTCATTGGTCCATGGGGAAAGTTTGGAGATCCGGGATAACCATGGGTGGTATGTCCTCTCCAAAATAATGTTTCAATCTATGACCATTCACTTTGAAGTTGGGACCTTCGGGTTGAGATAACTCAACAGTCCCGTATGGATATACTTTAGCAATAGTGAATGGTCCAGTCCATCCGGTTTTTAATTTCCCCGAGAAGATCTTTAATCTTGAGTTGAAAAGAAGGACTCTGTCACCGACATTGAAAACGCGGTTCTTAATCTTAGAGTCGTGAATCTTCTTTGTCTTTTCTTTGTAGATCAAAGAGTTCTCGTAGGCTTGATCACGAAGTTCGTTTAATTCATTGATTTGAACCTTACGGTGATCACCCGCTTTATGAAGGTCGTAGTTTGCATGTTTCAAGGCCCAGTAGGCTTTGTGCTCGAGCTCGATCGGTAAATGACACGCCTTCCCGTATACAAGCTTGTATGGAGTACACCCGATGGGTGTTTTGTAAGCTGTACGGAAGGCCCAGAGTGCATCATCTAGCTTATCCGACCAGGAAGCACGGTTTTCACCTACTGTCCTCTCAAGAATCCGTTTTATACCACGGTTGGAAACCTCCACATGCCCACTTGTTTGTGGGTGATACGCGGTAGAAAGACGATGAGTAACACCGTACTTAAGCATGACTTTTGCAAATTGATCATTGCAAAAGTGAGTACCGCGATCACTAATGATGGCACGTGGAGTTCCAGAACGAGCAAAGAGGGATTTCAAGAATTTCACAACAACTCGGGCATCGTTAGTGGGTAAGGCCTTAGCCTCAACCCGTTTTGACAAGTAGTCAACAGCCACGAGAATGTATTTGTTTCCACGAGAAGATGGGAATGGCCCCATAAAATCAATGCCCCAGACGTCAAAGATTTCACAAACTTGAATGGCATGTTGTGGCATTTCGTTCTTTTGTGAAATATTCCCGAGACGCTGACAAGCATCACAGGCATTGACTAACTCGTGGGCATCCTTATAGATTGTGGGCCAATAGTAACCGGAATCAAACACCTTTTTAGCGGTGTAGTTAGGACTATGGTGGCCCCCGGTGGGTCCAGCATGGCAAGCCTTGAGAATATCAGCGGCTTCCTGTCCGTATACACATCGCCTGATGACTTGATCGGCACAGATTTTGAAGAGGAAGGGGTCGTCCCAGAAGTAATGTATAACATCTTTGAAGAATTTGTTCTTCTGCTGGGATGTCAACCCCTTCACGATGAAGTTACCCGCATGGTAATTTGCAAAGTCGGCAAACCATGGGGTAGTAGAGTCACCACGAAAAGCAACCGCATTGAGTGTCTCGAGAGGAAATGTTTCATTTATTTCCTGTTTCTCGGACACATCCTGATGAGGGTTCTCTAATCGTGAGAGATGATCAGCATCAAGGTTCTCGGCTCCTTTTTTATCACGGATAATGATATCAAATTCCTGAAGGAGGAGAACCCAACGGAGAAGCCTCGGCTTTGCATCTTGTTTTGCAAATAGGTACTTCAAAGCCGAGTGATCCGTATACACTACGCATTTAGTCAAGATTAAGTATGACCGGAATTTCTCAAAGGCATACACCACAGCTAGGAGTTCTTTTTCGGTGGTGGTGTAATGACCTTGAGCCTCAGTCATAGTTTTGCTTGCGTAGTGTATAGGCTGAAAGTATTTTGCTTTACGTTGCCCCAAGACCGCACCTATGGCAAAGTCACTAGCATCGCACATAAGCTCAAAAGGTAGGTCCCAATCGGGGGGCAACAAGAATCGGTGCCTCGGTAAGCTTTTTCTTTAATGTTTCAAAAGCTTCGATGCACTCAGGAGAGAAGATGAAAGGAGCATCCTTCTCGAGGAGATGGGTCATAGGCCGGGCAATCTTAGAAAAATCTTGGATAAACCTACGGTAGAAGCCGGCATGACCCAAAAAGCTCCTAACACCTTTTACGGTGGTGGGATGAGGTAATTTAGCAATGACATCGATTTTGGCTCTGTCAACCTCAATCCCGTCTTTCGAAATTTTATGGCCGAGGACAATGCCCTCCTTGACCATAAAGTGGCTCTTTTCCCAGTTGAGACTTAGATTCGTTTCTTTGCAACGTTTAAGCATCTGTTCCAAGTGGGAGAGGCAAGACTGGAATGAATCCCCGATGACTGAAAAGTCATCCATGAATACCTCCATAGTTTTCCCGATCATGTCAGAAAAAATAGACATCATGCACCTCTGGAACGTGCCTGGTGCATTACATAAGCCGAAAGGCATACGTCTGTAAGCAAAAGTTCCGTAGGGGCATGTGAAGGTAGTCTTCTCTTGATCCTGTGGATCAATGGGGATTTGGAAGTAACCCGAGAAGCCATCGAGGAAGCAGTAGTATTCATTCCCCGCAAGTCTTTCGAGCATTTGGTCCATAAAAGGGAGAGGAAAATGGTCTTTACGGGTGGCTTCATTCAACTTTCGATAGTCAATACAAACTCGCCAACCCGTGACCAAACGAGTTGGAATCAACTCGTTATCCTCGTTGGTGACAACGGTAATGCCACCCTTTTTAGGAACACAATGAATTGGGCTAACCCAAGGACTGTCAGATATAGGATAAATCAATCCCGCATCAAGAAGTTTAAGAACTTCTTGTTTGATAACTTCGTGGATTTTGGGATTTACCCTTCTCTGATGTTGCACTGCTGGCTTAAAGTCATCCTCCATTAAGATTTTATGAGTACAAAAGTTCGGGCTTATGCCCTTAATGTCGGAGAGTTTCCAAGCAATTGCTTGCTTGTTTGCCTTAAGAACCTTTAGGAGTGCAGCCTTTTCCTCATCTTTCAAGTCTTTAGCAATAATGACGGGTAATTTATTATCACCCTCCAAAAATGCATATTCTAGATGAGGAGGCAAGTCTTTGAGCTCAACCTCGGGAAAGTCTTCAGTTATTTCAACATTTTTGACTTCCGCTTTATGAAGTATTTTTGGAGATGGAGAGGGTGAAGGATCGTCATTTAACAATCTTTCAAGGAGAAGAATGTCCCCCTCCGGGTCAAGATAGTTTTCATCAACCCCATCTGGGATTGAACTATCCTGAGCAAGAAAAGCCTCGAGCTCTTCCAGAAGGAAGTCACTTCCCTCAAACGGAGTGAGGGAAGGGGAAGAGTCAGAAATGATAGGATCAGTAGAAGGAGTGGTACTGCTACTTGCTGAGAAACCAAGGACTTCTTGAGAATACTCCTCAGACGCTACATCTATGATGTCAATTCGGTTAACCGTTTCAGCGTCATATTTGGAGGAGTATCTTGAAGTTTGATCAAGATTGAATGTGATGGCTTCGCCACCAACACGTAGAGTGATTTCTTCTTCGAATACATCGATTAAAGCACGACCCGTTCTTAAGAATCCCCTCCCGAGAATGAGAGGAACTCTTGGGTCAGCATCGAAATCAACAATCACGAAATCTGCCAGAAAATGGAACTTCCCTACTTTCACGAAGATATCTTCGGCAATGCCGAGAGGACGGGATATAGTACGGTCCTGCAAGCTCGAGTGTCATGCAGGTCGGAGTGAGAGTAGGTAGAGAAAGTCTTTTCCAGACTGAGTAAGGCATCAGGTTAATGCTTGCGCCAAGATCGGCCAAGGCAAAGCATTCAACCATCCCAGGGAAAATACAAGGAATGAGAAATTTCCTGGGATCTCCAAGCTTTTTGGGAAGCTTTTTCAAAAGCACTGCAAAGCAATGTTCATTGAGTGAAGTTTTTGCCATCTCACATAGTTTTTCTTTGTTGCTTATCAGATTTTTGATTGTCGAAGCAAACTTAGGCATGAGAAGAAGAGCATCCGTGAAGCTAATATCGAAATGTAACTCTTGGAAAATTTGATAAAATTTTTCCATATGATGATTAGCTCTTTCGCGGTTCTTTTGATCATTCAAACGTGAAGGATATGGAATTGAAGGCTTAGGATCATTCTTTGGGATTTCACCAGAACTCACAGGAGGATCAAATACAACTTTCGGCTTACGAGCCGGGACCGGGACAACTTGAGGGTGGACGTTGTTGATACCTCCGTTATTAGTAGGAAGTACCGTGTCCGTGGTAATCTCAGGTTCACGTTCCGCTACCTTAGTCTGAGGAGAAGAAGAGGTAGAGGGAATCGCGGGTCCATTGTATGATACCCCACTTCGGGTGGTGATCGCTTTGACATCGCCCCTCGGGTTAGCGATCGTGTTGCTTGGTAGTGTACCCGAGCCCGAGGGTCGATCATTTAAAGACTTCTGAAGTTCAGAGATCTTGCCGATCAATAACCGATTCGTTTCCTCTTGTGCTTTCATGAATTGTTTTAGCACTTCATCGGAGTAAGATGAGGGTGGAACAACGTTTTGATTTTGAACAGGGGGATTTTGAACACGGTTGTTTTGAAAATTCCCTTGATTTTGATTGTTGTTACCCTGAAAATTGTTTCTCTGATTGAAATTACCCTGATTGTAATTCCCTTGATTCTGGTTTCTTTGAAAATTTCCTTGAAAACCTTGATTTTAATTGCCATTTTGAAAATTATTTTGATTAAACTGGCCTTGATTTTGGTTCGGGTTTTGGAAATTTGAACTTTGACCTTGGTTAAAATTCTGATTCGAGTTACGGTTTTGCTTTTGATTAAAACCGGGAGGTCCGAGAAAATTGTTGGAACGATAGCTTAAGAGATTACGGTCCCCTTGCGGTTGGTAAGAATTACCTCCCGTGTTGTAGGAACCGTTAGCAGCATAAACGTTCTCTTGAGGAAAGCCAACAGTAGCTGGACACTCAGAATAAAGATGTGGGCCCCCACAAGTGTCACAACTTCGGGCCACGACTTTCACTTGTTGATTTTGAACCTGATGTTGCATCGTTTGGTTCATTCTCAACACAGCCGTAGAGATATCATCCATCTTTTTGGTAAGAGCAATTATTTCAGGAGATGATGATGAAGGAGTAACTGATTTACATGACGCATCCCTCTCCGCAGAGGAATCCCAAAAGTTTTGGTGGGCAGTCATGTTCTCAATCAAGTCATAGCACTCCTCGGGACGCCTTTTCATAAAGGTCCCACCAGCAGCAGCATTGAGAATATCCCGGTGCCTCAATGTCAGACCATTATAGAAGGTATCTATGATGGTAACTTGTAACATATTGTGGTTAGGGCACCGATCAATAGCTAGCTTATAACGTTCCCAAGCCTCAAAAAGAGACTCATCGGGACGTTGCCGGAAGTTGCTGATATCATTTCGTAACTTGGTAACCATGGATGGTGGAAAATATTTTGCTAGGAACTTGGTTACCATTTCATCAAAAGTACGAATAGAATTCTTTGGGAGTCGGTCAAACCATGCAGTGGCATGATGAGTGAGAGAATAGGGGAAGAGGTATAGCCGGAGGGCATCATCGGTGACACCATGCTGTTTCATGCTTTGGGTGACCGTAAGATATTTGTCAAGATGCTTGTTAGCATCGTCACCCGGTAATCCGTGAA
Organism: Artemisia argyi; assembly: GCA_030686995.1. Lineage (NCBI taxonomy): Eukaryota > Viridiplantae > Streptophyta > Magnoliopsida > Asterales > Asteraceae > Artemisia > Artemisia argyi. The sequence continues at coordinate 45,904,090 of CM060699.1, read as the reverse complement.
ATTGACACGAATTCTGGACTTGTTGGATCATGTGATGCTTGAGGCCAAAGTCCGTAGCCCCAATAGTGAGTGGTGCAATAGGCCCACCCCGCCCTTGCATGGTAGGCTGGCACAGCTCCTCCATCGTTCGGAGATCGGGAGCTGGCACATCCCTGGGAGGGTCAGGGGGTGGTAATGGTGGTGGTGGCCCAGCGGCCATTTCGGTTTCTGTATCAGAACGTAGCTCGGGTACGTTTTTCTGTTTTTTATTCTTTGTTTGAGACCGAGTGCGCATGCACTAAAAACAATTTTTCAACACAAGAGCGAGGCAAAACCACAGTGAACTTAAACCAATAATCACAAGTGAGCAGCTTCTTTGAAAAAGGTACATCACTCACAGGGATATAAAGGCAAGTTTTTATCTTTTGTTTGGGAACTTATTATGGGTGTGTATTTATTAATTTGAAAAACTGCTATAGGCTTATGGGTGTGTGTGCAGAAAACTTAGGAAATATTTTTGGAACTGATTCGTTAACCGAAATCGTCCCTTTAAGATTACTCGCAGGCTGGCGGGAGGAAGTAAATAGGGTTCCTCTTCAGTTCGCAATTTAATGTCAGAACTTACCTTAAACCAACTGTTTCAGGTTGTAATCTTAAAGAAAACGAAGTAATTTAACTTCACAGTTTGTTTTGTTGTTTTTGATTTTTTTGGGTGTTTTCAACACTTCAGGAAAAGTGTTAATGAACGTTTTTGATATGATTATGTTTTTACAAAAACTTTTTACAAATTTGTGTGAAATTTGTACAGGGAGGGTTTTGAAAACCACTAAACTTAAAACGATTTTAAAACACGCAACAACCTCCCCGGCAGCGGCGCCAAATTTTGATTGGCCCCGAAACAGTTAGATATTATTGACCAAGGTCAACAAGTCAAAGACAGCCTCGTTCCAATACTCTGGTGATAGTATAGTGTTTTCCCGGGTCGTTAAAGTCCCAGCGAGATTGAAATGGTGTCGTTTGAAATCGTTTATGAGTGAGTGGCACTGAGGACAGTAGCCCAGATGATATGGAATTGATTTTGCTACAGTTATTTTGGTATTGGTACACAGATATAATATTCACAAAAATCAGATACCAGATATATGCACAAATTCACAATTCAGATCACGTAACAGGAAAAGTGGGATTTGGTAATTAACAAACTACAGGGGGTGCTTTTGAAACTTTTGAAACTTGAAAATTAAAAGAAAATTGAAAATGAAAATGAAATTATAAAAGTGATTAAAATATTATTTAAATATTATTTAATTAATAAAACTATTTAAAATCTAATTTAAATCTAATTTAAATTAACTAATAATTATAAGTATTACAAATTAAACTAAAAATTTGCAAAAACAATTTCTAAACTTAAATTAGAAATTGAAGAAAGTATAAAAAATAAAAATAAATATTTTTGTCTTTTTATGGATTTTTTATAAATTTAAAACTATTTAACTTAATTAAACTAATTAAACTACTTTTAATTACTATTAATACTAAATTAACTTAGAAAATTATAAGAAAATTTACAAAATTACTTAACCATCACTGGAATCCTACAAAATTATAAAAACTCTAAAAATTATATTTAGGCTATTCCACTAATTATTTACCTTTTAATTAATTTAAATAATTAAAATAAGAAAAAATGGAAAATGAATAGTAGAAACTAAAAATATATTTTCTAAAAGTCTAATATATTATATAAGAGCTATAAAAAAATATAAAAACTAGGTTATGCTTTATAAAAACTAAATATGCTATTTAATACTTAATATTAATTAATAATTAAGAAAACTAAAATTAAATCTAATAAATACTAAATGACAAAATTAAAATCTGAAAAAATTACTGAATTTACTTTAATATAAGAGGTAATTAATAAAAATATAAAACCACTAAGTACTTAATAAAAATCTAAAAATGAAAAATAAAATTTAAATTAAATTAAATAGAAACTATCACTTAATATTAAGTTGGTTTTTCTTGGATTTTCTTTTACAAAAGGGCTAAATTTGAGACTAGCCCAGTCGCTCAAAGTGGTTGGCTTTTGTGTACCTAAGTAGGTTGGTTTCTTGAAATGGCCCGAGCGACTTGCGAACTTAATCCAAGGGCGACATGTGGCACCACAAAAGTAGTGCCCAATCATTATGTGTAGGCGTTACTTTTGTGCTACACTTCCCAACACTTCCCATCACCACCACCACACAACCATCACCACCACCCTCCACCACCACCACCAACCTCTACCACCACACATATTATTAAAATTGGTTAGTGGGTTTTGTTAATACATCTATGCGTAACATGTTTCTAACAAACAATCATACCCAGAAATGTGATTGAATGATTTTTCGAATCTTAGAGCATATAGGTCGATTTGGGTTTTATCATGGATGATTGTTTGAGTTCAATTAACCATAGGGGTTTTGTTTAGATGGATTAATAGAACACTCGTCCTAACTAAATTGAACTAACATGATGTGTTGATTGATCTTCGAATTTTAGGGTTCATCGTTCGAATTTGGGTATTTTTTGTGATGATTGTTTGAGTCTAATTAACCAAAGGGGTTTAGTTTAGGATTATCTCATGTGCATCTGTTCTAAATCAATTAGTTTAATTCACTGTTTTGCATGATATTCAAATAATGGTGTTCTTAGATTTTTCGAATAATGAATGTTGGTGATAATTGTTCTTGTTACATGACTCAGTTATGCTTTATTGATAGTAAGGAATATATTTGCACTGTGTTCTCATGTTTTCAAGCCAAGATTAAGCTAGTTGAAATTTCATGTTAATCATTTTTCGAATAAGGTGATAATTATGCTTGAATCTGTGGTGGTGGTAGAGGTTGGTGGTGGTGGTGGAGGGTGGTGGTGATGGTTGTGTGGTGGTAGAGGGTGGTGGTGATGGGAAGTGTTGGAAGGGGAAAAAAGATTAAAATAATTTTATTAGAAAGTCGCTCGAACTTTTGATAGGTCGCTGGTGATAAGTAGCACAAAAGTAACCCTACACATAATGATTGGGCACTACTTTTGTGGTGCCACATGTCGAACTTATGTCAACTTCGCTAGTCGCTCGGGCCATTTCAAGAAACCAACCTACTTAGGTACACAAAAGCCCACCACTTTGAGCGACTGGTCCGTTTGTAGAATTGGCCCTTTACAAAATTACTTTACTACTAAAAATGGAAAACTTTTGTGAAAACACTTTAGAAAATAGCTTATTTATAAGCTATAAGCACCCCCTTTGGCTTATCAGTTGACTTATGTTGACTGGATGGGCAAATAAGCACAATTGACCTTGGGTGGGGTCCACAATGGTAGAAATGGGTACAAATAAGCTCAACAAACTCAAATAAGCCAGAAACAACAATTGGTGATCACAAATAAGCAGTATGGAACCAAATAAGCACTTTTGCAAACTTGAAATTTTACTCAGAATGGGACAGACTTTGGCAACAAATCTAGGTGGGGTCCACTTGATTTTAGGTCAAACAAAGGGTCAAGTTTTGTTCCCTGGTAGGAGGGGGGTTGGGAAAAACCAAATGGAACCTCTGGGGCCCACTGGGTTAGGCTGCAGCCACCACCAAAGGTGGTGGTGTGGTGGAGGTCTGCTGGTTCAGGGGAATGCTTCTTCCCTGTAACTCAGTTCAAGGGCTTGTGGAGCCCACACACAAATTCACAAAAATCAAGCTAATGTGGGATTCAAAAGTTGAGATGGTGGTGTGTAACTACAACAAGTTTTAGCTTCTCAATCCAAACACATAAATCACAAATAATCTTGGAACTTTTGCAAAACCTTAGATGGTACAATTTGACTTTTGAAGAAAAGTGATTCTTTGACTTTGGTGAATTAAGATCTTGAATTACTGACTGATTAAGTGATTTTAAGCTACAATGCTACTAATTCAAGCTACCTTAACTGATTATGAGATGATTTGATGAGATCTTAAGTTAAAACTTCTAACAGTTAACTTTTTATACTAGTTAATAGCTAATTTTGACTTTTCTACTTGAAAACTACCAATGTAAGGTCTTAACTACTCTGGTACACCCCTAAGTAAGAAGTCTAAAGATATATGAGCTTATAAGAATTACAAGAACAAAACAAGCCAGGTTAATCCAAACACCCTCTTACGTTTGACTGTTATAGGTTTTAAGTGGCTAAGGGCTGTGAAAGCTTAAGAGCTTGTTTCAAATCAACTTTTAATGAGTTATTAGATTTAAATGACAGCCTAGAAACAAAGATTAATCATGAACACACAAGTATACCACTTAACTGATTATAACTGTTAAACCAAGATTCAAAGTAACTAATGAATTCTAAATAACAAGTAATGAATGTTAAGCTACAAATCACTCAAACAACAACCAAATGGCACAAGCAAACACAGATTATCAGGTATAAGCAAGAAATCAGAAACTAATTTTTTAGAGGAAAATTAGAATGAGCAAAGGCTTACAAACACCTCTAGCATGAACAAGAGGTTTTCCAAATGATGCCTATCTTTAGATAGGCTGTTCCAATCCCAAGCTTGCTCACCAATTGCTTCTCAATACCTGAAAATAAACTCAAAATGTAAACAGTTGACTATAGTTGACTATTTTTATATTTTTAATTTTCTTCTAGTAACTCTGGTTTTTAAAGTCTCTAAAGCTTCAATAAGCTTGTTGGAACCTATATGAGCCTACTTCAGTCCATGAAACCTGGTACAGTTCACAACTAAACTTATTTAGAAATCCTTAAATTGAGAAAATTGAAATTACACAAGACAGAAATGAAACCTTGATTTTATTACTTGAAAAGATTAAGAGTACATGGAATAACTACTACAAAGCTTAAAATTGAAAGTTACACTGAAAATTTGAAGCTTAATTTAAAAACGACACTAAAAACTACTAAAAGACTACTACACTAATCCTTGCACTCTTCTTCCTTTTATAGCCATCCATTAGGTTTTCCTTGAGCCTCTGATCATTTCCCATCTCTCATCTCAGCCATTGGATCACTATTGGCCAATCTCAGCCTTTGAATTTTTTCGCGCCAAAATTATAATGGGGCAATTGGGACTGTTTATAGCAATTGGGGGGGGGGGGGTGGTGCATTAAATGTGATGTGAGGGTAGGTGCAGGGTGGTGGGAAGGTGATGATAATTATTGCAAGTGGTGGGAGGTGGAGTTTGGCAGGTTGTGGGGGTGTGGGGGAGGCTGAGAGGGAAGGAGGGTGGTTGTTTGACCTTGTTTGACCGAGGGGGTCAAACTTTGACCCGGTATAATATTAAGGGGGCTTGGGTGGGCTGTGTTGTTTTTGGGCCCAAGTAATAAAGATGGGGTGGGCTTTTGGTGGATTGGAGTTGGGTTTAGGTTGGAGTATTATTGTTTTAAGGTCCGGTTTGGTTTATGGTTACACAAGGACTAATTTTGCAATTTTCCGAAATTTGAGGGGTGTAATTTAGCAATCTTCCAAAGTATTTTAAAGGGTGTATTATGCCATATTATGAATAGTGCATGGACCAGAGTTGACTTTTCCATTTAATTTTCACCAGGGACTAAAATTGCCAAACTTTCAAACTTCAGGGACCATTTGTGTAATTTTCACCAAACTTTCCATCAAGGACCAATCCTGCCATAAAAGGTTAGTGCAAGGACAAAATTTGTTTTTCTCAAAGTTTTTCATATCCCAGGGACCATTTTTGACAATTTTCAAAGTTCAGGGACTAAACTTGACATTTTGTGAAACTTTTGCACCAAAGGACTATTTGTGTAACTTTTTGATTTGTAAGGACCTTTGGTGAATTTTTCAAGTTTTTAGAACAACTAGGGAGTAGATTTGACAACTTTTGAAAGTTGGGGGACTGAAACTGCCAATTATGCAAACTTTGTGCGTTTTTCATCTGTTTTTGATATTTTTGCATTTGAAACATGTAAAACACTTTCCTGGGATATTTTCACTATTTTGATTCATTATTGAGTGTTTTTAAATGTTTTGGCAGCTCAGAAATGGTAAAAATGATGAGTATATATATATATATATATATATATATATATATATATATATATATATATATATATATATATATATATATACACAAACTTATCAAACACACTTCACACATTTCTATAATCCTCCATTTCTCTCTCACACTCACAATTACAACTCACTCGGATCTAGGTTTTGATCCCAAATCTCAAAAAGCTGATAAGATCACAAATGAATATAATCCAAATACCCCTTAGAGCTATTTATTCTTAGGCTTAGGTTAATTAGCTGTTATAAGAATTGCATTGCATTTGTGTTGATAGAATAAGGAAGAACATGCTGTGTTGTTTTTGTGAATAATTAGAGCAAAAGAGATATTAAGGTTTGCTTGAATTAGCTTATTTTATCTTAGGATTAGGTTGACTATCTGTTATAAGAATTATGTTGCATTTGTATTGAGAAAATAAGGAAGAAAAGTGGCGGATGTGTGTGCGAATATTTTGGCTAAAACATCCAAGTATCAAAGATGGAAGAAGTATCAATGATGGATGGACAGACACCACTTTCAAGTATGAACATAAACTTGTTCTGGTGTTGTCCATCCATTATTGATTCATCTTTGCTCTTTGTCAAAATACAGAAATAATTATTAAGTATAATTTGTATTGATAGAATAAGAAAGAACATGCTGTGTTGTTTTTGCGAATAATTAGAGCCAAAGAGATATTAAGGTTTGCTTGGATTAGCTTATTTTATCTTAGGATTAGGTTGAAGTACAATAACCATATCAAGAACTTAAACAGTTTTTTCATGTATTTAGTTACAATGAAAATATTTTCATTGCATTGTTGATATAAATTGAATATGATTTCATTGATTCATGATTAGCTCTCTAATGTCGTAGGACCTACATAACTAATATGTATGTTCGTCACATTTAAGTGAGCAATATAAATGATAGTAAGAATTTGGTTGCTAAGAACTTAAAGCTCAATTACCAGGGCCCATATATCTAACGATGTAGATGGGTTCCATCGCTTTAATTGGACCCCATTTTCTAACGATGTTTAATGCTTCTTTCAATAATCAAGATTAAACATCGTTAGAAAACGGGGTCCAATTAAAGCGATGGAACCCATCTACATCGTTAGATAGATATGGCCTGATCATTGAGACATCTTCAATGCGATAATGATATAGTGTGTATTGTTCATGACAGGCCACACTCCTTCATTATCGCATTCAAGATGAGTGATGGTACTTAGACTCTATTCTTTACTCAACATTTGTAGATTGTTTGTATCACTCTATTTGCTTTATATATATGTATGATGTATTTTTGATATAAGAATTATGTTGCATTTGTATTGAGAGAATAAGGAAGAAAAGTGGCGGATGTGTGTGCGAATATTTAGGCTAAAACATCCAAGTATCAAAGATGGAAGAAGTATCAACATGGGTGAACAGACACAACTTTCAAGTATGAACATAAACTTGTTTTGGTGTTGTTCATCCATGTTGATTCATCTTTACTCTTTGTCAAAATACAGCAACAATTATCAAGTATAATTTGTAGGTTTGATGCTTGAATTTAGCGTCTTCGTCTTCCAGCATGTTGGTAGGTTAGAGATTCAAGGCTGAATAATATGTTGTTGTTGGCTAGGGTAGAAAGGATGGTAATTGCATTCTTAATATAAATTTTATATGATTTCATTCATGCACAATTAGCTCTCTAATGTCGTAGAATCTACATAATTAATATGTATGTTTGTGACATCTAAGGGAGCAATATAAATGATAGTAAGAATCTGTTTTCTAATAACTTAAAGCTCAATGATTAGGGCGCTCTTTCTAGCGTTGTAGATGGTTCCATTTCTTAATTTGGAAAACGTCTACTACCGTTTGTGTGGTTATTAGACGGTACTGCAACGTTAGATAGATCGATCTGGCCTGATCATTGAGACGTCTTCAATGCAATAATGATATAGTGTGTACTGTTCATGACTCTATTCTTTACTCAACATTTGTAGATTGTTTGTATTACAAGATGAGTGACATGCCACACTCCATTATCGCATTCAAGAACAAAGGTTTTTTCAAACACACCCTGAATTGCAACATTATCTTTTATTTCATTTACACTATATTTTTTAAAATTTTAATATATTTTTTAATTTTTTTGCAGTAAATCCATGGTCAGACTACTTTCCAAAGGGATATTTTGATCAGGTCAATCATTAAATTTTGCAGATTTCTTCAAGTCAATCATGTTCCATTGTGACTAGTCTTTGTTGGCGACTAATATGTATATAGTTCTGTCAAGAGTTATATATAAGCATTGATCCCTGGCAAACGCTCGTCCCAATGGATCATGATTGGCCCGAAGATGTTGAAAAGGTTCTAGTCACCTGTGGGAAACATCAATCCTTTCCTGCATTAAACATAGGTATTTTGGTTTTCCCATATCCCATTTTTATACTCGTTTCCATGTGTATCTCAAATCGCAAATCCTAGTTTATCAAATCTCTAAACAAAAACCTGCAGGAAGTATTCATAAACAATGTCTGCAAACAACAAGAGATCGGCACAATGGGTTGAAGGAGAAGGTTCAAGCATGTCTGCTTCAAAAAAGAAAGTGGCAAAAAGTGTAAAAAAAATTAAATTGGATGGAAATACGTGGTACAATTGGTTGGCTGTTGAAAGAAAGAAAGAAGGAAAAACACAATCTTTCAAACAACATGCTGAGGATGAAAAGGAGTACAAAGCAACAAAAAAACCATCTCTCAAACAACATCCCAAGGCATACAAGACATTGGATGATGATGATTTGTCTGATGTGGAGTTTGATGGGTTGGATTACGAAGATGCACATGTGGCATTTGACCCGGAGAAATCTCCAAAATTAGATTAGTAGATTTTTAGAATGTGTAACTTTTATTTCCAGTATTTTGTAATTTTTCATTTCAAGTTTTAATGGAAAATGTTTAATCTTAATTCCAGTACTTTTGTCATTGCTCAATTTTCTCATTACTTGTTGCTATTAATATAATGATTCACCCATTGTAGTATAAAAAGATTCTGCTACTAAGAAAACGTTACTGCAGCTGGTTTTGTACATTATTTTGTAATTTTTCATTTCAAGTTTTAATGGAAAATGTGATTCGTTGTGTTTTGGTGTGTGCAAACAACAATTTATCAAAATATCAACAAACGCGAGGTATAATTTGTCGTGAGACAAATAAACGTGAAGTAATACGAGTAAACCGTTTAGGAAAACGATTACCTCGCAAAACTTGTGAAAGTGATACTCAAATTGTGAGACCGGGAAGTGATTTCCCGGGTCGTACCCGAACGAGGTGTGAATGGGAAGCTTCGAATGAGATTGGGATTAAAATCTTGTATGATTGGAAAGGTTATTTGGTTTTACGATACGTTAAATTAACAAAATTGGAAAATTAACGAACGAAGGTGATAATAAATTAACCTAAGGCAACTAACAAATTAGTGAAATCCTAAATATTACGGGAAAACATGATTAGGTATCGAGAATCCTAAAACGTACCCCAATTTAAAAACGTGACGTTTATTTAAAAATAAACGTCAATGTACTAAATAAAACGTGAAATTTAAGTTCTAAACATCCTACGGACTTCCAACTAATTTTCTAACGTACTACAAGACAAAAGAAAATTAATTTTTCAATAAAAATCCTATTTAATATGAATTAATTACTATTAAATACAAATTAAATCCTAATAATAAATTCAACAACTCTAAAAATCTGAAGCTTTTTTGGAAATTAGTTTATACTAATACCAACTTTAAAAAAATGCTAAATTGGAAAAAGCTAACATGAATAAGCTGATAAAAACTATAGCAGATTTGATAAGTTAAAAAGTCATAGAAGCAATTACTATACTAAAACAATTAATGAGGCAAAAGAATTGAGAAAATTCCCAAGGGCACGTTGGTTGTGGTGTGGTGTGTTGTGTCTGTGTGAGTGTCCAAGAGGTCACAGGTTCGACCTCCAGTTTTTGCACAAAGTTTGTATTTTTTTTCTTCTTTTCTAACTTTTCCTTTTTCGAATTTACACAAACACAAACTCAGAATTCTTTCTGGAAAACAGATTTGTACAAATAAGATTCAAACAAGCTTCAATTTGAATCAAAAATTCAAAGCATTAAAGGTGAAAATATGATATGCGAATTCAAAATTTCATTTTCTTGTCTTTCTAAATTCCCCACAGCCCAAGTAACTAACCAAGCTTAATTAAACCACTTAGCAATAACAACAACAACAAGCATAAGGGTAGCATAAACAGGAATAATTAACAAAAATCACCCAAGAACACCAACAACAAAATTCTGTAGCAGCAGTTGCCTAGGGGGCAACTTCAAGACAAATTCAAGCTTATCTAAAGAACCTTAGAGGGAAAACAGAGGTCACTAGCTTATAGTTGTCCTAGGGGAGATTACAAATTAACAAACTTCAGGTTCTAACACCTACAAATGAGTGATCTAGATCAAATCCAAATCTCATGAAAACTGGTGCAGGGGAAAGGCCTTCCCTGCAGGTCTGTTGGGGGTGATGTGGGTCCACAATAAAATTCACAAAAATGAAACAAAGATGGGAATCTAAAGATGAGCTGAGGTACTTCCAATCCTAAAAAGCTCAAGGCCTAAAACTTCTCACAAAATTCTGCATAATTCATCCTATTTTGGAAAAAACTAAGTTCATGCACTTTTGACTTTTCATACAAAACTTGGAATGTTGACTTTTATGAGTATTGAGTGATCACAATTGACTACTTGATGTTTGTTTGAACTGAAGTAAACCAATTTTATCAACCTAACCTAGTTTAGAAATGATTCTCAAGATTTGAGAGCTTAATTTTTACCACAGTTAATCTGTGGGTAAGAATTGATGTGCTTTTGACTTTCTTTACAAATAAATGGTCCAAGTTAGCTGCTAGAGGCTCAAGTAATTTGCCTAAGTGTAATTCAGCTACAAATGTCTTGTATAACTAGGTGAGATAGACTAAACCAAACACCCCTAATCTAACTGTTTTAAAGGATAAACTAAGCAATTCACCAAATTACCACACAAGACTAACTGGCTAACTTATATACTACCAAACAAACTTAAAAGAGCAGAAAGTAGCAATAATTAAGGACAGGTAGCAACTAATGAAAATTGTAATAAAAGCACTTGGCAAAACCTACTTGACATCCATAGTTGTGATGCTACTTAGAACCAATGAATAAAAGAACACAACCTATATGCCCCCCTGAGCTCTAAACCATACTCCCATTCATCATCTCTGAAATTTCCTTCTTCTTCTTCATTCCCTTGTTTTATATATTTTTTGTATATTTTCTTTTCTGAATTTTTTTTTCTCTTTTCTTTTCTGAGTTTCACTTTTCTTTCTATTTTAAAATGGTTTAGGAAGCATAAAGAGACAGAGTATTAAGTAAAATGAAATAATAATAAGGAGATGGAAATTTGCATAAAAACTTGAAATTCTCTTGAAAATTTGATTAAACTGAAATTACTCAAAAACTTGAATTTACAATGAGAAATTAAATTAAACTTAAAGATACAGGAAAGAAAAATGGATGCCTCATTAGGGCTTACAATGCCCCTATTTATACTAGACTGATGAAGAGGTAGGTACAAATTGCTTCTTCTGTGAGCTTCACTCTCTGAGCTTAGGGTTTCAACATGCTTCCTTGGACCTTGTGAACAAATCCCCACCCTTCAATTGTCTTGAAAGTGATCATAGCCCTTGAACTTAGTTTTGGCGCCAAGATGAAGGTTGTGGATTAATGACCTAGAGGTGTTAGGTAGGAGATTGTGAGTGTGGAAGTATGGTAGTGGGATTGGAGAATGGAGTTTGAGGACAAGGTTTGAGGGTGATGGGGAGATGGTGATGGGGGTGTTGGAGTTTTGCAGGTCACGGGGGAGGGATGGATGAAAGAGATGGGTGGTTGGGTTGACTGGTCAAGATATGTTTTTATTAATAAAACATATAACAGGTTTTGGGGTTGGGCCTTTGGGGATACTTGGGCCAAGGGTAATATTTATTGAATGATGGGCTAGGTTTAGTGGTATGTTGGTTTTAAGGATCCGTTTGGTTTAGTAACTTGTAAAGCCCAAAGACATTTTTGTAATTTTTGAATTCCTCAAGGACTGATCTTGCCAACCTTCAAATCTTTATTCAAGGATCATTCCTGTCAAGTTAGATAAACCAGCCACCATAAACACAATTTTTCCGAATTTGAAACACCAAGGACTAAAACTGCCAATTTGCCAAAGTACAGGGACCAAATGTGTATTTTTCCAAAAGTTTTCACGCAAAGATCATTTGTGATTTATTTTGACTTTTAAAAAGCAAGGGTTGACTTTTCTTTGAAATAAATGCTCAGGGACTAGTTTTGTTAAATTTTAAAAGTTGGGGGACTGAAACTGCCAATTATGCAAATTTTGTTCGTTTTTTGTTTGTTTTCACTCGTTTTGCATCAGAAACATATAAAACACGATCTTTGAGATTTTCTTCGTATTTTGATGTGTTTTTTAGTGTTTTTAATCGTTTTGCAGTTCAGATTTGACTAAAAATGATGAGTATTTACACACTCATCAATCCCCCACACTAAACTATTGCTAGTCCCTAGCAATCTTTTTGAGAAAAATTAATGGATTTGAAGTCTCTTTACCAAAAGCCATCACTTCTGGAGTAGCCGAATGTTTTGGGTTCAAGTAAGAATTATGGTCCATCCGATGACCATGTGATTTTTAGCAAACCACCAGCTTTCAACGGTTTTGATTTGTCTTTACCAGAAGCCGTTTGCTTCTGGACTAGCCAACTCTTGATGGAACAGTCAACATCTTGGTGAGTTGATTACCAATTATGGTTTTTCCACTGCCTTTACCACAAGCCATAATCTTGCGGGCTAGCCAACTCATTTGCTTTCGAGGATATGACGAGTTGAGGTACTATACAATTTTGGGCAAATTGCAAGCCATCAATGGGTTTGAGTTATCTTTACCAAGAGCCGTTTGCTCCTAGATTAGCCAATCCTTTTGTCGTTTAGACACGGCGGATTGATAACCACAAAAAATTTTGAAATAAAGTGAAAAAAAAAATTAAAAATTTTGGCCAAAAACGGGGGTACTAGACGGTATAATTTGATAAAATTCGCTAGAATTTTCCCCTTCCCCACACTTAGAATTGAATATTGTCCTCAATATTCTAAGTCCCGGCTATTATGCCGGATCCTTGAACGAAAGAAGATAATATTAGAAGCTAACTGTGGGAACGGCATTTTTCATTTTTCACTTTATTTCTACAAACACATTTTTTTTGGAAGGTATATACATCTCAAATAGCTGCAGGGGGTAGCCACTTCCCCACACTAGGGTGTTAGAAAGTAGAAAGAAATCAGAGGCACGGGTGAAAACCCATGTTGTTGCTACTGTTTTTGTTTATCGAGTCGCTAGCTTGACTCGATCCCCGAATTTATTGGTCCATGGGGAAAGTTTGGAGGTCCAGGACAATGGGTGGTATGTCCCCTCCAAAATAATGTTTCAACCGATGCCCATTTACTTTAAAATTTGGACCGTCGTTTTGAGATAACTCGACGGTACCATAAGGAAAAACTTTGGCAACGGTGAAAGGTCCAGTCCAGCGGGTTTTAAGCTTACCCGAAAAGATCTTTAAACGAGAGATAAAAAGAAGGACTCGGTCACCAATGTTGAAAACGCGGTTCTTGATTTTGGAGTCATGGATCTTCTTTGTTTTCTCTTTATAGATTAAAGAGTTTTCGTAAGCTTGATCACGAAGTTCATTGAGTTCATTGAGTTGAACTTTCCTATGATCACCCGCAGACTTAAGATCGAAATTGGCATTCTTCAAAGCCCAATAGGCTTTGTGCTCGAGCTCAATCGGTAGATGACACGCTTTTCCATACACGAGCTTATAAGGAGTACACCCGATGGGTGTTTTATAAGCCGTGCGAAAAGCCCATAGAGCGTCATCTAACTTGTCCGACCAAGAGGCACGGTTTTCGCCTACAGTTCTTTCAAGAATCCTTTTTAAACCACGGTTTGAAACCTCCACTTGCCCACTTGTTTGTGGGTGATAAGCGGTAGCAAGTCGGTGAGTGACACCATACTTGAGCATGACTTTTGCAAATTGCTCGTTGCAAAAGTGAGTACCGCGATCACTAATGATAGCGCGGGGAGTTCCAAACCTGGAGAAGAGAGATTTCAAAAACTTTACAACTACTCGAGCATCGTTGGTTGGGAGAGCTTTTGCTTTGACCCATTTTGACAAGTAGTCAACGGCCACGAGTATGTACTTGTTCCCTCGTGAAGACGGGAACGGCCCCATAAAGTCTATGCCCCAAACATCAAAGACCTCACAAACTTGGATGACATTTTGTGGCATTTCATCCCGTTGTGTTATCTTTCCTTGACGTTGACACGAGTCGCAAGATTTGACTAGGTCATGGGCGTCTTTGTAAATGGAGGGCCAATAAAAACCGGATTCAAAAAATTTTCGAGCGGTGTAGTTCGGGCCATGATGTCCCCCGGTGGGTCCATTATGACAAGCCTTAAGGATTTCCATGGCTTCTTGGCCATGAACACACCTTCGAATAACCTGATCCACACAAATCTTAAACAGATAGGGGTCATCCCAAAAGTAGTGATTAACATCTTTGAAAAACTTGCTCTTTTGGTGGACGACATCCCTTTAACAACGAAATTCCCCGCATGGTAGTTTGCAAAGTCGGCAAACCATGGGGTACTAGAATCACCACAAGAGGAAATCACATTAAGTGTCTCGAGAGGAAACATTTCATTTATTTCCTTTTTCTCAATAACACCTTGATGAGGATTTTCCAATCGGGAAAGATGGTCAGCAGCGAGGTTCTCGGCTCCCTTTTTATCTCGAATGATGATATCAAATTCTTGTAGGAGGAGAACCCAACGGAGCAATCTCGGCTTTGCATCTTGCTTGGCAAAGAGATATTTGAGAGCCGAGTGATCCGTGTACACTATGCATTTAGTCAAGATCAAGTATGGCCGAAACTTCTTAAATGCATACACCACGGATTGTAATTCTTTTTCCGTTGTGGTGTAATGAGCTTGAGCTTCGGTCAATGTTTTGCTTGCATAATGAATCGGCTGAAAATGTTTGGTTTTTCGTTGCCCCAAGACCGCACCTATTGCAAAGTCACTTGCATCACACGTAAGTTCGAAAGGTAGGTCCCAATCGGGGGCAACTAGAATTGGTGCCTCGGTAAGCTTTTTCTTGAGAGTTTGAAAAGCTTCGATGCACTCATCAGAAAAGACAAACGGAGTCTCTTTTTCAAGAATTCGGGTCATAGGCCTAGCTATCTTAGAGAAATCTTGAATGAATCTCCCATAGAAGCCGGCATGACCCAGAAAACTCCGAACACCTTTAACAGTAGTGGGAGGAGGAAGCTTAGCAATGACATCGATTTTAGCTTTATCAACCTCAATCCCACTCTTAGAAATCTTATGGCCAAGTACAATTCCTTCCTTGACCATGAAATGACTTTTCTACCAATTTAGACTAAGATTGGTGTCTTCACACCTTTGAATCATTTTGTCTAAATTGGCGAGACATGATTCGAATGAATTCCCAACGACCGAAAAATCATCCATGAAACCTGCATTGTTTTCTCGATCATGTCGTGAAAAATGGCCATCATGCTTCTTTGAAACGTGCCTGGAGCATTGCACAAGCCAAAGGGCATGCGTCGATAAGCAAATGTTCCGTATGGACACGTGAAATTCGTTTTTTCTTGATCTTGAGGATCGATGGGAATTTGGAAATAACCCAAAAAACTGTCAAGGAAACAATAGTATTCGTTTCCCGCCAATCTTTCGAGCATTTGATCCATGAAAGGTAATGTAAAGTGGTCTTTACGGGTGGCGTCATTCAATTTTCGATAATCAATGCAAACGCGCCAACCCGTTACCAATCGAGTAGGAATTAACTCATTATCATCATTTTTTACAACCGTTATGCCACCTTTCTTGGGCACACAATGAACGGGACTCACCCAAGGACTATCCGAAATAGGGTAAATCAAACCGGCATCAAGAAGTTTTATGACTTCTTGCTTGATAACCTCATGAATTTTAGGATTTACCCTTCTTTGTTGTTGAACCGCCGGTTTAAAGTCATCCTCCATCAAAATCTTGTGCATACAAAATTCCGGGTTAATACCCTTGATGTCGGAAAGTCTCCAAGCAATGGCTCGCTTGTGTGACTTTAAAACCTTGAGAAGAGCGGTTTTGTTTTCCTCATTCAAGTCTTTAGCAATTATGATGGGAAACTTATCGTCACCCTACAAAAATGCGTACTCGAGATGAGGCGAAAGTTCCTTGAGTTCGACCTCAGGAAAGTCATCAGTTTTTTCAACATCTTTGACTTCCATGTTATGAAGATCTTTTGGAGGAAGAGATGATGGATCATCATTAAGCAACTTCTCAAGTAGAAGTATGTCTTCCTCGGGATTGATAGAATCATGATCAACATGAGAATCACATGGAAAACAAGTTTCAATTTCTTCCAAAATGAAGTCACCTCCCAAAAATGGAGTAAAAGAGGGGGGAGAGACATCAATGGTAGAATGGATTGATCCTTACACATTCAACACTTCCTCAAAATAATCATCGCATGCAAAATCGATGACATCAAGTCGATTAATTTCTTCTCGTTCAAGTTCGAGAAGATCTTTTGAAGTGTTTTCAATGTTAATGACCAATTTTTCGTCGCCAACTCTTAGAGTCATTTCACCTTCGAAGACGTCGATTAATGCACGAGCCGTTTTTAAGAATGGTCTTCCCAAAATAAGGGGGACACGAGGATCGACATCAAAAGCAACGACTACGAAGTCGGCAGGAAAATGGAACTTGCCAACCTTCACAAAGACATCTTCAGCAATACCCTTCGGAATCGTAACCGATCGGGTTGCTAATTCTAGAGTCATTCGTGTTGGTGTAAGCTCGGGAAGTGAAAGTTTTTGCCAAATAGAGAAAGGCATGAGATTTATGCTAGCGCCAAGAT
Organism: Artemisia argyi; assembly: GCA_030686995.1. Taxonomy (NCBI): domain Eukaryota; kingdom Viridiplantae; phylum Streptophyta; class Magnoliopsida; order Asterales; family Asteraceae; genus Artemisia; species Artemisia argyi. Next base: position 45,886,985 of record CM060699.1, on the reverse strand, counting down.
CGGCCAAGGCGAAGCATTCTTCTAGCTTTTGGAAATCACATGGAATGAGAAATTTTCCGGGATCCCCTAATTTTTCGGGAAGTTTCTTTAGAAGAACCGCCGAACAATTCTCATTCAAACGAGTTTTGGTGAGTTCAAACAATTTCTCTTTGTTACTTATAAGACTCTTAAAAGTGGAAGCAAACTTGGCATATAGAGAAGAGCATCCGCGAAACTAATGTCGAAGTGTAATTTTTGAAATATTTCAAGAAACTTCTTCATTTGATCATTAGTTTTCTCACGGAGTCTTTGATCATTTAAACGCGAAGGATAAGGTATTGAAGCTTTTGGTTGAACGGGATTTTCCGAGGGTTCAAAAACAATTCCCGGTTTGTATTTGGTTTTTGGGACAACATGAGGTTGGACGTGTGCGGTACTTCGTGTGCTAGTAATTTGCACTTTGTCCTTTGTAGTCTCATGTTCACGTTCCACTACCTCAGGGGGAGAAGAAGATGAGGTAGTAGGAATCGCATGTCCATCATAAGAAACACCACTACGGGTTGTAATCGCCTTTACATCGCCCTTCGGGTTGGCGATCGTGTTGCTTGGTAGCGTTCCCGATCCCGAAGGTCGATCATTTAAAGACTTCTTTAGTTCAGAAATTTGACCGATCAACAACCTGTTAGTTTCTTCTTGAGCTTTCATAAATTGTTTCAATAACTCATTGGTTGGCGATGGAGTTTGAACAACGGCTTGATTTTGAGAAAAATTTTGAGCTCGGTTGTTTGGATTGAAACCTTGATTTTGAAAATTTCCATGGTTTTGATTACCATGAAAATTGTTTCCTAGATTGAAATTACCATAACCTTGGTTTCTATTCAAGTTTCCTTGATTTTGAGACCCTTGATTGTAATTTCCCCCTTGATTTGGATATTGGTTCATAGGGGCCTGAAATTGGTTTTGAACATTCGGATTTCTTTGTTGTTGATTTTGATTGAATCGATTTAGATTATTGGGTTGAGAAAAACCGGGTGGACCACCTTGATTGTTAGCACGGTTATTGGGTTCCATTTGAGGACGGTATTGGTTACCTCCTTGATTAGAACTACCAGCTATCGCATTGACTTCAAAAGGATTGCCATCGGTGGCAGTACAATTGTAGTAACCGTGTGGACCACCACAAGTAACACAAACGTCAACCTTTTTGACTTCAGCAGGTTGAGAAGAAACTTTCTTTGTTTTAGTGAGAACCAAGGCATGAATAGCTTCCGTGAGCTTTTCAAGTCTAGCATCGGTGCTTGATTGAGCCACGGGTGATGAGGAAGAAGGACCCACATTAACTTGGGAAATAACCGATTTGCTTCGTGGAATGCGGACCTTAGACTTATTTTCAATGATCATCAAAGCATCTTTGGTGGTTCGATTCAAGAAATTACCTCCCGCGGAGGCATTAAGAGAGTCTTGATCGACTTGGCTCACACCATTATAGAAAGTGTCGAGTTGCATTAACTCGGAGAAACCATGATAAGGACATTTACAAAGCATGTCCTTGTAACGATCTCATGCCTCACCGAATGATTCATCGAATTTCTGCATGAACTTCATGATCTCATTCTTTGAGGGCTGTGGTTTTAGAAGGAGGAAAGAACTCATTCACAAACTTCTTGACCAAATCTTCCCACATTTCAATCGATCAAGGGGGTTGTTTGTCTAGCCAATTTTTGGCAGCCCCATCGAGGGAAAACGGGAAGAGAAGAAGTTTGATAGCTTCCTCAGGGACATTTTTGCATTTGATGGTGGACGTGATTTTGTTAAACATCGAATGTGATCTTGAGGATCGTCCCTCTCGAAACCATAGAATTGCCGCGAGGTGACTAAGTTTATCAACCCCGTCTTAAGCTCGAAATTGTCAGCCACGTGGCTGGAATGGTGATAGCATCTCCGTAACCCTCGATGGGTGCTTGGAGAATCTCATTCATAGTGGGCTCGGCCGCCATGATGGGAATAGTACGAATCTCGGGTTCGACTATTCGATTGGTACGTCGTCGATTACGCCTTCTTCTTGGAATGTTATTAAGCAATTGCAAAGGACTTGTTGACGTAGACGAACGCGCGCGCATGCACCACAAAAAATATCAATTAAAACAATACCACTTTAACGACAAGGGAACTTAAACCAATAATCAAGAACACAAGGTTAACCTTTAAGGATAAACGTACAACGAGCGGGAGAAAAGAATGGATTTCTCACTAGGGCTAAGTTCGTTGGATCGCCCTATACCGTTTCGACTCCTCTTAGTGTATGCTTATCGATTAAAAGTTTTCCAAAATGCAAGTGATACAAAGGCAAGTTTTGATCTTTGATTTGGGAACTTATTATGGTCACACCCCCAGTTGGTAGGTGTTCTGCCTTGGTTTGCGGTGGTAAAATTTAAATGTTGTTATTATTAAACAAAGAAACGGGAAAATCTTTTTGTGTTTTTCTTAACTTTTATAGATATAATACATATATTAGAAACAAAAGAAAAATATTTTTGGTTTTTTATAAGTTTTATAAAAACGTAACTTCTTGCGAAGGTTCTACAAGACTAATCGTCTAAACCTTATCGAGACTTTCGACACACAGCCTCCCCGGCAGCGGCGCCATTTGATTCGTTGTGTTTTGGTGTGTGCAAACAACAATTTATCAAAATATCAACAAACGTGAGGTCTAATTTGTCGTGAGACAAATAAACGTGAAGTAATACGAGTAAACCGTTTAGGAAAACGATTACCTCGCAAAACTTGTGAAAGTGATATTCAAATTGTGAGACCGGGAAGTGATTTCCCGGGTCGTACCCCAACGAGGTGTGAATGGGAAGCTTCGAATGAGATTGGGATTAAAATCTGGTATGATTGGAAAGGTTATTTGGTTTTACGATACGTTAAATTAACAAAATTGGAAAATTAACGAACGAAGGTGATAATAAATTAACCTAAGGCAACTAACAAATTAGTGAAATCCTAAATACTATGGGAAAACATGATTAGGTATCGAGAATCCTAAAACGTACCCCAATTTAAAAACGTGACGTTTATTTAAAAATAAACGTCAATGTACTAAATAAAACATGAAATTTAAGTTCTAAACATCCTACGGACTTCCAACTAATTTTCTAACGTACTACAAGACAAAAGAAAATTTTTGAAAAAAGAAAATTAATTTTTCAATAAAAATCCTATTTTATATGAATTAATTACTATTAAATACAAATTAAATCCTAATAATAAATTCAACAACTCTAAAAATCTGTAACTTTTTTGGAAATTAGTTTATACTAATACCAACTTTAGAAAAATGCTAAATCAGAAAAAGCTAACATGAATAAGCTGATAAAAACTATAGCTGATTTGATAAGCTAAAAATTCATAGAAGCAATTACTATACTAAAACAATTAATGAGGCAAAAGAATTGAGAAAAGTCCCAAGGGCACGTTGGTTGTGGTGTGGTGTGTTGTGTCTGTGTGAGTTTCCAAGAGGTCACAGGTTCGACCTCCAGTTTTTGCACAAAGTTTGTATTTTTTTTTCTTCTTTTCTAACTTTTCCTTTTTCGAATTTACACAAACACAAACTCAGAATTCTTTCTGGAAAACAGATTTGTACAAATAAGATTCAAACAAGCTTCAATTTGAATCAAAAATTCAAAGCATTAAAGGTGAAAATATGATATGCGAATTCAAAATTTCATTTTCTTGTCTTTCTAAATTCCCCACAGCCCAAGTAACTAACCAAGCTTAATTAAACCACTTAGCAATAACAACAACAACAAGCATAAGGGTAGCATAAACAGGAATAATTAACAAAAATCACCCAAGAACACCAACAACAAAATTTTGCGGCAGCAGTTGCCAAGAGGGCAACTTCAAGACAAATTCAAGCTTATCTAAAGAACCTTAGAGGGAAAACAGAGGCCACTAGCTTATAGTTGTCCTAGGGGAGACTACAAATTAACAAACTTCAGGTTCTAACACCTACAAATGAGTGATCTGGGTCCAATCCAAATCTCATGAAAACTGGTGCAGGGGAAAGGCCTTCCCTGCAGGTCTGTTGGGGGTGATGTGGGTCCCATAATAAAATTTACAAAAATGAAACAAAGATGGGAATCTAAAGATGAGCTGAGGTACTTCCAATCCTAAAAAGCTCAAGGCCTAAAACTTCTCACAAAATTCTGCATAATTCATCCTATTTTGGAAAAAACTAAGTTCATGCACTTTTGACTTTTCATACAAAACTTGGAATGTTGACTTTTATGAGTATTGAGTGATCACAATTGACTACTTGATGTTTGTTTGAACTGAAGTAAACCAATTTTATCAACCTAACCTAGTTTAGAAATGATTCTCAAGATTTGAGAGCTTAATTTTTACCACAGTTAATCTGTGGGTAAGAATTGATGTGCTTTTGACTTTCTTTACAAACAAATGGTCCAAGTTAGCTGCTAGAGGCTCAAGTAATTTGCCTAAGTGTAATTCAGCTACAAATGTCTACTATAACTAGGTGAGATAGACTAAACCAAACACCCCTAATCTAACTGTTTTAAAGGATAAACTAAGCAATTCACCAAATTACCACATAAGACTAACTGGCTAACTTATATACTACCAAACAAACTTAAAAGAGCAGAAAGTAGTAATAATTAAGGACAGATAGCAACTAATGAAAATTGTAATAAAAGCACTTGGCAAAACCTACTTAACATCCATAGTTGTGATGCTACTGAGAACCAATGAATAAAAGAACACAACCTATATGCCCCCCTGAGCTCTAAACCATACTCCCATTCATCATCTCTGCAATTTCCTTCTTCTTCTTCATTCCCTTGTTTTATATATTTTTTGTATATTTTCTTTTCTGAATTTTTTTCTTTTTCTCTTTTCTTTTCTGAGTTTCACTTTTCTTTCTATTTTAAAATGGTTTAGGAAGCATAAAGAGACAGAGTACTAAGTAAAATGAAATAATAATAAGGAGATGGAAATTTGCATAAAAACTTGAAATTCTCTTGAAAATTTGATTAAACTGAAATTACTCAAAAGATTGAGTTTACAATGAGAAATTAAATTAAACTTAAAGATACAGGAAAGAAAAATGGATGCCTCATTAGGGCTTACAATGCCCCTATTTATACTAGACTGATGAAGAGGTAGGTACGAATTGCTTCTTCTGTGAGCTTCACTCTTTGAGCTTAGGGTTTCAACACGCTTCTTTGGACCTTGTGAACAAATCCCCACCCTTCAATTGTCTTGAAAGTGATCATAGCCCTTGAACTTAGTTTTGGCGCCAAGATGAAGGTTGTAGATTAATGACCTGGAGGTGTTAGGTAGGATATTGTGAGTGTGGAAGTATGGTAGTGGGATTGGAGAATGGAGTTTGAGGACAAGGTTTGAGGATGATGGGGAGATGGTGATGGGGGTGTTGGAGTTTTGCAGGTCACGGGGGAGGGATGGATGAAAGAGATGGGTGGTTGGGTTGACTGGTCAAGATATGTTTTTATTAATAAAACATATAACAGGTTTTGGGGTTGGGCCTTTGGGGATACTTGGGCCAAGGATAATATTTATTGAATGATGGGCTAGGTTTAGGGGTATGTTGGTTTTAAGGATCCGTTTGGTTTAGTAACTTGTAAAGCCCAAAGACATTTTTGTAATTTTTGAATTCCTCAAGGACTGATCTTGCCAACCTTCAAATCTTTATTCAAGGATCATTCCTATCAAGTTAGATAAACCAAGGGACCAAAAACACAATTTTTCCAAATTTGAAACACGAAGGACTAAAACTGCCAATTTGCCAAAGTACAGGGACCAAATGTGTATTTTTCCAAAAGTTTTCACCCAAAGATCATTTGTGATTTATTTTGACTTTTAAAAAGCAAGGGTTGATTTTTCTTTGAAATAAATGCTCAGGGACTAGTTTTGTCAAATTTTGAAAGTTGGGGGGACTGAAACTGCCAATTATGCAAATTTTGTTCGTTTTTCGTTTGTTTTCACTCGTTTTGCATCAGAAACATATAAAACATGATCTTTGGGATTTTCTTCGTATTTTGATGCGTTTTTGAGTGTTTTTGATCGTTTTACAGTTCAGATTTGACTAAAAATGATGAGTATTTACACACTCATCAAAATGCTTAATTTTAATTCCCGTACTTTTGTCATTGCTCAATTTTCTCATTACTTGTTGAAAATAATTTAATGATTCACCCTTTGCACTAAAAAAAAAAAAAAAAAGAAAAAAAAAACCCTAATTCAAGATGGTGTTGGCAACATTTACACTTAACGATATAAATCCCCAAACAAATCGATAATTCAGTTTCACGCACACATAATTTCTCTATAATCACAAACACTAACATCTTTTATCAATAATTTTCAAAACCCCCAAATCACAAAACCCTAATTCAAGATGGTGTTGGCAATTGAATCAAAATGCACATTTGTTGACAGACACAACATGGTCGCTTTTTTGAAGAAACCAGATGGTTCTGAAGGATTCACACAGATAATCGATTTCTTAAATGCTACCCCTATTAGGTACGCATTAACTGTGAATCCTCCTATATGCATTTCTTTTATTAAGCAGTTTTGGGCTACTGCTAAGGTCATAACTTTTAATGGAGAAAAACAAATTAAGGCTAAGGTAGATGGCCAACATATACTCATAACTGAGTCATCTATTAGCGAATCTCTTAACCTACCAGATAATGAAGTGATTGTGTGTCTTGAAAATGCCGCCATTTTCAAAGGTTTGAAAAAAATGGGGTATGAGAAGAAGAATGATAGATTAAAATTTTAAAAAGGTCTCTTCTCATCTCAGTGGAAATTCTTGATTCATACTCTCTTACATTGTTTGAGTCCTAAAACAACAGGTTGGAATGAGTTTGGTACAACCATGGCATCAGCAGTGATATGCCTTGCTAAAGGAAAACCTTTCAATTTTTCAAAAATGATTTTGGAGGGTATGATCAAGACCTTGGATGATGATGGTACTTCTTTATTATATCCAAGGTTTTTGCAACTTATTATTCAAAAACAGTTGACTACCTTTAAAAGACATAAAGGAACTTATGCTGCCCCCTCACTACAAAAGAAAGTATTTTCAAATCTAAAAAATAATGGCAAGGATTTTTCAGGAAAGGTTACACCACTTTTTCCATATATGGTGAAACTTCCACAAAAAAAAGGGTGAGGATGTCATGGGTATGGAGCAGGCCAGTGGTAACATACATGAGAGTGAGTATACACCCGTTGATTCACCTCTCAGGGAAGGTAACACATTGATGCGTAGGGATTGCACCAGGCTTTACCTCTCGAGGGATCTAGAGAAGCTTACAACCCCCACCAGGCAGTGTACCTGATCGATGTAGTATAGTATAATGACAAGTACTGGGGGATTGATCGTTCAGCTAGGAATAGTGTCGCTAGGATTAGAAAACCTAAAGACTAGGTCTAGAGATGAGGGATGATTCTTTTTGTATTTTTATATTTTTATGAAAGCAATTAAAAATCTCGGTTTTGAAGGACTTGGGCGGAATTAGTTGCTAGTCAACTAACCCAATACTAAGAAGCAATCAAAGTAAAATACTAGAAATAAAAATAAACTAAATTAAACTAGAGTTGTAAGCAATATGTGGGAGAATTTTGTTTACTTAGATTTCACTACTCCCTAGATATCTTTTACAGGTTAATTACTTGTTATAGTTGCATGGATGACGGATTCTATTCCTTAATACCATTCATGAGGTGGCGTACGTACTTCCCCAATCCTATAAGCGCCTACTTCACTCCTATTTCGAGCCGGCTAAGAAGCTCCTAACATGGGATCACTAGAATTTGCTCATGCATTAAATACAACCAATAAAACCTAGTACACATCGGTTCATGTTTCCTAAGACGTTCAAGCATGTTACACAATGGAGATCTGCCAGTTTTCTTAAGCCTAACATTGAAATCATTCATCCATTACAACCATAAACAAGTAATCAACATATAATTAACATCTAGGTTTCATTACATCTAAGCAAACACAAGATAGATCTAGCCTAGCATGTTGAAATCAAGACAAGCATAAGATATATTCAAACAACACATAGACATATTGATTGAATTGAAAGAAGACTTATCTCAATTGAACATGAAAGGATTCAAGGGGTGAAAACCCTTGAAAATACTGTAAAATACGACCTAGGGTTTACAAAGTTCGGCCCTAGTATTCTCCACACAAGTTCCTCTTTTAATGAATGAAAAATAGAAAACTATATATAGATTCTGATAGGTGACGGCGTCAAGAACAAACTTCTGACGCCGTCATCTCGCCGCCAAATAGTTTCTCGGATTGCCTAGATCTGGGTCTGACGCCGTCATGCATACTCCTTATGCAGGCCGTATCCAAAAATAGTCTTGACGCCCTTGTTGTGACGCCTTCAGGTTTTCACTGGGTCGTCATGGATTTTACTCCTGACGCCGTCATGATTTTCTTCTTGACGCCGTCAGGTACTGTTCTCAGCAAGGAAAATTAAGTCTTTGCCGTTTTTTTCACTTTTATGCTCCAAAAACGTCCGAATTGCTTCCTTTTTCAGAATTCACTCCCAAAGTACCTAAAATCACAAAAGGAACGATTTAGGGCAATATTTGATCAAATAAATTCAATTCCGGGCTTAAATGACCCCCTAAAAGTGGTTCATTTTTCGCCTCATCATATACCCTTACACTTGAGATTTGCTTGTCCTCAATCAAATGCGCTTTTATTCTAGTCGAAATACAAGTTAGGGGTCATTTAACACTAATATAAAAGTAATTACAACAAATAATCATTCCACTAAAGACCAAAGACAAGCACGGAGGTCATACACTAGCACCTCACAAATAGTGTTTAGATACTCACATCTCTCGGGTGTAATAAAGTAATATCACAATATGGAAATGGGAAACATCTCTCACTACTTGTCATAGCAAAATAGATTACCATAGGATTGGGAACGGATCAAACCTCCACCACATGGCGTAAGCACCTAGGATAAACTATCAAATAGGTCTTTTAAAGGGTTGTAACGTTAGGTGTAGGGATATGGAATACACGGTTTTGTTGGATATAGACAGTCTTTACTGGTGGCGAGTTAGCAATCTTGGTTAATTACATGTATAATGTGGCGTTGCTAAGCCAAGACTAGACTCGACTTAAGCTAATAAATGAAAAATAACAAAGACATAAAATAAACATAGAATGAAAAGGGATGGTAGTCCGTATGTTTTTTTTTTCTCATCTCTTTTTCTATTTTTTTTTTTTTTTTTTTTTTTTTTTTTTTTTTTTTTTTTTTGCATACACTCTTACCCTACCATCCAAAATAATACATCATAGGGATTGAAAATTCCCCTTACCCTTGAATTTTTACATACTTTACAATAAACTAATCTAATGACTCGAATTAAGAAAATCAAAACACTTGGAGTACTTTTAAGATTAACGCACATTCGGGGGTAATATATGATGTTCTTCCCCATTACTCTATAAAATAAGTACTTTACCCATGATTCCCAATCGTCCCAAAACAATATGTACAAGGATATGACTCGACTTAGCAACCATGTAATCAATTAGATAATTAACTAAGGGTTTAAACAAATAACAATAATGCACTAAAGATAAGTGCATACACGGAAGGCTAAGGCGATTTGGGTGTACATTTAAGTGGGGTGTAACAAATTCTTCCTTTAAGTAAGATGCTTAAAGTTAGAAACGAAAAGATAGGCTCGGAGTGATGTACTAGGGGTTTCGTGTACTAATAATGAGTACAACGCTAATGTGTGGGAAAAATTAATTGACTTTACTAGCCAAGTAATATGACTTAAGTGGTCAAGTAATTATGATACGGGTTTAACACAAGGGTGATCCTAATGCCTCTTATCGTGTAGTAAATCCTACTACACGATTGTAGTCTCACTAGCGGTCTCGGGATGCATCACTAACGCAAGTTCTAGAATCTAAATGCTACCGGTATAAGCACTAATAGTAAATGCTTTTCCTATCAAATCTAAAGGCGAACCTCACATATTTGGGTGGAAAATTTTTCTGAATGATACGGTTTTGTGTTAGTCATACAATCTCCTATCCATGAGACGCTTGCTATGGCTAAAGTTTCACTCCCAAATGTTGTAAAAAAATTTAAATTTGACGCTAAAATTACACTAAGAAGTATTTCTGTAAGGTATCATCGCTTAGGGAATTGCACTACACTTTCTGTAAGGAATAGTTGAAAGTGTATCTGTAAGGTATCATCATTTTACCCGCTGCCAGTTCTCTTATCATTCTCACTTAGCATTTCTCGAGATCCCCGGCAACGGCGTCAAAAACTTGATGCGTAGGGATTGCACCAGGCTTTACCTCTCGAGGGATCTCGAGAAGCTTACAACCCCCACCAGGCAGTGTACCTGATCGATGTAGTATAGTATAATGACAAGTACCAGGGGATTGATCGTTCAGCTAGGAATAGTGTCGCTAGGATTTGAAAACCTAAAGACTAGGTCTAGAGATGAGGGATGATTCTTTTTGTATTTTTTATATTTTTATGAAAGCAAGTAAAAATCTCGGGTTTGAAGGAGTTGGGCGGAATTATTTGCTAGTCTACTAACCCAATACTAAAGATGCAATCAAAATAAAATACTAGAAATGAAAATAAACTAAATTAAACTAGAGTTGTGAACAATATTTGGGAGAATTGCGTTTACTTAGATTTCACTACTCCCTAGATATCTTTTACAGGTTAATTACTTGTTATAGTTGTGTGGATGACGGATTGTATTCCTTAATACCATTCATGGGGTGGTGTACTTACTTCCCAAATCCTATAAGCGCCTAGTTCACTCCTATGTCGAACCGGCTAAGAAGTTCCTAACATGGGATCACTAGAATTTGGTCATGCATTAAATACAACCAATAAAACCTTGTACACATCGGTTCATGTTTCCTAAGACGTTCAAGCATGTTACACAATGGATATCTGCCAGTTTTCTTAAGCCTAACATTGAAATCATTCATCCAATACAACTATAAACAAGTAATCAACATATAATTAACATCTAGGTTTCATTACATCTAAGCAAACACAAGATAGATCTAGCCTAGCATGTTGAAATCAAGACAAGCATAAGATATATTCAAAAAACACATACATATTGAATGAATTAAGAGAATACTTATCTCAATTGAACATGAAAGGATTCAAGGGGTGAAAACCCTTGAAAATACTGTAAAATACGACCTAGGGTTTACAAAGTTCGGCCCTAGTATTCTCCACACAAGTTCCTCCTTTATGAACAAAAAATAGAAAACTATATATAGATTCTGATAGGTGACGGCGTCAAGAACAGACTTCTGACACCGTCATCTCGCCGCCAAATAGTTTCTCGGACTGCCTAGATCTGGGTCTGACGCCGTCATGTGTACTCCTTATGCAGGCCGTCACCAAAAATAGTCTTGACGCCCTTGTTGTGACTCCTTCAGGTTTTCACTGGATCGTCACGGATTTTACTCTTGACGCCGTCATGATTTCCTTCTTGACGCCGTCAAGTACTGTTCTCAGCATGGAAAATTAAGTCTTTGCCATTTTCTTCACTTTTATGCTCCAAAAACGTCCGAATTGCTTCCTTTTCCAGAATTCACACCCAAAGTACCTAAAATCACAAAAGGAACGATTTAGGGCAATATTTGATCAAATAAATTCAATTCCGGGCTTAAATGACCCCTAAAAGTGGTTCATTTTTCGCCTCATCATATACCCTTACACTTGAGATTTGCTTGTTCTCAAGCAAATGCGCTTTTATTCTAGTCAAAATACAAGTTAGGGGTCATTTAACACTAATATAAAAGTAATTACAACAAATAATCGTTCCACTAAAGACCAAAGACAAGCACGGAGGTCATACACTAGCACCTCACAAATAGTGTTTAGATACTCACATCTCTCGGGTGTAATAAAGTAATATCACAATATGGAAATGGAAAACATCTCTCACTACCTGTCATAGCAAAGTAGATTACCATAGGCTTGGGAAAGAATCAAACCTCCACCACATGGCGTAAGCACCTAGGATAAACTATCAAAGAGGTCTTTTAAAGGGTTGTAACGTTAGGTGTAGGGATATGGAATACACGGTTTTGTTGGATATAGGCAGTCTTTACTGGTGGCGTGTTAACAATCTTAGTTAATTACATGTACAATATGGCGTTGCTAAGCCAAGACTAGACTCGACTTAAGCTAATAAATCAAAAAGAACAAAAAACATAAAATGAACATAGAATGAAAAGGGATGGTAGTCCGTATGTTTTTCTCTTTTTCTTTTTCTATATATATATATATATATATATATATATATATATATATATATATATATATATATATATATATATATATATATATATATATATATTTTCTTTATCTTGTTTTTTTGATTTTTTTTGCATACACTCTTACCCTACCATCCAAAATAATACATCATAGGGAATGAAAATTCCTCTTACACTTGAATTTTTACATACTTTACAATAAACTAATCTAATGACTCGAATTAAGAAAATCAAAACACTTGGAGTACTTTTAAGATTAACGCACATACGGGGGTAATATATGATGTTCTTCCCCATTACTCCATAAAATAAGTACTTTACCCATGAGTCTCAATCGTCCCAAAGCAATATGTACAAGGATATGACTCGACTTAGCAACCATGTAATCAATTAGATAATTAACTTAGGGTTTAACACATAACAATAATGCACTAAAAATGAGTGCATACACGGAAGGCTAAGGCGATTTGGGTGTACATTTAAGTGGGGTGTAACAAATTCTTCCTCTAAGTAAAATGCTTAAAGTTAGAAACGAAAAGATAGGCTCGGAGGGGTGTACTAGGGGTTTCGTGTACTAAAAATGAGTACAACGCTAAGGTGTGGGAAAAATCAGTTGACTTAACTAGCCAAGTAATATGACTTAAATGGTCAAGTAATTATAATACGGGTTTAACACAAGGGTGATCCTAATGCCTCTTATCATGTAGTAAATCCTACTACACGAATGTAGTCTCACTAGCGGTCTCGGGATGCATCACTAACGCAAGTTCTAAAATCTAAATGCTACCGGTACACTCATAAGCACTAATAGTAAATGCTTTTCCTATCAAATCTAAATGCGAACCTCACATATTTGGGTGGAAAATTTTTCTGAATAGTACGGTTTTGTGCTAGTCATACAATCTCCTATCCATGAGACGCTTGCTATGGCTAAAGTCTCACTCCTAAATGTTGTAAAAAATTTTAAATTTGGCGCTAAAATTGCACTAACAAGTATTTCTCATAGTTTTATTACACACCTACTATCAAACAAACAAATTCAAGCGAAAGTGTATCTGTAAGGTATCATCATTTTACCCTCCCCTTACACTTAGGATGAACATTGTCCCCAACGTTCAAGTAAAGAATGTAAAAGTGAAATAAGTAAAACAAATGAAATCAAATACTCCCTGATTCGCTCGGTATGGATAATAAGGTGGCCAGGTTAGATCTTCCTCCAAGAAAAGAACAATCAAAGCTTCCCTTCCAGAATAATAATCATCTTCTTGTTAAACATAACCTGTAAAACCTGAGAAAACAGACAAGGCAACCTCGCATAAAATCGGCGCCAATCTACATATGCTAATAAATCCTAGAAAACAAAATAAGATATAATGCTTGTGGAATGATGTTTTGCAGATTTCCTGGAGATTATAAAACTGATAATTCAACAAAAACTTTAAGACTCCATTAGAAAAAACAAAACTGGTAAAATTTCCAGATTTTTACACGTGACGCCGTCAGGAATTAATTCCTGACGCTGTCAGAAGTGACTTGTAGAAATTCTTATGTTAAGTTTCTGGATAATTTATGGATACACTTCGTCCTACTTCCTGGAAAATCCTGCAAAACATCATTATGACTCGATACAAGCATTTGACTCTAACAAATACGAATATACATGTTCACTTAATATTGTGGAGAATCATGATCGGTTTTGTTTCTTAAAAACATATTTGGGGTTTCCCCTTACACCTATCTTTTGCAAAAATACCTTTGGGTGAAGTTAAGACTAAGCTAAACAACAAAGTAAAGTATTTTCACTATTTTAGTTTTGAAACATGATCTACCAACAATAAAAATAATAAAGCATGCATACGGAAGCAAATAACAAACAAACAAAATAAAAATACACAAAACATGGGTTGCCTCCCAAGAAGCGCTTTTCTTTATTTACGAGTCTTGTAGCTAGACTCAAGGTCATGGGTTACCGTGTGTCGCTTATGCTCACATAACCAAGCGTGAGCCATCTAATAGTCGCCTCATCTTTCTTATAATCATCTCCTAACTCTAAACATCCGTGATAGTATCTTTTATTCTTTTCATGAGTATATTTAAGCCCTTTTCTCTTATCATTCTCACTTAGCATTTCTAGTGATCGATGTAGGCATTACGTTGGGATTCTAGATTTGATGTGACAAAATAAATAAAAAACAAGAAGGGCTAAAGATGACAAAGAGAGAAAGCTACAAAGAATAAAGATACAGGAAATATTCTATTATGAAGAAACGATTTTGATAATATTATGTATTCTAGTTTTATTCTTATCTCTTTGTAAACCCTAATATCTCTCTATATAAAGAGACATAGGGTACAGGTTTTCATATGTCTTCTATAATGTAAATATCAGAAAAGTGTGTGTGTGTGTGTTCTTGGGCGTGTAAACTATAAACGCCTAGAACTAGTTAGAGTTGTTCGAATCCTCTAAGGTCTGAGGTGTCTTAGATCCCTGTTACATTTAGGTAACATGTTATTATTCTGATCAAATAATAATTGGAGGTGATTGGGAAAAACCTTGTGTCAATAACTTTGATTTGTTCTTATTCCGCTGCATGTTATTATCATTGTTATTGTTTAACCCTAGTGCTCAAAACGGTCCAAGGAGTCTAACAAACTCCACACATTACCTCTCGAAATAATTGTTAGTGCAATTTTAGCGCCAAATTTAAAATTTTTTACACCCCACTTAAATATTTGTTAGTGCAATTACACTTTACCTCTTGAGGGATCTCGAGAAGCTTACAACCCCCACCAGGCAGTGTACCTGATTGATGTAGTATAGTATAATGACAAGTACCGGGGGATTGATCGTTCAGCTAGGAATAGTGTCGCTAGGATTAGAAAACCTAAAGACTAGGTCTAGAGATGAGGGATGATTCTTTTTGTATTTTTTATATTTTTATGAAAGCAAGTAAAAATCTCGGGTTCCAAGGAGTTGGGCGGAATTAGTTGCTAGTCAACTAACCCAATACTAAAGATGCAATCAAAATAAAATACTAGAAATGAAAATGAACTAAATTAAACTAGAGTTGTAAGCAATATGTGGGAGAATTGTGTTTACTTAGATTTCACTACTCCCTAGATATCTTTTACCGGTTAATTACTTGTTATAGTTGCGTGGATGACAGATTGTATTCCTTAATACCATTCATGGGGTGGCGTACTTACTTCCCCAATCCTATAAGCGCCTATTTCACTCCTATGTCGAGCCAGCTAAGAAGCTCCTAACATGGGATCACTAGAATTTGCTCATGCATTAAATACAACCAATAAAACCAAGTACACATCGGTTCATGTTTCCTAAGACGTTCAAGCATGTTACACAATGGAGATCTGCCAGTTTTCTTAAGCCTAACATTGAAATCATTCATCCAATACAACTATAAACAAGTAATCAATATATAATTAACATCTAGGTTTCATTACATCTAAGCAAACACAAGATAGATCTAACCTAGCATGTTTCAATCAAGACAAGCATAAGATATATTCAAACAACACATAGACATATTGAATGAATTAAGAGAAGACTTATCTCAATTGAACATGAAAGGATTCAAGGGGTGAAAACCCTTGAAAATACTGTAAAATACGACCTAGGGTTTAAAAAGTTCGGCCCTAGTATTCTCCACACAAGTTCCTCTTTTAATGAATGAAAAATAGAAAACTATATATAGATTCTGATAGGTGACGGCGTCAAGAACAAACTTCTGACGCCGTCATCTCGCCGCCAAATAGTTTCTCGGACTGCCAAGATCTGGGTCTGACGCCGTCATGTGTACTCCTTATGCAGGCCGTCACCAAAAATAGTCTTGACGCCCTTGTTGTGACGCCTTCAGGTTTTCACTGGATCGTCACGGATATTACTCTTGACGCCGTCATGATTTCCTTCTTGACGCCGCCAGGTACTATTCTCAGGATGGAAAATTAAGTCTTTGCCGTTTTCTTCACTTTTATGCTCCAAAAACGTCCGAATTGCTTCCTTTTCCAGAATTCACTCCCAAAGTACCTAAAATCACAAAAGGAACGATTTAGGGCAATATTTGATCAAATAAATTCAATTTCGGGCTTAAATGAGCCCCTAAAAGTGGTTCATTTTTCGCCTCATCATATACCCTTACACTTGAGATTTGCTTGTCCTCAAGCAAATGCGCTTTTATTCTAGTAAAAATACAAGTTAGGGGTCGTTTAACACTAATATAAAAGTAATTACAACAAATAATCGTTCCACTAAAGACCAAAGACAAGCACGGAGGTCATACACTAGCACCTCACAAATAGTGTTTAGATACTCACATCTCTCGGGTGTAATAAAGTAATATCACAATATGGTAATGGAAAACATCTCTCACTACCTATCATAGCAAAATAGATTACCATAGGCTTGGGAAAGGATCAAACCTCCACCACATGGCGTAAGCACCTAGGATAAACTATCAAAGAGGTCTATTAAAGGGTTGTAAGGTTAGGTGTAGGGATATGGAATACACGGTTTTGTTGGATATAGGCAGTCTTTACTGGTGGCGAGTTAACAATCTTAGTTAATTACATGTACAATATGGCGTTGCTAAGCCAAGACTAGACTCGACTTAAGCTAATAAATCAAAAAGAACAAAAAACATAAAATGAACATAGAATGAAAAGGGATGGTAGTCCGTATGTTTTTCTCTTTTTATTTTTTTTTTATTTTTATTTTTTTTTAGGATACACTCTTACCCTACCATCCAAAATAATACATCATAGGGAATGAAAATTCCCCTTACACATGAATTTTAACATACTTTACAATAAAATAATCTAATGACTCGAATTAAGAAAATCAAAACACTTGGAGTACTTTTAAGATTAACGCACATACGGGGGTAATATATGATGTTCTTCCCCATTACTCCATAAAATAAGTACCTTACCCATGAGTCCTAATCGTCCCAAAACAATATGTACAAGGATATGACTCGACTTAGCAACCATGTAATCAATTAGATAATTAACTTAGGGTTTAACACATAACAATAATGCACTAAAAATGAGTGCATACACGGAAGGCTAAGGCGATTTGGATGTACATTTAAGTGGGGTGTAACAAATTCTTCCTTTAAGTAAAATGCTTAAAGTTAGAAACGAAAAGATAGGCTCGGAGGGGTGTACTAGGGTTTCGTGTACTAAAAATGAGTACAACGCTAAGGGTGTGGGAAAAATTAATTGACTTAACTAGCCAAGTAATATAACTTAAATGGTCAAGTAATTTTGATACGGGTTTAACACAAGGGTGATCCTAATGCCTCTTATCATGTAGTAAATTCTACCACACGAATGTAGTCTCACTAGCGGTCTCGGGATGCATCACTAACGCAAGTTCTAGAATCTAAATGCTACCGGTACACTCATAAGCACTAATAGTAAATGCTTTTCCTATCAAATCTAAAGGCAAACCTCACATATTTAGGTGGAAAAGTTTTCTGAATGGTACGGTTCTGTGCTAGTCATACAATCTCCTATCCATGAGACGCTTGTTATGGCTAAAGTTTCACTCCTAAATGTTGTAAAAAATTTTAAATTTGGTGCTAAAATTACACTAACAAGTATTTCTCATAGTTTTATTACACATCTACTATCAAACAAACAAAATCAAGCGAAAGTGTATTTGTAAGGTATCATCATTTTACCCTCCCCTTACACTTAGGATGAACATTGTCCCCAATGTTCAAGTAAAGAATGTAAAAGTGAAATAAGTAAAACAAATGAAATCAAATACTCCCCTGATTCGCTCGGTATGGATAATAAGGTGGCCAGGTTAGATCTTCCTCCAAGAAAAGAACAATCAAAGCTTCCCTTCCAGAATAATAATCATCTTCTTGTCATACATAACCTGTAATACCTGAGAAAACAGACAAAGCAACCTCGCATAAAATCGGCGGCAATCTACAAATGCTAATAAATCCTAGAAAACAAAATAAGATATAATGCTTGTGGAATGATGTTTGCAGATTTCCTGGAGATTATAAAACTGATAATTCAACAAAAACTTTAAGACTCCGTTAGAAAAAAAAACTGGTAAAATTTCCAGAATTTTACACGTGACGCCGTCAGGAATTAATGCCTGACGCCGTCAGAAGTGACCTGCAGAAATTCTTATGTTAAGTTTCCGGAAAATTTCTGGAAAAACTTCGTCCTACTTCCTAGAAAATCCTGCAAAACATCATTATGACTCGATACAAGCATTTGACTCTAAGAAGTACGAATATACATGTTCACTTAATATTGTGGAGAATCATGATCGGTATTGTTTCTTAAAAACATATTTGGGGTTTCCCCTTACACTTATCTTTTGCAAAAATACCTTTGGGTGAAGTTAAGACTAAGCCAAACAACAAAGTAAAGTATTTTCACTATTTTAGTTTTGAAACATGATCTACCAACAATAAAAATAATAAAGCATGCATACGGAAGCAAATAACAAACAAACAAAATAAAAATCATACAAAACATGGGTTGCCTCCCAAGAAGCGCTTTTCTTTATTTACGAGTCTTGTAGCTAGACTCAAGGTCATGGGTTACCGTGTGTCGCTTATGCTCACATAACCAAGCGTGAGCCATCTAATAGTCGCCTCATCTTTCTTATAATCATCTCCTAACTCTAAACATCCGCGATAGTACCTTTTATTCTTTTCATGAGTATATTTAAGCCCTTTTCTCTTATCATTCTCACTTAGCATTTCTATGGGCGGATACCTACTACACTTCTCCATGGAAAAATCCTTGAACCTAGGGTGTGCACGGGGCATTTGGTAGACAAAATTTTCATCCCCATCCGAGAATGTAATTAACCCTTCCATAAGTTTTTCATCAAGGTTGGTCAACCTTTTGAAAGGTTTTCCAAACACAACTTGGGTTAACTTACTAACAAGAAATTCTCCTAGATTCTCCATAACCATGAACTCAACAAGATAAGCAAAGCTTCCTACAAACACATGCAATGATATTGCCCTAGCAATAATATTATCTCATTTGTATTCTAACTCATCTACCATGATTTTATTATATTCATTACGCGAGATTATGTTCATTTGGAGAGATGAGTTAAGGTAGGCATTAAAGCTCCTAAATCCGATCTTACAAGGAAATTGCATGTTGAATGAACTATCACTCTCAATCCTTGTTCTAGGGTCGACATACCTAAGAGGGTTCACTTCCTCTTCCATCCTATCCTCATTAATCACATCACCATCACCTAGATCCTCATCGGTGTCTGAATAGTAAAAAGGACTAGCCCTATGGTCATCATCATGGTCAGACTCCTCCATTTCAGAATTATTGTCAAAGTGGTGGTTAGGCGATAGGTTAGGTGGGTTCTCATTTTCCACTGAAGGGATTAGGGCGGGCATTTGGAAAATTCTACGACGAAAAACATGAATAACAGGGATCAAACGATCAATGTTATTGTTATCCATCGAGTTAGTTTACAAACAAAGGAAACAAAGAAATAGGATAGACTAAAGAGAACCTAAAAATAAAAATAAAATCTTACTAGAAAGGAATCTAGCAAGTAGAGCTAATAAAAAGAGATTCTAACCTAGACAATAACTATTCCCCGGGCTGTGGCGCCAAAAACTTGATGCGTAGGGATTGCACCAGGCTTTACCTCTCGAGGGATCTCGAGAAGCTTACAACCCCCGCTAGGCAGTGTACCTGATCGATGTAGTATAGTATAATGACAAGTACCGGGGGATTGATCGTTCAGCTAGGAATAGTGTCGCTAGGATTAGAAAACCTAAAGACTAGGTCTAGAGATGAGGGATGATTCTTTTTGTATTTTTTATATTTTTATGAAAGCAAGTAAAAATCTCGGGTTTGAAGGAGTTAGGCGGAATTAGTTGCTAGTCAACTAACCAAATACTAAAGATGCTATCAAAATAAAATACTAGAAATGAAAATAAACTAAATTAAACTAGAGTTGTAAGCAATATGTGGGAGAATTGTGTTTACTTAGATTTCACTACTCCCTATATATCTTTTACAGGTTAATTACTTGTTATAGTTGCGTGGATGACGGATTGTATACCTTAATACCATTCATGGGGTGGCGTAGTTACTTCCCCAATCCTATAAGTGCCTACTTCACTCCTATGTCGAGCCGGCTAAGAAGCTCCTAACATGGGATCACTAGAATTTGCTCATGCATTAAATACAACCAATAAAACCTAGTACACATCGGTTCATGTTTCCTAAGACATTCAAGCATGTTACACAATGGAGATCTGCCAATTTTCTTAAGCCTAACATTGAAATCATTCATCCAATACAACTATAAACAAGTAATCAACATATAATTAACATCTAGGTTTCATTACATCTAAGCAAACACAAGATAGATCTAGCCTAGGATGTTGAAATCAAGACAAGCATAAGATATATTCAAACAACACATAGACATATTGAATGAATTAAGAGAAGACTTATCTCAATTGAACATGAAAGGATTCAAGGGGTGAAAACCCTTGAAAATACTGTAAAATACGACCTAGGGTTTAAAAAGTTCGGCCCTAGTATTCTTCACACAAGTTCCTCTTTTAGTGAATGAAAAATAGAAAACTATATATAGATTCTGATAGGTGACGGCGCCAAGAACAAACTTCTGACGCCGTCATCTCGCCGCCAAATAGTTTCTCGGACTGCCTAGATCTGGGTCTGACGCCGTCATGTGTACTCCTTATGCAGGCCGTCACCAAAAATAGTCTTGACGCCCTTGTTGTGACGCCTTCAGGTTTTCACTGGATCGTCACAGATTTTACTCTTGACGCCGTCATGATTTCCTTCTTGACGCCGTCAGGTACTGTTCTCAGCATGGAAAATTAAGTCTTTGCCGTTTTCTTCACTTTTATGCTCCAAAAACGTCCGAATTGCTTCCTTTTCCAGAATTTACTCCCAAAGTACCTAAAATCACAAAAGGAACGATTTAGGGCAATATTTGATCAAATAAATTCAATTTCGGGCTTAAATGACCCCCTAAAAGTGGTTCATTTTTCGCCTCATCATATACCCTTACACTTGAGATTTGCTTGTCCTCAAGCAAATGCGCTTTTATTCTAGTCAAAATACAAGTTAGGGGTCATTTAACACTAATATAAAAGTAATTACAATAAATAATCGTTCCACTAAAGACCAAAGACAAGCACGGAGGTCATACACTAGCACCTCACAAATAGTGTTTAGATACTCACATCTCTCGGGTGTAATAAAGTAATATCACAATATGGAAATGGAAAACATCTCTCACTACCTGTCATAGAAAAATAGATTACCATAGGCTTGGGAAAGGATCAAACCTCCACCACATGGCGTAAGCACCTAGGATAAACTATCAAAGAGGTCTTTTAAAGGGTTGTAACATTAGGTGTAAGGATATGGAATACACGGTTTTGTTGGATATAGGCAGTCTTTACTGGTGGCGAGTTAACAATCTTAGTTAATTACATGTACAATATGGCGTTGCTAAGCCAAGACTAGACTCGACTTAAGCTAATAAATCAAAAAGAACAAAAAACATAAAATGAACATAGAATGAAAAGGGATGGTAGTCCGTATGTTTTTCTCTTTTTCTTTTTCTATATATATATATATATATATATATATATATATATATATATATATATATATATATATATATTTTCTTTCTTTTTCTTGTTTTTTCGATTTTTTTTTTTTTTTTTTTTTTTTTTTTTTTTTTGCATACACTCTTACCCTAGCATCAAAATAATACATCATAGGGAATGAAAATTCCCCTTACACTTGAATTTTTACATACTTTACAATAAACTAATCTAATGACTCGAATTAAGAAAATCAAAACACTTGGAGTACTTTTAAGATTAACGCACATACGGGGGTAATATATGATGTTCTTCCCCATTACTCCATAGAATAAGTACTTTACCCATGAGTCCCAATCGTCCCAAAACAATATGTACAAGGATATTACTCGACTTAGCAACCATGTAATCAATTAGATAATTAACTTAGGGTTTAACACATAACAATAATGCACTAAAAATGAGTGCATACACGGAAGGCTAAGGCGATTTGGGTGTACATTTAAGTGGGGTGTAACAAATTCTTCCTTTAAGTAAAATTCTTAAAGTGTATTCCCTAAGCGAAAGTGTATATGTAAGGAATAGTTGAAAGTGTATCTGTAAGGAATAGTTGAAAGTATGTAAGGTATCATCACTTGCTATGGCTAAAGTTACACTTTCGCTTACAGATACGCTTAGGAAAAATTGCACTAACAACTATTCCTTAAATTTGGCGCTAAAATTGTACTAACAAGTATTTCTCATAGTTTTATTACACATCTACTATCAAACAAACAAACTCAAGCAAAAGTGTATCTGTAAGGTATCATCATTTTACCCTCCCCTTACACTTAGGATGAACATTGTCCCTAATGTTCAAGTAAAGAATGTAAAAGTGAAATAAGTAAAACAAATTAAATCAAATACTCCCCTGATTCGCTCGGTATGGATAATAAGATAGACTAAAGAGAACCTAAAAATAAAAATAAAATCTTACTAGAAAGGAATCTAGCAACTAGACCTAATAAAAAGAGATTCTAACCTAGACAATAACTATTCCCCGGGCTGCGGCGCCAAAAACTTGATGCGTAGGGATTGCACCAGTCTTTACCTCTCGAGGGATCTCGAAAAACTTACAACCCCCACCAGGCAGTGTACCTGATCGATGTAGTATAGTATAATGACAAGTACCGGGGGATTGATCGTTCAGCTAGGAATAGTGTCGCTAGGATTAGAAAACCTAAAGACTAGGTCTAGAGATGAGGGATGATTCTTTCTGTATTTTTATATTTTTATGAAAGCAATTAAAAATCTCGGTTTTGAAGGACTTGGGCGGAATTAGTTGCTAGTCAACTAACCCAATACTAAGAAGCAATCAGAGTAAAATACTATAAATGAAAATAAACTAAATTAAACTATAGTTGTAAGCAATATGTGAGAGAATTGTGTTTACTTAGATTTCACTACTCCCTAGATATCTTTTACAGGTTAATTACTTGTTATAGTTGCATGGATGATGGATTGTATTCCTTAATACTATTCATGGGGTGGCGTACTTACTTCCCCAATCCTATAAGCGCCTACTTCACTCCTATGTCGAGCCGGCTAAAAAGCTCCTAACATGGGATCACTAGAATTTGCTCATGCATTAAATACAACCAATAAAACCTAGTACACATCGGTTCATGTTTCCTAAGACGTTCAAGCGTGTTACACAATGGAGATCTGCCAGTTTTCTTAAGCCTAACATTGAAATCATTCATCCATTACAACCATAAACAAGTAATCAACATATAATTAACGTCTAGGTTTCATTACATCTAAGCAAACACAAGATAGATCTAGCCTAGCATGTTGAAATCAAGACAAGCATAAGATATATTCAAACAACACATAGACATATTGATTGAATTGAAAGAAGACTTATCTCAATTGAACATGAAAGGATTCAATGGGTGAAAACCCTTGAAAATACTGTAAAATACGACCTAGGGTTTACAAAGTTCGGCCCTAGTATTCTCCACACAAGTTCCTCTTTTAATGAATGAAAAATAGAAAACTATATATAGACTCTGATAGGTGACGGCGTCAAGAACAAACTTCTGACGCCGTCATCTCGCCGCCAAATAGTTTCTCGGACTGCCTAGATCTGGGTCTGACGCCGTCATGTGTACTCCTTATGTAGGCCGTCACCAAAAATAGTCTTGACGCCCTTGTTGTGACGCCTTCAGGTTTTCATTGGATCGTCACGGATATTACTCTTGACGCCGTCATGATTTCCTTCTTGACGCCGCCAGGTACTATTCTCAGGATGGAAAATTAAGTCTTTGCCGTTTTCTTCACTTTTATGCTCCAAAAACGTCCGAATTGCTTCCTTTTCCAGAATTCACTCCCAAAGTACCTAAAATCACAAAAGGAACGATTTAGGGCAATATTTGATCAAATAAATTCAATTCCGGGCTTAAATGACCCCCTAAAAGTGGTTGATTTTTCGCCTCATCACACATCCAGAAGTGATGAGGGTAGTTCTGAAACAAATGAATTGATGGATTCTGGTGAGAATAGAATGAAACTTATACATGAACTGAAGGCCTGTTGTACCCAGTTAGAAGAGGATATTCTTGGCCTCCAAAAGCGCTTAACAAAAAATGGTGCAAAGATCAAAAGGTTGAAGTTGAGTGTTCGATATTTGGAAGGTCGAAAGAGGTCAAGAAAAGCTCAGTTTAAAAGGTTGAAGAAGGTGGGCATAGCACACAGGGTGAGTTCTTCTAAGGCTACTAGTTTGGAGGATGCTCCCAAACAGGTGACGAATGAAAGCAGAGTCTCAAGGGAGGAAACAACAAATGCTGAAGGTGCTTGTGCAGATATGCATGTGGATATGGATATTGGGATTGATAGTGATGATAATGTAGATGATGATTATTTAGTTGCTGACAAGGGGGGTTATGAGGCGGTTTTGGAAGATGTAAATAAAGAGCAGGTAGTGGAAACTAATACTAGTTTGAGAGAAACTGCTACTAATAGTAATGTTGAAGAAATGGCTAAGGTGGTACAACAAGATGTTTCTGCTGCTACAACAAATCAAGTTTCTACTGCTGAAGTTGCTACAGATGAAGAGGTTGCAAAGATAGTTGATGAAGCTGAAATAGCTAACTTTATGGATGAGAATAGGAGAGATAAAGTGTCTGAATTTGAAACAGATGAGCAAGTAAAATTCAGACTTGAAGAAGAGGAGAAAAAAAGAGCTCATGGAGAGCAAATGCAAGCTTTTATTGATGCGGATGAAGTTCTACAGGCTAGAATTAAAGAACTTTACACAGATGAGACTGTAAATGGGGAAGACAAAGTACAAAGACTTGCTGATTTGATACAGGAAAGATATGAAGAATTAGTTTTGAAGGACCTAATTAAGTCAATGAATCAACGTCAAAGTCAGAAGAGGAAAAGAAATCCCACAAGGTCTCAGCTCATCAGTGAAATGAAGATATACATACAGCATCAAGGTGAGTATAAAGCTTCTCACCTCAGGGGAATGACATATGAACAAATTGAAAGTCTATACTACCGACTCAAGAAGTATGTTGAAAACTTTATCCCCATGGGTACAGAAGAAACACCATCAAAGAAACAAAAGATCGTTGAAGACAAACCTTCTGAGAAGAATAATGATTCACAAAGAAAAGAAGACAGCTCTTCTTATGATCAGAAGATGGTGATTGTTCCTGAAACATTATATGTTGACCCTATTCAAGCTAGACATCCAATCATGGACTGGGAGATTTACCGAGATAAATTTGGAAAGGCTTGGAAGATAATCAGGACTGGTGGAGGATCAGCAGTGTACAAAAGGTTTGAGGATTTGATAAGAACAATTGATAGAGTAGACTTAGACAGATTATGGGAGTTGGTTCAAGAAAGAATCAAAACAGTCAAGAAGCTAGATGCAAAAGAGCAAGATTTGTGGGTTGAATTACATAGGTTATATAAACCTGATCCAACTGATATCTATTGGAACTTCCCATGCCATCATTTCTCAACTTCATGGAAGTTTTATGATAGCTGCAATGTACATCACTTATCAACACAATGTGGAATTGATGTTTTTATGCTTGCAGAAAAAGAATATCCTTTGCCTGCTAGTTTACTTGCTGTGATGACATCTACAAAGATCATATGTGAAGAACGTAGAGAGGTAGTTAAAGATCTCATTGAAAGAATTCATGCTCAGTATAAGAGAGCATTGTATGCTGTGAAGAAAACAAGCTGATAATTAGGTGTTTGGAGGTAGCAGGGGTACGTACTTTAGCTTCTTTGTTTTCATTATGTTGTAAAAAACCTTTTGGTAAGTACTATATAATTCACCTTTTGTGAGATTACAATTCTGTTGTTTGTACAAAAGTTACTACTGCTATTACAATAGTTACTACTGCTATTACAATAGTTACAACTGCTATTACAACTCTTGTTTGTGTAACTCAATGTGACTAATATCAAGGTTAATGATAACTGAGTTCACATTTTGCTATAAATAATAGTCCCATGAAATTCACAATGTGACTATTTTGAATGTATTGGTCACATATAATACCCTTATAACATGGCGATAATCATGATTTAGATACACATTTGTGATATGGTGTGACTATTGTTAAGCCTATAGTCACATGATCGTGCTACAATTAAATGTGACTATACACATTAGGTTATGGCAAGCAAACACACACTAGACTTTAGACATGCATATTAACTTACGTGACCATATGTATCAAATTTTGGTTACACTTGATCATGTATGTTTATGGTTTAGTGTGACCATATATGACATTTGGTCACACTCTTCAAGTGTGTGACATATATTTGTCACTTTTAAATGCATACCGTGACTAACGCTTCAAACTTACTTTTCAGTTGTCACACATTTCACATTCATATGTGGCTAAATATTCAGCAAAGATTAGCAGTCACGTTTAAATAATGTGTGACAAACATGACTATATAATTTAGCCACATACACAATTACCTCATGTGACCATATATCTATTTTGGTCACACTTTTAAATTGTGTGACATATATTTGTCACATATGTATATCTATAGTGTGACTAATGTTTCGAGCTCATTTGTATCTGTCACACGTCCCGAATTAAAAGTGACTAAATAATCCAAAAATTTTTTTCCAGTTACCTCTAGTCACATAAATATTCAAATGTGTGACAATAGAATTCCGAAATGGTCACACAAGTCGGATCAAGTGTGGCTATTTATTTTATTCTGGTACATTTAGTCACGTATAAATGTTACAGTGTGACATTTCAAAATCGACCATGCGTGACCAATAGAACTTTTTGTACTAGTGAAAACTAGCATGTATCCCCCTCGCGTGGTTTATAAACAATTTAAATGAGTAAAGGCGAGGCTATGAACTCACCTTGCAATGTAGTGACGTAGATACTACAATGGTGTCAAGTAGTATGGCAGAATAATGTGAGGAGTATCGCACAATGATATAGAATTGGCATAACCTAAAAAATATAAGTTTGTCTCAAGATATGACACGTGGAAAGTAATCGATACGTATGAGTTTCAAAAGATGGAGTGTTTTAGTTTTCTTAGAATATTTGTATCAACGTTTGTAAAAAGTTTAGTATCTCATTCGTGTGGTGGTACAGAGTCATAGACTCAGACTAATGCATGCCAAAGCATAAAACATATAGCACATGCATACAGGGTAAATGAATATGTAAGAATCAAAAAAGTTTAGTATCTCATTCGTGTGGTGGTACAGAGTCATAGACTCAGACTAACGCACGCCAAAGCATAAAACATATAGCACATGCATACAGGGTAAATAAACATGTAAGAATAAAAAAAGTTTAGTATCTCAATAATTATTAAGGCTAAGCCCTTAAGTTACAAACTTTAAAATAGGGCAACGTAAAAATGTAAGGCTCATAAAAATGTTAAAACTTATCATCATACTCTATTTTAATATTTAAAATGAGTCGTGGGTTTATCGGAGCATTTAAACAATAATAAATAAAGTTAAGGTTTCTTTGCTTTAAAGACTTGCACACTAACTTTAAAGTGTTGTACTTTAGTGTTTACATAAAATCATAGCTATATTAAATTAGAGGTTCGTGAAACTCTATTAAATGGCAAACATTTAGTCTGAACATTAAGTAATCGTATGTTAACAAGATTACGTAAAGCGGTGAATAAAAGTTGAAAAGTTTTATATTTGACGTATAAGGATGTTTACTAAGATATGTTGGTGTCGGTGAGCACGTTTATTAAGAATGTAAGTTACGTAACATTAATTGATTTGTTATGATCAGATATACTGATAAAGTTTAATAAAAAAAATAAACGTCGAAAATGAATAAATATTCTTTCATTAGAATATTATATTGATTGATCTGTTATGATCAGATATACTGATAAAGTTTAATAAAAAAAATTAAACGTAGAAAATGAATAAATATTCTTTCATTAGAATATTATATTGATTTAATACAAGGTGAAATTTACCGGTGGTTACACTACCTACCCCTTAAATGGAATCTCGTCCCAAGACTCAGTCCGTGTTAGATGTTGAAACGATGTTGACGAATAAATGTAATTTCTAGTGATGTATAAAACATGTAAGTTGAAAGATAGGGCATGGTGTCATTATAAATATAAGTTATGATTTTTACAAAAGAGGGTGATTAGAACCTACTCTTTAACTTAAAAAGGTCATTTTGGTAACTTAAACACTTGTGAAATATTTGTAAAATTTTCATAAAGATGCATAATTTTTTTTATAGAAGCCCATGGAGGTGCTTAATGCATTTTGTGCTCGGGATTTTGACAAAGTAACAAGATAGCAACGAAGATAGAACAAGTGATAGAAATCACCTAATGTGTAAGCAATGGTATGAAGGAACGAATAGAATGTTGTGAGGGTCCTTAAAGGAAAGGATATAATAAAAGTGTTGGCGATAAGACAATAGGAGACAAAGAATTTATCAAGTCATCAATTCGTGGAAGCGAATAAAAGTACATTACTATTAGCTTATCAAACTCGGGGTGGTAGATACAAAATCAGAAAAATCCACATAACAAATTACGAGTCGAGAGGAGTTCATAGCCCAAAGAATGCTTCGTACACACACTATGGTGGATACACATAAGCCCACTCATTCATAACTCGTCACTTACATAAAGAGACGTCCCAATCCATGTACGCGAAGATTTATGGATTTATGGTTCGGCGGTTTATAATTTCCTTATTCAAATGAAGAAGCGTCCCAATTCATTTCAATAAGACGATTATAAATCATCCTACTTAAGTATGTTTGTCAGATAAAAAAATATAAATAAAAAATACACAAGATCAAGTGCTACAATAAATAAAAGGATGCCTAATTAACGACATGATTCGTCACAACCATAAGAAGAAGTAACGAGAATAATAATATGACATTAGTCAATCGCATTCCCAAAGGTAAGTGCCAAAGGATGGAATGATCCGAGATGACAAGTTAAGGTCGTACTCCCATCAATCAGAAGATTTCAAAACAATGGATAACGAAAATAACATACGCAATTCAAAGGCATAAGAAGAATGTTCACACTCTGAGTAGAACAATAAAATAAATAATGGAATTGACAAAGTACACCGAATGTCAATATCATCAAAAGAAAATAAATTAAAGTAGCGAAAATGCTTCAGAGATCACCGCATCGTTCATAAAAGGTTAAAGTAAAAGAACTCATTAATACATATCATAGTACTATACGCATGCGTAAGAATTTGAGATGAGAGTAACACATATATGTAAGGGTATCCTTATACAATACTAGTATCGACGTTCGAGGGAGAAAATAAAAAAAAACACGAAGTAAGCAATAATCGGAGTGGTCAACGTATATATAAGTGACGATACAAAGTAAATAGTATGACATCATAACATAGGCGTGAGAGAGCGAAATCATGATTAGGGGATATACTCATTATTCATCAAATAGAAGTATGGATGCAAAATAGAGCATATAAGTTACCTGGGAGCAAGCGCGCGCGGATATCGAACAATGGTGAAAGACTTATAAAATTTTCGAAAATCAGTTATAGTTTAGGTTTTGAAAAAGACCTAGTTCTCTATAACTAATGCTCTGATACCAATCTGCGACACCCCCAAAACTACAATGCAGTGGAATACCACTTTGGGTGTCACTACATAGTTCATACACACAAGTTACAGAAAACGACCTCAAAAGAGGCGTTTAATAAGATGTCACATTCGATTTGATAAATCAGAGTACAAAGGTCCCAACAATTTAT
This sequence comes from Artemisia argyi, assembly GCA_030686995.1. Taxonomy (NCBI): domain Eukaryota; kingdom Viridiplantae; phylum Streptophyta; class Magnoliopsida; order Asterales; family Asteraceae; genus Artemisia; species Artemisia argyi. The sequence continues at coordinate 45,856,702 of CM060699.1, read as the reverse complement.
ATTTAAAACTTATGTTACAAGAGTTAAAACATGACTCATATGTATATTTTAAAGATAAACAGTTATCGAATGTGTAGAAAACAAGTCCTTCAATATTTGATATCCACGCGACTCCGATTGCTCCCAATGCTCAGCTAGCAAAATAATACCTGAGAAAATACATGCTAAAAAGTCAACATAAAATTGAATGAATTCATAGAGTTTAATAAGTAATCAGTTGAATACAAGTATAATTCAGTTTAAATACAATGGGCTACGTTGTTATACGTCCATAATTAAGTTGACATGTAACAACTACATGTCGGGAAATAAGATTTATAGGATTGAGCTCATGAAACCGAACCTTGACCTAGTTTAATAGTGCCCCGAGATTGTAAAATTTTCCATTTACCCCAACCTCTCAATATTATGTGACCGTTATATGTGAGCGCTACTCACCCAGCCAAGCCTGCCAATCCTAATATGCATATTCATAATACTAGCGTTTCCCTACGGAATTAACGGTTCATGATTGGGACTTAATTGGCAAGAAATACTCAATTAACTATAATCATGTAATCGGGTCAAGCATACCAAAAAAGCCTACTTGTATTCAGTTTGTAAAACTAGCATGTATCCCCCTCGCGAGGTTTATAAACAATTTAAATGAGTAAAGGCGAGGCTATGAACTCACCTTGGAATGTAGTGACGTAGATACCCCAATGGTGTCAATGAGTATGGCAGAATAATGTGAGGAGTATCGCACAACGATATAGAATTGGCATAACCTAAAGAATATAAGTTTGTCTCAAGATATGACACGCGAAAAGTAATCGATACGTATGAGTTTCAAAAGATGGAGCATTTTAGTTTTCGTGGAATATTTGTATCAATGTTTGTAAAAAGTTTAGTATCTCATTCGTGTGGTGGTACAGAGTCATAGACTCAAACTAACGCACGCCAAAGCATAAAACATACAGCACATGCATACAGGGTAAATAAACATGTAAGAATCAAAAAAATTTAGTATCTCATTCGTGTGGTGGTACAGAGTCATAGACTCAGACTAACGCACGCCAAAGCATAAAACATATAGCACATGCATACAGGGTAAATAAACATGTAAGCATCAAAAAAGTTTAGTATCTCATTTGTGTGGTGGTACAGAGTCATAGACTCAGACTAACGCACGCCAAAGCATAAAACATATAGCACATGCATACATGGTAAATAAACATGTAAGAATCAAAAAAGTTTAGTATCTCAATAATTATTAAGGCTAAGCCCTTAAGTTACAAACTTTAAAATAGGGCAACGTAAAAATGTAAGGCTCATAAAAATGTTAAAGCTTTTCATCATACTCTATTCTTATATTTAAAATGAGTCGTGGGTTTATCGGAGCATTTAAACAATAATAAATAAAGTTAAGGTTTCTGTGCTTTAAAGACTTGCATACTAACTTTAAAGTGTTATACTTTAGCGTTTACATAAAATCATAGCTATATTAAATTAGAGGTTCGTGAAACTCTATTAAATGGCAAACGTTTAGTCTGAACGTTAAGTAATCGTATGTTAACAAGATTACGTAAAGTGGTGAATAAAAGTTGACAAGTTTTATATTTGACGTATAAGGATGTTTACTAAGGTATGTTGGTGTCGGTGAGCACGTTTATTTAGAATGTAAGTTACGTAACATTAATTGGTTTGTTATGATCAGATATACTGATAAAGTTTAATAAAAAAATATATTTATAAGTAGAAAATGAATAAATATTCTTTCATTAAAATATTATATTGATTTAATACAAGGTGAAATTTACCGGTCCTAGTTTCTGTGATTACGGTAGAAGGATCCATGTAGATTGTTCTTACAATTTACAATTTCCTTGCATAATAGGTTACAAACAAGTTAGCGCTAAGTTCTTTCCTATTTTACCAATTAATGTGATGTCAAAAACCTTTTATAATTCTATTATGAAAAAGAAGGTTGAATATAGAGGAAAGAATGTGGTCGGAGCTTTTATAAATGTACCAATTTTTGTTGGAAGATTTGTTATTGTTACAGATTTCGCCGTAGTGGAAGACATGGATGCCTATCGTGATAAAGAGATGGGTGATGTGATTGTTGGCAAACCATTTTGCAGGAAAATTACTATTAATGCCAAAAGATTTGAAGGAAGAATCACCTTTCAAAGTGGGAGCGACATTATCACTTTTATGATGCCTCGCACTCACCCAAGTTTTAAACATGCCACGAACAAGTATTGCTACAAATTTTCACCATTTCTTTATGTAGATGACAAAGACAAACAGAATGGGATCAAGTATCCATATCAAAAGATGAAGGGATTCTATGAAGGAGTGTTGAAATTGGGACCTGAATATGTCCAAGATGATTTGATTAGCAAGAATATCATGAAATGGCATTTGGGCATTAATGATACAAAATAGAAACTGAACGTGAGTCTAACTTAAAGACTCTGGAATAAAGAAAAGTGCTTACCGGGAGACAACCCGGATTTATCTTTATTGTTTTTGCTATCGAGTTTGTCAGACCTGTAGCAGATATGGCGCATCTCCATCAATAGATGCGGCGTATCTACTTCACAGGTCATATCTGTTTTTATTTTTCTAAATTTTATTTTCTGATCTATAAACTTTCTGTCAGTTTATTTAATGTGGCGCATCCCTGGTAAAGGATGCGACGCATCTAATCTTTCTGACCCGTACCAATTCCAGGCTCGATACGGCGCATCTTCTTCCATAAAATGCGGCGCATCGACTGACATGATGATTTACAGTTTTATTTTTTATTTTTATTTTTATTTACTAACCACTAATGAATTTTGTACATGTATCGATCTTCTTAAACTCAGGTATATAATTGGCGGTATTTATATTTGTCTACACTTTCTGTAGATGCAAGAATAATGAAAAGCCGAAAGCCTAACATCCATAGAAATTATTACTCGCAAATGCATAATGGAGGATCAAACTGAGCAAATATCAGGGGAGTTTTTCAGTTCTATTTCTTTTTAATTTCCTATTTTTAATTTCAATAAATAACGGGGACGTTGTTTAACTTAACTGGGGGGATGGGAGAATTAGAAGTCTTACTTGTCCTTATTTTTCAAGAATATGCTTTAATTTGCGATTAAAATATCAAAATTTAAAATTTTTTAGCTTGTTTTTGTTTAATCTAAGTTGCATAGCTGCACACAAGACTTTATTTTCTAAAATTGTAATTTGAGTTTATCAAAATTCACAAATCTATGAGTGTGCCGGTGACTTGTAAACTTTAGAACTTGACATGTATATTATTCGAGACCACCATAATGAGTATTATTTTTTATAATTGGAGTGACTTGTCTAAATTGGTAAAATTCTAGTATTACACCCAAAAGCCTTTATATGTCATGTATTATTAACTAACTATACTGTTTAGTTTACCCCCGTATAAACCCTTTGTTTACTCTCATTTTTAGAGTAAGATACCCCTAGAAAAACCTGTAGAGCAATTCCTTTAGGTTTTATACACCTTGCTATTATGTTTTTCGTTACACCTTACACCTTAGCCTACCCTGTAGATTTAAGTCTGTGGTTAGTTACTTAGGAAAAGTATGTTTCCTTGCGTTACATGTGTTCGTGTGCGTAAATTCATTATCTTCGGTTAGGTCGGGAAATTGCACAATACAATTGGAGTGAAAGTACATATTGTATATTTTTAGTCAGTTTTTCGTGTGTTCACTACTTTCACTATTACGTTATGATTGAAAGCCTAAAAAGAAAAGAAAAATTATCCAGAAAGATTGTGATGGTAATGTGGTGAAATTTTACACCATTAATTATTTTATGTTTATGTTTGAAAAAAAAATCAAAAAATGAGAAAAGAAAAAGAAAGAAGAAGTTGGAAGTTTGTTTTAATCCAACATTGTAAAGTTTTGTACTGAGTGGTTGATATCGCCACTATTGTTGTATTATATTTATGGATTGAAAGGGAGTTGGCCGTTATGGAAACGCCAACTAAGGTTTGTTTATTCTTTGTTTAGGATTTTATTGAGAATAATTCGTGTCTATCTAAAGCGTGAGTTACAAAAGAGTCAAAGCGTAAGTTATTCAATGATTTGAGTCTTATTCATGGGATGGTAGGGAAGTATTCTAACCACACTTAGGACTTAATCTATTTGTTTCTTGTTATGTATTTTAATTTTACACCAATTTATATCATAAATGTTATCCATACCCAACCGTAATGTTATATTTGCTGTTAGCTTTCGAGCATCCGGATATGATGATGGCCAAGTAAGAATATTAAATGTATGAATAAGGTAGTAACCATTCGAGTATTAGATTAATTGACTAACATACCAGCGATCTGGTGTGTGAATTGGTGACCATCCGAGTTTTAGATTGATTAAATGATGTGCCAGTGATCTGGTGTGCAACTTGACCATCCGTTATGAAAATAACGCGCCAACAATCCAAGAAACACATTAGTGAACATCCATCATTTGAAAAGTCAAGGACTCGCGCCAGCGATCCATGAAGCATACTAGTGACCATCCGTTAGTTGAATCGTCGAGGACTAGCGCCAGCGATCTACTAAATTTATGCAGGAGATGTTCAAGCGAAGCTAGGTTTAACCCATGAACCAAAAAAACCCTTTATACCGCTTTAGACTTGTTACTCCTTAGCTTTAGTGTGGGGGGGGGGGGATGCGTATCCTTGTCAAGCATATGATAGAATATTTGTCACGTCCAGACAGTTAAACGATTAGATTTGCTTTTATTAAACATATATATTGTTTCTAATTGGTTAAGTGTTTGGCTGTGCAATTATGATAAAACGAATAAGTGCTTAAATGTAATAACATCCTATCAAAGATACATTTTCATTATGTTTAATCTAAAGGTTTACTTGAGGACAAGTAAAGTTCAAGTGGGGGGATATTTGATAAGATCAAATAAGTACATTTTATTGGCATCATTTATCCTATTTAATTGACTTGTTTTATATTGTTTTGTATGAGAATCGATGCTTAATTGTTTACTTTAGTAATTCTCAGGTAAAAACAAGCAATTGGTGAAAGTTGATGATTTTGCACGAATTATGGAGCTAAATGATCAAGATTGGAAAAGTCTATTGAAATCCAGAAGATGCGCCGAATATTTGGGGTGGAAAATTTTGAGTGGTACGGTTTTTCGTGCTAGTCATACAACTCCTATCCATGAGACGCTCATTAAGGCTAAAGCTTCACTCCTAAATGTTGTAAAAAAATTTAAATTTGACGCTAAAATTACCCTAACAAGTGTTTCTCTTAGTTTTATTACACACCTACTATTGAACAAACAAACTCAAGTGCAATTGAATTCTCTAAGGTATCATCATTTACCCTCCCCTTACACTTAGGCTGAACATTGTCCTCAATGTTCAATAAAAAGGATGTAAAAGTAATGAAGGTAAAAGTATGAAACAAATACTCCCCTGATTCGTTCGGTGTGGATAGTGTGATAACATGGTTAGATCCTCCTCCAAGAAAATGAACGTTGAAAGCTTCCCTCGGCCAGAAATATAAATCATCTTGTTGTCCAATATTACCTGTTAAACCTGAGAAAACAATCATGGCAAACCTTGCGTAAAATCAGCGGCAAACTCTATATATACTAAAATCCTAGAAAGCAAATTAAGATATAATGCTTGTGGAATGAATGTTTGCAGATTTCCTGCAGTTCATAAAACTGAAGATTTAACAAAAACTATACGACTCCGGCAGAAAAACAAAACTCGCAAAATTTCCAGAATTTTACACTTGACGCCGTCAGATTTTAACCCTGACGCCATCAGAAGTGACCTACAGAAATTTCATGCTAAGTTTCCGGAAAATTTCTGGAAAAACTCACGCCTTAATTCCTGGAAATCCTGCAAAACACCATTATGACTCGATACAAGCATTTGACTCACACAAATACTAATATGCACATTCGTTTATTATTGTTGTGATTCATATTCAAGCTCGTTCTTAGAAACAAATTTAGATTTCCTTTACACTTATCTTTTGTGAAATACCTTTATATGTAATCAAGACGAAGTTAAAGACAAAATAAAGCATTTTCACAATTTATCTTGAAACATGAGCCACAAACAATAAAAATAAAACATGCATATGGAAACAAATAAAATCAAACAAACAATTAAAGCTTGGGTTGCCTCCCAAGAAGCGCTTTTCTTTATTTACGAGTCGTGTAGCTAGACTCAAAGTCACATCCTACCGTGTATCGCTTATGCTCACATATCCAAGTGTGAGCTATCTAATTGTGGCCTCATCCCTCTTATAGTCATCACTTAGCTCTAAACATCCGCGATAATACCTTTTATTCTTTTCATGAGGATATTTAAGCCCTTTTCTTTTATCATTCTCACTTAGTATATCGAGAGGTGGAAACCTATTACATTTCTCAATAGAAAAATCCTTGAACTTAGGGTGTGCACGGGGCATTTGGTAAACAAAATCTTCATCTCCGTCTGAGAATGTAATTAACCCTTCCATAAGCATTTCATCTAATTTGGTTAACCTTTTGAAGGGCTTCCCAAACACAACTTGGGTTAAGTTACTATCAACAAACTCTCCTTGATTCTCCATAACCATGAATTCAACTAACTAGACGAAGCTTCCTACAAACACATGCAACGTCTTTGCCCTAGAAACAATATTATCTCCTTTGTACTCTAATTCATTTACCCTAAATTTATTGTATTCAGTACGCGAGATTACGTTCATTGGTAAGGATGAGTTAAAGTAAGCCTCAAAGCTCCTAAATCCTATCTTACAAGGAAATTGCATATTAAATAAGCTGTCATTCTCAATCCTTGTCCTAGGGTCGACATACCTAAGAGGGTTCATCTCATCTTCCTTCCTACCCTCATTGATTACATCACCATCATCTAGGTCCTCACCGGAGTCCGAATAGTAAAAAGGGCAAGCCCTATGATCATTATCATGGTCAGACTCCTCTATCTTAGAATTATTGCCAAAGTGGTGGTCAGGTGAGAGGTTAGGTGGGTTCTCATTTTCCACTACATGAATTGGGATGGGTAGTTGGAAAATCCTACGACGAAAAACACGAATAACAGGAATCAAACGATCAATGCTATAGTTATCCATCGAGAGAGTTTACGAACAAAGGAAACAAAGAAATAAGATAGACTAAAGAAAAAGTATAAAAATAAAATAAAAATCTTACTAGAAATGAATCTAGCAAGTAGACCTAATAAAAAGAAATTTCAACCTAAACAATAACTATTCCCCGGCAGCGGCACCAAAAACTTGATGCGTGGTTTTGCAACCTTGCAAAAGGTTTTACTTCTCAAGGGATCTTGAGAAGCTTGCAATCCCCACCAGACAGTGTACCTGACCGATGTAGTATACTGTAGTGGCAAGTACCGGGGGATTGATCGTTCTCTTGGGGAATAGTGTCGTTAGGATCAAAACTTAATTAAACTAGGTCTAGAGGTGAGGGATGATTCTTTTTGTGTTTTTATAGTTTTTTAGAAAGAAAGTAAAAATCTCGGGTATTGGAAGAGTGGGCGGAATTAGTTGCTAATCAACTAACCCAAATAACTACAAATGCAATAAAAATAAAATAACAAGAAAGTAAATGTTGAGAAAAACAATAATAAGAGAAACGTGTTTACTTAGACTTCACTACTCCCTAGCTATCTTTCATTAGTTGAATAGTTTGTTACAATTGCGTGGATGATGGGTTATATTCCTTAATATCATTCGTGGGGCCGTGTACGATCTTCCCTAACTCTACAAGTTTCTACCGCTTCCTATGTCGAGCTGATAATAAGCTCCTAACATGGCCTCCTTAGTAGTCACTCATGCATTAAATACAACCATAAAAATCGTAGTACACATCTGATTCATGTTTCTTAAGACGTTCAAGCATGTTACCAATTGGAAGTATGCCAGTTTTCTTAAGCCTAACATCGATATCATTCATCCATTACAATTAATAACAAAAAATCAACCAACAATCAAAAGCTAGGTTTCATTACATCTAAGCAAACACAAACAAACCTAGCCTAGCATGTTAAAGTAAAGACAAGCATAAGATAGAATCAAACAACACATAGACATATTGAATGATTATTGGAAGATTTATCTTTATTGAAACATGTATGAAAGTAGGGTGAAAAACCCTGTAAAATTTGTCCTAGGGTTTGTTCCCAAGTTCTCCCAAAAAGTTCTCTCCTTAATGAATGAAAATTAGAAAACTATATATAGAGATTACAGGTCTGACGGCATCACGTTATGATCCTGATGTCGTCAACTAGCCGCCAATATTTTACTCGTATTGCCTAGATCTAGATCTGACGCCGTCATGTGTTAATTCATTCTTGACCGTCACATGTAATTTGCTCTTGACGGCCTTGGTGACGCCGTCATGTGTTATTTCCCAAAAACATTCTGGCGCGTCTCGTGTAACTTTTTATCCACCTCTTTTGCCAATACGTGACGCCGTCACCTTCAAAGCGTGACGCCGTCAGGTACTATTTCCAGCTTGATTTGAAGACTTTGCCGTTTTCTTCACTTTTCGCTCCAAAAACGTCCAAAATGCTTCCTTTTACAGATTTCTTCTCCAAAGTACCTAAAATGACAAAAGGAATGATTTGAGGCAATATTTGATCAAATAATCATGACTTAGGGCTTAAATGACCCCCTAAAAGTGGTACACTTTTCGTCTCATCAGGAGACGAATCCAGTCGAAGAAGCATCACAAGACACGCCCCAAACAAAGATCTTAGAGCCGTAAGAAGGTCATGCATGTGTATAATTCATTAAGTAGTTTTGTTTATTGTATTAGTAAGCTTTAATCCATCAGGATTGATGGGCTTGGGACCACCATACTACTCCTTTTAAAATGGCTTTCCCATCGATTAAAGTTTATATGATGTTTTTTTGGTTACTTGTATTTGTGCGTTGATAACCTCTGTGTTTAGTTGAGTCTTCTGGGCTACCATACCTGTTCCTCGCCTACTTATCTAGTGTCTAGAAGGTAGGATCAACATAAGTAATCATTAAGAGTTTACTCGCCGATATTTAGGATCTAATGAGACAGATTAGATTACGTAACTCATCATATAAAACTAGCAATAAAACAAGTGACAAGCTACTTAACCATAAGACAGGTCTTCTAGGTGTCTCTGTTATCTATCTGTGTACGTGATTGCTCTTCACTGATTTGTTCTCATTAGTTTTACTTTTATGTTTAATATAAATCTATGCTAATCTCTCAGGCTAAACCCCCCCCCCTTTTTTATTAGATTAGATTGTATAACTAACTTAGATATTAAAATATTGATCAAATCAACTAGATATTACGTTCCATTCTTAGTGTTCGACACTCTACTTAGCACTATATACATATTGATCGGGTACACTGCTCATTAAGTGTGTGTGTTAGTAATAAGTCGGCTAAATATAAATTGAAAACTTGAATTAGGCTAAATAACTTGTGCTACACTGACATATCGCACGCATCAAGCTTCTTCCCTAATCTTTTCCTTAATCCTTGACATGAAACCTTCAGCCAAGTCCATAAAGGTGTTTCGGGTGTTCTGCATTTGGACCTCTAACTACCGGATCTGTCTTTCTTGGTTGTCCACAAAAGTCAACATTATCCCTTCGAACTCCTCTTGTCGTGAAAATTCAGGAAACGTATGTTTACTGACTGCATTCACATATCCACTGGGATTCATCTAAGCATCAGCCATAGGCATCTCGGCCCTTATCAATTCCTCAACCTGCCTTTCAATGTTCTCAAATAGCTGTTCTTGGGTTGCATTCATGTAATCTAAACTCCCTTCCTCTAAGAACATTGGATCCTTCCATTCTTCTTCTTCATATTGTGCTAAGTCCTCAATGACCTCCCAGCACTTATCAACACTGAGCTTGCTTAATCTACCATTGGCAGCATAATCTATGGCCTTTCTAGTTTGATGATTGACACCATCATAAAATATTTGGATTTGGAGCCAAAGATCAATGCCATGATGGGGGACTTTGTGGAGTAATTCCTTAAAAAGAGTCCACGCTTTGTAAAGAGTTTCACCTTGACATTGTTGGAACATCAAGATATCATTCCTTAGCTTGCTAGTTCTCGCTGGTGGGAAAAATTGAGTGAGGAAACGAGTGGTGAGATTACCCCAAGTCGAGATGGATCCCGCGGGTAGACGATCAAGCCAAAGGATAGCTTGGTCACGAAGAGAGAATTGGAAGAGATGCAATCATGTCGTCACTCGAGTGGCAACATCAAGGTCTATGGAATCAACGATTTTAAGGAAATCCTTGAGATGTTGGTTTGGATCTTCGAAACGAAGTCCATGGAATGCACATCCACTTTGCACCAACCGGATGGTGTCGGATCGAAAGGGAGACACATTGGCTCCTTGGTTGAGCTCAATGGTGTTTCGATAGCCTTGGTGGCTAGGTCGGGAGTAGTCTCCTAAGGTGCGTGCTCTAGGTTGTTCGGGTGGGTTTTGGTTTTGGTGGTTTTATGCGATGGCGCGTTCAAGGATATTACCACCCTCCATGATGGCGGATGATATGGATTAAGGACAAAAAACATGAAGAAAAAGATAGACTAAAGAAAACCTATGAAAAGAAAATAAAAATCTCACTAGATATGAATCTAATGAGTAGACCTAAATTAAAATAAAATTCAACCTAAACAATAACTATTCCCCGGCAGTAGCGTAAAAAACTTGATGCGTGGTTTTGAAACCTTGCAAAAGGTTTTACTTCTCAAGGGATCTTGAGAATCTTGCAATCCCCACCAGGCAGTGTACCTGACCGATGTAGTATAGTGAGTGACAAGTACCGGGGGATTGATCGTTTTCTAGAGGAATAGTGTCGTTAGGATTGAAAGCTATGTCAATTAGGTCTATGGGTGAGGGATGATTCTTTTTGTATTTTTATATTTTATGAAATCAAAGTAATCTCAGGTATTGGAAGAGTGGGTGGAATTAGTTGCTAGTCAACTAACCCAAAATTACTACTTTCACAATGAAAATTAAAATGACAAGAAAAGTGAATTGGTGAACTCTTATAATGGGAAAAGCGTGTTACTTAGATTTCACTAATCCCTAGTTATCTCTTATTGATTGATTGACTTGTTACACTTGTTTGGATGAAGGGTTGCATTCCTTAATACCAGTCGTGGGGCTATGTACGTCCTTCCCCAACTCTATAAGCTTCTATCTCTTCCTATGACGACACATTTAGTGTCCTATCATGGCCTCCTTAATAGTCACTTATGCATTAAATACAACCAATAAAACCGTAGTACACATCCGATTACGTTTCTTAAGATGTTCAAGCCGATTACTGTATAGGATATTAGCCAATTTTCTTAAGCCTAACGTGAAATCAATCACCCAAATCAACTAATAACAAGTCAACAACCAGTCGTTAACAACTAGGTTTCATTGGATCTAAGCAAACACAAACGAAATTAAGCTAGCATGTTAATAGAAAGACAAGATAAGCAATCAATCAAACAACACATAGACATATTGAATGATTAAAAAAGGAAGACTTATTTTCAATTGAACATGAAAGAAAAAAGGGCTTGGAAACCCTAAATATGCTATGAAAATCGTCTAGGGTTTATCTCCCAAAAGTTACACACCAATCAATGATCAAAGATGAAAAAGTAATGATACAAGCCTTCTAATCTACTGGAAAATCACCTACCCTAACCCTAAAATCGGACTTAGGATTGGGAGCTTACAAAAACTGAAGTTATAATGTTATATTTATAGGCAACTTTCTGTCCACGGCTTCTTGACAGCGTCAGCCCGTATAACCTGACGGCGTCAAGACCTTTTTTTCTTCACCAAATTGTAGATCTTTTTGTCCCGATTCTGTATCCTTTTGAATCACCTAAATCTAAGTTCGTATGGAGATTTTATGGCTAAAACGGTAACAGCTACTTCGCGCGCAAGTTGTGACAAGTTAACACTAGATGACCTACTCAAATAACCTGACGCCATCCCGTTAAAATCCTTCTAGGCCGTCACTCTTTAGCTTAACGCCAGACGGCCTTGCATCCATAACACCTGACGCCGTCAGGTGCAAATCTTCAAATTCCTTTTGGGGCGTCTAGTAATAAAATCCACCACTTCTCGTCATAAGGCAACGGCGTCAGCCTCCAAAGCGTGATGCCGTCAGGTGTAAAATCCTGACTTTCCTTGGTTTTCTTGTTTTCTTCATTCTTGAGCATAAAAATGTCCGAAAAGCTCCAAAATGCTCAATTTTCCAGAAATCACGTTCCAAGTACCTAAAAAGACAAAAGGAACTATTTGAGGCAATATTTGATCATAAAAACACGATTTAGGGCTTAAATGACCCCCTAAAAGCCTATCAAATAAATTCTTATCACTTTTCCTCCTTCAGTGCAGAACTTTTATGAGAAGGATAATCCATCCATGTCGGAGCATGGTGGTTCATAATAGTTTGTCTTGCGCAGTGACCGTATGTGGTCTTTTTAAGTGGCTTTAATGTATTCGAACCTTGGTTTATTTAGTGTTTGAACATGTTTGTATATGATGCTTTAACTTGTTCGGGTATTATGTGTTCTACGTTCTTGCATTTGTCATGATTACTCATGGTTTTGCTTGTTTGAACGTTTTTGTTTGCGCTAAAGTTACGTCTAACTTTAATGCATCTTTGTTGTCACAACTCGTAATTTCAGGTCCTTTTTCAAACAACGAAATTTCATTATTCATTTCGGGAAGTTACTATTCATCATTTACTATTCACCAATCACTATTCATCATTTTATTATTAATCGTTTTCGGAGTTAGTTTGAGATTCCGAGAAACGTTCAGAAATTTTACTATTCATATGACACTATTCATTCCCGGAAGGAAATCACTATTCACGATTGTCGTTCATCATTTCGTAAATCTAGTTTAGGGGTATTCAAATTCGCGTAACCAGTTAGGTTTAGCTGCGAATTTATGCATCATCAGTAGGGATACGTCATATAGACTGGGGTAGTCTACATATCATCAGTAACACCATCAGCACTTTATATCATGCACGGATATGCGTTATTTCCATTTACGTATGATTAATTTGTAATTAACGTTACCACTCAGTTTTTGCTACTAACATATACCCGATACTTCCGTCTACGATCCTAATAAATTTTCATACTCATTATAATAATATAAAATTTATATTATTAATTTACCCACTGTTTTGAAACCATTTACCATATTTTCCAGTAAACGACTATAATTACGTCGAATCACGATATTTCAACCCGACAATTATTTTAATACCCGATTCTTATCAGGAATGTAATTTCATAATTTTTACAACTTTGTCATATTTTATTTCAACTCGTCTCGATTTATTTTTATTTAGCTCGGTACCCGGTAACACCTAAACTACACAATAACTAACTAAATATACACAAAAGTCTTCATTTTACTTACACACTCATCCTTTTCTTACTAAAACCCACCCCCCCCCCCCCCCTTCCTTGAATTAGGGATCTTGTCCCATAAATATCTATACTTCAAGTCTCCATTTTCATCCATTATACAAATAAACTAGCAAAAGTTTTTCTCTCATCCTTTCTTCTTCATGTGGTTCGGCCATCAACAACAATCAAGGAAGGATCCATCAAATTTTCAAGCTCAAGTGTTTAATCTATTCCTAGTAGTAATCTAGTTAGGATTTTGAAATAAAAATCCCAAGGTTTTCATCCAAATCACCTCAAATCTTCAAGTAAGCTTCAAGTGAATTTTTTTCATCATCTCATACTTTCAGTTAACTAGTAACATGATGTATTTTCAAGTCATAGTAGTAGATCATGCAAATATATATGTTATATATACCACTTTATACAATAATACTCTTTAATCTTAGATCTATAATTTTTTTAGTAACTTCAAGAGATCCACTGGTGATGTTTAGGACCCCATGACACCCTAAGAAGGTGTATGGTAGGATTGAGTATTTGTGAAGTTGATTTGAAGTAGTTTGGTTAAGTCTTGAACAAGTTTGGCACCAAGAAAATAAGTTTTGACATTATATATATAGTTGCTGTCCCATTTTGCAAAACGTGGGAAACTCACGGGCTAGGGTGTAATTTTGGACCAAATATTTATAAAATACTTTCAAAAACGAAGCTATGGGCGAAAGAACAGATTAAAACGAGTTTATAACGGAGAAGTTATGCTAAAAACAAGTTAACGACGAAAACTATGTTTTCAGAAAACTATGTTGCTGTTGAACAGTTTTTGCGGACTGTTTTGAGGTGTAAAACTTGATCTAGCCGTCCCGACTTATCAAAAATATGTTAATACGTTGTCCCACGATTCCGGGGATATAAAGAACATAGAAAACGAGCTTATAACGAAAAGGATACAAGTGTTTGAAATCTGACGATATATATATAATTCCATCAGCACTTCTATTATAATTTTGCCGCTAAACTGTTTTTGCGAGACACCACTTTCTCGGCTGTTTTTCTCCATAATCGGTAGGGTTTGAGTCTGACCATATTCATACGAAATCAAGATCTTCCAGCAAGCTTTTCAAGTCAATTGGCCATTCGTCGAATAGACTTATAACGAATAAACTACAGCCTCATCTTTTTACCCGAAAATCCTTTCAAAGTTATTATTTTGACAGCTTTTACTATAATAGAATTTTTCTAAGTGTTGAACATTATATTTTCAAGTAACGAAATTGGAAGCGATATTTCTTAACCGTCGAGGTGCGTACGATCAAAAGTTAAATGAGACAACACCTAGATAATGTTACAAGGTTTTCAAAAACGCCGAGCTTGACCATTAACACTTAACGTACAATATTTTGCGGCTAGTTTTGCGAGGCATTTTGTTCAGATTTTCAAGTATGAAAAGTGTCATTTTACGACGAAAACATTATATTTTCCGATAAAACACCAAACAAGGATCGTGGAGTACCGTTTCAACATATTTACATGAAAAGTGGTTATTAACTTAACGTGACGTCAAAAATGTATTTTTCAACGATAAACATTATTTTCAACTTTCACGAGTGGTATCGATAACATACGTATTTGCATGTGTAGCATCATTTCATTTCTTACATTGGATCATATCATTCATATTAGGTTGCGGTTAGAGATCGTGCCTCATTTCGTGTATCCACTTTTGTCATCGTAGCTATCGCACCAGGTGAGTCATTGCCCCTACTCTTTTAATTGTTTCTTAAACCTTTTGGGGGTGATACATGCTCAATTACATGTTTTCAACTTTATGCTCGTTTTACATTTAAACTCACTGTTCATTTTACAATTAAACACTATGCTTGCTTTACTTGTATTGTGACTTGTATCTTAAACATTATTATTTATTTTATATGACCTCATTGTCATTATTGTTTACCTGGCGACATTGTCAGACTTATTTTATATGACCTCATTGTCATTATTGTTTACCTGGCGACATTGTCATACTTATTTTATATGACCTCATTGTCATCATTGTTTACCTGGCGATATTGTCAGACTTATTTTATATGACCTCATTGTCATCATTGTTTATATAGCGATATTGCTACCTTTATCTTTGCGTTGTGGTCCAAATATTACTTTCATTTACATAAACCAAATCATATTTTGGCAGTGGGTTGTAAACACACAGGTTGTAAGTCTTGTATGGGCGGGACTTGGAACTGAGTGGATTTACGATGCCTTTGCTGTAAAATCTTCATTTAAATGCAATGTATTTCATTTTACACTAAACTCTATGAATTCACCAACCTCGTGTTGACACTTTAGCATGTATTTTCAGGTATTAAGCAATGGCACGCTACAGGAGGTTTTGACAGGGCATGGCATGGTCATAGAAGACTCTGATATTCATTTGGGGACTGTTTTAAACTATTTTAAAGGCCTAATTCCGCACTATTTTTAACAATGTAAATTCAACACTTTTGGTTAAACGATTTTATTCTAAATAATTGAAGTGAAAACCATTTTTGTACTTGTGTTGCGATACCAATTGAGTTACACCCCAGCTAAATGTAAGCTTCCGATGGACCCGATTTTGGGGGTGTGACAGATTGGTATCAGAGCTTTGGCTATAGAGAACTGAGTGTTTTTAAAACCGAGACTATAGCTACTTTCACGAAAACTTAAACCTATGACCACCACGTGCCTGCCTGCCAAGCTGATGCCTCATTTTTGGTTTGTTGCTGACATATGTGATGAGATTTGTATCTCATTATCTGATATATTATATTCACCTATTCTAGTTGATTACCATAATTTTCTTCCCTGTTAGTATGCTTACATAACTTATGCGTCTCATTGTTACGCCTTCTCCTTGCATAGTTTCATCATTTGACCTCGAGTTTGGTCATTGCCTTAGTCTTTCTGAACGTCTTTGTATTTGTGAAGGACATAGTATTAGTATAACTGAGCTGAGTATTTCAAAATTGATGGAACCTCGGTGGAATGTAGACTGGTCATCTACATTCGACCCGGGATAGTGGGATATAGGCTGACCACCTATGTCTGACTCAGAGATGAATTTTGCAACACTAAGAATGGTTATAATAAAATTTTGTCTGGATTGAATTCCCTACTCAATTTCCAAATGTTTCATTTTACATCACAGTATTCTCTTTCATCACAATCTCATTATGTCGCAGCTGTCACAGTCTTTTCCCTTCTCACCATCACTATCATTTCCCTTCCCCATCCCCATATATATATATATATATATATATATATATATATATATATATATATATATATATATATATATATATATATATATATATATATATATATATATATATATATATATAAGGAATTAGGTGACACTCTATAGATTCCTATGTCACTCATCACTCACTACGCCCAATATTGATAAGTGGATGTTTGCAATGACCTCCCTAGGAAAGACTTTCCATACCATCTATGAGGATGATCCCTCGGTACATTAACATTCAAAACTCAACAGAAATCTCAAGATATCACAAAACCATTCGAACCACTATCACTGGCCTGATCGCCAAAAAATTCTACTATCTAGAAAGTATTGGCTTGACTGAATTACAAGATTCATTTAGATACGAGTGCTCACTAATCAACACCATAGAGATAAATCCAACCTTCTAACCAAGACTATAGAACATTCAATTGAACATGACCTCACCAATAGACACTATTCAAACATGTTAGACACCCTTGCATTTGTGCAGACATACCTACCCGACTATTTTATCCTCTTGATACTTTCACTTTTAAATGGATTTTTCTCCAAACTACAGTTATACAAAACATATATCTTGTAAGAAATACTTTTCTGAGGCACTTATTTTGACAAGCAAATTCCTTTTGGTTAATCTCTACAAAACTATTGGATGTTAAGAAATTTTAAACATCGATCTTTGGTAAACCATATTATCCACCTCATGTTGAAAATAGTCCTATCTTGCATAACTATTAAATTTGGAAACATCAAGAAAAATGTTACTTAGAAAGCCGTTTGCTTAAAGTTGTAAACTCATTTATTCAGGGAAGGTTTATGAACAAAACACACAATCTCAAAACAAACTTTGTAAATCGATCACTATATTACATCACTTATACATTTAGGATTTTGTGATTTGACGATATAGAGCTTAGGGAAAATCTTAGTAATGGAGACTAAGCACCGTAGGTGGAGAAAGACTCAATTCATGACACTCCTGCGGAGGGTCACAACCTTATCCTAACCTAATCTTTCTAATAACACCCTTTGACTGGCTTAACTTTGTAAGATCTTTCCACAAGATTCATGATACCTATTCCAACTATTCCTAATGGAGGAATTTGATTCACCTCAAACTTCTGGCAGATTTCATTAAGATTCCTTTGGAACCACACCACCTATCGTCTTCAGACCAATGTTCAGAATTTGAGAATGATTCAAACATAGGGAGATATGCCTACATCCGGTGTGATTGATTCTGGAAATGGTTGGGCTGACCATTTGCTATAAATTGGATTCACTTACAACAATAGATATCACACGATCCCAAGGATAACATCATTGAGACACAATTCACAAAAATGGAGAGATAAACCCGAGATACATTGGACCATTCAATACTTCAGACAGAATGAGCTTAGTGGCCTACAGACTTGAGCTCCCATTAGAGCTCAGTGGTTTACACGATAAATATCATCATCTTTTCACCAATACCACTCTAGAGACCAACACAAACTGAACTTTGGGACGAAGTTCCTGTTAGATGGGAAGACTGTCACAACTCGTTATTTCAGGTCCTTTTTCAAACGTCGAAATTTCATTATTCATTTCGGAAAGTTATTATTCATCCGTTATTATTCATCATTTACTATTCACCGATCACTATTAATCATTTTACTATTCATCATTTTCGGAGTTAGTTTGAGATTCCGAGAAACGTTCGGAAATTTTACTATTCATATGACACTATTCATTCCCGGAAGGAAATCACTATTTACGATTGTCGTTCATCATTTCGTAAATCTAGTTTACGGGTATTCAAATTCGTGTAACCAGTTAGGTTTAACTGCGAATTTATGCATCATCAGTAAGGACACGTCATATACACTGGGGTAGTCTACATATCATCAGTAACACCATCAGCACTTTATATCATGCACGGATATGCATTATTTCCATTTACGTATGATTAATTTGTAATTAACGTTACCACTCAGTTTTTGCTACTAACATATACCCGATACTTCCGTCTACGATCCTAATAAATTTTCATACTCATTATAATAATATAAAATTTATATTATTAATTTACCCACTGTTTTGAAACCATTTACCATATTTTCCGGTAAACGACTATAATTACGTCGAATCACGATATTTCAACCCGACAATTATTTTAATACCCGATTCTTATCAGGAATGTAATTTCATAATTTTTACAACTTTGTCATATTTTATTTCAACTCGTCTCGATTTATTTTTAGTTAACTCGGTACCCGGTAACACCTAAACTACACAATAACTAACTAAATATACACAAAAGTCTTCATTTTACTTACACACTCATCCTTTTCTTACTAAAACCCACCCCCCCCCCTTCCTTGAATTAGGAATCTTGTCCCATAAATATCTATACTTCAAGTCTCCATTTTCATCCATTATACAAATAAACTAGCAAAAGTTTTTCTCTCATCCTTTCTTCTTCATGTGGTTCGGCCATCAACAACAATCAAGGAAGGATCCATCAAATTTTCAAGCTCAAGTGTTTAATCTATTCCTAGTAGTAATCTAGTTAGGATTTTGAAATAAAAATCCCAAGGTTTTCATCCAAATCACCTCAAATCTTCAAGTAAGCTTCAAGTGAATTTTTTTCATCATCTCATACTTTCAGTTAACTAGTAACATGATGTATTTTCAAGTCATAGTAGTAGATCATGCAAATATATATGTTATATATACCACTTTATACAATAATACTCTTTAATCTTAGATCTATAATTTTTTTAGTAACTTCAAGAGATCCACTGGTGATGTTTAGGACCCCATGACACCCTAAGAAGGTGTATGGTAGGATTGAGTATTTGTGGAGTTGATTTGAAGTAGTTTGGTTAAGTCTTGAACAAGTTTGGCACCAAGAAAATAAGTTTTGACATTATATATATAGTTGCTGTCCCATTTTGCAAAACGTGGGAAACTCACGGGCTAGGGTGTAATTTTGGACCAAATATTTATAAAATACTTTCAAAAACGAAGCTATGGGCGAAAGAACAGATTAAAACGAGTTTATAACGAAGAAGTTATGCTAAAAACAAGTTAACGACGAAAACTATGTTTTCAGAAAACTATGTTGCTGTTGAACAGTTTTTGCGGACTGTTTTGAGGTGTAAAACTTGATCTAGCCGTCCCGACTTATCAAAAATATGTTAATACGTTGTCCCACGATTCCGGGGATATAAAGAACATAGAAAACGAGCTTATAACGAAAAGGATACAAGTGTTTGAAATCTGACGATATATATATAATTCCATCAGCACTTCTATTATAATTTTGCCGCTAAACTGTTTTTGCGAGACACCACTTTCTCGGCTGTTTTTCTCCATAATCGGTAGGGTTTGAGTCTGACCATATTCATATGAAATCAAGATCTTCCAGCAAGCTTTTCAAGTCAATTGGCCATTCGTCGAATAGACTTATAACGAATAAACTACAGCCTCATCTTTTTACCCGAAAATCCTTTCAAAGTTATTATTTTGACAGCTTTTACTATAATAGAATTTTTCTAAGTGTTGAACATTATATTTTCAAGTAACGAAATTGGAAGCGATATTTCTTAACCGTCGAGGCGCGTACGATCAAAAGTTAAATGAGACAACACCTAGATAATGTTACAAGGTTTTCAAAAACGCCGAGCTTGACCATTAACACTTAACGTACAATATTTCGCGGCTAGTTTTGCGAAGCATTTTGTTCATATTTTCAAGTATGAAAAGTGTCATTTTACGACAAAAACATTATATTTTCCGATAAAACACCAAACAAGGATCGTGGAGTAACGTTTCAACATATTTACATGAAAAGTGGTTATTAACTTATCGTGACATCAAAAATGTATTTTTCAACAATAAACATTATATTCAACTTTCACGAGTGGTATCGATAACATACGTATTTGCATGTGTAGCATTATTTCATTTCTTACATTAGATCATATCATTCATATTAGGTTGCGGTTAGAGATCGTGCCTCATTTCGTGTATCCACTTTTGTCATCGTAGCTATTGTACCAGGTGAGTCATAGCCCCTACTCTTTTAATTGTTTCTTAAACCTTTTGGGGGAGATACATGCTCAATTACATGTTTTCAACTTTCTGCTCGTTTTACATTTAAACTCACTGTTCGTTTTACAATTAAACACTATGCTTGCTTTCCTTGTATTGTGACTTGTCTTTTAAACATTATTATTTATTTTATATGACCCCATTGTCATTATTGTTTACCTGGCGACATTGTCAGACTTATTTTATATGACCTCATTGTCATTATTATTTACCTGGCGACATTGTCAGACTTATTTTATATGACTTCATTGTCATTATTGTTTACCTGGTGACATTGTCATACTTATTTTATATGACCTCATTGTCATTATTGTTTACCTGGCGACATTGTCAGACTTATTTTATATGACCTCATTGTCATCATTGTTTACCTGGCGACATTGTGAGACTTATTATATGGCCTCATTGTCAAAATTGTTTATATAGCGATATTGCTACCTTTATCTTTGCGTCGTGGTCCAAATATTACTTTCATTTACATAAACCAAATCATATTTTGACAGTCGGTTGTAAACACACAGGGTGTAAGTCTTGTATGGGCGGGACTTCGAACTGGGTGGATTTACGATGCCTTTGCTGGGAAATCTTCATTTAAATGCAATGTATTTCATTTTATACTAAACTCTATGAACTCACCAACCTCGTGTTGACACTTTAGCATGTATTTTCAGGTATTAAGCAATGGCACGCTACAGGAGGTTTTGGCAGGGCATGGCATGGTCATAGAAGACTCTGATATTCATTTGGGGACCGTTTTAAACTATTTTAAGGGCCTAATTCCACACTATTTTTAACAATGTAAATTCAACACTTTTGGTTTAATGATTTTATTCTAAATAATTGAAGTGAAAACCATTTTTGTACTTGTGTTGCGATACCAATTGAGTTACACCCCTGCTACATGTAAGCTTCCGCTGGACCCGATTTTGGGGGTGTGACATTTGTTGCACTTGATCGTTTGTGCTTTGCTAATATTAAAATACGTACGGATACATAGTTTATTTTTAGTCTTAATCGGATACTTGTGGGTTATCCTCCCGTACTGGGCTTGCAATACCTCATACGTACTTTGAGTTTATTATGAGGTTTCTCTCCCTTTTGTTATATGGAATAACATTTTTCGGGGCATGCCCGTTTGTGTGGGTGTCTTACTCACTTTTGTATGTTGTTTGTAAAGGGGATTTTGGAAAATTAAACTTAGCGGAGGTAGCAAATCTCCGCTTTTGTCTTATAAGTAAGTAACTTTTTATAAATAAAAACATTGATCGGAATTGTTTGTCTTAACATTCTTTATAACTGAAGTATATTACAAATTTTTCCGGCCTTTACATTTTTGTGGAATCTAAACTCCGTTTTTCACATATTCGCGGAACCTGGGTTCCGTCTTTTGCAGAACCTGAGTTCCGGCTTGAATTGTTTGTGTCATGTATTTTTTAGAGCTGCTTGTGCCTTATGACTTTACGCTTGTCTGTTCCTTGTTGGAGCTTTATAGGTCCCCGCAATCTTTTGCGCGCTTTTAGTAGTGCTTTGATCTTTTTTTTCGGGTTCTCAGTTTTAACGAGCTGAACAAGCCCATTCCCATGTGGACTTATGCTTCAAAGCGGGTCGCAAGTGCTCCGGTAGCTGGGGAGCTATGTACTCGTTCGTCGTTGTAACTCTTGTTTGCGGATTGACCTAGTAGGGTGCTTTTGGCCCGTGACTGCTGATGAGACGAAAAGTGTTAGGCTTTTAAGGGGTCATTTAAGCCTTAAATCGTGATTATATGATCAAATATTGCCTTAAATCGTTCCTTTTGTTATTTTAGGTACTTTTGAGAAGAATTTTACAAAAGGAAGCATTTTGGATGTTTTGGAGCGAAAAAGTGAAGAAAATGGCAAAGTCTCCAAAATATGCTGGAAACAGTACCTGACGGTGTCAAGAATTACTCTTGACGACGTCACGACTTGGGAAAGGGTTGGAAAAATAAAATACACGTGACGATCCAGAATGTTTTTTGAAGCAGTTCGTGATGGCGTCACGTGTTAATGGAGGTAGGCCATCACGTATCAACTTAAAGAGAGACGGCCCAGAGGACTTAAAGAGTGACGGCGTCAGGGTTGAACCTGACGACGTCAGATGATTTAGAGTGACGACGTCAGGAAGAAGGCTTACACAAGAAGAAACCTTAGTAAAATCGTCGCATGTTGATCAAGACAATCATAACTTACGCGCGGAGTAGCTGACACTATTTTGGCCATAACTTTTGCATACGAACTCGGATTTAAGCGATTCAAAAAAGGAAATGATCGGGACAAACAAATCTTCGATTTGGTGAAAAAATGGTCATGATGCCGTCATGTGTACGAGCTGACGCCTTCAAGATGGGCCGACAGAAAATCTGCCTATAAATATAACCTTATTACTTCACTTTTTGTAAGCCCTAAACCCTAAGGTCGATTCCTGGGTTTAGGTAGGTGTTTTTTCGGCAACTTAGAGGGTTTCAATCACTCCATAAACATCTTGTAATGGTTTGTTAATTCTATCTTAATTCATGTCTTCAATTATCATTATTGTTGCTTGTTCTTCATTAATTATGTTTTGCTAATTCACCTTGTGTCTACTTATGTTTATGTGAAACTTGTATATAATTGATTAGATCTTATTGATTCCTTGTTGATGTTTTTGTCTATCTTTATCAATTAAGGTGTGACACTTCAATAGGTCTAGTTGATTTAGCTTATAATTCTTGTTTCCTATTGTCTCTTGTTTAATTGAATGATATCGATGTTAGGCTTAAGAAAACTGGCAGACTTCCAATTTGGTAACTTGCTTGAACGTCTTAAGAAACATGATCGAAGGTGTACTACGATTTTTGGTTGTATTTAATGCATAAGTGAATTCTAATGATCCCATGTTAGGAGCTTTTAACGGCTCAACATAGGAGTGAAGTAGGATCTTATAGAATTAGGGAAGATCGTACACGGCCCTACGAATGGTATTAAGGAATACAACCCGTCAATTAAAACAAGGAGTGACAATTCAATAGGTAGAATTGGATAGCTAGAAAGGAGTAACATATCATAGGTAGACATGCTTCACATACCTTGTAGAACCCTAGTTTATTTTCCTACACATTAGTTTAAGTAGTAGCTTTTGGGTTAGTTGATTAACAACTAATTTCGCCCCTTCTTCCAAAACCCAAGATTTTTACTTGCTTTTCATAAAATATAAAAACACAAAAAGAATCATCTTTCACCTTTAGACCTAGTTAGATTAATTTCAATCCTAATGACACTATTCCTGAGTTGAACGATCAATCCCCCGGTACTTGTCGCTATACTATATTACAACGATCAGGTACACTGCCTGGTGGGGGTTGTAAGCTTCTCAAGATCCCTTGAGAGGTAAAACCTGTTGCGAGGGCGCAATTCCAACGTATCAAGTTTTTGGCGTCGTAGCCCGGGGAATAGTTATTGCTTAGGTTGGAATTTATTTTGATTAGGTCTACTCATTAGATTCCTTTTTAGTGAGATTTTAATTTTCTTTTTATTAGCTTTCTTATAGTCTATCTTTTTCTTTGTGCCCTTTGTTTGTAAAACCATTTTCACTTGTCACTATGGCAGATGAAATTCCATTTAGATCACTGAGAATAGAGGAACAACTATATTTCACTAATAGATTTGCTTCCTATCATTCCAATGATTTTTTGTGTGATCTTAGTGACATCCAAGAGGAGTTGGGGGTAAAGTTAGATGGGTTTGATGAATTCTATGCATGTGTGATTTCTATTAGACGATCATTATCAGGATCAATACCTTTTAGTGAGACTCGTTGGATGAATTTTGAGAAAAGCTTCCTAACCATGACCCATAAGTTCAACGAATTGGTGGATTCGTATGAGCAAGATGACCTAGTTTCTATGCACATGAACTTAGAATCAAACCAATATTATGAGATGGTTAGTGTTGAACTACCTAGTTGCATGAGCGGGATAGATTTCACCAAAACATACGACACACATGAGGTTAGAGTTGAGCCACCTAGTTGCATGTCCTGGTTAGGCACTACCATAATACAAGATGAACACACAGGTGATATTGATGTGATGGAAGAGATAGTAGAAAACCGAAGCCCACTAAGTACCCCACAAGTCCTACCATCATTGGAGGCATACACACCGCCCGTGACTTACCCGAAAGAAGTAGAAAAGACTATAGGAACCCCAATTGAGGTAGAACCCTTGGACCAAGCACCACTAGAGGATATAGGTTTGAATACTGGTAGTGATAACCTTACTCTTAGTTCTAGGGAATTTCCTAGTGTTGATGAACCGGAACCTCAATCTTTACACACCTTTCCAACCTTATATTTACATCTAGGAGACAAAAGAGGAACCGACCCACCCATCAACCAATATTATCCGGGTAGTTTTAGGATGAAGGAAGCCATTCACTCACCCCCTTCACCTCACGTGGCATATTTCTACCCTAAGGGTGTGTATCACTACTTTCACCCGCACTTAATCCTAAGTTTAGGGAAAACCTCCCCTATTCCCGTTAAATAAGGGTAGAGTCAGGCTCGTGACTCGAACAAAAACAAGCGCTTCTTGGGAGGCAACCCATGTTTTTAATTGTTTGATGTTTTTATTATTTTATTTGTTTGTTTGTGTCATATATGCTTCATCATAGTTGTTTAATTTTCATGTTTCGAATAATTTGTGAAAATGCTTTATTTTGTTTTTAACTTCGTCTTAATTGCATATAAACGTATTTCACAAAAAGATAAGTGTAGGGAAATTTATATTTTGTTAAAAAAGAACTAATTTCGAACATGAAAAAATTCACAATTCATGATTAGCATATATTCTATCTTGTTTGTGTGTCAATACTTGTGGATATGTTTTATGAGTTCCTATTTGTAATTCATTCCACAAGTATCCTATCCTTTTATTGCTTTGTTTTGTTTTTATTTCAAGTCTGGAATTACATCTAGTTGTGGTTTTTCTTTGTTCGGTTTTATGCTTTGGTTTTTGTGTTTGTTGATTACATGTTATATTGGACAAGAAGATGATTACATTTCTGGAGTGGAGCTTATCATGTTCATTCTCTTAGAAGATTTAACCATGTTATCACATCGTTCATACCGAGCGAATCAGGGGAGTATTAGTTTCTTTCATTCTTATTTATTTTTACTTTTACATCTTTTATCTAGAACATTGGGGACAATGTTCGGTTTAAGTGTAGGGAGGGTATATTAGAAACTATAACTCCACTTGATTTTTGTTTGGTTTAATAGTGAATGTGTAATAAAACTGAGAGAAATATTTGTTATGGCAATTTTAGCACCAAATTTAAAATTTTTTGCAACATATAGGAGTGAAACTGTAGTCTTAATAAGCGTCTCATGGATAGTAATTGTATGACTAGCATAAAAAACCATACCAGTCAAAAATTTCCACCCCAAAAATATGAGGTTCGCCTTTAGATCTTTAGGAAAAAGCATTCATTCTTAATGCTTGTGAGTGTACCGGTAGTATTTAGATTCTAGAACTTCTGATAGCGATGCATCCCGAGACCGCTAGTGAGACTACATTCGTGTAGTTAGGATTTACTACATGATAAGAGGCATTAGGATAACCCTTGTTTCACACCTGTAATATAATTACATTAACTTCATAGGTCAAGTAATTCTCCCACACCTTTGCGTTATACTCATTTTTAGTACACGAAACCCCTAGTACACCCCTCCGAGCCTATCTTTTTCGTTTCTAACTTTAAGCATCTTGCTTAAAGATAGAATTTGTTTACAATCCACCCCAAATGTGCAACCAAATCGCCTTAGCCTTTCGTGTATGCACTCATCTTTAGTGCATTATTGTTATTTGTTTAAACCCTTAGTTAGTTGTCTAATTGATTACATGGTTGCTAAGTCGGGTCATATCTTGTACATATTGTTTTGGGACGATTGGGACTCATGGGTAAAGTACTATTGTAATCGATTAATGGGGATGATGTCAATTATTACCCCCAAATGTGCGTTAATATTTAAAAGTACTCCAAGTGTTTTGATTATCTTGATTCGAGTCATTAGAGTAGTTGATTGTGAAGTATGTAAAAGCTCAAGTGTAGGGAGGAAACGAGCTCCCTTTGATGTATTATTTTGGATGGTAGAGTAAAAGTGTATGTAAAAAAAAATAATAATAAAAAAATAAAAAAAAATCGAAAAAATAACAAAAAAAAAGAAAAGAAAAAAATAGAAAAAGAAAAGAGAAAAACATACGCGCTACCTTCCGTTTCTTTTATTTATGTTTAAGTCAAATAGTGTCTTGAAAAAAAATGCAAAAAGAGTCGTAGTTAGTTCAAGTTGAGTCGAGTCTTGGCTTAGCAACGTCTCATTGTACATGTAGTTAACTAATACAATTGACTTGCAACCAGTAAAATATCTGTTTATCCAACAAAACCGTGTTTTCCATATCCCCTACACCTAACGTTATAACCCTTTAAAAAGACCTCTTTGATAATTTTCCTAAGTGCTTACGCCAAGTGGTGGAGGTTTTGATCCTTTCCCAGGCCTATGATAATCTATTTGCTATGACAGGTAATGAGTGATATTTCTCCATTTCCAATTATGATATATAAATTTACAACACCCGAGAGATGAGAGTACCCAAATACTTAATGTGAGGTGCTAGTATATAATTTCCGTGCTTGTTTTAACTAAGGTAGAATGATCATTTGTTGCAATTACTTTTATATTAGTGTTAAATGACCCCTAACTTGTATTTTTATTGGTGAAAAAGCTCATTTTCTTAAGGACAAGCAAATCCCAAATGTAGGGATATTTGATGAAGCGAAAAGTGTACCACTTTTAGGGGGTCATTTAAGCCCTAAATCGTGATTATTTGATCAAATATTGCCCTAAATCGTTCCTTTTGTCATTTTAGGTACTTTTGAGAAGAATTTTACAAAAGGAAGCATTTTGGACGTTTTGGAGCGAAAAAGTGAAGAAAATGGCAAAGTCTCCAAAATATGATGGAAACAGTACCTGACGGCGTCAAGAATTGCTCTTGACGACATCACGACTTGGAAAAGGGTTGGATAAATAAAATACAAGTGACGATCCAGAAGGTTTTTTGAAGGAGTTTGTGACGGCGTCACGTGTTAATGGAGGTAGGGCATCACGTATCAACTTAAAGAGAGACGGTCCAGAGGACTTAAAGAGTGACGGCGTCAGGGTTGAACCTGACGACGTCAGATGATTTAGAGTGAAGACGTCAGGAAGAAGGCTTACACAAGAAGAAACCTTAGTAAAACCGTCGCATGTTGATCAAGACAATCATAACTTACGCGCGGAGTAGCTGACACTGTTTTGGCCATAACTTTTGCATACGAACTCGGATTTAAGCGATTCAAAAAAGGAAATGATCGGGACGAAAAAATCTTCGATTTGGTGAAAAAATGGTCATGACACCGTCATGTGTACGATCTGACTCCGTCAAGATGGGCTGACATAAAATCTGCCTATAAATATAACCTTATTACTTCACTTTTTGTAAGCCCTAAACCCTAAGGTCGATTCCTGGGTTTTGGTAGGTGTTTTTCCAGCAACTTAGAGGGTTTCAATCACTCCATAAACATCTTGTAATGGTTTGTTGATTCTATCTTAGTTCATGTCTTCAATTATCATTATTGTTACTTGTTCTTCATTAATTATGTTTTGCTAATTCATCTTGTGTCTACTTGTCACACCCCCAAAATACCTGTTTTAGCAGCGGAATGGAATACATGGGGGTGACTGCCATAGCATCACAGTTACAGTTATATTGAACGACCTAAAGTGTCATTTATAAAATACATCGTTTGATCATTAAAAACATTCAGAGTTTACAAAATAAGGTCCCAAAATGGTGTTGCAAGTTTATTGAAAATAAGTTCGACAAGATCAAACGTTCATAAGTGCATGAAATAAAAGGTGAGACGCGTCGACTCCGCGACTCCATGTAGGTCCATATGCATGCCAACATGAGCTACTTTAATTACCTGAAAATACATTGCTAAAACGATCAACAATAATGTTGGTGAGATCCATAGGTTTATAACTGTAACCTCTCGTAAATTTCCCATACGATTAGTAAATGCATACAAATAAATAAAACGATGTTACGATAAATTAACACCATTTTACGGGTAACAAAATTTTTTTTTATGATATGGCTTGATATTGAACCACTATGATAACTGTGATTGACCGTTTACCCAGGAACGATGCTTACACACAACCTAGGTTGCCTATAATTATTGCGAACGATAAATAATTATATAACGCGTTTATATTTAATAATACGTTTTGTCTAAATAACGTATACTATTTATATATTCCCCGAACCTACAAAACTTCCCGAGAACGCTCACTAATATTTTTGAACTCCGACACGATAATCGAGACACCCCAGGTGGGCCCCCAACACCCAATGGGCCACGAATCCAATTACCAAACCAAACGGACTAGTACTAAATTTTTTTTTTTCTTCTTTCTTTCTGCTGGGCCGAGACCAAACCACAAGCCCACAGGCTTTAAAGCCCAAACGCACTTTTATTATTTTTCTTTCTTTTGCACTGTCGCGACCACGCCCAAAACACACCCTTTATTTTACGATTTCTACATCTAACCTACGTATATTTTTACTTAACTCGTCTCACCTAGTGCCAAGGAACCAGGAATGATAAAACTTATGCTCACTCACCCTCGTTTACTACCCTAGAAAACGCCTAAGCAAACCACCAAACGCACCCTAGAAAGATATACACGACGTGTCACAACATTCCTTTCTCACCACCCATGCTCCCCAATGGTAAGTAAACTAACAATGAACATTGTAAGAAGAGTCAGGAATGAATAGCATACATATCTCACAAGATCTAAGCTTGTAACATCATGATTGGACAAGGGAGGAGGCGCTACTATTCGCCCTCACATGTTACACCAAAACTTGCGAACATATCTTGTTTTACTGCCCATATAAGACCTCCCATGCAACCTTAAACGTTACACACACAAAAACGAACCACTACCACAAAAATTAACAACGAGGAAAGCTATGAAGGGACGAACGGATTGCTAGGAGAACCACGATTAGAAGAGAACCTAGGAAGCAAGGATTGGAACTACTTGAACCTTGGAAGGACGAGAAGTGAACCACAACACGTTTAACCATATACACGAACCATACGTTTAGTTTTACTCCACCTTTTGAGGTGAGGTGAGACTCCAAATCTTTATTTTCATTATTTTCATATACGTATTATGTATTTTGCACAAACACTTCGTCCAAATTAAATAAGCAACAAAAACGTAACATGCACATATTATATATCGTATTGTATGTTTACTAAGTCCTTAACGAGTATCTATAATAATATGGAACTAATAATAACGTATACACCCTAAAAATCACACGTTACTATGTTGTATTGAACATGCACGAAACATACTATAACACTTAGTTTATTTTCAACATTTATAAGTTATACGTAATGAGTTTTGGCTTACAATTTGACCTCGCCATGTCTAATTTCAATATACGACTACCTATTATTTTTGTACAATCTGATTACCTACGTGATATAGAAACGAGAATGAAAGATAATACGGCCTAATAACTCCATTTAAGCACCTAACGAGAACCAAAGCAAAACGCCATGGAAGCCATTTTCAGAAACTTAAAAACTCTACGTGGGCTTATAAGCCCAAAAAGCTCTTTTTAGCTTATTGTGATAAGCTATGAGAATAAGCTGTTTTGAAATGATATTATAACTTGAAATTATGGATTTCGACTAACCTAGTGTTCCCCCAAACCTCTTGGATCATTAAACCTTAACGGGCCCTTATTTTTGGCTCGTTAAGCCCAATAAACAAAATAAGCTAGTGATAAGCTTATAAGCTGCGAAAATAAGCTTTTCTAAATGTTTTTGAGCTTAATGAAATAATAAAATTGTTAAGTTTTGAATTTGGTAAAGTTGGGACTATTTTTGCAAATGTACGAAGGATAGGGACTAAATTTGCCAAATTAGTAAACTTTAGTGAAAAGTATAAAAACTGTTTTCTAAGGGGTATAAACTGTAAATATTGAAACTTAAGGATAATAAATGTATATATTTGAAACTTGGACTAAAAATGTAAATATATATAACTTTTGGACTAACAACGTAAACATTTTCCGTTAAGGGTAAAAAGTGTAAAATTGAGAAAACATTAAGGATCGAATTGAAATATTTACTTTTAAAATAAAAATTCTATATTCATTATATATATATATAATTGATTATATATTAAAACGATAAATAATTAAACGTAACTTATTATATATAATACAAATAAAACTTATATAACGATAAACTATATTTAGACGAATAAAACAATACATAACCATTATTCATTTTTATACAACGCAACACATCACGTATGTACTTTATCGATTTCTTATAATTAATAATAAACGTTCGCAATAAAACGAGACTTAAGAACTGAAGCGTGCCATATCTTTTAGGTTGTGTGTGAAGCCGTTGCCTTGCATCGTTGAGATTACAATTGTTCTACTATCCTACTAAGGTGAGTTCATAGCCCACATTTAACTAATTTCTGTGGGGGGGATACATGCTTAAAAACCGAACACAAGTCTTTTCCTGATCGTATTATTGCTTAAGTAGCTATTGCCAAAAGTCCCTCGATCATGAACCTTAATCACTTGAAAAGTGAACGTAAATAATTGTGAATAGATCTATTAGGGATTGACAATCCCCATTTGGTTGCTAGAGGAAAGTCACCAAATGCACGTTATTTGAATATAATAGGTTACTGGCAAATACCTATCTTGGGGGCTATACATTTCACATCTTTATTATGAAAATATTGATGTCTGTTGAATCGTTGAGTGTCATGAGCTTAATGCAATAATGAATGTGATTTTCTAACTTGTTTATTTGTATCGATATTACAATAAACATCTATCTCTTGTGTTCAAATTCTTAAATATAAACCTATGGATTTCACTCAACTTTTGTTGACTTTTAGCATGTTTATCTCAGGTAACTAAATGGAATGGATGGCAACGGCACGAAGTGGGCAAATAAAGAAACGTTTATTTCTCTTTAAATAAAACTTGTTGTTAAATAATAAATTCTCTTGAAATTATGAATATTTGGTATTTTAAATAAAACTTAAAACGATTACTTGAATCGTTTTCTATAATTGTGACGAAAGATCCACAATATAATACCCCAAAAGTCTTCCGCTGACATTTTAAGTCTTCCGCTGTATTGATCGATTTTGGGGGTGTTATAATAACATGAAATGTTGTGCGGTAACCTCAAGTATAAAGTGCATGACAAAATGTCACATAAATAATAAAATTGTACATTGGCTCTTAAGCTCATGACCCCGAAGCTAGACTGATGAAGTATATGCCCCTCCAGAGTGTCCTGCTAAACACTCTAATATGACAGAAATGAAATTCATCCATTTGACTGTTGGTATAACTACCACGGATGGAGGTGTCACCCTCAATAGATCTATCCACTCACTCTCGCTTACGCATAATTAACGGTCCATGATAAATAAATAGGGGGCTTTAACAAGGCAGCTAGGTAACTTAAGTAATGTACATATGATTTGATACTTAGGCCCGTATAAAAATGATGATGCAATGTATTCTCCCCCGTGGGATTTGAAATCAAAATGTTGAATTGAAAACGGGGCTATGAAAACTCACCTGTAGTGATGGAACAATGAGTGAGTAAAGGATGTGGCAACAAGGCGCTAACACTAGCCACAACCTAATATGAATAAATATAATCTAATTTAGATTATATAATGATGTCATGAATGCAAATGCATATGTTATCTATACCACTCGTAATTTGAAAATAATAGTTGTTGTTGAAATTCAATGTTTTCCATAACTTGGTAAAATATGTCCAACTAGCGTCGTAAAACTAGTCATGTAATATTGTGTATAAAAATGTTGGTGTTAGAATTCGGCGTTTTGAAAACCTAGAATTAATATCTAATAATAGTATTAATAAACCTTTGATTGTACGTGCTTCGACGGGTAAGAAATACGGCTCTCCATTGTCGTTACTTGAAAATATAGTTTTAGTACGTAGAATATATATATTTCTAATAGAAGCTGTCAAAAATATATAGAGTTATCGGGTTATAAACGCGAATATCTCGGTCGTTATAAACTCATTTTCTATGTTCTATATATCCATGGTTTCGTCTTATAGTGAACTAGTGAATTTTTAACAAGTCGGTGCATTTTATTAATGATTAGTGTTCTTTTTTGGTCAACAAAACTCATGCATCAGCACCTAATTTTCAGAAAATGTCAATTAGATATACAATCTTATTTTTGGAATAACTTTTTCGTCGTAAGTCCGTTTTTATCCGTTCAAGCGGCCATGGTTTCGTTTTTGAATGTATTTTCTAAATCTTTGGTACAAAATTAGCCAAGACATACTGAATTTACCACGTTTTAAAAATAGGGACAGTATCTTTTATAAAGTGCCAAAAATTGTTTTTCCTAGTTTGTAACTTGTCCAAATTCATCCAATCAACAACCAAACATCCCTTAATCTACCATACACCTTCTTAGGGTGTCATGGGTTCCTAAACATCATCAGCCAAGCTAATCTACCAAGGGTTTGCATATAATATATTTTAGGCTAAAATGATATAAAAGTATAAATGGAGTGGTATAAATTTGCACATGCATGTAAATCTTGTATAAAAATAATATGAACTTTGTAAGAATTTGGTAAAATTATGAAAAAGAATTTGACATACTTGCTTGGATGATTAGGAAATTTAGTGATGAAACTTAATTAACTTATAGGTTTTTATTTCAAAACCTTGAAATAGGTCACTAATGGAACTAGAAAATCACTTGATCTTTGAAAAATGATGGATTCTTTTATGTTTTCTGTTCTTGGTCGATCTCAACAAGGAGATGGAAGAGGATTATACATTTTATCTTTCTTTTAACTTGCATGAAATGAGAAAGTTTGGTGGATATTGGTTTATATAGGACTTAGTGGGTTGATTAGGGTCCAATGAGGATTCATATGAGTGGGATTATTGTTGGGTTGGCTGAAACAAAGGGGAAAATGTGGGATTGAGGTGATGTTGTGTAAAAAGGTGTTGGATTTATGTATATTAGTTGTAGTTATTAGTAGTTTTAATGTTTTCGGGTACCGGGTTAACTAGAAATAAATTTTAACGGGACTAAACGTGATATAATAGAGTCGTAAAAATTATAAAAATATAATTTGTATAAGTACTGGGTGTTTGAATAATTGTTGTTTCATTATTACGAAAACTGTCGTAATTATATAACGTTAACAATGTAAAATAAATAAATTCCCAAAATATCGAGTAAACTAATTTTATAATTTTTGTAACATTGTAATGAGTGTAAAAATATATTAGGACCATTGTGGGAAGTGTCGGATGTGTTGATCATAATTATTGATCGCGCATTATCACTTATTTAATAAAAATAAATATATGTAAATTAAAATTATATAAATCCTACGAGTGGAATAGTATGCAAATGTTGTAGTAATGATATATAGACTAACTCTACTCTATGAAATGTACTATGAATGATGTCTCATGATTACGCGGCTTAACCTTCCCAGTTACGCGAAATGAATGCCTGTAACCCTAGTTTACGTGAAATAATGAATTGTAAATGATGGATAGTAAATGATGAATAGTAACTAGTGAATAGTAAGTTGTCGAGGTTTGGAAAATGACCTAAAATTGTGAGTTGTGACACTACTTATGTTTATGTGAAACTTGTATATAATTGATTAGATCTTATTGATTCCTTGTTGATGTTTGTGTCTATCTTCATCAATTAAGGCGTGACACTTCAATAGGTCTAGTTGATTTAGCTTATAATTCTTATTTCCTATTGTCTCTTATTTAATTGAATGATATCGATGTTAGGCTTAAGAAAACTGGCAGACTTCCAATTGGTAACTTGCTTGAACGTCTTAAAAAACATGATCGGAGGTGTACTACGATTTTTTGTTGTATTTAATTCATAAGTGAATTCTAATGACCCATGTTAGGAGCTTTTAACAGCTCGACATAGGAGTGAAGTAAGATCTTATAGAGTTAGGGAAGATCGTACACGGCCCTACGAATGGTATTAAGGAATACAACCCGTCAATTAAAACAAGGAGTGACAATTCAATATGTAGAATTGGATAGCTAGCAAGGAGTAACATATCATAGGTAGACATGCTTCACTTACCTTGTAGAACCCTAGTTTATTTTCCTACACATTAGTTTAAGTAGTAGCTTTTGGGTTAGTTGATTAACAACTAATTCCTCCCTTTCTTCCAATACCAGAGATTTTTATTTGCTTTTCATAAAATATAAAAACACAAAAAGAATCATCTTTCACCTTTAGACCTAGTTAGATTAATTTCAATCCTAACGACACTATTTCCTGAGTTGAATGATCAATCCCCCGTTACTTGTCACTATACTATACTATACTACAACGATCAGGTACACTGCCTGGTGGGGGTTGTAAGCTTCTCAAGATCCCTTGAGAGGTAAAACCTGTTGCGAGGGCGCAATTCCCACGTATCAAAAGGAGATAATATTGTTGCTAGGGCAAAGACATTGCATGTGTTTGTAGGGTGCCTTGTCTATTTAGTTGAATTTATGGTTATGGAGAATCTAGGAGAGTTTGTTGATAGTAATTTAACCCAAGTCGTGTTTGGGAAGCCCTTCAAAAGGTTGACCAAATTAAATGAAAAGCTTATGGAAGGGTTAATTACGTTCTCAAACGGAGATGAGGACTTTGTCTATCGAATGCCCCATGCCCACCCTAGATTTAAGGATTTTCTGTTGAAAGATGTAATAGGCTTCCCCCTCATAAGATATTAAGTGAGAACGACATAGGAAAAGGGCTTAAATATCCACACGAAAAGAATAAGAAATACTATGGCGGATGTTTAGAGCTAAATGATGATTATAAAAAAGATGAAGCAACAATTAGATGGCTCACACTTGGGTACGTGAGCATTAGTGACCCTAGGTAGAGAATGGCTTTGAC
Organism: Artemisia argyi; assembly: GCA_030686995.1. Taxonomy (NCBI): domain Eukaryota; kingdom Viridiplantae; phylum Streptophyta; class Magnoliopsida; order Asterales; family Asteraceae; genus Artemisia; species Artemisia argyi. The sequence goes on along the minus strand of CM060699.1, from coordinate 45,820,722 downwards.
TCTAGCTATAAGACTCGTTAATAATGAAAAGCGCTTCTTGGGAGGTCACCCAAGCTTTTTATTTGTTTGCTTGTTTGTTTATTTGTTTTATTTGCTTCCGTATGTGTGTTCTTATTTCTATTGTTTATAATTCATGTTTCAAATGAAATTGTGAAAATGCCTTATTTTGTTTTTAACCTCGTCTTAATTACATATAAAGGTATTTTGCAAAAGATAAGTGTAAGGGAAACCCAAATTTGTTTTCAAAGAATGAATTGAACATGAACGATAACAATGAGATATAGACATACGTATTAGTACTTGTTTGAGTCAAATGCTTGTATCGAGTTAAATGATATTTTGCAAGAATTCCAGGAATTAAGGTATAGGTTTTTCTAGAAATTTTTCGGAAACTCAACATAAAATTTATGTTAGTTCAATTCTGACTGCGTCAGCAATAGCCTGACGACGTCAGGTACACATTTTCTGGAAAATTTTGCAAGTTTTGTTTTTCTGCCGGAATTGTAAAGTTTTGTTAAATCTTTAACTTATAAACTCCAGGAATCTGCAAACATTCATTCCACAAGTATTATATCTTTATTTTATTTTTAGGATTTTATTTTATATAGATTTTACCGCCTATGTTACGCTAGGTTTTCTTGTTTGTTTTCTCAGGTTTAACAGGTTATATTGGACAAGAAGATGTACATGGATGGTCAAGTCTTTGAGCATCAAGTTTCAAGTTTTTGGCATTGCTTTAATCTTGAAGTCATTACGTTCTCTTGGAGGAGAATTTAACCATGTTACCGCATTACCCACACCGAACGAATCATGGGAGTATTTGTTTCATTCTTTCATTTTCTTTACTTTTACATCTTTTAATTGAATATTGGGGACAATGTCCAGCTGGGGGGGGGGGGGGGGGGTACATGAAGATATCTTAGAGAATACCATGACACTTGATTTTTGTTTGTTTAATAGTAGATGCGTAATAAAACTGAGAGAAATATTTTTTAGGGCAATTTTAGCACCAAATTTAAAATTTTTGCAACATATAGAAGTGAAACTTTAGTCTTAATAAGCGTCTCATGGATAGGAGTTATATGACTAGCACAAAAACCGTACCACTCAAAAAATTTATGAATAAGGTAGTGACCATCCGGGTATTAGATTAATTGACTGACGTACCAGCGATCTAGTGTATGACTTGGTGACCATCCATTATGCAAATAACGCGCCAGCGATCCAAGAAGTGTACTAGTGACCATCCGTTAGTTGAAGCATCAAAGACTCGTGCTAGCGATCACCTAAATTTATACAGGTGAGGTTCGCCCCTAGACTTGTTAGAAAAAGCCTTAGTGCTTATGAGTGTACCGGTAGCACTTAGATTCTAGAACTTGCGTTAGTGAATTATTCCGAGACCACAAGTGAGACTACATACGTGTAGTTAGATTTACTATATGATAAGAAGCATTAGGATAACCCTTGTTTTAAACCTATTTTAAAATTACTTGACCAATGAAGCCAAGCAACTTAACTAATAGAGTCAAGTAATTCTCCCACACCTTTGCGTTGTACTCATTTTTAGTACACGATACCCCTAGTACACCCCTCAGAGCCTATCTTTTTAGTTTCTAACTTTAAGCATTTTACTTAAAGATAGAATTTGTTTACAATCCACCCCAAATGTACACCCAAATCGCCTTAGCCTTCCTTGTATGCACTCATCTTTAGTGCATTATTGTTATTTGTGTAAACCCTTAGTTAATTGTATAATTAATTACATGGTTGCTAAGTCGAGTCATATCTTGTACATATTGTTTTGGGACGATTGGGACTCATGGGTAAAGTACTAATGATATGGAGTAATGGGGAAGAACATCAATTATTACCCCCATATGTGCAAAACATTTTAAAGAACTCCAATTGTTTTGATTATCTTAACTTGAGTCATTAGATTAGTTACATGTAAAGTATGTAAAAGTTCAAGTGTAAGGGGAGAACCGAGGCCCCTATGATGTATTATTTTGGATGGTAGGGCAAGAGTGTATGCAAAAAAACAAAAAAAAAATAAAAATAAAAAAAATTGAAAAAATCAAGAAAAAGAAAAAGAAAAGAGAAAAACATACGGACTACCATCCCGTTTCTTTCATTTATGTTTATGTTTATGGTTTTGATTAGCTTAAGTCGAGTCAAGTCTTGGCTTAGCAACGCCGCATTGTACATGTAATTGACCTAGATGATTGACTTGCCACCAGTAAAATATCCCTTTATCCAACAAACCGTGTTTTCCATATCCCTACACCCAACATTATAACCCTTGAAAAGCCCTCTTTGATAGTTTATCTTAGGTGCTTACGCCTAGTGGAGGAGGTTTTTGATCCTTTCCCAAGCCTATGGTAATCTATTTGCTATGATAGGTAGTGAGTGATATTTTTTCCATTTCCATTAGTTATATAGGTTTATAACACCCGAGAGATGAGAGTATCCAAACACTATTTGTGAGGTACTAGTGTATGATTTCCTTGCTTATTTTGATTAAGGTGGAGTGATTATTTGTTGTAATTACTTTTATATTAATGTTAAATGACCCCTAACTTATATTTTGATTAGGATAAAAGCTCATTTGCTTGAGGACAAGCAAATCTCAAGTGTAAGGGTATTTGATGAGACGAAAAGTCTTACGCTTTTAAGGGGTCATTTAAGCCTTAAATCGTGATTATATGATCAAATATTGCCTTAAATCGTTCCTTTTGTCATTTTAGGTACTTTTGAGAGGAATTATGTAAAAGGAAGCATTTTGGACATTTTTGGAGCATAAAAGTGAAGAATACGACAAAGTCTCAAATTATGCAGGAAATAGTACCAGACGGCGTCACGCACCACTAGGTGATAGCTTCACTTGTTGACAAAGAGGTGGATAATTATTTTACACTAGACACGCCAGAAAGGAATTTGGAAGTTAAAGAGTGACGGCGTCACGTTATAAATCATCAAGGACGTCACGTGTTATCACAAAGAGAGACGGTCCAAAGAACTTTACAAGGTGACGGCGTCAGGAGTGGATCTAGGTCATTAAGGAACCCTAAACATGGCGAGGTGACGGCGTCACGTCCCATAAGGTGACGCCGTCAAAGTTGTAAAATATATATATACTCATCTAATTTTCATTCATTAGTGTGTGGAACTTTGGAGAAACTTAGGGTACGAACCCTAGTCAACTTTTGCAGCTATTTTGAGGTTTCTAAATTTTTTTTCTTCCATGATTAATTGAAGATAAGTATTCTATCAATCATTCAATATGTCTATGTGTTGTTTGATTCTATCTTACGCTTATCTCTGTTATAACATGCTAGGCTAGGTTTGTTTGTGTTTGCTTAGATGTAATGAAACCTAGTTATTGATTATTGATTGATGGTTTGTTATTAATTGTTTTTGGATGAATGATATCAATGTTAGGCTTAAGAAAACTGGCTAATATCCTATTGGTAACTTGCTTGATGTCTTAAGAAACATGAATTGGATGTGTACTACGATTAATTGGTTGTGTTTAATGCATAAGAGAATATTAATGAGGCCATGATAGGATACTAAACGTGTCATCATAGGAAGAGATAGGATCTTATAGAGTTGGGGAAGGACGTACATGCCCCCACTAATGGTATTAAGGAATAAAACCCGTCATCTACGCAATTGTAACAAATCTATCAATCAATGAAAGATAGCTAGGGAGTAGTGAAACCTAAGTAAACACATTTTTCTCCATATTAGTTTTACACACATTTATTTTCCTGTCATTTTATTTTTATTGCATTTGTAATTAATTGGGTTAGTTGACTAGCAACTAATTCCGCCCACTCTTTCAAAAACCAAGATTTTTACTTGCTTTCCATTAAATATAAAAATACAAAAAGAATCATCCCTCACCTCTAGACCTATTTTAGATCATTTTCAATCCTAATGAACACTATTCCCTATGGAGAACGATCAATTCCCTGGTTCTTACCACTATACTATACTACATCGGTCAGGTACACTTGCCTGGCGGGGATTGTAAGCTTCTCAAGATCCCTTGAGAAGTAAAACTTTTGTGTGACAATCCAAATCGCATCAACAGCGAGCTATATATCCGCTCTAGTCAGCAACAATAAAGGCATCATTCATTATTTGTTGTGGTACGGATCTTCGGTGATCGGGAATGTTTTGCTCGATTCTCCCCTCACGCCCGCGCGTGTCCTTGCCCATTTTACCTTCTGCTTCTACTTCGTCCGTAGACTCTTTCTTCCTCCTTGTGACCACGTTTGACCAGCCGTTTAAAGCATTCCTGCTTTTTGCCCCGTTTCTGGTCGACGAGAACCCTGATTGTCACTAAGCTCCGGGAGGTGTTGTACTTCTTGAGAGCAAGAAGTTTGACTCCGAGCTTTATGACCTAAACTGGTGGCTTTAGGGGTGGCTGTAGTGGTGGGTGATGAGGCAAAAAATGAACCATTTTTAGGGGGTCATTTTAGCCCGGATTCGAATTTATTTGATCAAATATTGCCCTAAATCGTTCCTTTTGTCATTTTAGGTACTTTTGGAGTGAATTCTGGAAAAGGAAGCATTTTGGACGTTTTTGGAGCATAAAAGTGAAGAAAACGGCAAAGTCTTAATTTTCCTTGCTGGGAACAGTACCTGACGGCGTCAAGAGCAATGCAAGAGGTGGAAGTGGATAAAGTCCGTGACGGTCCAGAGAGTTTTGTACTAAGGACATGACGGCGTCACCATAGGCCGTTGATGCGTACGGATTGCACCAGGCTTTACCTCTCGAGGGATCTCGAGAAGCTTACAACCCCCACCAGGCAGTGTACCTGATCGTTGCAGTATAGTATAGTGACAAGTACCGGGGGATTGATCGTTCAGCTAGGAATAGTGTCGCTAGGATTAGAAAACCTAAAGACTAGGTATAGAGATGAGGGATGATTCTTTTTGTATTTTTTTAAGTTTTATGAAAGCAATTAAAAATCTCGGTTTTGAAGGAGTTGGGCGGAATTAGTTGTTAGTCAACTAACCCAATTACTAAGATGCAATCAAAATAAAATACTAAAAATGAAAATAAACTAAATTAAACTAGTGGTGTGAGCAATATATGGGAGAATTGTATTTACTTAGGTTTCACTACTCCCTAGATATCTTTTACAGGTTAATTACTTGTTACAGTTGCGTGGATGACGGATTGTATTCCTTAATACCATTCATGGGGTGGCGTACTTACTTCCCCAATCCTATAAGCGCCTACTTCACTCCTATGTCGAGCCGGCTAAGAAGCTCCTAACACGGGATCACTAGAATTTGCTCATGCATTAAATACAACCATTAAAACCTAGTACACATCGGTTCATGTTTCTTAAGACGTTCAAGCAAGTTACACAATGGAGATCTGCCAGTTTTCTTAAGCCTAACATTGAAATCATTCATCCATTACAACTATAAACAAGCAATCAACCTATAATCAACATCTAGGTTTCATTACATCTAAGCAAACACATGAAAGATCTAGCCTAGCATGTTGAAATCAAGACAAGCATAAGATATATTCAAACAACACATAGACATATTGAATGAATTGAAAGAGGACTTATCTTAATTGAACTTGAAAGGTTTCAAGGGGTGAAAACCCTTGAAAATACTGTTACAAACGACCTAGGGTTTATTAGGTTCGACCCTAGTATTCTCCACACAAGTTCCTCTCTAATGAATGAAAAATAAAAAAGTATATATAGATTTTGTGAGGTGACGGCGTCAAGAGCAAATGTCTGACGCCGTCATCTCGCCGCTAAATAAATTCTCGGACTGCCTAGATCTGGGTTTGACGCCGTCACGTGTACTCCTTTTGCAGGCCGTCATCATATTAACTCTTGACGCCCTTCTCTTGACGCCTTCAGGTTTTCTCTGGGTCGTCATGGATTTTACTCCTGACGCCGTCACAATTTCCTTCTTGATGCCGTCAGGTACTGTTCTCAGCATGGAAAATTAAGTCTTTGCCGTTTTCTTCACTTTTATGCTCCAAAAACGTCCAAAATGCTTCCTTTTCCAGAATTCACTCCCAAAGTACCTAAAATCACAAAAGGAATGATTTAGAGCAATATTTGATCAAATAAATTCAATTCCGGGATTAAATGACCCCCTAAAAACGGCTCATTTTTCGCCTCATCATATACCCTTACACTTGAGATTTGCTTGTCCTCAAGCAAATGCGCTTTTATTCTAATCAAAATACAAGTTAGGGGTCATTTAACACTAATATAAAAGTAATTACAACAATTAATCGTTCCACTAAAGACCAAAGACAAGCATGGAGGTCATACACTAGCACCTTACAAATAGTGTTTAGATACTCACATCTCTCGGGTGTAATAAAGTATATATCACAATATGGAAATGGAAAACATCTCTCACTACCTGTCATAGCAAAATAGATTACCATAGGCTTGGGAAAGGATTAAACCTCCACCACATGGTGTAAGCACCTAGGATAAACTGTCAAAGAGGTCTTTTAAAGGGTTGTAACGTTAGGTGTAGGGATATGGAATACACGGTTTTGTTGGATATAGACAGTCTTTACTGGTGGCGAGTTAACAATCTTGGTTAATTACATGTACAATATGGCGTTGCTAAGCCAAGACTAGACTCGACTTAAGCTAATAAATCAAAAATAACAAAAACATAAAATGAACATAGAATGAAAAGGGATGGTAGTCCGTATGTTTTGTTTTTCTCTTTTCTTTTTCTATTTTATTTTTTCTTTTTCTTTTTTTTTTTTGATTTTTTTTTTTTTTTTTTTTTTTTTTGCATACACTCTTACCCTACTATCCAAAATAATACATCATAGGGAATGAAAATTCCCCTTACACTTGAATCTTTACATACTTTACAATAAACTAATCTAATGACTCGAATTAAGATAATCAAAACACTTGGAGTACTTTTAAGATTAACGTACATATGGGGGTAATATATGATGTTCTTCCCCATTATTCCATAAAATAAGTACTTTACCCATGAGTCCCAATCGTCCCAAAACAATATGTACAAGGATATGACTCGACTTAGCAACCATGTAATCAATTAGATAATTAACTTAGGGTTTAAACAAATAACAATAATGCACTAAAGATGAGTGCATACACGGAAGGCTAAGGCGATTTGGGTGTACATTTAAGTGGGGTGTAACAAATTCTTCCTTTAAGTAAGATGCTTAAAGTTAGAAACGAAAAGATAGGCTCGGAGGGGTGTACTAGGGGTTTCGTGTACTAAAAATGAGTACAACGCTAAGGTGTGGGAAAAATTAGTTGACTTAACTAGCCAAGTAATATGACTTAAATGGTCAAGTAATTATGATACGGGTTTAACACAAGGGTGATCCTAATGCCTCTTATCATGTAGTAAATCCTACTACACGAATGTAGTCTCACTAGCGGTCTCGGGATGCATCACTAACGCAAGTTCTAGAATCTAAATGCTACCGGTACACTCATAAACACTAATAGTAAATGTTTTTCCTATCAAATCTAAAGGCGAACCTCACATATTTGGGTGGAAAATTATTCTGAATAGTACGGTTTTGTGCTAGTCATACAATCTCCTATCCATGAGACGTTTGCTATGGCTAAAGTTTCACTCCTAAATGCTGTAAAAAAATTTAAATTTGGCGCTTAAATTGCACTAACAAGTATTTCTCATAGTTTTATTACACATCTACTCTCAAACAAACAAACTCAAGCGAAAGTGTATCTGTAAGGTATCATCATTTTACCCTCCCCTTACACTTAGGATGAACATTGTCCCCAATGTTGAAGTAAAGAATGTAAAAGTGATATAAGTAAAAAGAATGAAATCAAATACTCCCCTGATTCGCTCGGTATGGATAATAAGGTGGCCAGGTTAGATCTTCCTCCAAGAAAATGAACAATCAAAGCTTCCCTTCCATAATATAAATCATCTTCTTGTCATACATAACCTGTGAAACCTGAGAAAACAGACAAGGCAACCTCGCATAAAATCGGCGGCAATCTATATATGCTAACAAATCCTAGAAAACAAAATAAGATATAATGCTATTGGAATGATGTTTGCAGATTTCCTGGAGATTATAAAACTAATGATACAACAAAAACTTTAAGACTCCGTTAGAAAAACAAAACTGGTAAATTTTCCAGAATTTTACACGTGACGCCGTCAAGAGTAAACTCGTGACACCGTCAGAAGTGACCTGCAGAAATTCTTATGTTAAGTTTCCGGAAAATTTCTGGAAAAAACTTCGTCCTACTTCCTGGAAAATCCTGCAAAAACATCATTATGACTCGATACAAGCATTTGACTCTAACAAATACGAATATACATGTTCACTTAATATTGTGGAGAATCATGATCGGTTTTGTTTCTTAAAAACATATTTGGGGTTTCCCCTTACACTTATCTTTTGCGAAATACCTTTGGATGAAGTTAAGACTAAGCCAAACAACAAAGTAAAGTATTTTCATCATTTTAGTTTTGAAACATGATCTACCAACAATAAAAATAAAGCATGCATACGGAAGCAAATAACAAACAAACAAAAATAAAAATCACACAAAGCATGGGTTGCCTCCCAAGAAGCGCTTTTCTTTATTTACGAGTCTTGTAGCTAGACTCAAGGTCATGGGTTACTACGTGACCTCATCGCTGGTTTCACTCTCTAGGTCATCTCCTATACCAGTTTTGTATTCCGGACCTAGTTGCAAGCATTCTTTGTAGAAACCAAGCATCCTATTCATCACATACTCTACTCCTCTACGTCTATCCTCATCATTCCTATAATAAGCTGCTTGTTTGTGTTCCTTTTCTATATTAGACAGGAGGCGGTACTGCTCAATCTTATAGGGCATTTGGTAGGCAATCTCATCATTCTCCTCCTTGAACCTAACTATCCCTAAAGTCGGATAATAACTCATCTTAGTGGCCTCAACAAATGGTTTTCCGAACACTACTTGGCTTAGGCAAGCATCTATCACCGGAAGAGTATCCTCTACTATCATAAAATCGATCTCATAAGTGAAATTTCCCACAATCACATGCAATCCTTTCACTCTTCCTACAAAATTACTTATCAAATTCTTATTGGCATCATCCTATAACCAAGTTGTTTCTTCATCACCCAATTATAATAAGTCCTAGTCATGATGTTTATAGGAGATCCAGGATCGATATAAGCTTTCCATAAATGCATATGCCCGATGTTGCATGGTATGTTGATGTTAGAGGGGTCTCCCATTTTGATAAGGGGTGTGCCAAGGATATATGGTGTCTCGGGGCCATCGAATAAATCCTTATGATATTCCCGTTCTTCCTTGGTGGGAAACTTATCAAAGTACTCTTCTACGGTCTCTTCTTCCTCTAACTCTTCTCCCTTATTAACCTCAACTTCCCTAATTTCATCCCTAGTCTCGGTTTCTACTTCATCTTTGTCACTTTCTTCTATATCCTTATCTTTTGGCTTAATGGTGACAACATTGACAAAGTGGACATGTTTGGATGACGAGGGGTCCTTAGTTTGGATTCCGTTATTGGCGTCCCTAGTGTCCTTCCTAGGTGTAGTTAACGCTTGGTTGTTGAGGGCTTTCAACAAGTTGTCAATCTTGTTGGTCATCTCTGTTTGTTGTTGGTTGAATTCGGTTTTAAACCTAGCTATGTGAGCCTCTTGAGATGCCATAAACTTGGACATCAATCCTTCAAGATTGTTGGTACTACCATAGTTGTTAGAAGGATTGTTATTGAAAGTACGGTTGGAGGGTGGACCATTTGGTTGGTAACGATTAGGCGGATTGGAAGAATTGTCTTGATTTTGTTTCCACCTAAGGTTTGGGTGATTTTTCCAAGAGGGGTTGTAGGAATCACCATAAGGGTTTGGCTCGGGTTTGAAAGTGTACCACTTATCTCCCGCTTTGTCGGTACGCGAGGATGCGTAGTCCGCAAAAGCTGTTCCGGGGAGTTCCACACAATCACGAGTGTCATGGGGACCACTACATAATTCGCATGAAGAAGTGATTTTGTTCACTTGGCTTGAAGGCTTAGGAGCTTCGTAAGATTTCATGAGAAACTTGACTTGGTCCTCAAGTTCCATGATCCTACGGTCGGGAGTGCCAGAATTGTTCGAAGGCAAAGATATTGCCTTGACCATTTTGTTCAAATCACGGGGATCATTCCAACTTTCGTTGTCATAGAGAGCAAGATCTTCTATGAGTTCCCACGATTGTTCCGCACTTAGATCACGTAGCTTACCACCGGCCGATTGGTCAATGGCTCGCCTTGTGGAGAGATCGATATGGTCATAGAAGATTTGGACTTGGAGCCAAAGATCTATGCCATGATGAGGAACTTTTTGGAGTAAGTCCTTGAATCGAGTCCATGCTTCATATAGAGTTTCACCTTGACATTGTTGGAACATCAAGATATCATTTCTAAGCTTGGTAGTTCTCCCCGGTGGGAAAATTTGAGCAAGGAAACGAGTGGTGAGATCATCCCATGAGGTGATGGATCCCGCGGGTAAACGTTCAAGCCATTGACTAGCTTGATCACGTAGAGAGAATTGGAATAGGCGTTATCGGGTTGACTCTCTAGTTGTAGCATCAAGGTCTATAGAATCTATGATTTTAAGGAAGTCCTTGAGATGTTGATTTGGATCTTCGGAATGAAGTCCATGGAATGCACATCCGCTTTGCACCAACCGGATGGTGTCGGATCGCAAGGGAGACACATTGGCTCCTTGGGTGAGCTCAATGGTGTTTCGGTAGCCTTGGTGGCTAGGTCGGGAGTACACTCCTAGGGTTCGGGGCCTAAGAGGTTGGTTAGCTAGTGGTGGGTTTTGTGGGTGGTCTTGTTGTGGTGGGATGATGGGTTCAAAGATGTTACCATCGTCCATGATGTCGGATGGCGAAGAGTTACGAACAAAAACACGAAGAAATAAGATAGACTAAAGAGAACCTAAAATTAAAAATAAAATCTTACTAGAAAGGAATCAAGCAAGTAGACCTAATAAAAAGAAATCCTAACCTAGACAATAACTATTCCCCGGGCTGTGGCGCCAAAAACTTGATTCGTAGGGATTGCACCAGGCTTTACCTCTCGAGGGATCTCGAGAAGCTTACAACCCCCACCAGGCAGTGTACCTGATCGTTGTAGTATAGTATAGTGACAAGTACCAGGGGATTGATCGTTCAGCTAGGAATAGTGTCGCTAGGATTAGAAAACCTAAAGACTAGGTCCAGAGATGAGGGATGATTCTTTTTGTATTTTTTTAAGTTTTATGAAAGCAATTAAAAATCTCGGTTTTGAAGGAGTTGGGCGGAATTAGTTGCTAGTCAACTAACCCAATTACTAAGATGCAATCAAAATAAAATACTAAAAATGAAAATAAACTAAATTAAACTAGTGGTGTGAGCAATATATGGGAGAATTGTGTTTACTTAGGTTTCACTACTCCCTAGATATCTTTTACAGGTTAATTACTTGTTACACTTGCGTGGATGACCTTAATACCATTCATGGGGTGGCGTACTTACTTCCCCAATCCTATAAGCGCCAACTTCACTCCTATGTCGAGCCGGCTAAGAAGCTCCTAACATGGGATCACTAGAATTTGCTCATGCATTAAATACAACCATTAAAACCTAGTACACATCGGTTCATGTTTCTTAAGACGTTCAAGCAAGTTACACAATGGAGATCTGCCAGTTTTCTTAAGTCTAACATTGAAATCATTCATCCATTACAACTATAAACAAGCAATCAACCTATAATCAACATCTAGGTTTCATTACATCTAAGCAAACACATGAAAGATCTAGCCTAGCATGTTGAAATCAAGACAAGCATAAGATATATTCAAACAACACATAGACATATTGAATGAATTGAAAGAGGACTTATCTTAATTGAACTTGAAAGGTTTCAAGGGGTGAAAACCCTTGAAAATACTGTTACAAACGACCTAGGGTTTATTAGGTTCGACCCTAGTATTCTCCACACAAGTTCCTCTCTAATGAATGAAAAATAAAAAAGTATATATAGATTTTGTGAGGTGACGGCGTCAAGAGCAAATGTCTGACGCCGTCATCTCGCCGCTAAATAAATTCTCGGACTGCCTAGATCTGGGTTTGACGCCGTCACGTGTACTCCTTTTGCAGGCCGTCATCATATTAACTCTTGACGCCCTTCTCTTGACGCCTTCAGGTTTTCTCTGGGTCGTCATGGATTTTACTCCTGACGCCGTCACAATTTCCTTCTTGACGCCGTCAGGTACTGTTCTCAGCATGGAAAATTAAGTCTTTGCCGTTTTCTTCACTTTTATGCTCCAAAAACGTCCAAAATGCTTCCTTTTCCAGAATTCACTCCCAAAGTACCTAAAATCACAAAAGGAACGATTTAGAGCAATATTTGATCAAATAAATTCAATTCCGGGCTTAAATGACCCCCTAAAAAGGGTTCATTTTCGCTTCATCATATACCCTTACACTTGAGATTTTGCTTGTCCTCAAGCAAATGCGCTTTTATTCTAATCAAAATACAAGTTAGGGGTCATTTAACACTAATATAAAAGTAATTACAACAATTAATCGTTCCACTAAAGACCAAAGACAAGCATGGAGGTCATACACTAGCGCCTTACAAATAGTGTTTAGATACTCACATCTCTCGGGTGTAATAAAGTATATATCACAATATGGAAATGGAAAACATCTCTCACTACCTGTCATAGCAAAATAGATTACCATAGGCTTGGGAAAGAATCAAACCTCCACCACATGGCGTAAGCACCTAGGATAAACTATCAAAGAGGTCTTTTAAAGGGTTGTAACGTTAGGTGTAGGGATATGGAATCCACGGTTTTGTTGGATATAGGCAGTCTTTACTGGTGGCGAGTTAACAATCTTGGTTAATTACATGTACAATATGGCGTTGCTAAGCCAAGACTAGACTCGACTTAAGCTAATAAATCAAAAATAACAAAAACATAAAATGAACATAGAATGAAAAGGGATGGTAGTCCGTATGTTTTGTTTTTCTCTTTTTTTTTTTTTTTTTTTTTTTTTTTGCATACACTCTTACCCTACCATCCAAAATAATACATCATAGGGAATGAAAATTCCCCTTCCACTTGAATCTTTACATACTTTACAATAAACTAATCTAATGACTCGAATTAAGATAATCAAAACACTTAGAGTACTTTTAAGATTAACGTACATATGGGGGTAATATATGATATTCTTCCCCATTACTCCATAAAATAAGTACTTTACCCATGAGTCCCAATCGTCCCAAAACAATATGTACAAGGATATGACTCGACTTAGCAACCATGTAATCAATTAGATAATTAACTTAGGGTTTAAACAAATAACAATAATGCACTAAAGATGAGTGCATACATGGAAGGCTAAGGCGATTTGGGTGTACATTTAAGTGGGGTGTAACAAATTCTTCCTTTAAGTAAGATGCTTAAAGTTAGAAACGAAAAGATAGGCTCGGAGGGGTGTACTAGGGGTTTCGTGTACTAAAAATGAGTACAACGCTAAGGTGTGGGAAAAATTAGTTGACTTAACTAGCCAAGTAATATGACTTAAATGGTCAAGTAATTATGATACGGGTTTAACACAAGGGTGATCCTAATGCCTCTTATCATGTAGTAAATCCTACTACACGAATGTAGTCTCACTAGCGGTCTCGGGATGCATCACTAACGCAAGTTCTAGAATCTAAATGCTACCGGTACACTCATAAACACTAATAGTAAATGTTTTTCCTATCAAATCTAAAGGCGAACCTCACATATTTGGGTGGAAAATTTTTCTGAATAGTACGGTTTTGTGCTAGTCATACAATCTCCTATCCATGAGACGTTTGCTATGGCTAAAGTTTCACTCCTAAATGCTGTAAAAAAATTAAATTTGGTGCTTAAATTGCACTAACAAGTATTTCTCATAGTTTTATTACACATCTACTCTCAAACAAACAAACTCAAGCGAAAGTGTATCTGTAAGGTATCATCATTTTACCCTCCCCTTACACTTAGGATGAACATTGTCCCCAATGTTGAAGTAAAGAATGTAAAAGTGATATAAGTAAAAAGAATGAAATCAAATACTCCCCTGATTCGCTCGGTATGGATAATAAGGTGGCCAGGTTAGATCTTCCTCCAAGAAAATGAACAATCAAATCTTCCCTTCCATAATATAAATCATCTTCTTGTCATACATAACCTGTGAAACCTGAGAAAACAGACAAGGCAACCTCGCATAAAATCGGCGGCAATCTATATATGCTAACAAATCCTAGAAAACAAAATAAGATATAATGCTATTGGAATGATGTTTGCGGATTTCCTGGAGATTATAAAACTAATGATACAACAAAAACTTTAAGACTCCGTTAGAAAAACAAAACTGGTAAATTTTCCAGAATTTTACACGTGACGCCGTCAAGAGTAAACTCGTGACACCGTCAGAAGTGACCTGCAGAAATTCTTATGTTAAGTTTCCGGAAAATTTATGGAAAAAACTTCGTCCTACTTCCTGGAAAATCCTGCAAAACATCATTATGACTCGATACAAGCATTTTACTCTAACAAATACGAATATACATGTTCACTTAATATTGTGGAGAATCATGATCGGTTTTGTTTCTTAAAAACATATTTGGGGTTTCCCCTTACACTTATCTTTTGCGAAATACCTTTGGATGAAGTTAAGACTAAGCCAAACAACAAAGTAAAGTATTTTCATCATTTTAGTTTTGAAACATGATCTACCAACAATAAAAATAAAGCATGCATACGGAAGCAAATAACAAACAAACAAAAATAAAAATCACACAAAGCATGGGTTGCCTCCCAAGAAGCGCTTTTCTTTATTTACGAGTCTTGTAGCTAGACTCAAGGTCATGGGTTACTACGTGACCTCATCGCTGGTTTCACTCTCTAGGTCATCTCCTATACCAGTTTTGTATTCCGGACCTAGTTGCAAGCATTCTTTGTAGAAACCAAGCATCCTATTCATCACATACTCTACTCCTCTACATCTATCCTCATCATTCCTATAATAAGCTGCTTGTTTGTGTTCCTTTTCTATATTAAACAGGAGGCGGTACTGCTCAATCTTATAGGGCATTTGGTAGGCAATCTCATCATTCTCCTCCTTGAACCTAACTATCCCTAAAGTCGGATCATAACTCATCTTAGTGGCCTCAACAAATGGTTTTCCGAACACTACTTGGCTTAGGCAAGCATCTATCACCGGACGAGTATCCTCTACTATCATAAAATCGATCTCATAAGTGAAATTTCCCACAATCACATGCAATCCTTTCACTCTTCCTACAAAATTACTTATCAAATTCTTATTGGGCATCATCCTATAACCAAGTTGTTTCTTCATCACCCAATTATAATAAGTCCTAGTCATGATGTTTATAGGAGATCCAGGATCGATATAAGCTTTCCATATATGCATATGCCCGATGTTGCATGGTATGTTGATGTTAGAGGGGTCTCCCATTTTGATAAGGGGTGTGCCAAGGATATATGGTGTCTCGGGGCCATCGAATAAATCCTTATGATATTCCCGTTCTTCCTTGGTGGGAAACTTATCAAAGTACTCTTCTACGGTCTCTTCTTCCTCTAACTCTTCTCCCTTATTAACCTCAACTTCCCTAATTTCATCCCTAGTCTCGGTTTCTACTTCATCTTTGTCACTTTCTTCTATATCCTTATCTTTTGGCTTAATGGTGACAACATTGACAAAGTGGACATGTTTGGATGACGAGGGGTCCTTAGTTTGGATTCCGTTATTGGTGTCCCTAGTGTCCTTCCTAGGTGTAGTTAACGCTTGGTTGTTGAGGGCTTTCAACAAGTTGTCAATCTTGTTGGTCATCTCCGTTTGTTGTTGGTTGAATTCAGTTTCAAACCTAGCTATGCGAGCCTCTTGAGATGCCATAAACTTGGACATCAATCCTTCAAGATTTTTGGTACTACCATAGTTGTTAGAAGGATTGTTGTTGAAAGTACGGTTGGAGGGTGGACCGTTTGGTTGGTAACGATTAGGCGGATTGGAAGAATTGGCTTGATTTTGTTTCCACCTAAGGTTTGGGTGATTTTTCCAAGAGGGGTTGTAGGAATCACCATAAGGGTTTGGCTCGGGTTTGAAAGTGTACCACTTATCTCCCGCTTCGTCGGTACGCGAGGATGCGTAGTCCGCAAAAGCTGTTCCGGGGAGTTCCACACAATCACGAGTGTCATGGGGACCACTACATAATTCGCATGAAGAAGTGATTTTGTTCACTTGGCTTGAAGGCTTAGGAGCTTCGTAAGATTTCATGAGAAACTTGACTTGGTCCTCAAGTTCCATGATCCTACGGTCGGGAGTGCTAGAATTGTTCGAAGGCAAAGATATTGCCTTGACCGTTTTGTTCAAATCACGGGGATCATTCCAACTTTCGTTGTCATAGAGAGCAAGTTCTTCTATGCGTTCCCATGATTGTTCTGCACTTAGATCACGTAGCTTACCACCGGCCGATTGGTCAATGGCTCGCCTTGTGGAGAGATCGATATGGTCATAGAAGATTTGGACTTGTAGCCAAAGATCTATGGCATGATGAGGAACTTTTTGGAGTAAGTCCTTGAATCGAGTCCATGCTTCATATAGAGTTTCACTTTGACGTTGTTGGAACATCAAGATATCATTTCTAAGCTTGGTAGTTCTCCCCGGTGGGAAAAATTGAGCAAGGAAATGAGTGGTGAGATCATCCCATGAGGTGATGGATCCCGCGGGTAAACGTTCAAGCCATTGACTAGCTAGATCACGTAGAGAGAATTGGAATAGGCGTAATCGGGTTGACTCTCTAGTTGTAGCATCAAGGTCTATAGAATCTACGATTTTAAGGAAGTCCTTGAGATGTTGATTTGGATCTTCGAAACGAAGTCCATGGAATGCACATCCGCTTTGCACCAACCGGATGGTGTCAGATCGCAAGGGAGACACATTGGCTCCTTGGGTGAGCTCAATGGTGTTTCGATAGCCTTGGTGGCTAGGTCGGGAGTACTCTCCTAGGGTTCGGGGCCTAAGAGGTTGGTTAGCAAGTGGTGGGTTTTGTGGGTGGTCTTGTTGTGGTGGGATGATGGGTTCAAAGATGTTACCATCGTCCATGATGTCGGATGGCGAAGAGTTACGAACAAAAACACGAAGAAATAAGATAGACTAAAGAGAACCTAAAATTAAAAATAAAATCTTACTAGAAAGGAATCTAGCAAGTAGACCTAATAAAAAGAAATCCTAACCTAGACAATAACTATTCCCCAGGCTGCGGCGCCAAAAACTTGATGCGTAGGGATTACATCAGGCTTTACCTCTCGAGGGATCTCGAGAAGCTTACAACCCCCACCAGGCAGTGTACCTGATCGTTGTAGTATAGTATAGTGACAAGTACCGGGGGATTGATCGTTCAGCTAGGAATAGTGTCGCTAGGATTAGAAAACCTAAAGACTAGGTCTAGAGATGAGGGATGATTCTTTTTGTATTTTTTTAAGTTTTATGAAAGCAATTAAAAATCTCGGTTTTGAAGGAGTTGGGCGGAATTAGTTGCTAGTCAACTAACCCAATTACTAAGATGCAATCAAAATAAAATACTAAAAATGAAAATAAACTAAATTAAACTAGTGGTGTGAGCAATATATGGGAGAATTGTGTTTACTTAGGTTTCACTACTCCCTAGATATCTTTTACAGGTTAATTACTTGTTACAGTTGCGTGGATAACGGATTGTATTCCTTAATACCATTTATGGGGTGGCGTACTTACTTCCCCAATCCTATAAGCACCTACTTCACTCCTATGTCGAGCCGGCCAAGAAGCTCCTAACATGGGATCACTAGAATTTGCTCATGCATTAAATACAACCATTAAAACCTAGTACACATCGGTTCATGTTTCTTAAGACGTTCAAGCAAGTTACACAATGGAGATCTGCCAGTTTTCTTAAGCCTAACATTGAAATCATTCATCCATTACAACTATAAACAAGCAATCAACCTATAATCAACATCTAGGTTTCATTACATCTAAGAAAACACATGAAAGATCTAGCCTAGCATGTTGAAATCAAGACAAGCATAAGATATATTCAAACAACACATAGACATATTGAATGAATTGAAAGAGAACTTATCTTAATTGAACATGAAAGGTTTCAAGGGGTGAAAACCCTTGAAAATACTGTCACAAACGACCTAGGGTTTATTAGGTTCGACCCTAGTATTCTCCACACAAGTTCCTCTCTAATGAATGAAAAATAGAAAAGTGTATATAGATTTTGTGAGGTGACTGCGTCAAGAGCAAATGTCTGACGCCGTCATCTCACCGCCAAATAAATTCTCGGACTGCCTAGATCTGGGTTTGACGCGGTCACGTGTACTCCTTTTGCAGGCCGTCATCATATTAACTATTGACACCCTTCTCTTGACACCTTCAGGTTTTCTCTGGGTCATCATGGATTTTACTCCTGACGCCGACACAATTTCCTTCTTGACGCCGTCAGGTACTGTTCTCAGCATGGAAAATTAAGTCTTTGCCGTTTTCTTCACTTTAATGCTCCAAAAACGTCCAAAATGCTTCCTTTTCCAGAATTCACTCCCAAAGTACCTAAAATCACAAAAGGAACGATTTAGGGCAATATTTGATCAAATAAATTCAATTTCGGGCTTAAATGACCCCCTAAAAACGGTTCATTTTTCGCCTCATCAGCCGTCATGGTCCAAATGTTAGTGATGGCCCAAAGTAACTTTACACATGACGGCGTCAAAAGTGGATCTAGGTAATCCGATTTCATTATGGGCGGCGATTTGACGGCGTCAGAATTTCCTTCTTGACGCCGTCACCCTGTAAAATCTATATATAGTTTTGCAATTTTCATTCATTAGTGTGTAACTTTTAGGGTATAACTTTGGAGAAAAACCCTAGTCCGATTTTGACAGCTTTTTCAATGGTTTTTACCCTTTGAAACCTCTTATGTTCAATTGAGATAAGTACTCTTTCAATTCAATCAATATGTCTATGTATTGTTTGAATATATCTTACACTTGTCTTCAATTTAACATGCTTGGCTAGATCTCTTGTGTGTTTGCTTAGATGTAGTGAAACCTAGATGTTAATTATAGGCTGATTGTTTGTTTATAGTTGTTACGGATGATTGTATTCGATGTTAGGCTTAAGAAAACTGGCAGACTTCCATTGGTAACATGCTTGAACGTCTTAAGAAACATGATCAGAGGTGTACTATGATTTTTGGTTGTATTTAATGCGTAGGAGAATTCTAATGATCCCATGTTAATAGCTTCTATGTTAGGAGCTTCTAACGGCTCGACATAGGAGTGAAGTAGGATCCTATAGAGTTAGGGAATATTGCACACGGCCCTACGACTAGTATTAAGGAATACGACCCTTCATCCATGCAATTGTAACAAATTATCAACCTGTAAAAGATATCTAGGGAGTAATGAAACCTAAGTAAACACAACTTTCCCTATTATTGTTTACACCAAACTAGTTTAATTATCTTTATTTTCATTTCTGTTATTTTATTTTGACTGCATCTTAGTTATACTGGGTTAGTTGGCTAGCAACTAATTCCGCCCACTCTTCCAAAACCCGAGATATTATTTGCTTTTATAAAAATATAAAAATACAAAAAGAATCATCCCTCACCTCTAGACCTAGTTTTTAGGCTTTCTAATCCTAGCGAAACGTTTTCTGAGTTGAACGATCAATCCCCCGGTACTTGTCACTATACTATACTACAACGATCAGGTACACTGCCTGGTGGGGGTTTTAAGCTTCTCGATATCCCTCGAGAGGTAAAGCCTGGTGCGATTCCCACGTATCAAGTTTTTGGCGCTGCAGCCCGGGGAATAGTGATTGTCTAGGTTAGGATTTCTTTTTATTATGTCTACTTGCAAGATTCCTTTCTATTAAGATTTTATTTTTATTTCCAGGTTTTCTTTAGTCTATCTTTTTCTTCGTGCCTTTGTTAGTAAAATAAATTCATTGACTATTTCGTTGACCATTATGGAAAACGCGAATCCACCCCTTTTCCCTAGAGAAGTGGCTTTATTGCGTGAACAGATTGAGAATGAGATTAGGGAACTTAGGGAGCTTAATAGGTTAATTAATGTTGAGCTCGATCATGCATTTAGTGACCTAGCGACCGCCTTGTATTCAAATAAGGACCTAGGGCCTAATGATTTTGAGGATGTGGTTGAGGAACTTGAGGAAGGGGAGATAGATCCAAAGCTAGATGACTATTTCAGTCTATACCCCCACTAAGGAGGAGATTGCGTACTATAATAATCTTATTGATAATCCTCGACCTCCTTTCAGTAGAATTGAACCTAAGATAAAGAGAGGCGATCCTAAGAGTGCAAAGATACCATGTATGATTGGGTATAAACACATTGACAATGATTACATTGATTTTAAATCCCCAATCAACATTATGTCCTCAAGTGTTTATAATGATATAGTGAAAACAAGACTTGGACCTAGAAAAGATCCCAAATACCCCGGTGGAGTTTGTAACTTTGTTGGGAGAATTAAAGGTCTACATGTCTTTGTTGGGAACTTTACTAATGTCACTGATTTTATGGTTGTTGAAGACCTAGCTAGTGTTATTGATTGTCGCTTATCCCATGTTGTGTTTGGTAAACCATTTGTTGAAGAGTCCAAGTTAGAATATGATGAGATAGAAGGGATAATCCGATTTGCTAGTGGAACCGATAGGATCACATATACGATGCCTAATAGAATGAAAGAATTTCGTTTTGTGCCTCGATTTGACATGGATAACAATGGTGCTTTTGAGGACATCAATGAAGAGGATAAGAAAAAGGGCATGGACTATGTATGGGAGAAGAAGAGCATTTTCTATAAAGATTGTTTGACTCTAGGATCAAAATATAAAGTTGATAGGGAATTTGCCTACAGGATTATAGGAGCAATTGAGAAAAAGGTGGTTGGTCTCTATAAAGAACATTTACAATCGGGTCCGGAATACAAAACTAATATTGTAGATGACCTAGAGAATGAGAACAACGATGAGGTCACGTAATTGCCCATGACCTTGAGTCTAGCTACAAGACTCATAAATAAAGAAAAGCGCTTCTTGGGAGGCAACGCATGTTTTGTGTGATTTTTATTTGTTTGATTGTTATTTGTTTCCGTATGCATGCTTTATTTTTATTGTTGGTAGATCATGTTTCAAAACTAAAATTGTGAAAATGCTTTATTTTGTCGTTGAACTTCGTCTTAACTTCATATAAAGGTATTTTGCAAAAGATAAGTGTAAGGGGAAACCCCAAATTTGTTTCTAAGAACGAAATTGATCATGATTCTCCACAATATTAAATGGACGTGTGTATTAGTATTTGTTAGAGTCAAATGCTTGTATCAAGTCATAATGATGTTTTGCAGGATTTTCCAGGTAGTAGGACATAAGTTTTTCCAGAAATTTTCCGGAAACTTAACATAAAGATTTCTGCAGGTCACTTCTGACGGCGTCAGGAATTAATTCCTGACGGCGTCATGTGTAAAATTCTGGAAATTTTGCTAGTTTGTTTTTCTAACGGAGTCTTAAAGTTTTTGTTAATTCTTTAGTTTTATAAACTCCAAGAAATCTGCAAACATTCATTCCACAAGCATTATATCTTATTTTGCTTTCTAGGACTTGTTAGTATATATAGATTATCGCCGATTTTACACGAGGTTGCCTTGTTTGTTTTCTCAGGTTTAATAGGTTATGTATGACAAGAAGATGATTTATTTTTCTGGAAGGGATGTTTCGAATGTTCATTTTCTTGGAGGAAGATCTAACCTTGTTACCACACTATCCACACCGAACGAATCAGGGGAGTATTTGATTTCATTCTTTTACCTATTTCACTTTTACATTCTTTAATTGAACATTGGGGACAATGTTCATCCTAAGTGTAAGGGGAGGGTAAATGATGATACCTTATAGGATACACTTGCACTTGAGTTTGTTTGTTTAATGGTATGTGTGTAATAAAACTAAGAGAAATACTTGTTAGTGTAATTTTAGCGCCAAATTTAGAATTTTTTACAACATTTAGGAGTGAAACTTTAGCCTTAGCAAGCGTCTCATGGATAGGAGTTGTATAACTAGCACAAAACCGTACTATTCAGAAAAATTTTCGACCCAAATATGTGAGGTTCGCCTTTAGATTTGATAGGAAAATCATTCATTATTAGTGCTTATGAGTGTACCGGTAGCATTTAGATTCTAGAACTTGCGTTAGTGATGCATCCCGAGACCGCTAGTGAGACTACATTCGTGTAGTAGGATTTACTACATGATAAGAGGCATTAGGATCACCCTTGTGTTAAACCCGTATCATAATTACTTGACCATTTAAGTCATATTACTTGGCTAGTAAAGTCAACTAATTTTTCCCACACCTTAGCGTTGTACTCATTTTTAGTGCATGAAACCCCTAGTACACCCCTCCGAGCCTATCTTTTCGTTTCTAACTTTACGCATCTTACTTAAAGGAAGAATTTGTTACAACCCACTTAAATGTACACCCAAATCGCCTTAGCCTTCCGTGTATGCACTCATCTTTAGTGCATTATTGTTATTTGTTTAAACCCTTAGTTAATTATCTAATTGATTACATGGTTGTTAAGTCGAGTCATATCTTGTACATATTGTTTTGGGACGATTAGGACTCATGGGTAAAGTACTTATGTTATGGAGTAATGGGGAAGAACATCTATTATTACCCCCATATCTGCGTTAATCTTAAAAGTACTCCAAGTGTTTTGATTATCTTAATTCGAGTCATTAGATTAGTTTATTGTAAAGTATGTAAAAATTCAAGTGTAAGGGGAATGTTCATTCCTTATAATGTATTATTTTGGATGGTAGGGTAAGAGTGTATGCACACACACACACAAAATATATATATATATATATATATATATATATATATATATATATATATATATATATATATATATATATATATACTAGTTTTCGAAGCCCGCCCGATGGGCGGGCATGACTTGTAATTTTACGTTTTAATTTAATAATGTACGGATAATAGTGATGTTTTATAGTTATTCCACCTCGCGAACTTCTCTCCCTTTTTGAAAACCTACCATAAAAGTCACTTGATGGGACATCATCTTCCAATACAGGCAACTACATGTGGCACCCATTAATAGCATTAGAAGGTTTCAAATTCTACTAATTCACTAATGAATGGCATTCAGATTATATTTTATCTCTAACAGGTCAAACGGGTAAAAATGGTAAAAAGTAAACGGGTTAAATGGTCAAAATTTAGGTGTAATCTACCACGCATAAAACCACATATAGAATTTTATATAAGAAACCTGACAACCATTGGAACAATAAAGATTTGAAGCCAAATATCAAATTTTTTACCTAAGAAAATAGCTAAAAAGTCAAACAACCCATTTCTTTTAGCTTTCATCCTCTTTACTTGAGCATTCATTATTGGTACAAATTAGTTACATAGATCTTTTATCAATGAAGACTTTTACACTACATATCAGTTATCATTTCGGATTACTTAGTTATCTTTACACATATATTGCTATATATTAGTCCTATATACCTCTGATGTATATGATCCATAATAACCTTTGTGCCTTACTATTTGAATTACAAAAAATATGGTCTAATAGACGCAAAAATATTTGGTCTATAAATATTCCATGCTAATAGCGAGAACAACATTTATCCAAGCACTAAAAATCATTATTACAATCTCAAATCGTAACTATGAGTCAACTCCATCTAAACACCAGTAACTTCCTGTAACAAATGAATTGCACGTATACCTGGGCTCAACCCGATAAATAGAAGCAGCTTATCTCTCCTTATAAAACATTGCACCAGTTCATGTCTTGGTCCTGACAGAATTTCAAGAAAAACTGAAAGAGAAAAAATGTTCAAATTTGCTAATTAGTACTAATAAATAAACGTTTTAAAGATGTTTAAGATACGAATCATTAACTACCTGCTTCAATGAAATGAGAAAAGTTATCTGCAATTCCACACTTTTCTGGTGTTTTAGTTTGGTTTTCCTATTTCGTCGATTGTCGTTAAAGTGATTTCGCTCCTTAGATGTCAAAAGATCAAGAGATATATATTAGTTATTTTATAAACAGAAACGTATGGACTTATAAATCACAACAGAAAATAGTTTATAAGTCAGACCTCTGCAAACTTAGCAGAATTGCTCATCAATTGCTCTTGGTTTCATGTATTCATACATAAGATGTTATAACTTAAAGTATCCTTTTCAACACTGGGCAAGAAAACTTTTCAATTGTGTTATAACCTAATCCAAACACTCTTTATAGCTACAATAATCTAATCCAGCCCATACCCGTCACACACACACACACACACACACACACACACACACACACACACATATATATATATATATATATATATATATATATATATATATATATATATATATATATATATATATACACGCTCACATTTTCCAGAATATACGCGTACATTCTTATACCGAAACCGGAACCTAGAGCGAAAATGGAGAAACTAAGCAATGAAAAATACTGATATTATAGAATAACACTAAAAAAGCATAACTTAAAACCTGATATGCTATGAAATTTGTAGTCTAAAGCTCAGATATAATGACATTGGGCCAAGTTGCACATAAATCCTGCAAGAAAAGTCATGTTTGAATAAAAACACATAGCAGAATGCTATTGGCAGCCAATAAAAAAGGAGTATAACATAGTTTTGTGGATACATTGCCCAGAGCATAAAACATGGTAAGAAAAAAATGTAACTCGTTTTTGCTCTAATCCCTTTTTAGTATCATATTCACTTTCAAAACATATTTGTTGGAATCAATAGTTCGAGCATCCAGACTCACAATAACTCCCCTTTTATCATTTACCAATATAAGGGCCAATAAATACTTGGTAAGAATGTAGGGAAACCTGAATGTCAAGAAATGACACAGCGGCAAGATGACGGAATGCATTACTATCATCAAGTGTGGGGTGATTTCTATACCATCACTAACACTACAAAGTGAGTAAACATACGGTCGAACCTTGGTAGAACTCTGATTTGCAGTAAACAATTATAATGATAGAGATAAGAGGGTAGTGAAGTATCTCACTTCTTTCGTGCTCATCAGTAAAACTGCTATAAGTTAAGATGCAGTAAGACCAGTGCCCTTTAAGTTGTTATGTTGAAGGGTGTTTGGTTCATAATTTTTCTACCTCTTTTGCAAAGATAGCAGATGGTCATGTGCGAACCGAATGTTCAAAAGATGATATTGTTGGATGATATATTGTTGAGGATTAGACATCCAACTCCCAAGAGGAGTATGCACTGGAGCCGGTGTAGGCTGAAAAGGCTCTGCATATAAACTTAGAACAAAATTTCACAAATAAGAATAAAATCCAATGTGGATAAATTGCTATTTAGTACTAAATGCAGACCCCATGAGCATCCGAAGGTGGAAAGCCTCCGGCTTTTGGTAATGATCCAAGCAGGGGAGTGTTAGCGGTTACCCCACCTTTGATTTATGACAGTCCGTAACCTTGAATTCTTAAGGTTAGGAAATTGCAATTTGTCCTACAATAAACACATGTACAATAGCAGTTCATATTATTTAAGCCAAATAACTAAGTAAAAGTGGTAAAGCTAATTATAGACAAAACGTACATCATCTGATTATCATATACTCCAATAACCTTTTCAAATAAGTCAATCTTGCAACGGCCTTCCAAGTGTAATCTAGAATAATTTTAGACTCCTTTTGCACTATAGCCCTTTTTATCTTCTACTCCAGACTTTCTTAGCGAAACGTCCCCCATAGCCACAAGAAAACTACACACGTTTTTCCAATTCCAGGCATCTAAATATCTTCTCAAACATGCATCAGCGTAGTACAGTGAGTAACGTCTAGTAAGTGGTCCAAGATCAGGTTTAAGCTCATTGACCTGCAATCACCAGAAGATACATCAGCAGCCATCATGAGGTAACTCTATTAATCGGAAAGAAAAGCTTACTAACTGAGAGTCGATTTGGGCCTTAATACCAGATAGATAGAGGTTGATTGTCAGTCGTGATTTCATAAATGGTAGAAGAACAGTCCATGCTTCTTGATCATCAGCATATTTGCCTACTTTAAAAAAGTGATTACTCGGTTATTGCAACTTTATTTTCTAGTGTTTGTAGACCAGCTTTAGGAAATGATGAGTTAAGGATTGTGCAAGTATTTA